>JAPDPM010000023.1:6129230-6741153 GCA_032173925.1 Heritiera fomes | reverse complement strand
AACATATTAGTGCTCACGCATTCACAAAATCAAGAAACGGTAGAAATAAAAATGATTCATTCATTTTGTAACAATATCGAGATATAAATTTAAAAGCACTCTCATGAGACGGGCATACATCTATGAGATTTGGTAATGTAACCGGGATCTCTGGAAATATAACCAAGAAGCATTCCATGAAAGCATCCACTGTAGCTAGCAGTGGTCACAGTTCCATACTAGGGCTCCATCTATGATCATGAATCATCCTAGCACCAGTGATCATCCAATAGCTGAGGTACAAGTCACGATTATTTGTCGGATGCCTGGAAGATCACAAAGCATGCAGGATATCTCACAATTCATATATATACACAGATATCCATCAACACATAAGAGGAATCTGAAGTATATATAAGTAGGCACCTCAATGCCATACAGGCTCAATAATTGCCACACAGGTGAGTTAAGTGCCACACAGGCATTTCCAAGTTCCACACAGGCATTATATATCATTATGTCTCTCATGATTCAAAACTCGTGAAACAATAGCATTTACAACATGAGTTGAGTACTAAAAGCATGAATTGTTTTAAATACTTATAGTTTTGAAAATCTCATCGTATGAAATCATGCTTAAAAACCATTATCTTGATAACAAGTAACAATACTTAATATGCATACCGTTTTAAAGGCATTTTATAAATCTAAATTAATACCAAAAAATTTGCTTAAACAATTTCTAACGAAATTTCAGCATTATGATGACATTGGTAGAACACTACTAAGCGTCATAACCAAAATCAAATGCCTGTAGAAAACTCAATCAAGCAATATATATTTAATTTACCAATTCCAACACCATTCAAATCTCGAACATTTTGCACTTTAAGCTTAATCCAATATAATTTAAAATTTAGCCAAGAATGCATTTAAATCCATAGGTAGTAAATAACATTAATTTAGACATACATAAGCATAATGGACTAGCAAGTATTTACCGTATAATTCCCTTACCTTTGTAGTACCCTCTTCGCCTTTTAGCCACCCTTACCAAAGCTTAAATGTTTCCCCTTCACTCCTACACCCATAGCCTTCTCACCATTATTCTTTATTTGTATACGTATATATATTGATTATACTCAGTAGTTAAATCATTTACTGTAATTGAAATTGTTGTTCAAAAACTATTATCCTTGTTTTCGTAGCTTGTAGGCTATGGTGATACTTCCAATAACGATTCCTCAAGCTTCTTCAACCAACAAACACCCTACAATATCCTAGCGTTAATATTCATATTATTGCACTAAAATAAATCTAACACTAACAACTCATAAGAATCAGAACTCTATTGCCATGAGTCATACCTGCTATTTACGAATTCAAACCAATAGACCGTTGTTCCTTCTTCCTCTTTGTGGTTGTTGTTTCATTTAAATACAGCCACTGTTCAGGTGTCTTGGACCTTCCAATAGCAGCCAACAATCGCATTATAAGCACTAGCCTATAACGCCTCACACAGCCTCTCAAATGCCACTTAATAACTATTAACGCTATACCGTTTCAGGCCTCAATCAACCCTTAAAAAATGTCCTATTTTACCACCTAATTTCAGCTCCAAACCATCACTTTTCTTGCCTTTTTCTGACCTACACAGCAACTCTCAATAAAATAAAACAAAACAACGAAGACCAGATGAGAATTAACCCTAAATTTGCATTTTTTTTCAAGCCTATTCAACCACCCAAATCAATTGCCTCACAGCCACTTTCACCCCCTAAGAGCCACGATAGCAACCATTCTCAATTCCAACTCTTTTGGTGACAACTATAGCCTTCTTCGGCGTTCCCTGGCTACAACGATTGCCACTTTGCTTTTGTCTCTCTTACTTGATTCCACCTATCTCAGTTGTTGCCTTCTTCATTTCGCTACTTCCTTTCGATTTCTTTTTTTTTCCTGTCACTATTTCTCTTCCTCCTTTTTTTTTTCAGGGTGAGTATCCCTTTCTCCAGCCTGATTTGATACTCCCTACTTTCCACATTTTCCTCCCTTTCTTCCCTTCTCCGGTGCCGACCCACTCCTTCTTCCTTTCCTCCGAAGCCAAAAATCCACCCTTTTTCCTCATTTCTCCGATGTTAGATAGCCCTTCCTAGGCCATCTAAAGGTACCGAGCTCTTCCCTGCTGTTTTCATTGCGAGGCCACCCTCAATCTAGCTGATCTTTTCCCCTCGTCACCCTTCTCCTTCAGTTCTTTTCTATTCTCTCTCTTCTTTTTTTTTGATTTGAATCCCACGATAGTGGGAAAAAGCTGGAAGCCGATTGGTTTCTTCAAGAAGCTAATCGGCTTTCATTTTTTTATATTATTATATATAGGTATATTTTATTTTATATATGTATTTAGCATCTAATATATATTATTGAAACATTTTTTTATATATTTATTTTTCTTTTTATTAGTATTATTATATATGTGTGTAAAATATTTATTTATATATATAGTATGTATAGCATATAACTATACACAAGACTCACTTACTTTAGATTTAATAATTCCATTAAATTCAAATTTTAATTAATTAAAACATATTAAAATCAACCTTATGAACTTAGTTGATTTAAACAAGGTCTAAATCTAAGAAAATTCATAGGCTTGTTGTAGCTTGTCTCGCCCGAGCTCGAAGTAGACAAGATCTCTTTTCCCCCAAGACTAATAAGTTGTGCTGAGGGGTCCCCATGTCTACATGTCCCTATATAATTATTCAAATTTATTTTTATTCATTATAAAATTTATATTAAATAGTAAACAACTAATTTATGATTGTAAAATTTTCCGGTTATCACATTCTCCCCACCTTAAAGAATTTGGTCCTCCAAATTCGATCGAATTACTCTTAAAAATGGTGGGAATACATATTCTTGTCTTGCACTTATACCAAAATTTCAAATCAAGATTTAACCTTATCAACTTATCAATCATCTCGGATTCCTTTCCTAGTAATACCTTTAAGCAACATATATATCTTAATGCTCAAACCCTAAATGAATTTCTTAGCATGCATGGAGTATACAACTAAACATGTGAAGCTCTAATCATTCAAACAAAACTTGCACTTAATAGTTCAAATATTATCTTCTATAACCAGGGTAAAACATCAATAGCTAAGCCCATCTTTGCCGAAAACTTCTTAACCGGATACCTTAGCTCATTTTTTTTTATCTAAAACAACCGCATGATTGCCATTGTTGTAAGCAAATTCGACCTCTAAACTTTAGTAACCCATCTTCCCCGACTCTAAAATGAAATTTACTCTAACCAACACCCGCACTTACTATGTTTAGTATAAAGTTCTTTATCTTTAAGTGTTTGGTGGACAATCTTTAAGTACTAAGCATGTTCTTACTGGGATCTAGCTAAGTTGAATTCTAATGAAAATCTAGCAACAAAACGTTTTAAAAAATGGAACCTCCTGCGAGTAGTTTACAATAAACCGAAGTCCAATTTCAACAATTTAAATCTATAACAGTCCCAAATAAATTTTTAAATCCACAAATCAACGTTCAACGGTGTTTAAAATCCATAAATAGTTCCAAAGTAGTTTTAATCTACAAATCATTCCTCAATAGTGTTTAAAATCTACAACTAATCATAAATCACCAATGTTCAATACATTTTGTAATCTATAATTTTAATCGTAAATAATAATATGGCACTAGCACCAACTTAGCATATATTTCTACACATATCCGACATTTCCAATCTCGAATAATTCGTACTTTGTATTCCAATTCAAGCATACTTTAAAATTCTTCAAGGATTCAATCTACATGTAAAATCATTGACACAATTCATCACAATCCAAATACTCTTTATGATCATGTAAAAGAATATATTTACTTATATATATTATCATAACGTATTAAGTTTTAAAGAAAACCTAATAGCTAGACACAAAATCTACGGAGTTGCCACCAACCATTCTTAACCCAGGTGTGATTGGTCACCTATTCAAACTATAGATAAGGCTTAGTCTACGTTCAAAGATACTGGGGTTCGAGAGTACGTTTACGTGTAGGGAAAGATTAGCAGCCCACAACGCCCATCCTAAAATGGTACCACTTAGTTTTAGGTCATTTGCTAGATTTGCTTATGTTGATCTTTAATCTTGATATAATTAATATTGAAAAATATTTCTAAGTATCCTCTATTAAGCTAGTGGGACAACTTAAAAAGATCTTTCTCACCTCAAGAGTATTCAAGTAGTACTATGTGACTTGCTTGAAGAGGCTCCGTCGTCGGATTCATTTTAATACTTTATGAGAAATTCCTAACTTTGTCTCCTTCTACCCAATTTATTCTTACCATTCTATTATTTATTAATTCTTAATTTTATTTGTTTATTTTTATGCGAAAATAAATATGAATTATTTTTATCAAAAATTTCTTTTAGATTTTCCATTAAGCTGATCAGACCAAAAAAGAAATTTTCTTACCTAAAGATTTCCAAAGCGTTACTTAAGCATAATTCTACTTGGAATCTCATTATAGGAACAATCAATATTCATTCTCAATAACTCCTATTTATTATTATCGTTTTATTATTTCATCAAGTTTTATTACTATTTATTATTGTTATTTTATTATTATAGTTAACATGAATTATTGAAAATTTTTTATCTTCTTAATTAATTACTTTAATTTTTATTTAATAATATTTTTAGATAAAAATCCTCTATTTTATAAATTTAAAAGATGAATAAAAATCACTTATTATTGAAAACTATCTCTAGGCCATCCATTAAGCTGGTGAGAGCTTGAAAATAATTTTCCCACCTGAAAAATTTCAAAAAAAATCATTTATGCGTAATTCTCTCGATATTTTATCATTAGAGCAATTCATATTCACCTTCATTATAATTTTCATATCTAATTTTTATTCATTCCGTTTCTTATTTTGTTACTCATTATTATTTCTATTATATTAGCATGGATTGTTAATATCGTTTCTAATTTTTATAAATTATTCTTGTTCTAATTTAATAACAAATATACTAATTATTCTTATTCTAATTAAAAAAATGAATATAAATTATTTTTTTATTGAAAACTCTATTTAGACCTTCCATTAAGCTGGTGAGGCCTTGAATAGAACTTTCTCATCTAGAAATCTTTAAGAAAATTACTTAAGTGTAATCCTCTTAATCTTTCATCATCGAAGCAGATTATATTCATTTTTTATTATTATTTTAAAATTTAGCTCTAGTTATTTTATTTATTTCCTTCCTTATTTTATTCTTTACTATTATTATCTTTATCATATTATTACTAATCATTAACATCTTTTCTAATTTTGTAAATAATTATTTTTATTGTTGTTTTATGATAAATTTATTTTATTTTTTTTTTAAAAATGAATATGAATTATTTGTTATCAAAAATCTTATTTAGACCTTCCATTAAGCTGGTGAGGCCTTGAATAGAATTTTTTACCTCAAGATCTCTAAAAAGTACCACTTGAGCGTGATCCCTTTCGAGTTCCATCGTCGGAATAACTCATATTTATTATATTTAAAATGTTTATTATTATATTCTTCTAAGGGATTGCAATTCTAAACTACATAAATTTTGACAATACTTTAATCATACACTAAATTGAGCATATCATATAAATTTTATTCGAAAAATTAAAGAAGCCATACACATTTATTGAATCATGCTAATTAAATTAATCATACTAATTAAATTAAACTAAACAATCAAGCCAATAAAAACATATTACATCAATTTAAATACATAAACCACATTACACCAATTAGATCTTACAAATATTCATTAAATTATACTATTCACATATCCAATTAAGTCTGTTAACCTATTGTTATTGAGATTAATCAAATTAATTATTTAAATCATATTATCACATAAATTTTTTAATTGAATTATCGCATTAATTATAAATATACAAAAATCATCAAACAAAATAAATATATAGAAAAAAGAAAAAAGAAAAAAAGAAAATCATCAGAAAATGGAAAAGAAAAAAAAACCTGCGACTCGGGTCGGGTCGGATACGGGTCGAAACGCGGGTCCAGGAGCAAATCTTGGCTACCCAAAACGACGTCATTCCAAGCCAGGTATTTAAGCCCTATTTCCGAGTTTTTCGGTCAGATTTCCACTTTCCAGAAAAAAAAATTCCAAATGTTCTCTACCCAGACGATTTTCGGTGATCGGAAACTTCAAATGGTCGCTGGAAAACTCAAACAGTCGTCGGAAACTTCTTGATTTTCCAGATTTCGGCGATATTCCTACCGTAAACCACTAGATTTGTGCCTATAAACGCCCAGAAATCCTCGCCGGAACTCCCTCGAACCAGATCTATAGACCCCGGTTACTAAATCCCTCCCGAAACCTATAGATCTAAACTCCCAAAATCAGAACACTAACTGCCTAACTTCCTCACCCTCAACACATTGCTCATTGTTTTTTTTTTTTGTTTTTTTGGTTGTAGTTGTTTGGTTGTGGTCACCGTTGTTGTGTTCCTCTCCTTGTGTTTTTTGTGTAGCTGTTGTGTTTTTGTCTCTCTCAGATCTGTGGCTGTTATTGGTGTTCTCCTCCTTCAGATCTGTTGCTATCCCCCCTTTTTATCAATTTAGATCTGAATATTTTGGGAACTTTTTTTGAAATCAAATCTTGGATCCGATCGTGATTTTGTCTTTAATGTTCATTTTTTATTCCTTTTTTGTCTTGATTTCCTTGCAGATCTCCGAGACCGACTTGAATTACAGAATTTCCTTTTTTGTTTATTGCGGCCATTAGGGTTTGGATTCATTTCGGGGTCATGGTTTGGGGTTCTATTTGGGGTTCTGTTTGTGTTTAGGGTTTGGTTCTGTTTGGGGGTTTGGATTGTGCTAGGGTTTGGGGACTCAGATTAGGGTTGGGGTTTTGTTTGGGGTTTGGGGTTTCTTTTGGTTTGGGATTTCATGAGGGTTGGGGTTTTGATGAGGGTTTGGGGTTTCAATGAGAGTTTGAGGTTTCAGTGAGGGTTTAAGGTTTCGGTGAGGGTTTCAATTTGGGGTTTCCTTTTTTACCCTTTTTTTAGTTTTTGTCAAAAATAATAAATGTACAAATAACACAATAAGAAAAGAAAAGATAAGAAAAAGATAAAATAAAATAAGATAAAATAAGATATAACTAACAATAAAAATAATAACAAAAATGATAATGGTAATAGAAATAAAAATAAAATAAAATAAAATATAAATAAATAAAAATAAATAAAATAATAATAAAATAATTAAGAAATAATAATAAAATGAAAAAAATAATAATAAAATAATAAAATAAAAATAAGAAAATAAAATAAATAAAAATAAAAAATAAAAACAAAATAAAATAAATAAATAATAAAAATAACAAAATAAAATCAATTATTCAGACATGGGTTCAATCCCTTTTCAGTTTTTAGAATACACGTAAAGTGACTCGAGATTCATAATTTCGTACTATTTAGTTCCAGACAAAAATTGGTGTTTACAGCTGCCCTTCTTTACACATTGCTGAGCATCATGAATATGGCAAAGACTTTAGACACCGATTTTGTTCTTTTCGTGAAAAAATGCTCCTCCAAACAACTAGTGTAACATCCCAAATCTACAGTATAATATAATATTCACTTATAAATCAAAACTTACTTACCGGTTGGGCTGTCTGTGATGCTTAACAACTCCTAACACTTTAATAAGAATTAGTACTCTTATTCCTCGTACTAATATGGAAATATGAATTGTTACATTAATTCCTTAAGAAGAATATACATTCCCTGCCATTTAAAGTAGTATTGTATAATTTTACTGAATATATAAAAGAAAATAATGTACCTTCAATATCGAATATCTGCTGACTCTAGCAATCGATAATCTCTGGAAGATAACTCTCTTAATACAAGATCAACAATCTGTGGAGCGAAAAATAAGTGGTGAGCGACAACGTGCTCAGTAAGGAAGGTGTATGCTGCTTTATACAAATAAAACTATATCCCCCAAAACATCTATTTTTCTTAACAATAAACCCAGTAGGGAAAACAATTGATATAGTAAACAGTCTTTGATATTCAAATCATTGACTAAACAGTTTACAATATAATGTAGTAAACAGTAAATAGGATTCAGTAAATCCTCTCAGTAAACAGAAATCAATAAGTTCAGACTAGGCATCACCCTAAAAATAAATCATGCTTTTATCATTCCCCTATGAATGTAGTAATCATCCCCACAGGGATACAGTAGATCTATGGTCATAATCTATATGTGGTTTTCGCGTACACTTGCAAAGTATACCCTAACAACTCTGGCTCTACTAGGGTCCTGTTAACACATGCAGGCGATAAGAACGAATGGGTGGAACCCAGATCAAATAAGGCAATTACGGGAGTATCAAAGAGGTAAATTTTACCTTTAATCACATCGATAGAGGCGTCGGCAGTCTCCGATCCATCGCGTACACCCGACCTTGAGTCACAACCTGCTTACCCTTCTCTGCGTCTGTCGCCCGCCTAGGCTATGAGGGTGTCGCCTTCTCCGGCTCACTCAGAGCTGCCAGTGTCACTACCTAAGGTAATATAGGAGGAACAGTAAAAGCAGCTGATTCTCTGAGCATCGGGCAATTCTTGATAAAGTGCCCCGTCTGTCCACAATTGAAACATGCATTAGACATTAAAGGACAAGGACGTGACCCATGTGACCTTCCACAATGTCTACATAAAGTCACCACACTTCTCTGAGTAATGGTGGGGCCACTAGCAAGGGTAGAAACTGCTGATCTATTAAATCGTCCCTCTGAAATCTGTATGCCCGAAGATCTAGCCCTCTTAGGCTGCTCTCTACCTGTTCTGTCCTCCATAAACCTCTTAGCCTTTCCCTTTGCTTTACCTTTACTCTTACTACTGAAATCGGGCTGGTACTGCTCATAATCCCTCTCACATAGCTGAGCTCGTCGAACTATCTCATCATAGGTCAAGATATCAAATGGGGCTAGCTTCACTCTGATAGATGGCCTCAAACCAGCCCTAAACCTCTCAATCTTATATCTGGTGTTCGTATTAGTCTGTGGATCAAAACGGCTCAATGTAGTAAATTTGGCCCCATACTCGTCCACTGACGTGCTGCTCTGAACTAAATCCATAAATTCCTGCTATAATTTCTGCTGAGCAGTGTCAAGAATATATTGCCTCCGAAAAGTATCCACAAAAATATCCCAGGATAGATCCTGATACTGAGCAAATAATACGGTCTGAGTGGCCTTCCACCAATGTCTCGCATCATCTGCCAATTGGAATACTGCTAGGCCTACCTTCTCCGTCTCTGAACATCTCATAATCTTAAGTAATCTCTCGACCTCAATAACCCATTGTTCTGCCGCAAACAGATCCCTAGTACCTTTAAACTTAGGTGGATCCAACTTCTTAAATGATTTCACCAATGCCACATCACAATATGACTCCACATCTCTAGGCGGCTGAATCAATGGCTGTGGTGGAGCTATATGTGGCTGAGGTGCTGGTGGTGGAATAGGCTGAGGCTCAGGTACAACTGGTGCCAGCTGTGGCGGTGCGGCGCCACTACTGGGGCTGTGAGAGCTACGGCTTTCTCCCTCTCCACCCTATCCGCGGCTCTATCTGCCTAATACATAGCCATGAAATCGGCTACTAACCACTTCACTCGGCTCACATGAGCATCAGTACTCTCTGGCTATATAGGACGTGGAGGACTTGGGGCAGGTTCCGGTGTCTGTGGCTCTGGAATTTGTGCCGCCCTACCTCAGCCTATACCTCTCACTGAACGTATCCTTCTTCTTCCACTCATATCTGTACCACAGGGATCATTTATCACTTATCATTAATATATCAGTTATATATTCAGATTATACAGTACAACAAGGAATGTTTACTATTTACTTTTCGTTTTAAGCATCACTAGACATCCGACCAATCCTGCTCTGATACCATTAAATCTGTAACATCCCAAATCCATAGTATAATATAATATTCACTTATAAATCAAAACTTACTTACCGATTGGGCTGTATGTGATGCTTAACAACTCCTAACACTTTAATAAAAATTAGTACTCTTATTACTCGTACTAATATGGAAATATGAATTGTTACATTAATTTCTTAAGATGTATATACATTCCCTTCCATTTAAAGAATTATTGTAGAATTTTATTAAATATATAAAAGAAAATAATGCACCTTCGATATCGAATATCTGCTGACTCTAGCAGTCGATAATCTCTGGAAAGTAACTCTCTTAATACAAGATCAACAATCTGTGGAGTGGAAAATAAGGGGTGAGTGACAACGTGCTTAGTAAGAAAGGTGTATGCTGCTTTATACAAATAAAACTATATCCCCCAAAACATCTATTTTTCTTAACAATAAACCCAGTAAGGAAAACAATGGATATAGTAAACAGTCTTTGATATTCAAATCATTGACTAAACAGTTTACAATATAATGTAGTAAACAGTAAATAGGATTCAGTAAATCCTCTCAGTAAGCAGAAATCAGTAAGTTGAGACTAGGCATCACTCTACAAATAAATCATGCTCTTATCGTTCCCCCAAGAACGTAGTAATCATCCCCACAAGGACACAGTAGATCTATGGCTATAATTTATAGGTGGTCCTCGGGTACACTTACCAGGTGACCCCGAGACCTCTGATGACTTGGCGGGTCCATCAGCCTCGTGAATAATAATGCATGAAACTAAGGGCCTAAAGTCTTAAAAATCAATTTATATCTCATAAAGAACCTTTAAGGAATTATTTCATAATTTCATTATTTCCTCAAAATGATTTGTTTATTTTCCAAAAAGGTTTTAGGCTTTCTGTTTACAAAAGGGAAATAAAAACAGCTAGTTATTTTCTCAAGTTTTTGTGAGAAAAACACAATTTAAAACCTGCTCGCCCATGGTCAGCTCGCTCATTACGGCTCGCCCTTGGTCAGCTTGCCCATTATGGTGAACTAGTGTTCGCCCGCCAACATTAGCATTTAAAAACAAGTTAAATTGGCTCGCCCATGGTCAGTTCACCCAATGCGGCACTTCTATGGTTAGCTTGCCTAATGCGGCACTTCCATGGTCAGCTCACCCATTTTTATAAAAGCATGGGTCATTTCTTTAGCTCACCCAGAATTTTGCTAAAACAGGGGTCGCCTATCTGTGGCACACCCGGATTTCTATTAAAACAGGGTTCGCCCGTCTAAAACATCATAAAAGGGGTCACCTATCGTTGGCTCGCCCGCCCTTTACCATTTCGCCCAAATCAAAACGATTTATCAAACTAATGCATGTCGTAAACCAAAACAATTTCTCAATATTTTCATAATATTTTACTCCACAGGACATGCATATTACTTCATATACTACTCCTTTACCTGGTCTTACGAAGCCTAGCTTCCTGCTTGCCTTTATCAATTCTCAATTCCTGGTTGCAAAATAAATCATTAAGACCACCAATATATTATGTCCGAACCCTTCCAACACTTTGGCGAGACTTGAGGCTAATCCTCTAGCTCGCCCAATATAATGCCATACAATCCTCTAGTGGCGACACGAGATGCAAGGCTTCTTCAGACGAGGTAAGGGATCTGCATCGTCTGCCATACAATGCCTCATACAGTGCCATGCCGATACTAGTATGAAAACTATTGTTATAAGCAAACTCTGCCAAAGGTAAATGATCGTCCCATGAGCCTCTAAAATCCAATGCACATGCTCTCAACATATCCTCGAGTGTCTGTATCGTACGCTCGGACTGCCCATCAGTCTGTGGATGAAAAGCGGTGCTAAAACTCAGCTGGGATCCCATAGCCTCCTGAAATCTCTCCCAGAAATGAGAGGTGAAGCGGGAGTCCCTATCAGAGGTAATACTCACTGGAACACCATGTAACCTCACTATCTCTCTGACATACAATTCGGCCAAGGCACTAACTGAATCTGTAGATCTCATGGCCATGAAATGAGCAGACTTAGTCAATCTATCCACTATCACCCAAATAGCATCATATCCCTTCCGGGTCCGTGGTAATCCCATAATAAAATCCATAGTAACATGCTCCCATTTCCACGTAGGAATCGATAATGGTCGAAGCATACCTGCCGGCTTCTGATGCTTAATCTTAATCTGCTGGCATGTTAGACATCTAGCAACAAACTCAACGATGTCTTTCTTCATCTTAGGCCACCAATACACTCTCTGGAGATTCTGGTACATCTTAGTACTACCCGGATGTAACGTGTATCTAGAGGTATGAGCCTCTGATAAAATCAAGTCTCTAAGCTGTCGATCATCGGGAACACAGATCCGACCTCTAAACCTCAGTATCCCGTCTGTGCCAATCTCAAAGTCTAACATAACTCCCATCTGAATCTGACTGGCAATCCCAATGCAATAATCATCCTTCCTCTGAGCTTCCCTGATTCGATCCATCAAATCCGACTCTATACGAAAACTAGCCGTAAATCCATACTGGTCAGAGGAAATAACTGTCAGACTGAGGTTAGAGATCTGCTCTATCAACTCATGCTCCCTGATCATCATATACGATACCATGCCAACATGCTTACAGCTCAATGCATCAACTACTACATTAGCTTTACCTAGGTGATACAAAATCTCACAATCATAATCTTTTAATAGTTCCATCCACCGTCTCTGCCTCAAATTCAACTCTTTTTGCGAGAATATATACTTCAGACTCTTATGATCTGTATATATATGAAATTTCTCCCCGTACAAGTAATGTCGCCATATCTTCAGTGCAAACACTACTGCGGCTAGCTCCAAATCATGTGTCGGGTAGTTCCTCTCATGATCCTTTAACTGTCGAGAACCATAGGCTATAACTCGACCATGCTGCATGAGTACACATCCTAAACCTTGAGCGGATGCATCAGTATACACCACAAATCCACCTGATCCGCTAGGAAGGGCTAATACCGGGGCAGTAGTCAATCTCCTCTTAAGCTCACCAAAACTACGTTCACACACATCATTCCACTCAAACTTTACATCCTTACGTGTGAGTCGTGTCAATGGAGCAGCAAGTCTAGAAAATCCCTCCACAAACCTGCGATAATATCCGGCAAGACCTAAGAAACTCCGTATCTCAGTAACCGTGTTAGGCCTCTCCCACTGAACAATGGCCTCTATCTTGGACGGATCAACTGATACCCCGTCCTTAGACACTACATGCCCGAGAAATATTATATGGTCAAGCCAGAACTCGCATTTACTAAGCTTAGCATACAATTTCCGCTCTCTGAGGGTCTACAGAACAATCTGCAAATGCTGCTCATGCTCCTTTGGAGTCTTAGAATAAATCAGAATGTCATCTATAAATACTATGACAAACTTATCCAAAAATGGATGAAATACCTCGTTCATCAAACTCATAAAAGCTGCAGGAGCATTTGTTAATCCAAAAGGCATCACTAGGAACTCGTAGTGACCATAACGAGTCCGAAAGGCTGTCTTATGCACGTCCGACTCCTTGATTTTCAACTGGTGATAACCTGATCGGAGGTTTATCTTGGAAAATACTTGTGCACCCCTGAGCTGATCAAACAGATCGTCAATCCGAGGTAGTGGATACTTATTCTTAACGGTAGCCCGATTTAACATCCGATAATCTATACATAACCGGAGACTACCATCCTTCTTCCGAACAAATAATACCGAAGCTCCCCAAGGCGACACACTGGGACGTATAAATCCCTTATCTAATAATTCTTGGAGTTCCTTCTTAAGCTCATCCAACTCAGTTAGTGCCATCCGATATGGGGGTCTAGAAATTGGCTCCGTACCGGGTACCAACTCGATCGTAAATTCCGTCTCTCGATCTGGTGGTAACCCTGGTAAATCCTCTAGAAATACATCTGAGAAGTCCTTGACCACAGAGATTTCTTGAATCTTTGGATATTTCCTCTCTACATCTTCCACACTAGCAATATATCCTTCATAAACATTCATATACAACCACAATTTCAGAATACATGTCATTTCATAAAAGTCACATACTTTTTATTAATTTACAATAACTTTACAATGTACTTTTCGGGATGAGAAAAGGTAATAAACTTAGTATTACAATCCAAACTAACATGGTTCGTAGCTAACCAGTCCATACCCAAAATGATATCAAAATCATATATGTTCAACAAAATTAGGTTAGCCGTAAAAACCTTCTCTCCAATAGTCAATTTACAATTCCGATATACAACATACGTTCTTTGGAAATCATTAAAAGGAGTTTTCACTTGTAAAGTACATTCTAACAACTCCGGTTTTACTGGGGTCCTGTTGGCATATATAGGCGATAAGAACGAATGGGTAGAACCCGGATCAAATAAGGCAATTACAGGAATGTCAAAGAGATAAATTTTACCTTTAATTACATCGAAAGAGGCGTCGGCAGTCTCTTGATCTAACGCGTACACCCGACCCTGAGTCACAACCTTCTTACCCTTCTCTGCGGCTGTCGCCCACCTAGGCTGTGAGGGTGTCGCCTTCTCTGGCTCACTCTAAGCTGCCGGGGCCACTATCTGCAGTAAGGCAGGAGGAATAGTAGAAGCAGCAGATTCTCTGAGCATCAGGCAATTCCTGACAAAGTGCCCCGTCTGTCCGCAATTAAAACATGCACTAGACATTAAAGGACAAGGGCGTGACCCATGCGACCTTCCGCACTGTCTACATAAAGGTGCAACACTCCTTTGAGTAGTGGTAGGGCCACTAGTAGGTGTAGAAATTGCTGGTCTAGTAAATCTTCCGTCTGAAATCTGTATGCCCATAGGTCTGCTCCTCTTAGGCTGCTCTCTACCTGATCTTTCCTCTATAAACCTCTTAGTCCTTACCTTTGCTTTACCTTTATTCTTGCTACTGAAATCGAGCTGGAACTGCTCATAATCCCTCTCATATAGCTGAGCCCGTTGAACTATCTCACCATAAGTCTGTATAACAAATGGGGCTAACTTCATTCTGATGGATGGCCTCAAACCAGCTCTAAACCTTGAAATCTTATACCGGGTATTCGCACTAGTTTGTGGATCAAAACGGCTCAGTGTAGTAAATTTGGCCTCATACTCGTCCACTGACATGTTGCCCTGAACTAAACCCATGAATTCCTGCTGTAATTTATCCTGAGCAGTGTCAGGAATATACTGCCTCCTAAAAGCTTCCACAAAAATATCCCATGACAGATCTTGATGCTGAGCAAATAATACTGTCTGAGTGGCCTTCCACCAGTGTCTCGCATCATCTGCCAAATGGAACACTGCTAAGCCTACCTTCTCTGTTTCTGAACATCTCATAATTTGAAGTAATCTATAAATCTCAATAATCCATTGCTCTGCCGCCAATGGATCCCTAGTACCTTTAAACTTGGGTGGATCCAACTTTTTAAATGATTTCACCAATGCCACATTACAATAAGTCTCCGTATTTCAAGGCAGCTGAACCAACGGCTGTGGTGGAGCTACTGGTGGCTGAGGTGCCGGTGGTGGAATAGGCTGAGGCTCAGGCACAACTGGTGCCGGCGGTGGCGGTACTGGCGCTTCTACTGGGGCTGCAGGAGCTGTGGCTCTCTCTCTCTCCGCCCTATCCGCAGCTCTATCCGCCTGATACATAGCCATAAAATCGGCTACTAACCTCTCTACCTGGTTCACACGAGTATCAATGTTCTCTAACTGTAGAGGACGTGGAGGTCTAGGGGCAGGTTCCGGTGTCTGCGGTTCCGGAATCTGTGCCGCCCTACCTCGACCGATATCTCTAACTGAGCGTGTCACCCTCCTTCTTCCACTCATTTCTGTACCACAAAAATTATTTATTACTCATCATTAGCATATATTCAGAATATACAGTACTACAAGGAATGTTTACTATTCACTTTTCATTATAAACATCACTAGACATCTGATCAACCTTGCTCTGATACCATTAAATCTGTAACATCCCAAATACCCAATATAACTAATATTTACTTAAAAATTTCCCTTTACTTACCGGTTGGGCTGTTTGTGATGCTTAACAACTCTTTAATATTTAAATAACAATTAAAACTCTTATTACATTAATGTTCTAAGATGTATACACATTCCCTTCTATGTAAAGTAGTACTGTACAATTTTTCTGAATATATAAAAGAAATAATATACCTTTGATATTAGATATCCACTTGCAGTCGATAATTTTTGGAAGGTAATTCTCTTAACCCAAGATCAACAATCTGTGGAGTGGAAAATAAGGGGTGAGCGATAACATGCTCAGTAAGGAAGATGTACATAAATCTAACTTTATTTTCCAAAACTTTTATTTTTTTCATAGTAGTAAACCCCGTGGATATAGAAAACAATTTACAATATCATTGGCATAATCAGTGAATAGGATTTAACAAATCCTCTCTGTAAAACAAGTTAATAAGTTGAGACTAGGCATCACCCTAAAATAAGTCATGCTATCATCGTTCCCCCTCCCCCTTGCGAGAACGGCATAATCATCCCAATAAGGATGCAGTAGATCTATGGCCACAATCTATGGGTGGTCCTCGGGTCCACTTGCCAAGTGACCTCGAGATCGCTGATGACTTGGCGGGTCCATCAGCCTTATAACGCGTATCAAGGCATGAAACTAGGGGCCTAAAGTCTCAAAATCATAGCTAAAATACCTTAAAAAAACCCATTTAAATAGTTAATCATTTCTCATTCGCATAGAGAATATAAACTGAAATCTGGTCGCCCATGGTCAGCTCGCCCCGTTTGGCTCGCCCATGGTCGACAGTCCAATAGGGTGAACTTTTGTTCGCCCGCCAATTCAAAACAAGGAAAACCGGCTCGCCCTCACTGGCTCGCACATGGTCAACTTGCCCATTGATCAACTCGCCCAAAAGGTTTCGTATTTTCTATTTTCAAAATATTATTCTATCTCATTTTTCGTTTAAGAAAATGTACTTTATACCTCTTCGCCATGGTCAGCTCGCCCATGGTGAACTCCAAGGTGGGTGAATTAGTATTCGCCCGCCAGCTTTTCTTTTTAATCAACAAATAAAACTGGCTCGCCCATTATATGAAAAGATAGTCGCCCGCCCCAGAAAACATTGAAAAGGGTCCGCCCACAATGGCTCGCCTGGATTTTCTATTTAAAACATGGTTACTCGCCTGCCAAAATATCACATTAGGGCTTTTCGCCCAAAACATAACGAAGGGTCAACTCGCTCGCCCTTACCAGTTAGCCCAATAACAAGGAAATTTATCAAAATAATATGCATGTCTTAAACTAAAACAAATTATCAGTACTTTCATAATTTAACTTCACAGGACATGCATTCTTTTAACACACAACTCCCTTACCTCGTCTGAAGAAGCCTTGCTTCTCGTTCGCCTTTCTCAATTCCCGTCTGCACAATTACATTAAACTATTAATATTCCTTTTTCGAATATTTTCTAAAATATTTATATTTTCCTAATATTTGGGACACTTTGGCGAGACTGAGTTCGCCATTCGCCCATAGAGTTCGCCCGACCATTCAACTCGCCATACCCTGCATCTGAGTTTGCCCGACACTACTGTTTTGTTCATTGGCGGCTCACCTATGTATTAAACTTGCATGTGGCGATCTCGCCCACTTCCTCATTCCAGATTCTAGCTCGCCCATTATCATTTTTTTCCAGTATTTCCATTGTTTATTCTGATTCAGACTACACCTTATTCTAGTTCTTATATATTCTAGTAAGGTTTAGCTAACACAAGGCTATATCTATGTTTTACTACGTTATAAAACATATAAATCCAGTATTGAATATCGAGAGAACCATAGAAATTATGGAACTTACCTTAACCCAATTGTTCTTCCAAAAACAGAATATTTCCTGCCTCCCTTAGCTTTGTTTCTCTTGTTCCTTGGTTTTTCAACACTGCAGAAGGGTTTGGCTAGCTAACAGATGAAATTACTTGGCTCATTTATGATGAAAACGGAGGAATGAAAGATGGATATGCAAAAATACAGAATTGGGTGAGGACGATGTTTGAAAGGATGAAGTTGACGACATCATCTTCCCTCACATATTCCTTTATATAGCCATTTGATCCTGTTAGAAACTACCGACTGTTTTCTTATCACGTTTCTTTCATCATTACATGCATTAAATTTTGTGGAAAGACTGCAGCTAGTGGACGGTGGTAAGAAGAAAATTCCCTGCGTGTGTTGAAAATTTTTTTTCTTTTTCCTCTTCTTCTTCTAGTCCACGCCGCTGTCAGTCACTCTTATTGGCTTGCTCCTCTTACTATTAAATGCTTAGTCTCCTTTGTCAAATAAAGCAACCGGCGAGAAGTCCACTGCGCCCCTTTCCTGGACTTTTTCTATTTCCTTTTCTGCTCTTCTCTTCGCCCATGTCTTCTCCAGCCAACGTTGATTGGCTAACTCCCCATCCTTTTCTTTGTTTTGTCTTCTAGCCCTTAATTCTCTTGTCATTCTTCTCCACGCAAATGTTAGCCACATTGATTAATTTTATCTCATCTCATTTAATGCTTTCATACCTTATATATACTATTTTAATCTTTTATCAAGATTAAATCCCATATATTCCTTGTTACAATTGATATTAGTTTTTCTTTCTTTTATCAACCATACTATACAACATGACTTAAAATGCAAAGTGGAAATTCACATTCAATGATTCTTTAATTTCACTAAAAGAATTAATTTCCACCATCAATCATGTACAATATGGTATATAGTATAATAAAATTCGGGTCTTACAGTATATGATTAATTGAAGTCTTTATATGAATTTGAAATTGTAGTGTAAACCATGTTAGTAAAAAATCAGAGTATATGGCTTTGAGGCGTGTAGAATTACACTTTCTTGAGTGTAATATTGCCTCACACAGAAGCAAGTTACCCCAGGATACAACAAAGCCTTCAGAATATTGTGAAAAGTCAGAAAATGTAAAGTAAGTATTTTTTCTGGAAATCAACACTTAAATAGATTTTAAAGAGGCATAAATGAATGGTTGTGATTGTCTGTTAAACAACAACCATTCATTTTTTTAGACATAACTGTTCCATATATATAACTGAAAATATGTATGTTGGAACAGTTTAAAACAATTTTAAATTCAAAAAGAATTTAAAATATTTCTGTCAAAAATAAAAAATTCGGATTAAATCAAAGAGCCAAGAGCCCAAGTGCCCCAAGTGCCCATCTTTGACTTTTAAAATAGGCCAAGCTCTAGACCAAGCCCAAGCCAAGCAAGCTCAAGCCCAAGCCAAATGGTCAAAGCCCATTTCCTCTTTGACTCCAAATTACTCTCAAGAATTGATTTCTTTTTATAAATAAATCACTTTACATTTTTACAAGCAATGTGGGAACTTGTTCCCTTGTATTTATTACAAGCTATCCAACAATCCCCCACTAGCTTGTAATACAACAAATATGATGCATACAAGAAGGTATCTTATTGATTTAAACCTTCAATTAGTGTAAGTACTTTAGGATGCTAATAAAAGTACATAGTGTCCTAAGATTAAACCATGACTTCTTACTATTAGGATCGAAAGTACGACACGCATCAATCTGTCACTTTTCACAAAGCTCTTACTTGCTCCTAGCACAATTTCAATGGCCATGTGCTAGCAATCCAATTTCTGTGAATATTTCAAGAGTAAAACCCCTTAAACACTTGTTGAAGCGGCACCACTTCATATTCACATAGGTGGAGATCCTTTTATTGTCCCTATTACTTTGGACAATTTTTCAGAATAATCTCCATTAAGAGCTTAAACTCAACCTCTCAATGTAACAGTGGCATTCAATTGTAATTCAAGTATGAGACTCCTATTATAAGTGCCACAACAGACACTGATCAATAACTTGTTATTACCTATTAAACTTTAGTAATTACCGGTTTGGTAATTCAAAGTTGGGTTACCATTATTGGTGTCTCAAGGGTTATGTATTAGTCCCATACTACATGCAGTCCTCCACACTTTATCTCTTGGCAAAGCTTTAGTAAGAGGATCCGCCAAATTTTCTGCAGACTTTACATATATGATCGTAATGGTACCATTTGAGATTAACTCTCTAACATAGTCATGCCTTAGGCTTATATGTCTAGACTTACCATTATAAATGTTATTAAAAGCACTAGACATAGTAGCTTCACTATCACAATGTAAGGAAAGAGGTGGCATTGGTTGTGGCCACAACTCAATTTCAAACAACATATTTCTTAGCCACTCAGCTTCCTTACCAGCAGCTGCTAAAGTTATATGTAACATCCCAAATACCCAATATGACTAATATTTACTTAAAAATTCCCCTTACTTACCGGTTGGGCTGTCTGTGATGCTTAACAACTCTTTAACATTTAAATAACCATTAAAACTCTTATTACATTAATGCTCTAAGATGTATACACATTCCCTTCTATTTAAAGTAGTACTGTACAATTTTTCTGAATAAAAGAAATAATATACCTTTGATATTAGATATCCTCTAGCAGTCGATAATTTCTGTAAGGTAATTCTCTTAACCCAAGATCAACAATCTGTGGAGTGGAAAATAAGGGGTGAGCGATAACATGCTCAGTAAGGAAGATGTACATAAATCTAACTTTATTCCCCAAAACTTTTATCTTTCTTAGTAGTAAACCCAGTGGATATAGAAAACAATTTACAATATCATGTAATAAACAGTGAATAGGATTTAACAAATCCTTTCTGTAACAAAAGTTAACAAGTTGAGACTAGGCATCACCCTATAAATAAATCATGCTATCATCGTTCCCCCTCCCCCTTGCGAGAACGGCATAATCATCCCAGTAGGGATAAAGTAGATCTATGGCCACAATCTATGGGTGGTCCTCGGGGTCCACTTGCCAAGTGACCTCGAGACCGCTGATGACTTGGCAGGTCCATCAGCCTCATAACTAATAAAAATGCATGAAACTAGGGGCCTAAAGTCTCAAAATCATATTTATAACTCAAAATACCTTTAAGGAAACACATCATTGAATTTAAATCATTTGAATAAATAATAATTCCAAAAAGGTATTATTCTTATTTTCGTAGAAAATATAAATTGAAACCTACTCGCCCATGGTCAACTCGCCCATTCTGGCTCGCCCATGGTCAACTCGCGCAATGGTCAACTCGCCCATTGGATCAATTCGCCCAAAAGGTTCCGTATTTTCTATTTTCAAAGTATTAATCTGTTTCATTTTTCGTTTGAGAAAATGTACTTTAAACCTGTTCGCCATGGTCAGCTCGCCCATCACGGCTCGCCCATGGTGAACTCCAAGTTGGGTGAATTAGTATTCGCCCGCCAGCTTTCCTTTTTAATCAACAAATAAAACTGGCTCGCCCTTAATGGTTCGCCCATTGTATGAAAAGATAGTCGCCCGCCCCAGAAAACATTGAAAAGGGTCCGCCTACAATGGCTCGCCCGGATTTTCTATTTAAAACAAGGTTACTCGCCCGCCAAAATATCACATGAGGGCTTTTCGCCCAAAACATAACGAAGGGTCAACTCGCCCGCCCCTATCAGTTAGCCCAACAACAAGGCAATTTATTAAAATAAGAAGCATGTCATAAATCAAAACCATTTCTCGGTAATTTCGTAAGATTAACTCCACAGGACATGCATTCTTTTCACACATAACTCCCTTACTGTAAGATCTGATTTTACCCTACTGTAGACCTTAAATCTCATAAAATGGATAATAAAAAAATTAAATAAATAATGAATGTTAATTTCCAAAAGGGTGAGAAGCTCTTTTATTTGAGATGAGAACGGAGCCAATTAGGTGAAATACTCGACGGGCGAGTACCATGAGGAAACGGCTCGCCAATGGGCGAGCAAGGTAATGGTGTGATCGCCAATGGTGATGGCGAGTTGGACGATGGAGTGGGCGAATAGGTGTTTTCGCCAACGTTTGAGGTGAATCAGGATAAGGATTGGCGAGTTGAGCCATATCCGGTGATCGCCCATATGATAGTAAGTCGGGCGAACTGTGGTTTCTGGTTGACTAGGCGAGCTGAAATTAGCATGGACAGAATGAAATAATAGATTCAAAACACGCGTGTAGCCAAAATTGACTTTGGATGCCCCACAGTTGAAGACATTTAATAGATAGATGCTAAAGTCAACAAAGGCGCCGGCCTTATTGGTTGAGGAAGTAAGTAAAGGCTGCAGCAGAAGAAAAAGACGTGTGAAAGGGTGACTTCCACGCCACTTTGAGCTGCAGTTTTCTTCATGCCTTAAACGCATGAAGGACGTGAACACTGATGAAGGAAGCAGATAAGGGACAGGCGGTAGCTAGTGATTGGTTGAGCAGGGTTATATAAGAAGAAACACTTGAGGCAAATCTGTTTAGCAAAATTCATTTTCCTTACGAGGGTTATGCAACTGTAAGGTTCTGTTCCTTCCATTTCTGCTATGGGTGATCTAATAGGCTTCACCCTTAAGCTAGCTAAACAAACAAAACAGCTTGCAAACCTTTCCTTCTTAGTTGGTTGAGCTAAAAGAAGAAGCAAAGGAGGCCAACGTGAGACAGAAAACAAGCTGTTCTGGAAGTGCAGTTGATTGAGGTGAGTTTCATATTTCTTATGTGTTCTTGATATTCAAGGGTAGACTTATATGTTTACAACATAGAACACAACCTTGTTTTAGTTAGATCCTTAGAGAACATGAAAACAAGGGAAATAATGGAATAAATGACGACAATGGCGACTATGTTGATCGCCCGTGTTGAAAATTAGAAATCGCCAATGAGGGCGAATGGAAAATAAAGACCCCGCCAAGGTAAATTCTTTGTAAATGGGCGAGATCGCCCAATTCTAGTGAAGTGAAATAATGGGCGAGCTCAAATGCGTAAGGCACTGGGCGAGTATAAATGTGGGCAAACTCCCATATTGAAGCTAATAAGAGCTTGGCGAAGTGAATGTTGGGCGAACTCCCAATAGATTAGTGTCGAGTAATGGCGGGCGAGCTCCCACGTGTAAGCCATATGATGAATGGCGAGCTCGGTTAAGAAGCTAGTAAAATATCTGTGGGCGAACTGGTAGATTTACCTGAAGTCTCGCCCAAGTAATGGAAAAATATATAAAGAAAATATTAATGGAATTTATATATAATTTGCAGCCGATAATTGGGAATGGCTATGGGCGAACAGAGAGCAGGGCGAAGCAAGGCTTCATTGGAACAGGTAAGGAAGTAGTATGTGATGCAAATACATGTCCTGTGGAGTAAAAATGTTTAAGAAAATATTAAAAATTGTTTTATTTTCTGACATGCATTGGTTGACAAAATTGTTTTGATCTTGGGCGAGCTACAAGCCGCCATATGTTGTTTCGCAGGGCGAACTAGTTATAGCGGGCGAGTAGTTTTGTTTTAGACAGAAACTCGGGCGAGCCAAGTGGTGAGCTCTCTTTTATGAGAACTGGGCGAGTGCCCTTGATTTCAAGAGAAATCCCGTTAAGCCAAAGTCGGGCGAACTCTTTTTAACGTGTTTGGGCGGGCGACCCTTGTTTTAAATATAAGGCAGGCGAACCGCTATCAACGAGACATACTTCTGTTTTGAAAATCTAAGTGGCGGGCGAATAATAGTTCGCCGTCTTGTCGAGTTAGTCAGGGGCGAGCCGTGAAGGGCGAGCTGGCTCTGGCGAACAGTTTTAAAGAGAAATTTCTTTTGCGAAAAATAAGATGTTTTAATATTTTGAAAATATAAATATGAATCCTTTCTGGGCGAGTTGACTAATGGGCGAGTTGACTAATGGGCGAGCCACTGAGGGCGAGCCAGTTTGCTTGTCGATTTAAAGGGCGGGCGGGCGAACACATGTTCTCCGCCATGGGCGAGCTGCCATGGGCAAGCCATAACGGGCGAGCGGACCATGGGCGGGCAGGTTTGAAAAGTTGAGATTTTTGAATGTTTTCAAGGTGTTTTGTAAACAAAAAGCCAAAACCTTTTTGGGAATTAAATCATTTGAGTAAATGATAATGTGGGTGAGATAAGCCCTTAAAGGTTTTCATGAGATATAAAAGAGATTTTCGAGACTCTAGGCCATGAGTTCATGCATTATTATTCATATACTTTGCGTGACCCATCTAGGGTGATGGCTCGGGTCAAATAGACCAACGAGTGCACCCTAGGGCGTCACAGGGCTGATGGATCCGCCAAGTCATCAGCGGTCTCGAGGTCACTTGGCAAGTGGACCCGAGGACCACTATAGATTATGGCCATAGATCTGAGATAGCCGTGAGGGGCGATGGCCTACGGGTGCACCCCAAAAGTGGCAGATTCCGTTCTCGCAAGGGAGAGGGGAAACGATGATAGCATGATTTATTTGTTGCCTAGTCTCAACTTACCAATTTCTGGTTACTGTGAGGATTTATTGAAATCCTATATAGTGTTTACTACATTTTAAAGTAAACTGTTTAGCCAGTGATTTGAATGGTGTTCTAAGAGAGTTGATTTCTATATATCCACTGTCTTTTCTACTGGGTTATTGTTGAGAAAAGAATAAATGCGTTGTGATATATAGTTTTGCTTTATTTAAAGCAGCATATGTTTCCTTTACTGAGCGTATGAATCACTCACCCCTTTGTTTTTAACTCCACAGATAAGAAGTACACGGAGTTGAGAGAATTAGCTCTCAGATGGGTATAGTTACATTTAAAGCGCTGAGGTATGTTATGTTAAACGTGACAGGTACAGTCTCTTCTCTTTTACATTCCAGACATATGTATACAGTACTACTTTATTGAAATAAAGACAATAGGGGATGTCAGATGTAAGGAAATATGAAAAGAATTTTCATATTCCGTTTTTATTAAATAAATGTTTATCATTTATTACTGTTACTGTGAAATGTTAATGGCATCGCAGACAGCCCAACCGGTAAAGTTGTATAAAAATACGTGTCAAAAGTGGTAATGGGATGTTACACTTACCTCGGCTAATGCAGCCTTGCTTCTCGCCTGCCTTCCTCAATTCCCGTCTGCAAAGGAAAATATTAATTCCATTAATATTTTCTTTTCTAATAATTTTATAAAACTCGTTTTCAACTATTTTGGCGAAATAACCGCTCGCCCAACTGAGCTCGCCCTTCATTAGCGGCTTCTTCATGGGAGTTCGTCCAACGTGGGAGCTCAACTCGCCATGCTCATCAATTCAGTTTGCCAGCCCTGGCCTTTCGTTCATAAATGGGCTCGCTCATGAATTGAATAACGTTTGGCAACCTCTTTATCTCCTTCTTGCATCATTGGAAATCTTCAACATTTCACATTGGCGATCACTGTTATCGCCATTCTCGCCTTTTAGCGATCATGGGTTCTCACCCGCCCGGACAGTCATTCTGACTATCCCACAGAACTGGCGAACTCACATAACAATTTCTCAAACTCGCCCTATCCTTTGGGTGAGTAGTCACCCATTTTGACTAGCAACTTCCTACTCGCCCATTGTGTTTCCTTACTCATTCTTAGTTATTTTTCCATCTAGTTTTCTTATTTATTCAACAATATTTAACTACAACCAGGTTATATCTATGATTAAATATCAAGAGAACTGCAAAACTATGAAACTCACCTTTACCAAGTTACTCCTCCAACAACTGAATGCTTTCTTATCTCTCTTAGCTTTAGTTTGCTTATTCCTTAGCTCTTCAACATTGGAGGAAAGGTTTGGATAACTAATAAGGAAGTTTTCATGGCTTACATCTAATAAAAACTGAAGAACTAAAGTTGAACTTGTAGTGGAACGGAATGGGCGAGAAGGATTCTGGAGAGGATGGAGTTCATTTCAATCCATTTCTTCTCTTGAAGCCTCTTTATATAGGCATGTTAGTCCAACCAGGACTCACCATCTGCTCCTTATCCCTTCCTTCATCATTACCTCGTCTGGTAGTGCATTAAGTCATGAAGAAAATTGCACCATAAGAACGTCTGAACAGCATTAAAACGGGTAGAAAAAGTGCAGCAAAAGACGTCAATAGCTCATTTCTTTCCTGCATGTTATTGACTAAATTTTCTTTCTAGCCCACGCCTCTTCCTACCATCATTCTTGACTTTTCTATTTCCTTTTCCTTTCTTTTCCACGCCATGTCTCTTCCAGCCAACGGTTATTGGCTATCAACCCATTCTTTTCCTTGTTTTGTCCTCTAGTCATTAATCCTTCATTTAATACTTTCATACTTTGCATTAATTTCATGGAGAAAAGAAATCAATTAGAACTCTTTTCTTCCCACACGTTATTGACTTTGTTTGTCATACTTTCCCACAAAATTTCACTTTTATTTAACTTTTAATTTTTTTCTCCACCGTATGGGCAATCAGGAGCCCTCGCCAACTTGGGCGGACTGGACAACTCGCCCTCGTCAGTAACATTGGCTTTCTGTTCACCAATTATACTTGCCCATTGGCGAACAGCCTACCTTGCTCGCCCATTGTCGAGCTGTTCAATGTCCTCGCCCATACATTATCACACCAACATTCTTCCATGCACATCTCAAGTTAAAGAGCTTTTCATCTAAGTGAAAATCAATATGCAATGTTTACTTTATTTACATTACCAAATTTTATGAAATTTGGGTTTACAGTAGTATAAAATCAGATTTTACACTATAAACTCAGCTTCCATAGTTGAGTGTGCATGACATGTTTGTTTCTTAGATGCCCAACTTACAGCACCACCAGCTTGTGTAAATATCCAACCTGTAGTTGATATATTATCACCAGCTTTTGTTATCCAGCTTGCATCTGAATAACCCTCTAAAACAGCAGGAAATCCTGTATAGCACAACCTTAATTTGGCAGTTCTTTTAAGGTAACCAAGTACCCTTTCAACTGCCCTCCAATGAGCTATACTAGGATTACTTGTAAATCTTGACAACTTACATACCGTGTAAGCAATATCAGGTCTAGTACAATGCATAGCATACATCAAGCTTCCTATAACACTAGCATACTTTAATTGTTCTATTGGTCTAGCATCATTCTTCACAAGTTTCACACTTGAATCATATGGAGTACTATATTCTTTTATTTTAAGATATTGATACTTATCTAATAGCTTTTCTATGTAATGAGTTTGATTTAATGAAAATCCATTATCATTCTTTGTAATTTTAATTCCTAAAATTGTATCTACTTCATTAAGATCTTTCATATTAAATTTAGAGGTAAGAAAATTCTTAGTCTCATTTATACCAAGCATGTTAGTACCAAATATAAGCATATCATCCACATATAAACAAACAATCACTCCATAATCACTAGTAAATTTAGAATAAATACATTTATCAGCAGAATTATGCCTAAAACCAAAGGATAAAATAGCATAATCAAATTTCTCATGCCATTGTTTAGGAGCTTGTTTAAGACCATATAAAGATTTAATAAGCTTGCAAACTTTATGTTCATTTCCAGGTAAAACAAACCCTTCGGGTTGTTCCATATAAACTTCTTCTTTTAAATCACCATTTAAAAATGCAGTTTTAACATCCATTTGGTGAATATGCAACTTATATATAGAAGCTAGAGCAAAAAGAATTCTAATAGACGTTATTCTAGCTACTGGAACATAAGTATCAAAATAATCTAAGCCTTTCTTTTGAGTAAACCCTTTAGCAACTAATCTTGCTTTAAAAGTTTGTATAGTACCATCAGAATTGTAGTTTCTCCTAAAAACCCACTTGTTTTTAATAGGCTTTGATCCTGGAGGTAAATCTACCAAGATCCAAGTATTATTAGACATGATAGAGTCCATTTCATCATTTACAGCTTCTTGCCAGAAAGCTGAATCTCTTGAAGTCAAAGCTTCACTCAAAGTTTTGGGCTCATCTTCAATGTTTAATAATATCTTCACTTTTCTCATAATTCTATCTCTACTACCTTCAACTAGAAAGGTAATATGATCAGGAGAAATAAAATCAGAATCAAGATGTTTTTCTTTTCTTGGCCTCTGACTTCTTCTTGGTTCAGATGGTTCACTTATTTCCTTACGTTTGACTAAGGAATCATAGGCAGTAGATGTATTTTGATCATTTTCTGGTTCATGCCTAATTTGATTTTTCACAAAACTATTTTCAAAAAATTCAACATGTATAAACTCTACAATAACATTAGATTCTATATCTAGTAATCTATATGCTTTTGAATTTTGTGCATAACCTACAAAAACAGATTTAGTTCCTCTTGAACCTAATTTAGTCCTTTGAGAATCAGGAAGTCTATAATAAGCAATACATCCCCACACTGTAAAATAACTTAAATTTGGTTTCCTTCCATTCCAAACTTCATATGGTGAGATATGTGTCTTCTTTGAAGGAACCCTATTATGTTTGTAACAGGCAGTAAGTAAAGCTTCACCCCACAAGTTGAAAGGTAATCCAGCATTTAAAATCATTGCATTAACCATATCAACTAGGGTCCTGTTTTTCCTTTCTTCCAAACCATTATGTTGGGGTGTAAATGGAGCTGACCTTTGGTGAATTATTCCATGATATTCACAGAATTTATCAAAATCAGTTGAGAAATATTCACCACCTCTATCACTCCTTATAATTTTAAATTTTTCTTTCCTTTTGATTCTCTACTTTAGATTTAAATTCCTTAAATTTATCAAAAGCTTCATCCTTGTTTCTTAGTAAATAAATACTAGTAAAACGTGAACAATTATCTATAAAAGTTATAAAATATCTATTTCCTCCTCTAGTCAATTTTCCATTTAATTCACAAATATCCGAATGAATTAGTTCCAACAATTTTGTTTCATGTTCTACTTTAGGAAAAGGCTTTCTTGTAATCTTAGCTTCTACACAGATTTGACACTTATCATGGTGATCATGCTTACAAGAAATATAATTATGATTTGTCATGTATTTAATCATAGCATAATTTAAATGTCCTAATCTAGCATGCCACAGAATAGAAGATTCAACGATATAAGCAGAAGCGACATTTATTTTATTAATACTGAGTTTGAATATGCCATCAAGGGAATATCCCTTTCCTACAAACACACCATTCTTAGATATTACAAACTTATCAGATTCTAAAACAATCTTAAAGCCTCTTTTGCATAACAGATTTGCAGAAACTAAGTTCCTCTTAACATCAGGAACATGGTGCACATTGAGAAGAGTCAATTTCTGCCCAGAAGTGAAGTTAATCATCACACTCCCTTTTCCCAGCACTTTGACAGGAGCATGGTTTCCCATAAAGACTTCACTGTTTTCTTCAGTGTAAATGCTGAAGAATTCCCTGTTCTTGCAAACATGAATTGTGGCTCCAGAATCAAGAAACCACTCCATGGTTCCTGCACTTGTTGCCATGTTCAATTCATTAACCATGGCAACAAAGTTCATGTCATCTTCAACAACCATATTGGCTTGAGCAGATTGTTTAGAACCATTGTCTTTATTCTTATTGTCTTCTGCAATTTTGACTCTACATTCTTTAATGTCTTCTTTCCACAATGAAGGCAGGCCTTGTTCTTCTTATAATTGTTGGACTTCTTAAATCCACCAGTTTTCTGGACTTTGAAGTTGTTCTGATTCTTTCCAGACTTGTTTACAAACTTTCCAGAATTGCTCCCTATGGCATTTACTCGTAAATTCCCATTTGAATTCACTACCTTCTCTTTCTGGAGTTTCTCATCCCTGAGACGAGTTTCACACTCAATTTGTAGATGAGTCTGAAATTGTTCCAGTGTGAAACTGTCTAGTGTCTGCAGGACCTTTTTCCTGTAATTGTTCCATGAAGGAGGCAACTTGGACAGAATTGCTCCGATTTGTATAGTTTCAGGAACAATCACTTCCAAATCTCTAAGTCTGGAAATCGGTATTTGTAGTTCATGGACTTGATCCATGACTAGCATGTTATCAGTCATCTTGAAATCAAAATAATTTAATGCCAGGAATTTATCTGTACCTTTTTTCTCGTTCTGGTATTTTGTCTCCAAGGCAGTCCAGATCTCTCTTGGTGATGTATAGTTGGAGTATAAATCATAAAGTCTGTCTGTAAGAGAGTTGAGGATGTGACCACGACACACCAGTTCATCTTCTGCACGTTTCTTTCTTTCTTCCTTCACTGTATCTGTGTCTTCTGGTGTAGGATCTGCCAGTGGCTGCAAATTCGGATCCAGAACATAGGACACCTTCAAAGTTGTCAACAAAAACTTCATCTTGTCCTTCCATCTGGTGAAGTTTGTCCCATCAAACTGGTTCAACTTGACAGGATCTTGTTGATTGATAAACACAGGATTGGTAACCATTGCTATATCAAAAACAATATTACACTCAAATTGTTAGTAAAAAATCAGAGTATATGGCTTTGAGGCGTGTAGAATTACACTTTCTTGAGTGTAATATTGCCTCACACAGAAGCAAGTTACCCCAGGATACAACAAAGCCTTCAGAATATTGTGAAAAGTCAGAAAATGTAAAGTAAGTATTTTTTTCTGGAAATCAACACTTAAATAGATTTTGAAGAGGCATAAATGAATGGTTGTGATTGTCTGTTAAACAACAACCATTCATTTTTTCAGACATAACTGTTCCAGATATATAACTGAAAATATGTATGTTGGAACAGTTTAAAACAATTTTAAATTCAAAAAGAATTTAAAATATTTCTGTCAAAAATAAAAAATTCGGATTAAATCAAAGAGCCAAGAGCCCAAGTGCCCCAAGTGCCCAAGTGCCCATCTTTGACTTTTAAAATAGGCCAAGCTCTAGACCAAGCCCAAGCCAAGCAAACTCAAGCCCAAGCCAAATGGTCAAAGGCCATTTCCTCTTTGACTCCAAATTACTCTCAAGAGTTGATTTCCCTTTATAAATAAATCACTTTACACTTTTACAAGCAATGTGGGAACTTGTTCCCTTGTATTTATTACAAGCTATCCAACAAACCATGTGGCCGATTTTGGGGGAAACTTGATGAAGCTTGTTAGTGGCTTGGATGGTTAAGCGTATAAGACCATTGGTTAGATATTTATGTAGGTTAGAAGTAAAATTTCATTGTAGTAGATTTTATTGAGTTGAATAAATATGAAGTGATAATAGCAAAAGGTTGAATGACTATGAAAGTGTCAAGATATTTAGGTGTTATTTAATATATGTATGCATTAAAAGAAAATTAATCATGACCAAGAATGAGGAAAATTAATAAGAAATGGTTAGGTACTTAGTAGATCGAAATTATAAGATAAGAGTATGTAGGGGTATATATATATATATACATATATATATATAAGTATATACATGTGACAATGTGTGATGTGATTTTGGGAACGTGTATATGACATAGGAATGAAACAACACCAAGGAAAGTAGCAAGTGAACTCAAGTTTGATGCTGAGCTTGGCAAGAATGACAAGTTGCGAATTTGGTTCAAGCATGGTGTACTCAACAATAAGGCTCAGTAAACAGGTGAGGGATATATATCGGAAACGTAGGGGATACTAAATGAAATTATTAAAATCAACTGCTTGTGGTTTATAAACTGTATCTTCTTTGCAGGAGGTTTTTACAAAAATTAAGCCGTTATGCTGCCGGATTTTTGTATAATATTGATTTATAAAATGAGCTAGAGTTCATGAAAATGATTTGGAATAACACTCATCTAGCTAGTTTTGTTTTGAAAGTAAGTACGAAATGGCAGTATTTTGACTACTTTGGAAGTCATATTCGAAAGCTCCCATTTTCATAGAAACCATCGAGCTTCGTATTTGTTTTAGAAAGTATACGTATGGAAATGTTTTGAGACATGGCTAATAATCATAGCAGTAATGTTTTGGACTACTGTGGGACCTTGATCCAATCCACAGTAGGTAATGTTTTGGACTACTGTTGGACTTTGATCCAGTCCACAGTAGGTAATGTTTTGGACTACTGTATGATTTTGATCCAATCTACAGTAGAGTTTCGATTACTGTGTGACCTTGATCCAGTCCACAGCGGGCCCAGTAGACACCTGATCAGTGTTCTCTGTGGACCCCTCTGGATTATGGCCATATGTCAACTGTACCTTCCCTCACGGGAATAATTGAACTGCTTGATTTTACTTAATTATCATGTCTCCAGCTTATGCTATATATATGATTCCTTTCGTACTTATGCCAATATGGATTTTGAATGTTATGATGAGAATAATGTTTCGAATGGAAATGTTTATCGATGTTTTGAAAGAAATGCTTCTGACGCATTGCATAAGCATGTTGATTTCTAAATTTTATGAATGACAATAGTTGAGTTTTCAATGAATGTTTCGAAACTTGCATATAGAAATTTAGTATCCGTCTCTTATATTTATTTCTTACTGGGCTTTCCAAAAAGCTCACCCCCTCCTCCACCTCCCAGATTATTTGCAGTATGAGCGTATACGTGGGGAGCTATCGCGTTCTTCGAGGATTTTGGTTCTACCTTGGAGGTATGTTATGTACAGCTACTTAATTTATATTCAGACTTATGTTTTCAGTACTTTTAGGATATGGGGATGTAGCAATAGGAATTACATGATATATATATCTATGTTAGATATCGATGCATGCAACTTGATGGTTATATATTGGTTAAGTATAATATTTTGTGATGATGAATGCATGCTTATTTAGAATGTTTGGACTGGGACCAAATGTTGAATGATGTTTATATAGCTATTATAAATATAGCTTATGAGTTAATGATGAGACATTACATACAGCCCAACAATGTAAGTAGAGAAAGAAAAATTTAGTGCACGTTTGTATAGAAGAAGGTCATTACAGGTAGTTCCCAGTGTAGTTCTTCACCAGGTAGCACTTAGGAAGTAGCTATGCTAATCAAAGTAGATTTTGTAATTTTAGCCACGACGATAACATGAGGTGAATAAAAGATACAAAAATGATATAAGTTAAAATTCAATAATTAAAAATTTTATATTAATGTGACAAATTTTAAAAAAAAACTTGTATTTAGCGTGTTAATATAAATTTTGACTTAAATTTTTTGCATTTTGCACCATTTTATATGACATAAACATAAATTATATACGCAAATTGTTAAATCTATTGAGAACCTGTTGATTAGTTTAATTAATTTCATATTCAACCACTGAACTTTTAAACATAGAACTATACTTCATCCATGTCTGTACTTGCTTGGATCCCTTTTGCTTCAAAAACCTACTGCTTATCTCAGCCTTAGGCCTATTTTTAACATTTCTGAGGCTGCCCACAGCTCACTCTACAGATACGTAAGAACAGGACTAATGCTTGAACTGGACTAATACATTAAACTTTATACTTTTCTCAATTTGATAAATGATTGGTTTGGATGGAAAAAGATAAAATCACTATTAAGTGACAATAATTAATAATAAAATATTAAAAAGTATAAAAAACAATAATTTTATAAGTGACTTTTTGTCTTTTGTTAGTTTTTTGGTTTTATCTATTGGAATCCACCTCACCTTCAAAACAAAGCAAAAATTTAATTTTGTTGGTATTTGTGCTGGTAAAATTTCATTGGTAAAACTTGAATTTTGGTAGTAATTCTATATGTCAAGATTTAGCATTAGGCTAATTCTTATTAATTAGCTGCTTTCAAATTCATTACCGCAAAACTAAACTCTTTCTTGTTCCACTAAGATAAACAATTATTTTGTTGAAATGTCAATATGAATTATAACACAATAATTTTTTTTTATATTTTACGTGGTTTGACACTATAAGAATTTGAAATATATTAATGAATTATCTTGAAAGATAATTTGACATACAGCTTCAGAATCGACAAGAAGAATATATCTTTAGGGCAATCCATATGAGCTGATCTATGTCTAGTGACTACTTTGAAATAACAAGATCAAAATTTCAAAACTGACTGCAGCATTTCATTGTAAAAAAATCTCTATGATTTTGACTGTTTAGCCTACCTTTGTTGAATACTTGACCGTATTTCTACTATTTCAACAATTTAAACTGCAATTCTTTGCAAATTTTCTACTTCACTATGGGAAATTTGCTTGAATTTTATTTAAATACATGCATGAGTCTGCAAAAACCATATCAAGTTTTTGGACTTGTGTAACTTTGACAATCCAGATTTTGTTTAAATGAAAGTTGCATTATTTCAAAAAAAAAAAAGATAATATTATAACCACCTAATGCTTTGTAATCGAGTCATTGTTGCAGGCTCTCGTCAGTATAGACCCCAATTTCAGCAGCACGTGCATGGAAAGCAAAGAACTGAAAAGAATGGGTGTTGAGCCGAAGACTTTGAAGATCTGGGGTCTTTTATTAGAATCACACTTAATACCGACAGCAAATGTCTGCAGACTGCAGTAAGCCTCTAATTATTTATTTTACTCATTAATCTTTTTACAAACACATAAAATCAATTAATTTGTCATAAATATTAAATCAAAATAGGATAAAATTAAAAAAAATTCAATTTAATTTTCTAAACACTTAAAATTAATTGATTCATTACAAATATATAAATCTTTCCATTTAAAGGTGGCTCATAATTTTTTGATAAGATTATTTATTTAATATTATTTTATTTTTTATGCTTTTGTTATGAATTGATAAAATTTCTGATTTTATAAGCTTTTGTTATGAATTGATAAAATTTCTGATTTTATAAACTTTTTATATTTTATTAATATATTACTTGCAAAAAATTTTTTTATTCAAATAAGCCTTCAAACTTATTTAATCAATTATAGAAATAAGTCAATAATCTTTTATTGCAAGAAATTAACATGATGAACTTTTTATTGTATTGTAAATAGAACCTTGCAGGTGTAAAATATTCAATTATTTGTTAAATTTTTTTAGTTGAATGATTTAATTTGTAAAAAATTCTTATTTAGAGTTTTTTGGAAGAGCAAAATTACAAATATTTGAAAAAAAATACATTTTAAAAAATTTGTCAATTGAACATTATTCACCAAATTTTTAGATTTAATGCGTATAATTACAATGAAATATAATTTTTATGCAATAAAAGATCAAGAACTTTTTTTTTGAAGAGTAAAATCTATTGATTTAATAGAAAGTTGAAACAACCATTACAGCCAAGCCTCAAAGTCAGTCGAATGAAAAACTCCTAATTTAGCTAAAGTAAAAGATCAAGAACTTGTTTATGTTTTTTAGTAAATTTTGAAGATTTATTTAGATATTGAACTTAGAGCATGGTGATATAACTCAAATAAGAAATATATGTATATATAATTTTAGACTTTTAATTGTCCCCATTAAAATCAAATGTCAAAATATGGCATTGAAACCAACTTTGGAAAATCTGTCAATTGCAAAATGAGATTGGCGGCTTGCAAAAAGATTGTAAATTGAAAGTCAATAATCTTAAGGCCTCATCAATTTCATCCTAGGACTTAGTGTTTAATCAATGGGCACTTCAAAACATTAATTGCATAAAGTCAGCATGATTGCTGTAGACACCTAATTTTGTCCGAATAATTTTTAAATGAATAAAAAAATTGAATGACTCGAAGATTGATCATCAAAAATAAAATGGAAATGAATAAAAGCAAAAGAAGGAAAGTCAAAGAAAATAAATGAAAAAATAAAGGCCTTTGATTTAGATGTAAAAGGGGAGCCGAATTTTACATTCACACACCATGACTATTTAAAGAGTTGACTTGAAAAGTTTGGAAAGAATTAAACTAAAAGTGTGAAACCAAAAAAAAAAGGGGAAGGAAAGGAATTGAGAATTAACTGTCGGAAAAATAAAAATAAAAAAAATCCCATGATTTAAGTACCAAAATGGGGATGTTTATTTCTTTCCTAAACATTAGGCTAGAAATGGCTATAAAAGCCAATGGACCGGAGGAACACAGGCATAAAAAAAAGGGGAGACAGAGGAGGAAAACCCTAGAAAAACCCCAAAAAAAACCCTAGAAAAAAGCTAGAAAAAGAAAAACCCGACTGCCTCGATTTCGGATGCTTGGTTGCCTTCCACTCTCACCGCCTCTACCATCATCATCTTCAACTCAACTTTGCAACATCATCATCGTGCCCTGCTTTGCTTCCTTTTCTACCATTCTATATTGATACATCTCACCATCAACTCTACACGGCTAAACCACTTTACTTCATCCAACACAGCCCAAGCAAGCTTCTTCATTGTGCAGTAACCTTGCTCCAAAAACAAAAAAAAAACCACACAATCACCTTCATCACCATCACTGCCCAGCCCATGACACCATCATTATCTTCGTTACTACCGCTTCTGCTTGTTGCAAAACCACCATCGTTCCCTGCCACCGTGTCTTGTCTCTCCATTGTTGCTGCGTTTTGAGTCCGTGCCCAGCTCACCACAATCATCACCAAGCTTCTATCTTCTCCACCAGATTACCACTGCACCTGCTGGTTCTTGCTCCTCCCTACCAAACCGTAAGCTGCATTTACAAAAGGGGAAAGAAAGCCACGTGAAAAACTTGCTCCCGTCCATTGCTGCAGACTTGCTTCACCTCACTGCACCATCATCATGACTAACGTGAAACAGAGCAACCAGAGGTATGGAAGTTTAAGGAGGTTGTTCTGCTGAAGAAGAGAGACGTGAAAAAAAGAGAGACCAAAGGGAGAGGAGGCGAATACGCAGAAAAGTGCAACACCATGGAACTGTTCATTACCACTAGACAGCCAACCCGGGTCCCATTCTCTTACATAGCAACCATCTTCATCGTTCCACTAGCAACTAAAGCTGTACGTGCATCGAACTACAGAACTGTTTGCACTGTCGCGCCTCCACCTTGATTGATTCCCTGCTTTCCCAAACAGAACTGAGAGTTGTATGAATCTAAACCATATGCGTTATTGAAGTAGTTGAAGAAACCTAAGCAAGAGTTGTCCAAAAACAAAGCTGCAACGTGAACACATGATGAAGACAAACCTTTGCATTAGTCATTAACAAAGGTGCTAAAGTAGACGACGTTTGGCTTAAGGGCTTGAGGTGTGATCACGTGATAAACAAAAAAGGAACAATAAGAAATCAAGAAAGAGTAGCTGAGGTCCACTGCGTGAAAGAAAAAGAACAGGTCCTAGTGGTGCTCGGTTTCCCTGGTTTGTTTCTTTAATTAGTTAAAGTAAATATAATTTTACAATATGATTTGATGATCTAATAATTATTGGCATGATTAATTTAGTGATTTATATGGTTATGGTCTAACTTTGATATTAAATATGACTTAATAATTTGATTTAGAAAAATTTACATGATACTGTTTAATTGGATCTGGTATGAAATTATTGCATGACATATTTAATTTGACTAATTTAGTATGATTATATATATTTTGTGTGTATGGTTTTGTTTTAGATTTATATTTGTTATAGTATTGAAGGTGACGTATTGAAGGATACTTCCATGGAAAAACATGTTTAGGCACATACTTAATCTTATATTCATTATTTGCATAATAAAAGATTTTAAAAATATATAATGAATAAAAATATAAAAAAATAAAACTTTATATAACGATTTAAATTAAACAATATTCGATGATGGGATTTCTTAGAAATCGCAAGTAGCGATTCTTTGATAATCCTTAGGATCGAGATAAAATCCTTAAATGTTACCAGCGTATTGGAACATTTAATTGGTTTCATCTCGATTTCAAAATTCTTTAAATAAATATAAAAAATAAAAATAAATTAATCAAATATAAAATTTAAAATGAACAAATAAATAAATATAAATATGAATTATAAATAAATAAATAAAATATAAATTTAAAAGAATATCCTATGATAGGATTTCTTAGAAATCACAAGTAGTGATTCTTTGATAATCCTTAGGGTCGAAATAAAATATTTGAATATTACCAGCGTATTGGGGGTATTCAAGTAATTTTAGTTTGATGAAATAAATTATCATTAATAAACAAATAATAAATAAATAAAATTTTTAAACAAATAAATAAGAGTACTAAATTGTTACAATTAACCTTTGGAAATAAATGATAATAAAACAATTAAAAATTAAATAAAAAGTATAAGTTTTAAAGATTTTCCGATGATAAGATGTTACGGAATTCACAAGTAGTGATTCCTAACTGATCTCTAGGTGAGAGAAATATGCTAAATGTTACCAGCGTATTGGAATATTTAGTATGATTTTTCAATAAAAACAAGATTTTATAAATATAAATAAATTAAAAAATGTTAATATAAGTATAAATGAATAATGGATTTCTCATGTGCATCATCTGTATTTTGATTGCATCATTTGCATCCATGAAATTTCAAAATAAGTGTGAATCTCCCGAGGATGGGATTTTGTAGAAATCGCAAGTAGCGATTCTTAAGAAATCTTTAGGTGAGGAAATTATTCGAAATGCCACCAAAAGTATTGAGGTACTTCGGAATAATTTTCAATACAAAAGATTTTCACTTATTTAAAAAAAAATAAAACTTAAATATTTCAAAATAAAACAAATAATAAAAATGATTTCAAATAAATGAAGTTCTTTTTAAATGTTTAATTAAGATCATTTTATTAAGATCAAAAGATAAGACATGATTAAGTGGTACCGTTTTTTTAACGGGCGTTGTGGGGGTGCTAATCCTTCCCCACGCGTAACCGAACTCCCGAACCCAAACTTTGTTTTCGCAGACCAAAAATTATTTTTTTGATAAAACTTAATTAATTTTGAGATTTTATTAAAAAGATAAATAATTTTAGGTGACCAATCACACCTAGTCAAAAAAGATTGGTGGCGACTCCTCTTTATTGTGTTTATCCAAAATCGTCTAGCGATCGAGTCTCCGGACGAAAATCGTTACGACAGCTTAGTGACTCCACTGGGGACATTAGAGAGTCGAACCATAATTAATCATGTCTTATCCAAAATCTTAGTTAATGGTCTTAATAAATATTTAACAAAACTCTTCATAAAAAAAACATCAAAACAAAAAAATAAAAAAATACAAAACAAAAAATGTGTGAATCATCTTTATCATTTGCATTTTGTTGGGATGCACTTTAAATTTTGTTCCTTTGCATACATGACATAGTCATTGCATATATCAACCCTACACCCGGGTTTGTCCCTTTTAGGAGAGAGTAGAGTACCTTTGCTCTCGTGAGGTGATAACCTCCGCAATGGCAAGTGAAATACTCTCACTCAAGTTGAACCCTTTCCGTCTATAGCCTATCATGGGTGAGGATTGGGGTGCCTTACTAGTCTAGTGTGGACGTCAGTAAGGAACAATTTGGGAACCTCTTGTCCTTTAGAACTCCAAACCATACATATAGTAAACTTAAGAAGACCAACTTAGGATAGAGTCCTGTTAACTCATAGAAAATACCTATTACTTAGGACACATCTTTGATCATCTATGTTTGCTTTTGTTTGACATGTGAGACACTAATACGGAATTATAGGTTCTTTAGCAAAACATTTCCATGCATTTCTCATTCATGACTTTTTTTTCAAACGCATGTGAAATGATAAATTCTTAATTGTGGTAATAAAAGATTCGAAGATAGCTCGACCAAAGGTTCATTCACACATCACTCTCCATCGAGCTAAGATCATGGAAGAAGAGCAAAGCATTTGCATGGAGAAGATGAAAAAGCTCAAGATGATATAAAGGGGAAATTGGCCCAAATTACTGAGTTGTTGAGAAACTTGGGTAAGGGAAAGGGAGTAATATAATAAGTTGTAGTTCAAAAAGAGATTTGTCTTATGGGGGCATGAAGGGTTCTAGCCATGCGATATTGAAGATTTATAAATTCTAGTTTTATCTTTTGCTTTCTTTTATTTCTTTAAGTAATGCAAGAAAGTTTTTGAAAGTGCTTAAGCCCATAAGTACGAGATAAAGTTTTATATATGAGCTAACTCTTACTTATTTCCCTTTCAATAAAGCGACTAGTGTGATGCACTGTCAATTTCTCACATACTCACCATATCTTTCATTCACAAGTATCCAAATAATGAACATGATGATAATGATGTCAATAAATCTGGGATTCAAATTTGAAAGAACCACTTTTGCTTATGGATTATCAATCTGCCAAGGTGTCCAAGTAAGAAAGAAGAAAATTTGTTCACAATTTTCACCCAAATTTGATGGTATAAGAAAAGGTGAATCTCTTATAGAAGTTTCTAACAAGTTTGTATTTGTTCAGTAAATGACCTTCAAGGAGAGTATTTGCATTTGAAATGATAAATGGCTTTCTTTCACTATCCTTCAAGCGAGAGTAAAATTCTCCTTTGATTACCCCTTTGAGCCTATTATGTTTTTTTATGATGTAACCTACCAAGGATCACCCTTCATAATGGGGGTAAGATAGATGAAAAATTATTCATGAGGGGCAAAACAAAGAAAAAGAAAGTGCCCATTTATGTGAAAAAAAAAGGGAGAAAGAAAATAAGAAGAAAAGGGTTTGAATACAAAGAACCCTAAAAGAACAAAAAAAAGAAAGAAAAAAAAAGGATATGAGTGAATTAGAATGGGGCAAAATGCTCAAATGATTTACTTCATAAGAAAGTGATCCTTTGGTTTGTAAACCTTGAAACACATTTTGGGCCTATTTGATCCTTTTCTTGTAAACCCTCACCTGAGCCTACATTACGTACCTTTAAAAACCCATTTTGATCAAATGTAAATGCTTGAATTGACGAATCATGTGTTGAATGAAAACATACTTGTACAATGAGATAATGATCCTCTGAAGGAAGTAGATCAAGTTGAATGAAGAAACCCATGAGCTTTGGAAGATATCTTGGATCGAAATCAAGAACGCCTATTAGGGGTTGAATTTGGATTGAGCACTGAAGGTTGAAGTTTGTCAAAGCCAATGAAGTTGAATATGAAAAAAAAAGGAAAAAATAAAAAATATATGAAAAAAGAGAAAGAAAAAAAAGAAACAGAAAAAAAAGAAGAAAAAAAAAGAGAAAAAGAAAAAGGAGGATTCAAATTGAAAACTCGAAAAGGGCAGTTTGAATCAAATAAAGGGGCACCTAAGTTGAAAACCGAAAAAAGGCGGCTTAGGAAAATATCAGCATCAAAAAGTCTTGATATGAGGGCAAGATTGGCAGACATTACATGGAAGAACATTGTCATAACGTCTAGGTTCGTGAACCTAACCGCTAGACTTAAATTCAAAAGAGTCGCCACCAACCATTCAATCCTAGGTGTGATTGGTCACCTACTCTTGTCTAAAGATAAGACTTGGTCTACGTTAAAAAATTCTAAGGTTCGGGAGTACAGTTACGTGTGGGGAAGGATTAGCACCCCCACAACGCCCATCTTAAGATGATACCAAATAGTTTAAAGTTATCTTAATTTTGCCTATTTGTTTGCTTTAATTTCAATATGATTAACTATTGAAAAATCTTCTAAGTCTCTTCCATCAAACTGGTAGGACAACTTAAAAGTTCTTCTCACCTCAAGAGTATTCAAGTAGGACCAATCGCCTTTCTTGAAGAGGCTCCGTCATCGGATAATTTAAATACATTATGAAATACTTATTTTTGACTCCTATCCCAATTTATAAAAATTATTAATTGTTTTTCTATTTTTAATCTTATAATTATTTTTTATTTTACTTTAAATGAATATGAATTATTTAATGTTGAAAATTTCCTCTAGACCTTCCATCAAGCTGGTCAGACCTTGGAAGAATCTCCTCACTTAGGAATTTTAAGAAAACTATTCAAGCGCAATTCCCTTTTAAATTCCATCATCGGATTAATCCACATTTATCAAAGTTATTTAACATTATCTAATTTTCTAATTTTTAATTATATATTTATCTTATTTTTATTCCATTCTTTTAATTATTTTAATTTGAATTTATTAATTTAATTTTAATTTTTATGATGAATCATTAAATATTGGAAATATCCCTTAAATCTTCCATCAAGCTGGTGAGACTTAAAAGGATTCTCCTCACCTCAAGATATCTAAAAGTACTACTCAAGCGCAGTCCCTTTAGAATTCCATCGTCGGAATAACTTATCCTAAATTATTTATAACTTTATTTATATCATCTAATTAAATCTTAATCATATTTATCATGCAAATTATTCAAATTAAATATACAAGTCATTAACTAATTCAAATAAATTATCATACAAATTAAATGAAGCAATAATTATCAAATCAAATTAATAATCCATAATTTAATGTACAAAAATCAAATTATCAAATTACTAAACTAATATTAACTTGTCAATTCATTCAATCACTTGCAAATCATTAACACACAAATACTAATAAAATACTAATTAGTTATTATATCACATAATTGTTTGAATCGATTAAACATTAGTTAATTAAATAATCAATTAAAGAAAGGAAGTCAGAAAATCTGGAAAAGAGAAGTAACCGAGCTTTATTGTCTTTACTTTTTATTCTTCCCCTAAGCTCCCTGTTTCCTTTCTTTCTCAACAGCCAACAACGTAAGACAAGGCTATGTTAACAAGCGAGAGTGGCAGTGGGGAAGAGCAAGGCTTGTGCGGACCAGGGGTAGCGACTGGAAGCAAGACAGGTGGTGTCGAGTAGCAGTAGAGAGACGGTGAGACAGTAGGCAAACGCGTCACAGCAAAGGCGTGATGAGGAATAGAGCGGCAATTCAACGATGAAGTAGCGGTCTGTAGCTGGCACAGTAGCTCACGCAATGCAAGGTGGTTGCAGTAGGAACTTGTCGATAGAAAGCGGTGGCATAGATGTGATGGATGATGTTGGCAAAGATGTGTGATGAAGATGCTTAGTGAAAGGCTCGGGTCCCCCCAATCATGAGCTTTAATCCTTTTTTATATTCACAAACTTGTTAGAGTCCTAATACAATTACACTCATTCTAATATTATCTCGAATATTTAGTATTTTATCTATTTAATTCTTACGTTAATCTTAATCTAACTCTATCAAATTTAATATTATCCTAAAAAAATCTAATTAACCTATCCTAAAATTAATTTTATTTCTTATTTCATTTTTTTTCTTATTTTACTTATTAATTCTTCCTAAATCCTATTTTTAGTGTTAATTCTAATCTTAAAAAATCCTAATTTAATTTTAGCCTAATTCTAAATTGTTAAATTAAATTAAAATACAATGTTACCCAACCCAATTAATTATTTTTACAAATTAAGACCCCGGACAAAATAGGGTGTCTACAAACATATCAACATAAGAGTGGGCTTTTAGAAAAGAATTTTAGATTGACTTGGTTGAAATTGTCAGAATATTTATTAAATGGATATTGAAAACCCTATTCTAAACAAACTGTCTCATTGATTTTTTTTCTTGATTTCATGTTCCTTTTCTAAGAATGAATACCTATATATCTCATGATTATTTTAAATTCATTCTTCCCCTATAACAAATTGAGAAGATACATAGGTGCATTACATTGGTGGTTGAGTTGGAAGGAAAATATATAATTGTGGGTACTTTCTTTTTTGGATAAATTTTTGAAAAAAGTTCTTTTGAGAAATCTTGCATTACTAAAGGAGAGAAAGAAACAAAAATAAAAAATAATGAAAAGATAAATTTGAAAGCATGATGGCAAGTCTTCAAGCATAATGAGACCAAGACTCATTAGAAGGTGGGATAAGAAGTGAAGATAGAAGATTTGAATAAGAAGAATCCAGCAGATATATGGAACTTGAGGAAAACGAGATGAGCTTGAGAATCTTGTTACCACAATTGAGATTGCATTTACATACATTCATGGAATAATTCAGGGGCCATGACATTGACATGTGCATAACATTCATAGCATTCATGGTATTCATGGCATTCATTATATTCATGACATGCATGACATTTCATTAGTGCATTTTGACATTGAAATATTTAAGACATTGGGATAAGAAATTCTGAATGATGAAAAATTTTGAGGAAAAGAGAAAGTATAAGAGATGGTAATTTGAAAAATGATGAGAAGATGATGAGAAAAAAACTTTTTGAAAAACCTTAGATGAGAGCAAAGTCCAGTTCAGCTGGCACCGTAAAGAAGGATGAAGCCTAATATTTGTTGGCATCAAAATGAAAGTTAAGCCCAGTCAAGCCCATGCTAACTGGCATTCTGAATGAAATCTTTATTTTTCAAAAAGTCTCAATGCCTTTATTGAGAGGAGTGCTTTATTTTTCAAAAAGTTTCACTGTCTCTGTTGAGAGGAGCTCTTTGTTTTCAAAAGTCTCAATGCCTCTGTTGAGAGGAGCTCTATGTTTTCTAAGTCTCATTGCCTCTATTGAGAGGAGCTTTTATTTCATGATCATTTTGTATTCCTTAGTCTTATGATAGGAAAAACTATGAAATTTCATTTTACAGTCCTTAGTCTCATGATAGGAGAGTCTAGGAAATTTCATTTTTTGCATTCCTTAGTCTTATGATAGGAGAGACTAGGAATTTCACTTTGCATTCCTTAATCTTATGATAGAAAAGATTTGAAAAATTCATGTTTGCATTCCTTAGTGTTATGATAGGAGAGACTAAAAAAGAAAATTTCACTTCCCATTCTTTAATCTTGTGATAGAAAGGATTAGGAAATCCCATTCATTTTGCAGTCCTTAGTCTTATGATAGGAAAGACCAGGAAATTTCATCTCACATTCCTCAGTCTTATGATATGAGAGACTAGGAAATTTCACTTCCCATTCTTTAATCTTGTGATAGAAAGGATTAGGAAATCCCATTCATCTCACATTCCTCAGTCTTATGATAGGAGAGACTAGGAAATTTCACTTCCCATTCTTTAATCTTATGATAGAAAAGATTAGGAAATCCCATTCACTTTACATTCCTTAGTCTTATGATAGGAAAGACCAGGAAATTTCATCTCACATTCCTCAGTCTTATGATAGGAAAGACTAGGAATTTCATTGCATTCCTTAGTCTTATGATAGGAGAGACTAGGAATTTCACATTGCATTCCTTAATCTTATGATAGAAAAGATTAGGAAATCCCGCTCACTTTGCATTCCTTAGTCTTATGATAGGAAAGACCAGGAAATTTCATCTCACATTCCCCAGTCTTATGATAGGAGAGACTAGGAATTTCACTTTGCATTCCTTAATTTTTGATGGAAAAGATTAGGAAAACTTCATCCTGCATTCCTTAGTCTTATGATAGAAGAGACTAGGAATTTCATTTCTTAATCTTGTGATAGAGAAGATTAGGAAAACTTCATCTTGTATTCCTTAGTCTTATGATAGGAGAGACCAGGAATTTCACTTTACATTCCTAAATCTTGTGATGGAAAGACTAGAAAATTTCATTTTGGATTCATTTCCTTAGTCTTATGATAGAAGAGGCTAGGAAACTTCATTTTGCATTCATTCCTCAATCTTTATAAGAGAAAAAGGTTAGGAAATTTCATTTGGCATTTATTCCTTAGCTTTATGTGAGAGATGGCTAGGAAATATCATATTTTACAAAAAAAAATCATTGATAGGTCTTGCATTCGGACAAAATGGTTGTCTATGTCTTTGCACCATTTCTGTTTCACACCAAAGCGCAAAGAGGGGCAGCTGTAGACACCTAATTTTGTCCGAATAATTTTTAAATGAATAAAAAATTTTTGAATGACTCAAAGATTGATCATCAAAAATAAAATGAAAATGAATAAAAGCAAAAGAAGGAAAAGTCAAAGAAAATAAATGAAAAAATAAAGGCCTTTGATTTAGATGTAAAAGGGGAGCCGAATTTTACATTCACACACCATGACCATTTAAAGAGTTGACTTGAAAAGTTTGGAAAGAATTAAACTAAAAGTGTGAAACCAAAAAGAAAGGGGAAGGAAATGAATTGAGAATTAACTGTCGGAAAAATAAAAAAAAATCCTATGATTTAAGTACCAAAATGGGGATGTTTGTTTCTTTCCTAAACATTAGGCTAGAAATGGCTATAAAAGCCAATGGATGGGAGGAACACAGGCAGAAAAAAAGGGGAGACAGAGGAGGAAAACCCTAGAAAAACCCCAGAAAAAACCCTAGAAAAAAGCTAGAAAAAGAAAAACCCGACTGCCTCGATTTCGGATGCTTGGCTGCCTTCCACTCTCACCGCCTCTACCATCATCATCTTCAACTCAACTTTGCAACATCATCATCGAGCCCTGCTTTGCTTCCTTTTCTACCATTCTATATTGATACATCTCACCATCAACTCTACACGGCTAAACCACTTTACTTCATCCAACCCAAGCAAGCTTCTTCATTGTGCAATAACCTTGCTTCAAAAACAAAAAAAAAAACCACACGATCACCTTCATCACCATTACTGCCCAGCCCATGACACCATCATTATCTTCGTTGCTACCGCTTCTGCTTGTTGCAAAACCACCATCGTTCCCTGCCACCGTGTGTTGTCTCTCCATTGTTGCTGCGTTTTGAGTCCGTGCCCAGCTCACCACAATCATCACTAAGCTATCATCATCACCAAGCTTCTATCTTCTCCACCAGATTACCATTGCACCTGTTGGTTCTTGCTCCTCCCTACTAAACCATAAGCTGCATTTACAAAAAGGGAAAGAAAGCCAAGTGAAAAACTTGCCCCCGTCCATTGCTGCAGACTTGCTTCACCTCGCTGCACCATCATCATGACTAACGTGAAACAAAGCAGCCAGAGGTATGGAAGTTTAAGGAGGTTGTTCTGCTGAAGAAGAGAGACGTGAAAAAAAGAGAGACCAAAGGGAGAGGAGGCGAATACGCAGAAAAGTGCAACACCAGGGAACTGTTCATTACCACTAGACAGCCAACCCGGGTCCCATTCTCTTGCCTAGCAACCATCTTCATCGTTCCACTAGCAACTGAAGCTGTACGTGCATCGAACTACAGAACTGTTTGCACTGTCGCGCCTCCACCTTGATTGATTCCCTGCTTTCCCAAGCAGAACTGAGAGTTGTATGAATCTAAACCATATGTGTTATTGAAGTAGTTGAAGAAACCTAAGCAGGAGTTGTCCAAAAACAAAGCTGCAACGTGAATACATGATGAAGACAAACCTTTGCATTCGTCATTAACAAAGGTGCCGAAGTAGACGACGTTTGGCTTAAGGGCTTGAGGTGTGATCACGTGATAAACAAAAAAGGAACAATAAGAAATCAAGAAAGAGTAGCTGAGGTCCACTGCGTGAAAGAAAAAGAACAGTTCCTAGTGGTGCTCGGTTTCCCAGGTTTCTTTCCTTAAGTAGTTAAAGTAAATATAATTTTACAATATGATTTGATGATATAATAATTATTGGCATGTTTAATTTAGTGATTTATATGGTTATGGTCTAACTTTGATATTAAATCTGACTTAATAATTTGATTTAGAAAAATTTACATGATAATGTTTAATTGGATCTGGTATGAAATTATTGCATGACATATTTACTTTGACTAATTTAGTATGATTATATATATTTTGTGTGTATGGTTTTGTTTTAGATTTATATTTGTTACAGTATTGAAGGTGCCGTATTGAAGGATACTTCCATGGAAAAACATGTTTAGGCACATACTTAATCTTATATTCATTATTTTCATAATAAAAGATTTTAAAAATATATAATGAATAAAAAAATAAAAAAAATAAAACTTTATATAACGATTTAAATTAAAAAATATCCGATGATGGGATTTCTTAGAAATCGCAAGTAACGATTCTTTGATGATCCTTAGGATCGAGATAAAATCCTTAAATGTTACCAGCGTATTGGAACATTTAATTGGTTTCATCTCGATTTCAAAATTCTTTAAATAAATATAAAAAATAAAAATAAATTAAACAAATATAAAATTTAAAATGAACAAATAAATAAATATAAATATGAATTATAAATAAATAAATAAAATATAAATTTAAAAGAATATCCTAGGACAAGATTTCTTAGAAATCACAAGTAGTGATTCTTTGATAAACCTTAGGGTCGAAATAAAATATTTGAATATTACCAGCGTATTGGGGGTATTCAAGTAATTTTAGTTCGATGAAATAAATTATCATTAATAAACAAATAATAAATAAATAAAATTTTTAAACAAATAAATAAGAGTACTAAATTGTTACAATTAACCTTCGGAAATAAATGATAATAAAACAATTAAAAATTAAATAAAATGTATAAGTTTTAAAGATTTTTCGATGATGAGATGTTACGGAATTCACAAATAGTGATTCCTAACTGATCTCTAGGTGAGAGAAATATGCTAAATGTTACCAGCGTATTGGAATATTTAGTATGATTTTTCAATAAAAACAAGATTTTATAAATATAAATAAATTAAAAAATGTTAATATAAGTATAAATGAATAATGGATTTCTCATGTGCATCATCTGTATTTTGATTGCATCATTTGCATCCATGAAATTTCAAAATAAGTGTGAATCTCCCGAGGATGTGATTTTGCAGAAATCGCAAGTAGTGATTCTTAAGAAATCTTTAGGTGAGGAAATTATTCGAAATGCTACCAAAAGTATTGGGGTACTTCGGAATAATTTTCAATACAAAAGATTTTCACTTATTTTAAATAAAAAAATAAAACTTAAATATTTCAAAATAAAACAAATAATAAAAAGGGTTTCAAATAAATGGAGTTCTTTTTAAATGTTTAATTAAGATCATTTTATTAAGATCAAAAGATAAGACATGATTAAGTGGTACCGTTTTTTTAACGGGCGTTGTGAGGGTGCTAATCCTTCCCCACGCGTAACCGAACTCGCGAACCCAAACTTTGTTTTCACAGACCAAAAATTATTTTTTGATAAAACTTAATTAATTTTGAGATTTTATTAAAAAGATAAATAATTTTAGGTTACCAATCACACCTAGTCAAAAAAGATTGGTGGCGACTCCTCTTTATTGTGTTTATCCAAAATCGTCTAGCGATCGAGTCTCCGGACGAAAATCATTACGACAATTGCCACTATTTACCAACTTCCATTAAACAATTTCCGGCATCATGCTTTCAATGCCATCCCCTACACTCACAAAAAAAAAAAAAGACTTTTACCGGCACTTTTAACGAACAACCAGTAAAAACTTTATCGACGGTTCATTAACTATCGGCTGATCTTCAGTCAGGTGAATGTCAGTGAAAGTTTGTCGGCAGTTAGTTACCCCAAGGCCAGTAAAGATTCGGTAATTTTCTGCATGACTTTTCCCAGTGCTTTTAAATGTATTTAAAAGTAAAAGGTTTTTACCAGCACTTTAAAGTGCTGGCAAAAATTTTATTTGAAATTTTTATTTTTATTTTTATTAAATTTAAATGCTTTTACCAACACTTTAAAGTGCAGGTAAAAGTCTTGTTTCTAATTTAAAATTTTTATATTTATTGAATTTAATTTTAAATTTAAAATTTTTACTAACATAAGTTAATTATTAAATTAATAAATTTTTCATCATTTCTTTAATGTTTGCTTTTGTCCACTTAAATAAAAAAATTACAATTCAACAAAATATTAAAATAAAAGAATTCAACAAAATTTTATTATTATAAAAAAAAGTAGATAATGTTACAAGAGTTGTCAAAAAAAATAAAAGCTAAACATCACACCATCCAAATATGATGACATTGACCATAATCAACATTATTAAAATACAAAAAATAAGATAAATAATGTCAAAAAAATGAACAATCTATAAGTTCATAAAAAGCCCATCATTTATTCTTAATGCAAACCTAAATGATTTCTAATTCCCAACCATCATCATCTATTCAAAGTTCAAGGACAAAAAACCTATTGCCACTGCCATTGTTGGGAGCCAAGGTGCTAGTGAGCCTCATAACGATGATAACTAGAGAAACTTGTATAATTCAAATGCATAGAAAAAGAATGATTAGTTTTACTCTCCAAGTTAATTAGGTATAAAAACAAACATAGGAGCCTATGAAGCATTGAAGTCTTTTTCTCTGATCTTTGTTTTCTCTTGAAAATTAATCTCAGAAGTAGTTAAGAACCAAGTAATTTAAAATTTTAAGAAACAAGTTCATGATTACATATTATAGCAAACTTCATTAACTTCAAGCACATCAATCTGCAATTGCATTGATTATCAGAAAAGGAGTTGGAATTTAACAAAGAGTAGTTGCTTCAATTTGTCAATTTCAAGCTGCAACCTCCTAGAATGGTAAAGCCATTAAAAAAAATTCTATTTTTTTTGTATTGACTAAAATATTTGCATTATTCATTGTTCTCATTTTTCTACGTATTTTTCAATCCTTGTTTACATCACCTAAAGTCACAACATGGCAGCACGTTTGGTTTACCAATACAGCAAGGCTGATGGATTGAAAATTACTGAAAATGATACGTAAAGACTTTCCTTGGTGACCGACTACTGCAGTTGTGGCCCAAATACTACCACCTAAAATATCTTCTTCCTCGTGCTTCTACGCAACAGTTGAAGCATGGTGTGGAGTAGGAACAAGGAGAAGTTCGTTCTTCGTCCTGACAGTCAAGTTGCAGGTGCATAATCAGTCCATGTTCACCGATGGGGTAGAGAACCAGCCAGCCGGTGCGGGTTTCCTACCAGAGGTAACTTCGGAGGCCCTGGAATCAATCCCCGAGTTGAGTTCTCAGCCTTTGATTTCCTTCCCCGTTTGATTGCCATGAATAAAACAAGGAGGAAGGTGAAGAGGACTGTGGGTAAGGGTATCTGGAACCCCATTAGCACACAGAAGAGGAATCTGGAAAGAAATGATATGAACAGATCAGTGATCGCAGGACACCTTTTATATTAATCAATGTGTGATAAAGTGATCACAGAACACCTTTTATATTAATCAATGTATGATAAATATGAACGGATCAGTGATTACAGAACACCTTTTATATTAATCAATGTGTAACAAACATGAATTGCTTCCATTTATTTTATACATTTTGTTGTTCAAGTCCTGAATGTCAAATCTGCAGACATCATGAAGTGCCATGACTATTGGAACTAATTTAGTTTATTTAATTTGTTTACTGCAGTCTGCATGTGTTTCAGATAATATGGTATCTATCAATTTTTAATAACCTTGACTACTGGAACTAATAAATAAGTCCAATTAATTTCCTACAATCCATGAATTATCCGATGTTTTTAATTTAAAAGGAAAAAGTTCTTAGGTTCTAAATGTGTCTCTTTCAGTATAATAAACAAGGAAAACTCACCTAGTCAGGTTAGAAAAAATATTACATTTCCTTTGAAAATTTCTTTGATTACGCAAGATTTACAACCCTAGAACCCCTGGAAAGCCAATCTATCTGTAACATAAACCACAAATTTCTTTAGTAAGTGATCAATTCAAAGAATCTTCATCCTGTCTCATTAATTGCAAGGACTTGAGTTTAATCTATGAGCATTCCAAGTTGCAGCCCTTTGATTTATTACATAAATGACAAATGAAGTTGTCATTTATGCAATATAATACAATGCATCCAAGGGAGCTGCTATCTGAAGCACTCATAAGGGTTAGTCCGGTTGGTAAGAAGAGTTCACTTTCTGCATCAATTAGGATTCGATTCTTGTCAGTAATACTCCTAGAGTAAAACATGAATTACTGCACTTGGTTACCGTGAAGAGGTGCCTCCTTAAAATTGTTCAAGGAAGAATTACCTATTGTTGATCAATTTATAAGAAAAAAACAGCTTTCCATGATTTCATCAAAGAAACTAACTTCTACTAAATAATTTATGGCACCATGGCTACCTTTACTTTGATGCCATCATCAAATCAGGGTTTCAAATAGTGGCCCCGAAATGAAATAGCACCCACTATCTCGCGGTATTGATGAAATATCGGGTGTGAGTATGGATCACACCAGTAATGGTCGCTATTGGCCATTACGAAATGCTATAACAGAGGATAGCGATGATAGCAGTCTATTATTGCCTCTATCCTCCGTTTCAATTCATTCAAACTATAAAAAAAAGAAAAAGATCAGAATGTGGATAGAAAACACAACAACAGTAGCATCAAAATCAAAATATCAGCTTGAAAAAAATATTCCCAGCCTCAATTAACAAAAAAAAAACAATAGATAGATTGCAAGATTCACAACAACCAACACAAGCAACAGCCGATTAGTGAGGGCAGAGGCAAAGTGGGGTGGGTGGCATGGGTAGGTAGGCACTAGGCACAGTGGACCGTGGGCGACAGGGGGCCGTGGCATGGCCATGGGTGGCTCGTATGCTTGTAGCACTAGTAGGACTGGGCGATGCTCCATTTGTTGATTGCTTGACACCGGTGTGAGCCATGACTGATTTGAGATCAGATCTAGCGTAGTGGCACCGGCGGCTGGCAACTGGAGGCTAGCCTTCTTGTTGGCTAACGGAGAATCACGAGGCTGGGACAGAGACGGCCATAAAAGGGGAGGGGAAGGTGAAGGGAAACTATGAAAGTGAAAAAAAAGGAGCTGACGGGTTTGGGTGGGTTGGGGTTTTCTTTATTTTAACAATTTTCTGTTTTAATATATGTGGAAAATGGTAATTAGCAATAGGTTTAGGTTTTAAATGTTTAATAATTTTCTTAGGAAACAATGTAACATTAAATGTTTAAGAATTAAAATTAGCTAATAAGATGAATCTACAAACAATATTAGGTAATCTAAATCTCAAAAAAAATTAGATAATGTTTTATTTAGATTATTAATTTAATTTTTTAAAATAAAATTTGTAGTGCAATTAAATATATGGTATTAAATATTTTGTTAATATTCATAGAAATTCATAAGAAAAGGAAAAAAAAGATAAAAAATTGACATAATTAATTTAGATGAAAAGAGATTTGACAAAATTTAGATGAAAATTTTTTTTAATAATTTAGATAAAAAATAATTAATGCTATATAATTAATACATTAATTCTTATTAGTACATAATTATTCATCTCTATTTTCAATATTTGTTTTTTTAATTATCATAAGTAATTTTTTAAATATGAATGTTTTATTATAATTCAAAAAATTATAAATAAGCCAACAACCTCTTGGCCTGGTGGTTAAAGATGAGTTATGGCATATTGTAAGTCTTGGGTTCGAATCCAAGTACCCCTATCCCTAGTTATTTAAATTCCTCTTGTAACAAAAAAAAATATAAATAACCTTTTTTTCACATAAATAATAGACTTGAGGTATCATAAATTACTTTAAAAATTATAAAATAAGACTTTACATTATTATAATTACAATTACTACACTTTATATAGAATTGTGCAAAATTAAAAAAAATTCACAATCGCGATAACCGTGACGACCACCGCTATGTCCATAACTGCGACAAACACAACGCGACCAAAAATGCGGCCTTAACCGCAATTTAAAACTATGGTAGCTACGTGTATTGACTTCAGAGTAGTGATGTGATGGAGGAAAGAGCTGCGTGAAGTCTTGGCAATGGCGCGGTAGGGTTGGCAAAGCCAAGGAGCTGTAGCGATACAACAATGAATGGCAGGGGACAGTTTAAGGTTTGGTGATCACCCAAGGTGCTAGGCAGCAAAGGCCCCCCTAAAAAATTTCATTCCATTGGCTTTTATAGCCATTTCAACTTAAAACTTTAAGGAAGGAAACAAACTTCCCCCTTTTGATGCTTAAACCGTGGCTGCCATCATGGGATTCTCCTTCTTGATTTATTTCCCTTAATTTGCAAATTATTACGTTCATTTTTTTGGCAACAAATCAACCAAGTCAACTCTTGAGAGTGTAAATTTTGCATGTGCTTCACATGAGGTTTTAAAATTTGGAATTTTTAATTTTAGGATTTGCATGGATTTTGCATGGGAATTTAAAGTCTGGCCAATTGACTTTTTTTGTATTTTATATTTTATTTTCGTTTTTTTAGGTTTTCGATTTTTTTGTTTTTATTAAAAAAATATTTAGACAAAATTAGATGTCTACAATTGCCAAAACAAATATTGTTAGAAAGGAAAGACAATTTGCTGAATAAAGCTAAGGACAGAATAAAAGAGAAAGAACAAGGGCTAATTATTAAAATTGAACTACGTTTTATTAACTCTAATGGTAGCCTTTAAATAGGCTTACAAAGCAACTAAATTCACTAAAAAACTCCACTAACAAAATTTATGACCAACTCTTGAAACATAGATTGGCCTTACTCAATTGCCTAACAATCCAATAAAAATGAACTCCTAAATATCAGGAACAAACAAACGTGGCAACATTGAATCACTCTTCAATTCTCCTCCTTAATTCAAAATTGTAGACTCCAAGTTGTAACCTGAAATACATATGCTTATCTCGAGAGAGTGATTTTGTGAGGATATCTGCAGCCTTTTTATTTGTACTAGACTTTAAAGTAACCAAACCTTCTAACACCAAATCTTTAATGAAGTGAATATAAATGTCTACATGCTTTGTTCTTCCATGATAAATTGGATTCTTGGTCATAGTAATTGCAGCTTTATTGTCACACAACATTTCAATTGCTCCATTCTCCTCTTGACCAAGATCAAAAAGTATTCTTCTCAACCAATATAAAATCTTATAAAACTTTCTAAAAAAAGGGTAAAGAGAGAGCAAGAGAGAGAGAGAACGTAAGATCATGCAAGCGAGAAAAATTTAGAGAGGGAAAGAGATCCAATCAATAGGGAGACTTTACACATTAACATAATCAAGGAATGGGATTGCTAGAGAAGAAACTTGGTTTCGGTTTTTGTGGGCAACATTCATCCAAAAGACAAAAAGGTTGATTTGTTGAAGCTGATAATGACTCATGGAAGAGTTATCAACTTTTACATTCCTTTGAACAGAAAAAACTCTTCAAGGAACAAGTTCGGGTTCTTCAGATTTAAGGACTTGAGAGAAGCTTTGAGGGTGATTAGAACCTTAGATGGTTTTCCTTAGAATGGATGGAAGCTTAGAGTGAACATAGCTATGTACGGATTGGAGCACAGAAGAATGCTAGATTCTACTGGGAAATTAGTCAAAACTATCACGAACAAAGACCTTCTCTTTTCTAGTCCTCATCAAAGAATTGAATCCGTTGGTGTCAATCCAACTTACGCCAGAGCAATTAAAAAAGGCAAAGCTAGTGTTGATAATGATAATGCCATGAAGGTAAGGCAGCAACAGTCCAAAAGTAAAGAAGCTGTTATTGATAACAAACTTTCCTCTGAGGAACTAATAGTCCTTAAGAAAGATGAAATGGAGTGGCTAGAAAAATCTACAGTTGCTATAGTGTTAAGTCCTCAATCCATTCAATCCTTACAACATAGAATGCGCATGGAAAGTATTTTTCATTTTTCTATTTTGTTAATGGGAGGTAGTTATGTTTTGCTAACCTTTGAATCTAAGTCTAGTTGGGTATGCTGGAGGATGGAAAAGTCTGGTTGAGCTAGTGGTTTGCTGGGGTTAAGGCTTGGTCTCCTAACCTTATCAGTCATGATAGGTTCATTTGGATTAAACTCGATAATTTACCACTCCATGCATGGTGTTCCTCCTCCTTTAAAAAAGTTGGCAATAAATGGGGAGAATTTATTTCAATTGATGATTGTACGTTGAGAAAAAAGAGGCTTGACACAGCCAAAGTTTTATCTCTTGTGCAAAAAGATTACAAAATACTGAATTTGGTTTTGCTTAGTTTGAATGGAGAATCATTCACAATTTTAGTTTCAGTTGAGGAAAGCATTGATTTTTCTCGAATCAATATGTGAAATTAGTTAACAATAGGGATGGCAACGGGTACCCAGTACTACCCGACCCATTTAAGTAAGGTTAGGGTAGTGTATAATAGGGTTTGAGTAGTGAAATTATTACTTGTCACGAGTTTGTGTAACGACCTTTTATATCGAAAATACGAAACAAATTTTTCCTTTTTTTACTTACTTGGTTGGGCTATATGTAATATCACTAATCAATTCTTAAGCTAATATTATATTAGCTAAGTCAATGTCCTTTAGTTACCTTAGGTCCCGGTCAAATTCTCTCACTAAGCATACATTTATAATTTCGAATCATTCTATTTGACTAAATATATCTCTACCCAAGTTGCATGCATTGTCATAAACCATAACTATATCCTATACTTTCTTTAATTACATCCTCATACGATAAAAGTACTGAAATACAAGCCTGAATACAAAATAAATAGTTGTACATCACATACCTTTAAGGGTAGTGCGAAAGCCTCAAAAGACGTATTTAAACCTCACATACCAAGCATATACTATATGTTATCTGGAAGGTGGAGAAGGGGGGTGAGTTTTTTGGAAAGCCCAGTAAGAAATAAATACAAGAGACGGATACTAAATTTCTATATGCAAGTTTCCAAAACCTTTATTAAGGTTCAAAATCGAAATTTATACATTTCGGAAACCAAAACATTCTTATGCAGTGCATCAGAAAAACAAATCATTCAAAACAATAGATAAACATTACAATTCGAAACATAATTCTCGTCATAACATTCAAAATCCATAAAAATCATAAGTACAAAAAGAAACATATATATATCATAAGTTGGAGACATGATGACTAAGCAATAATCAAGCAGTTCAAATTGACATATGGCTATAGTCCAGAGGGGTCCATAGTGAGCATTGATCAGCTGTCAACTGGGCCCACTGTGGACTAGATCAAGGTCACACAACAATAGAAACTATACTGTAGACTGGATCAAGATCATACAGTAGCCCAAAACATTACCTACTGTTGACTGGATCAGGGTCACACAGTAGTCCAAAACATTACTGCAATGCTTGTTTGTCATGTCTCAAAACATTTCTATACATATAGTTCCTAATGTGGACTGATTCAAGGCCACACACAGTAGTCCGAATATAAATACCTACTGCGGACAGAATCAAGGTCACAAACAGTAGTTTCAAAACAATACTATACTAACTTTAGTTAGTCATGTCTCAAAACATATATATTTTTTCGGAATGCAAAACAGTATTTTTCGAGCTTTAGGAAAGTTCACAAAAGAACTAGTATATATTTCTTTCAAAAGCAATAAATCATATGTGCTTATAATATTTTCAAACCAATATCATCAGTTGATAATTTCCATGAGATTAATATCTTAGCTAAAAGTCTTATAAACAAATCAAAATCATAAGATTCAACCGTTTTCAAAATAAGCTTGCTGGATACTTTGCCATTTTCAAATGGTTGCTTAAGTCAAAGCTTAAATCACCAAAACCATTATTTTCATAAAAAATCCGATAGCATAACAACTTATATTTCTTAAAAACCCCTGCAAGGAAAATACAGTTTATAAACCACAAGGCAGTTGATTTTAGCAATTTATTTAGTATCCCCTACGTTCTGATATATATCTCTTACCTCACGAATCACACGACACTTTCCAAAATCAGTCTAGTAGCACAAAGCGATTAAGTGAGCAATACTTGCTTAAGTCTTTTCTACCGCCCCTTCGTTTCCAAGCTGCATAATTTCATGATCTCATCACCAACAATCCTAATTTATAATCATTATTAAAGTTATTTAAACATAATTATTAGATATACCACAAATAGGTTAACTTGCCTAATAGGGCACTATTGTCACGTATGGTCCTAAACACATTACTTCCTACTACATCTACATCTCATAAATTATACTTGCCTAATACTTTTACCAAGTATGATTAAATCAAACGTTTGCACGGTTAACATACCATAGCATTTTTCATTTCAAGCACCCATTCCAACACTTTGGCCAAAAGCTACAGTGCTCCTCCAAACGATGAATTTCACTACAAAACCACATTGCATACTTAATTTCGTATAATAGGTGTAATTGAAAAACACTTAGCACATCTACACTTTGCTCATGCCTACCGCACTAAGAAGGTGTATTGACTAAGTGTACCTTTCCTATGATTTAAATATGGATCAACTACATTGGACATATAACCATTCACAGTTCACTAACATATCACAAAATTACACCGAAATCACGTCATTTTCACTATGCCTTTCATTAGGGCCTAATGTACATTTATGTCATATAATCAGTTTTAATGTCATTTAACATCTTAATCATGCTTAATTACATGAATTACACCTTATATATAAAAATCACTACAAGTCAAGCATGATTACACCAAGAACACCAAGTGACCGAATGCTCATTAACTCGATAAATTCAAATAAAATTTCATTTTTCTCCAAATCATTCTCAAACAATTAAAACATATTCCACATATATATTTATCTTAATATTTTAAGTATACTTACACTTCAAATACTATGGAACCAACTCAATGTTACTTTCACATATTGTATTTAAATCTAATTTTTCTTCAATTAAACCTCCAATCACTTCAATTTCACTAACTAAACTTCCAATTAACTTCAGTTAACACCAATTATTAAAATTAAAGCTTAATTCCTAATATTCCCAATTTCACCTAACGGGGAAAATTCAATTCTTGGCAAATCTATGCCACCCAATGAAATTGAAGCTACAATTAACTTCTATTTATATCAATTAATAAAAATTTAACTTCAATTTGATGTAATTTAACTCAATTATACAAAACCCCCAATTTTCAAAAAAGAAAATCTCAATTTCTATCAATTCTTGCTAATTGCAAGTAACCCATTGAAATTGAAGTTATAATTAACTTCTAATATCTTCAATTAACTAGAATTTAACTTTAATCTCATGAGAATTTAACTCAGCCAAAAATCTCTAAATTCATCAAGTTGGGCGAAATCCCTATGTCTCTATTCTTGAATAATTTCTTCCAATTGAAACCATAGAAACACTTAGAATCAATCCTTAAACAACATATTAAGATATCAAAACAAGTAACCAAACAATTCTTTACAAATCTAGTAAAAATCACATCTTACCCATTTTCTTCATTTTAGGCACTCTCTCTTAAAAACTCCATGAAACGACTTGACAAGTAGATGGAGAGGCCGAATATGGCATGGGAATTGTTCGACTAACTCTAATTTTTCCATCTTACTCATAAATTTCGAGTTTGGCATAGAGAAGAGAGGTGAAATCATGAAGAACCAAGAGGGAAGAGAGACTCACGAGTTTGGCTGCCAAGAAGAAAGGTTTTTCACGTTTCCAACAAGCCAAATTTGGCTTTCTTACCAACACTTCCTATTAATTACAAAAATGCCATTAATGAACACTATTGACACATGTTTAATTCATTTAATCTTTTTTTTTAACTTCATAAACCCAGGGTAACTCAATTTTATGAAATTAAAAAATAGATTATTCATTTAAGATATTTTTTTGTATTAAATCGAGACTTTATGTGTTAAATTACTATTTTGCCCCTTTTTATCCAATCAAGCCCAATTTCGTAAGATAAGCCATATCCGACTTCAATTATATTACAATGGCTTATCTGGGAATAAATATCATCAATTTATAATGATTCACGTATATCCTGGTGCATTTGCATTTTCGTGGGGCCCACGGACCCACTCGTACGAAAGTTTCCTTTTTGTACCAATATCGATAATTCACTATGTTATTGACCAATTTAATTTATTTGAACACGAAAACATTCAATATTTATAAAAATAAGGGTTCTCACAGTTTGGGTAGGATTTGGGTAGTTATCTTAGGGTACCCATTATCTGAACCTGTTTATAAATAATAATTAATTAATACAATATTTATATTTTTGTATATAAATTATTTATTATTAATGTTTTATTTAATTAAATTAAACCATTAAATATTATAATTATGATTTTTAATTTTAATTTATTTTTATGAGTTAAATTAAATTTACTAATATAATTTTTTAATTAAGTTATTCCAAAATTGATTTTAAATTTAAATTTAAATTTAAAAGTTAAACTTTGACTTAATAAACAGGTAGTTAATGAGTAGTTAACGGGACGAGTAGTTAACGGGGTTCGGGTAGTTAAACGGGTATTTTATATTTTATAGGGTTAGGGTTCGAATAACATAAATAAAAATAATCGGATAGTTAATCGGGTTTGGATATTATTAAAATTAATTAGGTTCGAATTTGAGTATCCAAAATTTAGTGAATACGCAACCCATTTACATCCCTAGTTAACAAGGAATCTTCAGCTTCAAGTTCATCATCGAAAACTTCCAATTCCAAAGACAGTTTTACTGAGTTTGTTAATGGCGGTGATCAGAGATTTCAATTGTGTAGCATAGGCAGGGAAGTCGAACAGTCAGGAAACTCCTTAAGGGACAACAATCATTTGAAAATTAACAAGCCACCTTTGGTTCTAGGTAATGGCGTGCAGCTTTTGTCTACCTCTAATTATTCGCCTTCTCTTCTTCCAAGAAGCATGTTGGTAATGGATTTATTAATTTTGAATCATTCCCTAAAAAGATCTTCTGGAGAAAACCGTAACCATCACGACGACCGTTTTATGATGGAAAGCTTCAACGTTATGCAAGTCAATCAATTTCAAATGCTACCATCCTCTAATGTCCCTGTTTCCAGTGGCCCATATAGGAATAGCCTAGGAATGCGATCTGTCAGTCACTCAGAAGAGATAGCTGTTATCTCAGAAAGCCTAGTTTTTATCTCAAAACAATTATTCTTGGCCCAAGAGGTAGTTAATAATGTCTCTGCGGATCAAGCGAGTTGTGGCTCTAAAGCCCATTCAGTTGGGCCCAATGAAAAAAGAGACGGTTATGGAAAGCCCAAATAACAAAGCCAATAAATCAAATTCCCCTTTGCCAATTGCCAGTGAGTACCCAATTAGTTAGTGGGAGGCAGAAAAAATCCACTAAATTAAGATCTATCTCTTCTTCAAAATTAGGAAACACATAAGTGAATAAAAAAAGTAAGAAGGGGAATTGTACCAAAAAAAAGGATGCTATGAAAATTTAGATTTTGGAAGATTTGGTGATATCACATAAGGATATAAGAAACAGAAATAAAGCCATAAGAAAAGAAGCTAAAGCTACTTTAAAGGTGGGTTTTTTGTTAGGTTTAACTCCGATTGTTGACGAGGAAAGATTCATTGGAAAAATCATGGAATTAAAAGATGAGGAAGACAGGGCTGCCGTCGATACATTATGAACGGATACCTCAAAATTAATTGGTACCTTATCTGTTGTCATCCCTAGACTTGACCCACAAAATCATCTCTCTAACCCATGTGTTAATTGAAGTAAATGATTATTTACTAACCCAAAAAAAGTTTAGGGATGGACCAACGCAATTAGATAAAATATATTTTTATATATGTTCATGATTGGTTTGGCTTACATAAAAGCTTACCTACTGTGGAAGCAAAAGCTAGTTATTTAACTTTCAAAGTTTTATAATTTTTAAATAATGCATGAAGTATATTTGAGTTTTTTAATAAAATTAATTATATATCAAAACTTATTCAAAAAATGCTAATTTTAGTTTGTATTTAGGTTTTCTTTTTTCACATTTTCATTTTTTTGCTAAGCTAAATTTTTACAAATGTGGAAGCTAGCAAAAAGAAAGCTCAAGGTTTCCATCACATATCTAACAAAGCTCTAAGCAACACCAAAAATAAGAACAGAACAAGAAACATAGAAAGAAGGCATGAACCAACATAGTAATAAGGCAAGAACCAACAAACAATAACATGTAACTCTCACAATAGTCCAACTAATTGAAAGCGAAAGATGTACCGCACACATCACGCAAGAAGATTTGAAACTAACTCCAAGCGAAGGTGTGATAAACCACTAAAAGATATCATTATCAGCCTTCTCCCTTCATCACCTACAAATGATAGCCCAGGGCATTTCCAAGTGCCCTTACTATGTTTCTTGTTTTAATCACATCTTTTTGGTGCAAAAAATTAACCATTCAAATATCTTAATCAAAAGTGCAAATATCATTTTTCGAAAATGCAAGTGCGGCGAAATGCAAATTGAATTCTTTAACCGATTTTCATCTTAATTACTACAATTGAAATTTTTACATTTCTTCTTGTTTTAGGGCATTACAATTTTTGGCTAGAGACCTAATCAAAATTGTAATAACCGGAAAATTCTTACTATATTAAATTAATTGTCTATTATTTAGCACAATTTTATAACTAATAAAAATAAATTTAAAATAATTACGTAGGGACATGTAGATGTGTGGACATCTTGGCACAGCTTAATTAGTCCCGGAGATGAGAGATCTTGTCTACTTCGAGCTCGGTGCGACAAGCTACAATAAGCCTATAAATTTTGGTTAAACCTTGTGAAAATCAACTCAGTTCATAAAGTTGATTTTAATATATTTTAATTAGTTAAATTCGGAAATAATAAAATTATTTAATCTAAGTGTAAGTCTTGGGTATAGTTATATACTATACATCCTATATATATAATAAATATTGTATATACATGAACGATAAAAGAAAATAAATAAAGTAAAAATGCTTTATAATAATGTATCTTAGGTGCTAAATATATATAATATAATAATGATATTATAATGATAAAATTTAAGAAAAACGATTTGGCTTTTTAAAGAAGCCAATCGGCTTCCTTTACTTTACCCCACTCACGTGGGATTTAAAACCAACAAAACAACAAAAGAATAAAGAAAGGAAAGGGGAGAAAACAAATCTGGAAAGGAAACGAGAGGGGCGACGAGGGTGAGAGACATGGCGAGACAAGGGTTGTAGCTAGGTTTCTTGACTGAACCGAAAATAGCAAAGGAAAGGTTGTTCGGTGACTGGGGAAAAGAAAGGAAGAGTCGTCCGGAATCAGAGGAAAGGAAGGAAGAGAGATTCACACCGAAAAAAGAGAAAAAGGGGATGATCTGTTGATATTTTGGCACTGTTGAGGTTGTTGTTGGGCTTTGTTACAGGTTAAAGACAATGATTTTTTTTGGAGATGGAGCAATAGGTCAGAACAAAAGCTGAAACAAGGTTGTTTTGTGGCTGAGAATGTTACAGCAGGGGAGGCGTTAGGAGTTGCCATTTTTGGTGTTACAAAAAGATACTTTATTGAGTTTACGATGTCGCTAACTTAGGGGCTGAAGCTCGAAACACTCTTTTGGCTTTGAACAAGACAGCGGTGAGGATTGTGGAATCTCACTCTTTAAGCAACTCAGGATAGCAGTAGAAGATGCCAATTTCCTCCATTTTCGGCACATTGGTAGCAATCAATTAAGGAGAAAGAGGGTTGAAAGTGAGAGATATTGGAAAAGAAGAAAGAAGGGTCATTCAGGCATATCTTTCAGGTTAAGTTCTAATTTAGTTGAGAATTAAGTTGTATATATATATATATATATATATATATATATATATATATATATCAATGCATGTGAGATGTTGATGATAAATATAGTGTAGGGACAAGTAGAGACTTTGAAAGATTGTGATTGGGAGGCTCAGTTTTGAGAGGCTTTCAAAGGTTTATGTTGAAGCCTTGAGTAATATTGGCAAAGAGCTTGAGTTGAAAATTTTCGAAGGTAAGGAAATGATATGTGTAATATAGTTGAGGATGTATAAGAATGAATATTAAATAGGATTTGATGTATTGAAATTGTAGGGGGAAACTTTCAAGGAGCTGACAATTAACTATTGGTTAAAAAATGCGCAAGAACAATATTGCTAAGCCTGTTAGTCTACTATGCTTATGCATGTTTAAATTAATGTTATTTAATATTTATGGATTTAAATGCATTTTTGGTTAAATGTCCAAATATGTTGGATTGAGTTTAAAATGCATAATGTTTGGATTTGGATTTGGATTTGAATTGGAAATTGGTGTATTGAAGATATATTGCTTGATTGAGCTTTCTACAGGCATTTGATTGTGGTTATGACGCTGGGTAGTGTTCTACCTATGTCGTTATAATGCTGAAATCTCGTTAGAAATTGTCTAAATAAGTTTCTTGATATTAAATTAGATTTATTAAATGCCTTTAAAACCTCATGCATATTAATCACTGCTACTTGTTATCGAGACTTCGTACAATTAGATTTTCAAAAACTATAAGTGTGTGAAACGATTTATGCTTTTGGTACTCAACCTATATTGTAAGATCTAATTCTAAACGAGTTTTGACTCATGAGACACATGATGATGTATAATGCCTGTGTGGCACTTGGAAATGCCTGTGTGGCACTTGGAAATGCCTGTGTGGCACTCGCCTGTGTGGCGTATTATTATACCTGTGTGGCGTTTTATTAAGCCAGTGTGGCATTGAGGTGCCGTATACGTAATTGCGTCATGGATCCCGCCTGTGTGGCAAATGGTAGCAGTAATTACGTATGATTGTCCGACAACTAGTCGTGACTTGTACCTCAGCTACTAGATGATCACTGGTGCTGGGATGATTCATGATCATGGATAGAGCCCTAGTATGGGACATCGACCACTGCTAGCTACAGTGGATACTTTCATAGAAAGCTTCTTGGTTATATTTCCAAAGATCCCTGTTATGTTACCGAATCTCACAATGCTCGTCTCATGAAAATCTTTTTAAATGTATATTACGATACTGTTACAAAGATGAGCGAATGTATCATTTCTACTACTACTATATCCTGATTTTGTGAATGCTTGAGTACTAATCTGATTTGAAATTACTTGGCATAACATTTTATAGCTTATAAACTATGGTTTATCAATTTGGAATTATTTCCGATAAAACGTCTTTAAGCATGAGTTTTGGCACATTCATTCACGCATACACATGCATTAAACATAGTAGAAACCTAACATCATTTAGCGTATGTTTTCTTACTGGGCTTTCCCCAAAGCTCACCCCCTTCCACCTCAGATTATTTCAGGTAGACTCGGCACAAGCGTGGTGCACTGAGAGTCTTTTTGTCGAGTTGCAGAAAGTTGTATTTTGAACCAAGGTATAATCTTTGTTCCTTTGTTTATATCCCAGACTAAATTCTTTTGTGTGTACAGTGTATAGGATTTGGGATGTAAGAACTAGGAGATATCGAATCTGTAAACATACTGTGTTATGTAGTTAAGTTGAATTTTCGATATATTTATATATGGAAATCCATGGAAGCTAAGTATTTCAGAAGTTATATTGATATTTGAAATTGCTATAGGTTGAAACGATGATGTACTTAGTATGAGGATGGATAACGGAATAAAATAGGGGTGAAAGTTTTCAGTGTCGTTCTTGGCACGTCTAACGAAAAGACTGTACTAGGACCTTAGACAACTAGTCTTAAATAACTATAAGAGTGGGACTCTACTCATTAGGTTTTAGCTACATTGAGCAAGTGACAAAGATAGGAAGTAAAAGAAAAAGTTAGCCCAAAAATCCCGGCTTCCGAGGGCGTGATAGAATGGTATCAGAGCATAGTTTATCTAGTCTCGTGTCAGTGTAGATAGGCTAGAACTAGTCTTACATCCCATATAATTGTGTGTGTCTTGATATAAACTGTGAATGGTCCTTTAGCACGATACAAACGTGTGATTTTTGAATAGAGTACTATACATGTCTGCGTAAATAATACTAAACATCTTTATCTTATTTAGGTATATCTGAAATGAAAGGACGATATAGAAGCGTAAGGAAAGTTGGGAGGAGACGAGAGAAGCAGGCTCCCGAAACATCGATTCCAAAGCCGTCGCCACCTCCTCTTCCTCAGCCAGAAAATGATGGAGATTGTATTGCTCGGGTTGAGAGGAACTTAGACACCATGTCTCGAAACATGGATGCCATGTCTACCATGTTCACTCAGTTCATGGCGAGGTTTAATCAGTATCAGGTGGTGCCACCCATTGCCCCAACAGTATCGCCACCCCCTCCATCAGCTGTACCTCCTCAAGTACCTCCGCCACCACAAGTGGGTATCCCACAACCACAATCTGAGCCTCTACAAACACCAGCAAACCCCTCATCAATAACTCCTCCACAACCACCAGTATCATCTTCTTCTACTGGGGACACAGTTAAGAAGAATATGGAGCTCCTCAAACAATTTCAGAAAATGAGTCCCCCGATATTCAAAGGAGTAAAGGATCTAATGCAAGCAGAGGAGTGAGTCTTACAAATGGAGAAGTCATTTAAGTTTATGGGCTGTAGTAGTACAGAAAGGGTGTCCTTAGCCACTTTTATGTTGCAATCGGATGCTGAACATTAGTGGATATCCACTGAGAAAATATTGAGTGCGCAACACTCAGAGATTACATGGGAAGTCTTCCTATAGTACTTCAAAAATCAGTATATTCCCGAGACAGCCCAAAGGAAGAGATAAACAGAATTTTTGAGCTTGACTCAAGGAAATATGACGGTGGACCAATATAAGGCCAAGTTCCCGGCCCTCTCTCGGTATGACGCTAATATCTCTCGTAATGAGACTAAAAAGACTCTAAAGTTTATTACGGGATTGAGACCGTCCATTCGAAGTCGACTTGCAATATTGGACATTACCACTTACCCTGAAGCCCTTAGAAAGGCCCAACTAATGGAGCATGATATAGAACTCACACAAAATGAGTATGGTTCCAAGTGAAAGGGCCATGGAAGAAGTCAAGGAAAGAGGCCTGAGATGGGAACATATAAGCAGAACCAAACTCCTTTCAAGAGACAAAGGTTTTATGACACTCGACATCAGCCTACGAAATCCACACCATTCCATGCCACACCAAAAACTCAGACTTGTGGGATATATGGTAAATTTCATGGGAATAAGCCTTGTTACCTGTCAACTCAGGCTTGTTTTCACTGTGGAAAGTATGGGCATTGGAAGAAGGATTGCCCAACACTCACTACTCCATCTCCGACTCCTAAAACAAGTTGAAGGGCAAAGTAGTCAACAAAAGAAGGCCACGGATAAGGGGAAGAAACCAATGACACAGGGGCGAGTCTTTGCCTTAGATCAGGAAGCAGCTGACGCTTCCACCAATGTGATCAAGGGTAAACTTCTAATCCATGACTTAGAAGCATTCATTTTAATTGATTCAGGTTCCACGCATTCATTCATATCACCTGCATTTGCTAAGAGACTACATATAGAGCCTGAACACTTAGATTACGTATTGTGTGTTAGTACTCCTATGAAAGAGTCACAAACAACCGACCTAGTATATAAGAATTGTAAGGTTAAGGTGGGAGGTAGGAATTTAATAGCAGACTTAATTATGTTGAACATGTTAAGACTTTGATGTTATTTTAGGCATGGATTGGTTAACAGCTAACCGTGCCAATGTAGACTGCTATAAAAAGATTATAACCTTCTCCCTACCCGAACCACTTGTAATACATTTTGAAGATAAGAAATGAAACATAATTAATATATTTTGTGAATCTTACTTGTGGAAATGTTATTCTTATGCAGGCTATTTAGCATTCATTGAAGATGTGAATAAGGACCATCCGACATTGTCTGAAATTCCCATTGTGAGATACTTTCCCGATGTCTTTCCAGATGACCTACCAGGGTTACCCCCAGAAAGAGAAACTGAGTTCGCCATTGACCTTTTTCCTGGCAATCAATCAATCTCCAAGCCTCCTTATAGAATGGCGTTAGTAGAGTTAGAGGAGTTGAAGACTCAGCTTCAGGAACTTTTAGACAAGGGGTTTATACGCCCCAGTGTGTCTCCGTGGGGCGCTCCGGTACTATTTGTGAAGAAGAAGGATGAGAGTATGAGGTTATGTGTGGATTACCGACTATTAAACAAGGCCACTATAAAGAACAAGTACCCGCTACCTAGAATAGATGACTTATTTGATCAGTTGCGAGGTGCAGAGGTATTTTTCAAGATTGACTTGAGATCGGGATACCATCAGTTGAGGATCAGAAGTCAAGATATCCTGAAAACAGCCTTTAGAACACGTTACGGCCACTATGAATTCTTAATGATGCCGTTTGGTCTAACAAACGAACCCGCAGCATTTATGAGTTTGATGAATGAAGTCTTTAAGCCATTTTTGGACAAGTTTGTGATAGTGTTCATCGACGACATCCTAGTGTATTCCAGGTCTCATGATGAGCATGCTCAACACTTACAGATTGTTTTGCAGACACTTAGAGAAAAGAAGTTGTATGCCAAGTTTAGTAAGTGTGAGTTTTGGCTGGACCAGATTTCCTTCTTGGGTCATATTGTGACAAAGGATGGAGTATCCGTGGACCCGTCCAAGGTTGAGGCCATGGTTAATTGGGAAAGGCCAAAGACCGTCACAGAGATCCGAAGTTTCTTGGGTTTGACAGGGTACTATAGGAGATTTGTTGAAGGATTCTCCAAGATAGCAGCTCCATTAACACGACTTACACGCAAGGAGGTCAAGTTTCAATGGACTGATGCTTATGAGCGTAGTTTTCAGGAGTTGAAGCAGAAGTTGACCACAGCACCAGTCCTAGTTATCCCGAGTGGATCGAGAGGTTTTACGGTGTATAGTGATGCATCCATTCAGAGTCTAGGGTGTGTGCTAATGCAAAATGACAAAGTAGTAGCTTATGGTTCTAGACAGCTTAAGGACCATGAAAAGAATTACCCTACTCATGATCTTGAGTTGGCGGCCATAGTGTTTGCATTGAAGATTTGGTGCCATTATCTTTATGGAGAAAATTTTCAAATATTTACAGATCATAAGAGTCTCAAATACTTGTTCTCTCAAAAGGAGTTAAACATGAGACAACGGAGATGGATGGAATTGTTGAAAGACTATGATTGTGAAATCTTGTACCATCCCGGTAAGGCGAACAAGGTGGCTGATGCTTTGAGTCGGAAGAGCATGGGCTTGGTTTCATACATGATGGTCAAGGAATGGGATTTGATGAAACAGTTTTTCGAGCTGAGTGTGAATGTAAAGCCTTCTAAAGGTTTTCTAATTGCTAGTCTAAGAATCAAACCTAGTATAATGGAGCAGCTCAGACGAGCACAAAGAGAAGATTCTAGATTAGTGGAGATGGTTAATCAAGCTGAACAAAATGAAAATTCAGAGTATAAAGTAGGCGAAGATGGACTACTAAGGTTTAGAGGCCGAATATGTGTCCTTAGTAATGATAACTTGAAGAAGCAAATTTTGGATGAAGCTCACAGTTCTAAGTACACCATGCATCCGGGGAGTACAAAGATGTATCAGAATTTATGCCCAGTGTATTGGTGGTCAGGGATGAAGAAAGATATAGCTGAGTTTGTATCCAGGTGCTTAGTTTGTCAACAAGTGAAGGTCGAACACCAAAGGCCAGCAGGATTACTTAAGCCTTTGGAAATTCCAACATGGAAGTGGGAACATGTCACCATGGAATTCATCATGGGATTGCCGAGAACCAGAAAGAATCATGATACGATTTGGGTGTTAGTAGATCGACTAACTAAGTCGGCTCATTTTCTTGCCATGAAATCTACTGACCCCTTAAGTGCATTGGCAGACCGTTATGTGAGAGAAATAGTTCGATTACATGGTGTCCCAGCAAGTATCACTTCGGATAGAGACTCAAGGTTCACATCTCGATTTTGGGAACACTTTCAAGAAGCCTTGGGGTCACAACTCAATTTCAGTACCGCCTTCCATCTTCAAACTGATGGACAATCTGAGAGGACTATACAGACCTTGGAAGATATGTTGAGGGCATGTACTATTGATTTTAAAGGATCATGGGATGACCATTTACCCTTAGCCGAATTTGCCTACAACAATAGTTATCATGCTAGTATTGGAATGGCACCATATGAAGCATTGTATGGACGGAGATGTCGATCTCCAATCGGTTGGGAAGAAATGGGTGATAGAAAGATGTTTACTCCTAAGCTTGTTGAGCGAGCTTCAGAAGATGTTAGATTGATATGTGAGAGACTCCAAATAGCTCAAAGCTGACAAAAGAGTTACGCGGACACTCGGAGGAGAGAATTGGAATTTGAAGTGAGGGATAGTGTCTTCTTGAAGGTCTCTCCATCAAAGGGTATCATGAGGTTTGGCATGAAAGGAAGTTAAGTCCTCGATTTATTGGTCCATTCGAGATTTTAGAAAGGGTTGGAGATGTTGCATATCGATTAGTCTTACCACCACAGCTATCGAGTGTGCATAATGTCTTCCATATATCCATGTTAAGGAAATATTATTTGGATTCCTCTCATGTGATAGCATATGAACCACTTGAGATTAGAGAAGACTTAAGTTATGTAGAGAGGCCAATCAGAGTTGTAGATAAAAGGAGAAAGTGTTGAGATCAAAGACTATTCCTCTGGTAAAAGTTCTATGGCAGCATCACTCATCTGAAGAAGCTACTTGGGAACTTGAGAGCTTAATGAAGGAGAAGTACCCCCACCTATTCCAACTCGACATGGAAAATTTGGAGGACCAAATTTTTTAAGGTGGGTAGAATGTAATAACCAGAAATTCTTACTATATTAAATTAATTGTCTATTATTTAGCACAATTTTATAACTAATAAAAATAAATTTAAAATAATTATGTAGGGACATGTAGACGTGTGGACCTCTTGGCACATCTTAATTAGTCCCGGAGATGAGAGATCTTGTCTACTTCGAGCTCAGTGCGACAAGCTACAGTAAGCCTATAAATTTTGGTTAAACCTTGTGAAAATCAACTAAGTTCATAAAGTTGATTTTAATGTATTTTAATTAGTTAAATTCAGAAATAATAAAATTATTTAATCTAAGTGTGAGTCTTGGGTATAGTTATATACTATACATCCTATATATATAATAAATATTGTATATACATGAACGATAAAAGAAAATCAATAAAGTAAAAATGCTTTATAATAATGTATCTTAGGTGCTAAATATATATATATATATATATATATATATAATATAATAATGATATTATAATGATAAAATTTAAGAAAAATGATTTGGCTTTTTGAAGAAGCCAATCGGCTTCCTTTACTTTACCCCACTCACGTGGGATTTAAAAGCAACAAAACAACAAAAGAATAAAGAAAGGAAAGGGGAGAAAACAGATCTGGAAAGGAAAGGAGAGGGGCGACGAGGGTAAGAGACGCGGCGAGACAAGGGCTGTAGCTGGGTTTCTTGACTGAACCGAAAACAGCAAAGGAAAGGTTGTTCGGTGACTGGGGAAAAGAAAGGAAGAGTTGTCCGGAATCAGAGGAAAGGAAGGAAGAGAGATTCACACCGGAAAAAGAGAAAATGGGGATGATCTGTTGATATTTTGGCACTGTTGAGGTTGTTGTTGGGCTTTGTTACAGGTTAAAGACAATGATTTTTTTTGGAGATGGAGCAATAGGTCAGAACAAAAGCTGAAACAAGGCTGTTTTGTGGCTGAGAATGTTACAACAGGGGAGGCGTTAGGAGTTGCCATTTTTGGTGTTACAAAAGAGACTTTATTGAGTTTAAAATGTCGCTAACTTAGGGGCTGAAGCTCGAAACACTCTCTTGGCTTTGAACAAGACAGCGGCGAGGATTGTGGAATCTCACTATTTAAGCAACTCAGGATAGCAGTAGAAGATGCCAATTTCCTCCATTTTCGACACATTGGTAGCAATCAATTAATGTGAAAGAGGGTTGAAAGTGAGAGATATTGGAAAAGAAGAAAGAAGGGTCATTCAGGTATATCTTTCAGGTTAAGTTCTAATTTAGTTGAGAATTAAGTTGTATATATATATATATATATATATATATATATATATAGAAGAAAGAAGGGTCATTCAGGTATATCTTTCAGGTTAAGTTCTAATTTAGTTGAGAATTAAGTTGTATATATATATATATATATATATATATATATATATATCAATGCATGTGAGATGTTGATGATAAATATAGTGTAAGGACAAGTAGAGGACTTTGAAAGATTGTGATTGGGAGGCTCGATTTTGAGAGGCTTTTAAAGGTTTATGCTGAAGCCTTGACTAATATTGGCGAAGAGCTTGAGTTGAAAATTTTCGAAGGTAAGGAAATGATATGTGTAATATAGTTGAGGATGTATAAGAATGAATATTAAATAGGATTTGATGTATTGAAATTGTAGGGGGAAACTTTCAAGGAGCTGACAATTAACTATTGGTTAAAAAATGCGCAAGAACAATATTGCTAAGCATTAAGCTTGACATAAGGAGGTAAGGGAATATACGGTAAATGCCTGTCAGTTTACTATGCTTATGCATGTTTAAATTAATGTTATTTAATATTTATGGATTTAAATGCATTTTTGGTTAAATGTCCAAATATGTTGGATTGAGTTTAAAATGCATAATGTTTGGATTTGGATTTGGATTTGGATTTGGATTTGGATTTGTATTGGAAATTGGTGTATTGAAGATATATTGCTTAATTGAGCTTTCTACAGGTATTTGATTGTGGTTATGACGCTGGGTAGTGTTCTACCTATGTCGTTATAATGCCGAAATTTCGTTAGAAATTGTCTAGATAAGTTTCTTGATATTAAATTAGATTTATTAAATGCCTTTAAAACCTCATGCATATTAATCACTACTACTTTTTATCGAGACTTCGTACGATTAGATTTTCAAAAACTATAAGTGTGTGAAACGATTTATGCTTTTGGTACTCAACCTATATTGTAAGATCTAATTCTAAACGAGTTTTGACTCATGAGACACATGATGATGTATAATGCCTATGTGGCATTTGGAAATGCCTGTGTTGCACTTGGAAATGCCTGTGTGGCACTCGCCTGTGTGGCGTTTTATTATGCCTGTGTGGCATTTAGTAAACCTGTGTGGCATTGAGGCGCCGTATACGTAATTGCGTCATGGATCCCGCCTGTGTGGCAAATGGGTAGCGGTAATTACGTATGATTGTCCGACAGCTAGTCGTGACTTGTACCTCAGCTACTAGATGATCACTGGTATTGGGATGATTCATGATCATGGATAGAGCCCTAGTATGGGACATCAACCACTGCTAACTACAGTGGATACTTTCATAGAAAGCTTCTTGGTTATATTTCCAAAGATCCCTGTTACGTTACCGAATCTCACAAGGCTCGTCTCATGAAACGAATGTATCATTTCTACTACTACTATATCCTGATTTTGTGAATTCTTGAGTACTAATCTGTTTTGAAATTACTTGGCATAACATTTTATAACTTATAAACTATGGTTTATCAATTTCGTATTATTTCCGATAAAACATCTTTAAGCATGAGTTTTGGCACATTCATTCACGCATACACATGCATTAAACATAGTAGAAACCTAACATCATTTAGCGTATGTTTTCTTACTGGGCTTTCCCTAAAGCTCACCCCCTTCCACCTCAGATTATTTCAGGTAGACTTGGCACAAGCGTGGTGCACTGAGAGTCTTTTTGTCGAGTTGCAGAAAGTTGTATTTTGAACCAAGGTATAATCTTTGTTCCTTTGTTTATATCCCAGACTAAATTCTTTTGTGTGCACAGTGTATATGATTTGGGATGTAAGAGCTAGGAGATATCGAATTTGTAAACCTACTGTGTTATGTAGTTAAGTTGAATTTTCGATATATTTATATATGGAAATCCATGGAAGCTAAGTATTTCAGAAGTTATATTGAGATTTGAAATTGCTATAGGTTGAAACGATGATGTACTTAGTATGAGGATGGATAATGGAATAAAATAGGAGCGGAAGTTTTCAGTGTCGTTCTCGGCACGTCTTACGAAAAGACTATACTGAGACCTTAGACAACTAGTCTTAAATAACAATAGGAGTGAGACTCTACTCATTAGGTTTTAGCTATATTGAGCGAGTGACAAACATAGGAAGTAAAAGAAAAAGTTAGCCCGAAAATCCCGACTTCCGAGAACGTGACAAAAATAATTTAACATCACAATCAACATCACACTCCTAGAATTCCATATCAAATTCACACTCATAATTTTAAATACCGTCATTTTCTTTCTCTTCCTCAAGCTCCACATTTAAACTCATAAACTCATCTCTTTCTTTATCAGCTTCCACATTTAGACTCATCTTTGTCCTCTTCAATTTCCACAACTAAATGATCCTCCAATAGTTCTATATCCCAACCTCTCATCACTTTGCTTTTCAATAATTTACAAAATTATAAAATTATATTATTTTAGATTAATTAGTTTATTTTGTTTAATTTTTATATTAATTTCATTTTTTATTTAGTAAAATATTTTTATTCTATTTATTTTTTTTGCTGAATATTAGTGTTTAATTTAATAAAATTTATTATTTTACTTTTTTATTTAAATATACAAAAATTCTATTAAATGATATTTTAACATTTTTCAACACTTCTAAATTAGATTTGCAAACGCTAATTTAACCGTTTTGAATTGCACTTTAGAACGGTTTTACACTTTTTATAAAATTTTCAACCAGACCAAACAGATTCTAATGATTATTTTAACACGTTTATTGTAAGCAAAAGAAAAGTACAATACATTCTAATATTAGAAAGAGAAATTACAAATACAGTAATCGTTTCATAAGTCTAATCGTAAGACCAAAGATTTAATTTCTTCCTCAAATTGAGATTGGATGAATAAGCAAAGAACTGATTCTAGTTTTCACAACATTTCCAACGTGTGTGTACCCATCTCCTTCCATGTAAATGAAGTCCAGCACCTTTGTAAGATTGATAATGCGTGTACGCACCGGCATTGGAATAACCCCATCAGCAGCAGCAACCACCATTTCCTGGTTTATATCCTTCCAAGCATCCTCAATTTGCTGGTTCAATTCTTTGCATGTCTTTTATTCTGAAACTCCATGCTGTTTCATGTAGCATTCAACTGCCGTTGCAACATGCCCTCTCTCTTGCTCAAAATACATAATACAATGTTGCATAATTTTAGTCCTTATATTTTATTTATGATAGCTAAAAATTAAATACACTACATACCTTGTGTGAAACAATATCGTCCTTGAGATGGGCAATTGTTGAAGAAGCGTTGATGATTTTAGGGTTGTTAGATGCCCATTTAAATATATCTTCGGTCATATCTCTCCCATTCCGACAAAAGATTCGATTGCAGACATGATATAGCCAGATGAAACCAATCCATTTCTCATGTACTCCTCCATCATTGGTAAGTAGTTTTCATGGTGCCATTTGGCCTCGACAAAATAAGATTGAGACAATTGTTTCATCTATGAAATGAAAAAAAAAATAAGGAGAAGCTAATATCAACCTGTGATCTTTCACTCTTTAAACTGAATGGATTTTTCTTTAATGAAAATCAGCGTAACTAAACGAGGTAGGGATTTAGCTAGTGGGAATTTACTGCTTCCTTAGCATATTTGACACGGTATAGTTTTCCTTACTTTGTCATCGCCTCCTCCAACTCTTCAAAAACATCTAATAATGCCTCGTCGAACAATTTCAAGTATGTTGGGAGGTGATTTATACAATCAATGTCTCACCTGAAATCCAAATTAAAGTTTAAAAGTTCAAAATTCAATCAAATTTACTCCGTTTGTTAAATTATATGTTCATGTGTAAACAAGTACAAAAAAAATTATCTAATACATTGTTGGTAAAATTTTAAGATTTCACAAATAGAGTTAATAAGGTAACACATATTACTTTAAAAAGTATAAAAAATATTAAAAAAGTGATATATGTGATAATTTTTTAACATCACTTGTGAAGATAAAAATTTTCACTGTGTATGAAAAACTAACCCATATAAAGATTGCTAACCTCTCAATTGCATTAGTAAAGGGTTCAAGTTCTTCAAATGTGCCATATATGTCATATGTGTCATCCATTGCCGATGCCGTGACTAATAGTTTTGTCAATATCTCTCTAGCAAAGGAGTACTGAGGCTCAAAGTACACTCCCAATATCCGAAAGTAACATTCCACCAATCTATCTCGTGCAAAAGGTAGTTTTGTTGCAAAATCTAAATCTTTCCACCACCTGAAAGAATACCATTAGTGCAACTACAGTTATTTCTTACTCCTTCATATTATATCAAACTTACCTAGTGTTGAAGGAGTAATTACCTAGAGAGCTTGCTTAGTTCTATCTTGTGTGAATTTTGTAATAAGTTGAAATCCAACTTCGCAAAATTCAATAACATTTTGTCATGGGAACTATCTTCTTCGTAAATGGAAATGTATCGCCTAGCCTCTAACCTTGGCAAGCTCTTGTGGATGGGTAGTGTTCGAGCATGGGAGACTAATGCTGAAAGGAGATGCTCAATTCTATTAGTTTTGGCAAACTGATCTAGATGAGTGGTGGTAAAAGCAAGTGCTTCTTCTAGTACATGTTCTCCATGCCATCGTAAATGTGCTGCTTCATATAATTCTACCAAACCCTTCGCATCTCTTGATAAGTACGTCTTGAAATTTCCTTCATCATCTTTGAACTTGTTGAATGTTTCTGCTCAATTGAGAAAGGTATTGAAGCAAGCATTTGACATAATAGCATATGAACTTTCTCTATTTTAGGGTGCACAATGAGATTGGACTCACCACATTGAACGTTAAAACCATTCTCTCTAAGCAATCGAAATTGAAGAGATGTCGTCTCGAGACTTTCATCACTTGTGCAGTCACGGTCATAAATACTTTGCAGTACATCTTGTATTTCTCTTTTGAAATGATAACTTACACCTAGACGTTTTATTGTATCAATTAAACACAATATGTGAGTTGGCTCATCCATTGGAACCTTAAGCATCCTCCTCACTTCTTCTTTCCATTCTTCATATTGTACTTGATTAATGTTCTGCACATTGCAATGTTAAGGTGGAAAAATCCTTCATTCTTGGTGCCATCACATAAGATCGAGTTGAATATATATTAAAACAAAAAAAAATCACACGAGTAAAAAACCATACTCATATGCAGACACATGCACACATGTATATATAAATCAATGTGAAATCTAGCTAGAGGAGGAATTTAATGAATTCAATGTTAAATTATTTACCATTTTAGAAGGAGGTGAAAGGAAAAGATTCCCCCAAATGCTAGGATGAAAGTTGGCTGAGCAACGATTCTCTTTAGACATGGAATCGTGAGTTGAGGACATTTCTTTACCTAGTAATAATGTTGGAAACACTACAAATGAGAGGTTTGTTGTAACCTTTTTTTCTCACTTGTGGACTTTGTAGGAAAATTAATACAGATAAATACACCCAGGATTTCATGTTTAATCATCAAGAAAAGATTAATATGGAAGCGTACCTGAATCCATTGGAATCGATATCTTGAGGTTAGAGTCTTCCACTTCTAAACTTTAGAGAGAATCTGTATCTCACTCAACAATGGGATTTGTTGTGAGAATTAAGTTATGTTTAGATTGGGGACCATAACCTATTTATACTTGAAGTATATTTTATTTTATTTTGGCCCATCATGAAAATAAAATAAAATATTGGGTCTCTACACATTGCAAAGCCCATACTAATTGAGATGTCCTTAAGTCCAATAACTTAAACTTTGTTTGATCACTTTTAAGTGGACTAAATAGATAGCCTGCAATGTACAATTAATTAATATATGTAGGCCCACGAAATAATTTCCCAACAATCTCCCACTTGGGCCACATATGTCACCTGATAATTGTACAATTTAAAATAACTTTAAGAGCTCTAAACTTGCTATCATGACAAGGCAACATCTCTAAACAATCTGGTCCATCAATTATACTAACATAGGATCAAAGTGATCTTCGTTACATATATTCCGTAACTAGACCCATCAATGGTCACGTATATTAATATAATCAATGACATAGATCAAGTATGCATGTGTAGCATGAAAATTACATGCAACGTGATCCCTTAAACATGTCTATTTCCAACTGGTTCTACTTTCAAAAAACTTTATGCTCAACTGCAATTTGAAAGATTAATATTTTATTTCAGAGTTTCAGTAATAACAACAATACTTTATTCTGATAAAAAAATGTCTCAATAATAAATGAATATAAATGAAACAAACTCCCACTATACAAGCATATTATCAAAGTGAACCACACCCATACGAGCTACATGCTCATGAAACACCTTAGGTGGTACACCATTAGCAAGCGGATCCGCAATCGTGGAGTTTTTATTGATATATTCAATAAATATCTAAAGACTCTAAACTCTCTCCTTAACAACAAGAAACTTGATGTCAATATGCTTTGATTTCGACGAGCTTCTGTTGTTTTTAGAGTATAATTCTGCGGCTTTATTATCACAATAAATCTTCAATGGCCTCTCAATGCCATCGACAACGCATAGCCCAGTGATAAAATTCCGCAACCATATTGCCTGGTTCGATGCCTCATAGCAAGCTATAAACTCTGCTTCCATGGTGGAAGAAGCTATGAGTGACTGCTTTACACTCTTCCAAGACACAGCTCCTCTAGCTAACATGAAAACATAACCAGAAGTGGATCTTCTGCTATCAAGGCAACTAGCAAAATCGGAGTCTAAATACCCAACGATCTCTAAATGATCTGACCTCCGATATGTGAGCATGTAATCTTTAGTTCTCTGTAAATACCTCATAACCCTCTTAACTGCTTTCCAATGATCCATTCCAGGGTTAATTAAATATTTGCCAAGCATTCCAACTATGTACGCAATATCCGGACGCGTACAAACTTGAGCATACATAAGACTCCCTACTGCTGACGCATAAGGAATCTTCTGCATCTCTTCCTTTTCAACATTATTTCTTGGGCATTGAAGCAAACTGAATTTATCACCCTTAGCAATGGGCGTGTCTCCTGATGCACAATTTTTCATGTCAAATCTGCTAAGCACCTTATCGATATAAGCCTTTTGTGATAAGCCAAGTATTCCTCGAGAACGATCTCGATGGATCTGTATGCCCAACACAAAAGATGCATGCCCAAGATCTTTCATCTCAAATTTATTTGAAAGAAATCTCTTGGTTTCATGCAATAAGCCTATATCGCTACTTGCAAGCAAGATATCATCGACATATAACACTAGAAGAATAAACTTGCTCCCACTGATCTTGTGATAAATACATTGATCAACAGTGTTCTCCTTAAAACCAAAAGAGGTGATCACTTGATCAAATTTTCGATACCATTGACGGGATGCTTGTTTTAAACCATAGATGGATTTCTTTAATTTGCATACCAGATGTTTCGATTCATCCAACACGAAATTTTCTGGTTGCTCCATATAAATTGTTTCTTCAATGTCATCATTGAGAAACGCTGTCTTTACATCCATCTGATGTAACTCCAAATCATAATGAGCTACAAGTGCCATAATGATTCTAAAAGAGTCTTTCGATGAAACCGGAGAGAAAGTCTCTTTATAATCAATGCCTTCCTTTTGAGTGAAACCTTTGGCAACTAGACGTGCTTTATATCTTTCAATATTGCCTTTCGAATCCCTCTTGGTTTTGAAAATCCATTTACAACCAATCAGTTTCGCTCCTTTAGGCAATTCGACAAGATCTCAAACGTCATTATCCTCCATTGATTTCATCTCATCTTTCATGGCCTCAATCTATTTATGAGAGTGAACACCTTGTTTGGCTTCACTAAAAGATTTTGGATCATCTTCTAGTCCTATATCAAACTCGTGTTCTTGGAGATAAACGATATAATCATCTGGAATCGCCGATCTCCTCTCTCTCGAGGATCTCCTTAATGGCACTTCCAATTGAGTTTGTTGTTGCTCTTCAATATGATTAGGTGGTAACCCAGGAGTGTCTTGATAGTCCGGATTTGCATCTCGAATAATGTCAGACATAATTGTCTGATCATTCTCAATTGCAACTGTAGGAATTATAACATATTCTTCCTCAAAGACAAAATTCCTAAGCTTGACACCCTCATCATATTCAACATCCTCAATAAATTTAGCATTCCCTGTTTCGAAAAAGGATCTATTTGAGGGATCATAAAACTTGAAACCACTCGATCTTTCTGAGTATCCAACAAAGTAGCAGCTTATTGCTCTTGAGTCCAATTTCCTTTCGTTAGGCTTGTATGGCCTAGCCTCAGCTGGACAACCCCAAATATGTAAGTGCCTAATACTAGGCTTCTTTCCTGTCCATAATTCATATGGGGTTTTAGCTACTGCTTTACTTGGAACTTGATTAAGAATGTACACTGCAGTCTTTAAGGCTTCTCCCCAAAGTGAGTCTGGCAAAGAAGAATGACTAATCATACTTCTAACCATGTCCTTTAGGGTCCGATTTCGTCTCTCAGCTACACCATTTTGACTTGAAGTCCTTGGCATGGTGTATTGAGGAACGATGCCACATTCTGCTAAATAGTTTGCAAAAGGGCCTGGACGTTGTTTACCTGATCTGTCATCTACTGTAATATTCACCTCCACGGTCAGATTTAACGGCTCTAATTTTCCTACCAAGTTGATTTTCAACTTCAGCTTTATAGGTTTTGAAAACGTCCAATGCCTGAGACTTCTTATGAATCAAGTATAGGTACCCATAACGAGAATAATCGTCTATGAAAGTAATAAAATACTGTTAACCATTCCAAGAAGCTGTAGGGAATGAACCACAAATATCAGTATGAATTAAATCCAAGACGTTTAAACTCCTGTTAGCACCAGTTTTCTTGATATTTGTTTGTTTTCCCTTAATACACTCAACACAGATTTTGAAATCTGAAAAATCAAGTGAATCGAAAATTCCTTCTGACACAAGCCTCTTTATTCTTTGTTCGAAAATATGTGTTCAATGCCTGTGCCATAACATGGAAGAATTCTTATTAATTAATTTGCGCTTTGTACCATAATTATTTATATGCAAGGATTCATTAATGTGTGAGGCATGAAGATCTAATTTATATAGATTATCAACTAAAGAACCTGTGCCAATAAGATTCGAATACTGAAAGAGACTAAATTTTCCATTTCCAAATGAACAAGGATATCCTGATTTGTCCAAAGAAGAAATAGAAATCAAATTTCGTCTAAATGACGGTACATAAAATGTCTCTTGCAAATCTAAATAGCAACTAGATTCTAACTTTAATCTAAATAAACAAACAGCCTCAACAGGAGCTCTTTCGCCATTTCCTACATAGATGAATCTTTCAGCATTAATTGGCTTTCTGCTCCGTAGACAACCTTGCATAGTCACACTTATGTGAGTAGTTGCACCTGTATCTATCCACCAAGTGTGATTGGGTACTAAAGCCAAATTAACTTCAAAACAAACAAAGTTAAGAAGTTTACCCTTTTTGGCAAGCCATTTAGCATACTTGGAACAATCCTTCTTCACATGACCACCTTTACGACAAAAGAAACAAGTGATCACCTTATCTTGTTTCCATTGCCCCTTAGGCTGTGAAGTTCCAGTATTTGCAGTGCCTTTTCCTGTGTTCCTTTTTCTCCTTTTGTTGGCAGCAATGTCATTGGAAGAAGATGCCAAGTGAGCACTTTCTATCTTCTCTTGTTTCAACCTCTCTTCCTCTTGCACACACTAAGCAATGAGCTCATTAAGAGTCCATTTCTCCTTTTGAGTGTTATAACTTATTTTAAAAGGACTGAATTGTGCAAGAAGAGATATTAAGACCAAGTGCACGAGAATGTCCTTGGACAACTCTAACTTTAGTGCCTTTAGTCTTGTAACAAGATTAGACATTTCCATAATATATTCCCTTATGTTTCCTTTATCGCTATACCGCATTGAAACAAGCTTAGACAGGATGGTGCTTGTTTCGACTTTTTCATTTACAGTGAACCTGTTCGCAATTCGTTGTAGGAAAATCTTAGCATTTTCCTCCTCAGGCTTTGCGCCTCTGATGGTATCCGGAATTGAGTACTTCATGATCATCAGACTCATATGGCTAGAACGCTCCCATTTTTCATAAAGTGCCCTTTCCATAGCTGTACTATTATCAGCAGGGGCGGGAGGTTTATCAGACCTGATCGCATAGTCTAGATCCATACACCCAAGCATGTTAGTAATATGCTCCTTCCGTTTCTCGAAATTAGTGCCGTTAAGCATCGGGATATTATTCAAATTGGCAGATATAGAAGAAACATTTACTGTAAACAGAAAACAACAATAATAAGCTCACAATTAACAAACAATAATTTGGGCCATATAAGATACCAAGCACAACATTAAAATTTAATCTTTGGACAGAAATTTTAATTTGTAAGCGGTACTCTTAAACTTTATTAGTAAATATTGATAATCAAATCCTTGCCGACAACATGCCTTCTTTTGGGCCGACATATGCATGCATGGTAAAAAATAATTTTATCACATATTTACTACCTTATTGTGTTTGTAATCCGGCCAAAAAATAACCTTGGGGCCGATTATTTTCCACAGGGATTAAAAACACAGTCATTTAAATTCTTAAATGACAACCTTAACTTTCAAAATAAATAAATTAACATAAAAGAGGTCACTTTGGTGGCATTTTATATTAATTTAATTTATTTTGAACTTTATTTATTTTTAACATATTATGCACATATACAAAATATTGAGAGTACACAAATTAATTCACATTAATAGGGAGAGTGAGTACTGTCAATCAACTCAAAATATCATGAAATATTTTATCATGAAATAAAATTTCAGAAAATACATGCATAATATATCAAAACACCGACATTACAATGAATATTAAATAATAAATATTTAATAATTTCAAAAAATTCCATAAAAATTACTAAAAATTTTAAAATAATAAAATATTATGGACTGGAGAAATCGGTGACCAAATGGCCACAGGCGCGTGGGGAAGGGATCCCACGTGGGAACCCTTTCTTCTTCCTCTAGCCGGGTCAACCCGACCCGGCTGGAACCCAGAACAGACTGTTCTGTAATTTTGCATGAATTTGACTTGTTTTGATCGATTTTTGCCAAAATTAAATACACAATCATGAAATTAAACCTTTACTTTATAAAACCCACGCAAAAACAATCAAAAAACAACAAAGAACGATGATGAATCGATCAAGAATTGTTCAAGAAAACTTCATGAAAACTCTTACCATTTTTCTTGATTTCTTTCAACCAAAACAAAAAATACTGAAATTGTGACTTTGATTCAACCATATAAGTCACAAGAAACAATTATCATCAATCAATTTGAATTAAAACATAAAATATTATTGTTTTGGTTAATTATAATTTTGGGATTTATAAAATTTAAAGATAAAATTACTTTAATCATGAAACAAAATTCCAGAACTTGTTCACATGATTTTAATCCTTATTCCATAAGGAATAAAAGCCCTAAGGTTTTACACAATAATTTTTAATTCTCAATGATCAAACATGATAGGCTCTTGATACCACTTGTAGGAAAATTAATACAGATAAATACACCCAGGATTTCATGTTCAATCATCAAGAAAAGATTAATACGGAAGCGTACCTGAATCCATTGGAATCGATATCTTGAGATTAGAGTCTTCCACGTCTAAACTTTAGAGAGAATCTGTATCTCACTCAACGATGAGATTTCTTGTGAGAATTAAGTTATGTTTAGACTGGGGACCATAACCTATTTATACTTGAAGTATATTTTATTTTATTTTGGCCCATCATGAAAATAAAATAAAATATTGGGTCTCTACACATTGCAAAGCCCATACTAATTGAGATGTCCTCAAGTCCAATAACTTAAACTTTGTTTGATCACTTTTAAGTGGACTAAATAGATAGCCTGCAATGTACAATTAATTGATATATGTAGGCCCACTAAATAATTTCCCAACAGAGTTATGTTTCCGATTGGTGTAAGAAAAAGAGAAACCATGTTGTTGCATTTATAGACATTTGCCACAGCCGCCAGCATGGGAAATGTGCTAAATAGGTAAGATGCTATTTTCCTCTACCAGGTTCCTTTCATTAATTCATGACCTCTCATCTGCCTATTTGAAATAGCGTATCTTAGGAAAATTAAAAAAGAAATAGCTACTTTTAATTAGTTTTTTATTTAAATTATTAAAATTGTTATTATTTGCTTAAATGAGATTGAAAAAATGTCAAATATGATCTAATGCATGTTTGGTTTAGCTTATGAAAGAGCTTATTGGCTTCTCCAAAATTTTAGCATTTTTATCTTACACCAAAAAAAGATTTATGCCAACAATCTATTGATCGAATGGTTTTTTTTTCTCAGCTATTGATCGAATGATTAAGGAAAAGTTGTGACATATTTTTAGACCTAGGTTCGAGTCTAAGTAACCCCACCTCCATTCTCCAATTATAAATATTTCACTTGTAACCAAAAACAATTATGGGATTTAATTATTGAAAATATCGAACTTTTCAATGCAATTATTGGAAGGTTGATTTTTTGGATGTAGATTTAAATAAAATTCAATTGACCAAATAACACTTCTAAATACCTCAAATAAAATGAGATGTCTGTTTTATATATATAAATATATATATATATATATATTTGTAATTCTCTAAGATTAAAAAATGGAAAAGAGAGTAAAAAAAGTTATTTAATATTAAAAAAATTGACGAGTAAAATTAAAACATGCGAAAGAAAAAGGAGCATGAAAAAAAAAGCTGTGGACACCATCGTGGATAGCTAACTGCCACGCTTTTTTTCAATAGTTATCTTATGGATGGATTTGTTGAAAAGCAGAAATCAAACTATTTAAAACGAGGGGACTTGAATTATGATGCATGGTTGTACATGATTAACACAGTCGATTTCAACAGTATTACAGTAAATCCACCACAGGAAATTGATATTTCAAACCCCATGACAAGGCTAATGTATGCCCATTAGAGAAAGAACCAGCGGAAATCGAATTTCACCAGAGTTCTATTTCTATTTAGAGTAGATAACTTTCTCTAAACATTTTAATGAGCATTTGATAAATTACTATTTAGAGTAGATAGGTTTTTCTAAACATTTTAATGAGCTTTTGATAAATTAAGTATTGAATTTTAATTAATATTGAAATTAGTAAAAATCGATCAATTCAATCCAAAAATTGAAATTTTCAAAAAATAAAAGGGTGTTTGATTGAATGCTTTCAGACGACCAGTTTGAGCATCGTGTAGAGGCTTCCAACGAGCTAGGAATCTTGGGAGAATTCTTAGTTTTTGTTCCTTTGTAAATTTCTTTGTATTTAAGACTTTATAAATGAAGATATCTTTTTTTTTTTTGGTTCATGAGAGGTAAAAGAGAGAATGGTAGATCAAACCTTGAACTTAAGCCCTCCTAAGAAAGGGTAACAACCACTAGGTCAAGCATGCTAGATATGTGGAGTCTAACCCACATTAGTTATTAGAGTCGTACTTGGAGTCAATTAGGGATTTGTTTTTTCTCTATATAAAGTGTTACATAAACAATTTGTAAAAAGGGTGAGAGAAGTTTTTTCTTTGGTGAGAGGCGACATAAGAGAGAAAAAGAAAGCTTTAGGTTTTGTGATATTTTTTTTATTCCATAGAGAGAGCAAGGGGAGAGATAAACTTATATAACAATTAGGTATTCTTTGGATAGATTATCTTGGTGAATCTAAAGAGGTAAACTTTATTATTTTTAGGCTATTTTTGTTGGAATCCTGAGTTTTGGGCAAAAAGCCTAGGGTATTGAAACTTTGTAATTTGCTTATTTCTCATAATATATTTTTATTCGGTTTGCTTGTGGTTTTTCTCTCTACACTAAAAAGTTTTTCATGTTAAATTTTGCTATTGTTTTATTTGCATATTATTGCCTACATATTTATTTGTGGCTTAGTAGCTTGATTTTTATTACTATTAGCTTGGGATATTGCTATTGATTGTTATGGTATTATTATTTGATATTGCTTCCATGTATTTGTCATTGGAGGCGTTACAACTAGTATTATAGCCCGAGTTAGTGCTTCGAGATCATGGAGGGAGATACAGAATCCATAATAAAATTGACAACTTCAAATTATTCAATTTAGAAGCCAATGATGAAAGATCATCTATACTGCAAGGATCTCTATGAGCTAGTATTAGGTGATTTTGCTAAGCCAAAAGATATAAAAGATGATGAATGGAAAAAATTAGATAGGAAGACTTCGGGAACCATTAGAAGATGGGTAGACATTAGTGCTTTTCATCATGTTGCGTAAGAGACAAGTACTTCTTGTGTTTAGGAAAAATTAGCTTCACTATATGAGAAAAAGATTGCCCTGAATAAAGTTATGCTTGTTAAGAAGATTGCTACTCTACAGTATAAGGAGGAAAGATCTATCTTTGAGAATTTGAGTGACTTTCAAGATTTGTATAATTGGATGACCACTATGAAACTATGAATGGATGATGAGATGAAAGTGTTGTTCCTTCTAGGCTCATTGCTAGACAGTTGGGAAATACTAATTGTGACTATTCTTAATTCAGCTCCTAATGACACGGTGATCTTGGAGATGGTAAAAGCAATATGTTTAATGAAGAAGCCAGGTGAAAGGAGAAAAACTCTGGGAAAGAAGCTATTAACACAGAGAAAAGGGGTAGAACTAAAGAAAGAGGCCAAGATTCTAAAGGTCACAGTAAGTCCAAAAACAGACATAAATCCATAGATAGGGTGAAGCGCTTTCATTGTGGCAAACATGGTCACATAAAGCGAAACTATAGGATCTTGAAGAAAGAACGAAAAGATTAGAAAAGTAAGAATAATCAGATGATGAAAATGTTACATCGATGAATTCTAATAGTGAAGCAGTTTCTTTGATTTGTACATATGGTGAGTGTAACCATGTAGTGGATTTTAGCATTGAGTAGATAGTTGACACCGAAGCGTCATATCATTATATTCGCAATAAGTTGTTTACAACATACAGAGTAGATGATTTTAGTTATACCAAGATGAGAAACAAAAGTACACCGCGGATTAGTAGGATTGGTGATATAGTGGTCCAAACAAGCACTGGTTGTACATTGACTTTAAGGGATGTCAGACACATTCCAGATCTAAGGATGAACATACCTATTGTGAATGTCCTTGATAAGGAAAGATATGAGAGTCAGTAGAAAAATGGGCAGTGGGAGCTTCTTAAAGGGTCTTTGACAGTTGCAAGAGAAAAGTTATGTTGCACTATCTACAAGACATGGATGAAGTTAACAGGCAGTCAGATAAATGCCATTGAGGACAATGCTTTAGCAAATTTGTGTCATAAGAGGCCGACACACATGACTGAGAAAGTGTTAAAGGTTTTTGTGAGGCAGTCCCTCATTTCCTTAGCCAAAGGTATTTCTCTTAACTCATGTGATTATTGTTTATTTGGTAAGCGTTGCAGAGTTTCTTTTAGGAAGATTTCTAAAAGAAAGAAAAATATACTTGAGTTTATTCATTTTGATGTATGTGGTCCCACAAAGGTAGAGTTATGGTGTGGTAATAAATATTTTATTGCTTTTATTGATGATGCTTCATGAAAAATTTGGGTATATATGTTGAGAAAGAAAAGTCATGTACTGTAGTATTTTCAAAAATTTTATGTCATGGTGGAAAAGATGATAAGATTGTCCTTCAAATGTATTAATACAGACAATGGTGGAGAATGCACATCAAAAAACCTTAAAGCCTATTATTCAAAGCATGGGATAAGGCATGAGAGGATAGAATCTGAGACACCACAACATAATGGTGTAGCTAAAAGGATGAACAGCACCATTACAAAAAGAGTCAGATGCATATTGAGGATGGCGAAATTGCCAAAAGCATTCTAGGGTAAAGCAGTTATCACAGCCTACTATTTAATTAATAGATCATTGTCAGTTCCATTGGGCTTTGACATTCCAAAAAGGGTATGGACAGAGAAGAAAGTTTTATACTCACATTTGAAGCTTTTTGGTTGTAAAGCATTTGTGCATGTGCCAAAGAAGCAGAAGTCAAAGCTAGATAGCATTTGGACAATGATGTTTGTAGAACCCTTGTACTTGTGGGGTCTTGGGTTCTAATGTGAAAGGACGTGTCCCGGTGGGCAATAAAGCCGTAACGGTGGTGATTGCCCAAAGCAGACACTACGTTAGTGAGTGTTGGACGACCGCCTACCTCACGTGGTCAAGGTAAACCTAGGGCGAGGGCACCTAGGAGATGCTCGCCAACGGCAGATAACGGGCGAGGCCTTGACATTGTAAGGTCGTCGTAGGGGTCACCTCTTGAATCCTAGGGGAAAAAATTGGCACACGGGTTAAAGACATTTCTTTACCTAGTAAAATGTTGGGAACACTACAAATTAGATGTTTGTAACCTCTTTTTTCTCTCTTGTAGTTTTATGTATCCAAATGGTGTGATAAAAAAGCAACTACGATGCTATATTTATAGGCATTTGCCATCAGGGTTTTAAATAGCGACCACATAACGGAATAGCGGCCGCATTTTCACGGTAGTGGTGGTGGCCACCACCGCTATTTGAAGAAAAATAGATGTGAGAGAAATTTCACACTCATAACAGCCAATAGCGGCCATTACAAAGCGTTGTAATGCACTATTGCTGCTGTCATACGTTTTCCATTGAAAATTTAAGCATAAAAAAATTCAGATTCAATCATCAGAGCTCAAAAAATTCTCACTTAATAGATAAAAATCTAAAACATTCACTAGCTTCACACAATCAAAATTTCAACCTAAGTCAACAAGAATAAACATCGATTCACAAGAAATAGTAGCACAACATAACAATTGACATGTAAGCAATTTACATAAAACTTAAAATTAACTACTTTTTTAAATAGATATGGATCAATGAAAGGGATCTATCGAATTAGGGGAAAGGATCTTGATAGTTGAGACTTGAACTTGGCTTGAGTGAGTTTGTACCTTGTAGTGGTGTCGTGGGCATGGAATGGGCATTGTGGGTTATGGCTGTCAATCGGATGGAAGCCGAGCTATTAAGGCTTGATGCACTATTGACTATCACAACACCGATGGACATATGGCCTTCTGGGAGGAGAAAAAGAGAGCAATGCTTGCCTGATGACTTTTTTATTTTTTGTTAGAATGCATTCTGTGAGGTAGTGATTGATGAATCTATTATCTATTGAGGGAGAAAAAAAGATTAATTGACTAGGTGAGCGACGTGGAGGGTGAGGCTGTAAGGGGTGTGGATGAGATTGGGCAAGCAACTGGAGGTGTTTGGGTTGGGTGTTACTTTTTTTTACATTGCAAATGTTAAGGCATTTGTATTAAGTAACTTGAATTAAATTTTTAGCGTGTGAATAAGTGAGATGGGCCAGGCAGGCAAGAGGCATTGGGTTGGGTTTTAAATTTTTTTTTTTTTACATTATAAATGTTTAGGAATTTGCATTAGGTAAATTCAATTAAATTATTAATGTAATTCTTTTACTATAATTTGTAATGTAATTAAATATAATATTAAATATTATTGTAATCTAAGAGAAAAAGAAAATAATATTTTTATGAGAAAAAAGAAAATATTATTAATATTTATATTAGATAATAGAAATGTGATGGCTTAAGTTAATTGATAGTGAAAATTTAATATTAAATGTTTAATGTTTAATGTAATCATTAATCAAACATTATTATAACTCAAGAAAATATTGATAATATGAATGTATTAAATTAAATTATTATTACTAATTCAAGGGTTGAAAATGTGAATAATTAACGGCTCAAATTCAATTATCATTTATTTTTGAAAATGTTAAGACTGCAAATTTTCCATACCAAGTTTGTAAATAAATTAAGTGTGAAAAGTATTCTGAGAATTTTGCTATCATAGGTAATGGAAACAAAGATTCAAATTTCGTACATTTAATAATAAATGATATATATAATTTAGAAATTATATAAATAAGTTAAAGATATATATTAATTCAATAAAGAAAATAAATAGATAAATTGTACATTAACTATATAAGTGAATGGATATATAAATGTGCTTCTAAAACCTAGTTACAAGTATTATAAGTGATAATATAATTGAAATACATATATATATATATATATATATATGTATATGTTTAACAAGATAAGGATACAAATATTTTAAATTTATATCATATACGTATGAGTATGGGAATAAATATATAATTAATAAGAAAAGAAGAATACACATATATATATTAACTATGCTAATATATATATATATATAACTATTAGACATGGAATTATATTTTATAAAATATATATCTATATATATATATATATATAATACATGAATACATCTTAAAAGAAGTGTATATATATGTATAATATATTTAAAAAGAATAAATAGATAAATAAAAATAAAGAAGTATAATAAAATAAGAAGCCAAACTGGGAGCAGGATTTGAATTTTTTAAGAAAGGCAGAGGACTTGCCCCTGCCAAACCAAAATAAAATAAAATGAAAAAGGATAGAAACTTGACAGAAACGAGAAAAAGGAAAGGAAAAAGGAAATTTGGAGAAAGAACCGAAAAGAAAGAAGAGAAAGGTAGTGAGGTGTAGGTGAGAAAGTGTAGTAGAGGAAGGGATTTTCTGCAGCAAATCGAAAGAGAGAAAGAAAGGAGTTGCAGCCATTTGGTGAAGAGAAGAAAAGAAACTGCTACAGTAAGGAAAGAGTGAGCTGCAGCGAAGAGAAGGAGAAGGTGCCCGGCAAGGGCACTGATCAGAGATCTCGATGCCTCCCTTGGTGCATGGAATAGTGGCTCTAGACAGTCATTTCAGGAGATTAAGGTGCCATTGCTAAGGGTTCTACCATGCCGAATTGACTGAAATTTGGTTGCGGTCGGGTTAAAGTTTGGAATAGGCTGAAGAAGACAAATCACGGTAGCAAGAAATGAGACTGCAGTGGTGTTGAAAATTGAGAGATGGTTAAGAGGAAAAAGGGAGCTTTATCCTTGTGTAAACTGAAATAAAAAAAAAAATGGTCGGGAGCATTCATTTTGAAGCCACTGGATCGGGTGCTAGAAAGAAATGGGATTTTTGGTTATTGAAGGGTTGAAAGATAAGTTCTTTAATGCTGCAACAGAGCTGATGCATGGGAGTAATTGAGCTGCTATGTGGCTATTTTGGGCACTGTTGCAGGTCCGAAACAGAGCTGTAGTAGGGATGTTAAAGGCAGCCAAAACCAGATGAGAGAAAGGGTCTCATTCGACTGGTAACAAGGGGTATCGATGCTGATGGTGAAGACTATTTAGGCATCAGCTTGGTGGCTGTAAGTAAGGCTAAGTGAGTGGTATTAATGGGCTTAAAGGCGCTGAGTTTGGCTACCTAAAATGGCTATAGTTGAAGGGCTGAACAATGGCATTTTTGTGCTTGAAAGACTGGTTGTTGGCTTGGCGAGAGTGAAAGTGGTGGGATCCTTAGTGCCAAAACTGACCAGAGAGTGAAGCAATGTAGGAGCTGGTATGTTCGGTGATTGAGGTTCCAAAACTGCGAGCTTCTTGGAGGCTCAAACATGGGTCTTTAAGGGATGAAGGTGGTACGGTATAGTGCTTAAAATAGGGCAGAAAAGAGGTGAACAGGGTGGCTCTCAGCTAGAATTTAGTGGAATGAAAGAGGCTAGACAAGGATGGCTTTTAGGCAGCCTTTAGCTGCTGTTAAAGGCTGATTTTGAAGCTGGTCACAATGGCCTTTTGGTGCTATTTTAAGTTGAGTTTAGGGGCTGAGAGGTGCTGGAAGAAGGCGAAAACAAGGGAGACAAAGGGGCTGAAAAGCAAAATTTTGTTGTTGGATTTTAGGGTCACATAAGGTGTTGAACATGTGGCTTGCTAAAAAAAAAGAAAAAGAAAAAATGGTTGGGTCTTGAAGGATTTTCAGGTAAAGGGTTAATATATTTAGTTAAGCTTAATATATTGATATGTTGGAATTATATTGAAGTGATTGTTTGTGTAAATATTGAAAATCCATTAAATTTGTGGATAAAGAGAATATAGATATGTTTGTGATGTAAATTGTAAATAGTATTATAATGGATGAGAAAATGATTCAAGTGATTTAAGATCGACGTGTTTATATATATATATATATATATATATATATATATAGGAATTTATATATACATATATGAGTATCAATGATATGATGAGCGTGGGAAATGTGAATTAATATACAAATAAGTAGCTCGTGTGATGTCTCTAGGATGTAAATGTACTTATATCCGTATGACTGGAGGTCACTTGCAAATTATAAGGATAAATTCATTGTTGAGGAGTTAATTGGATATTTGAGGAGTATGGGTGATATGAAATTTAGTTAAGGAAATATTTTCAAGAGTAAGAAAGTATACATTTGGCAAAGATTGATGTGTGTGTATATAAATATATAAATAGACACGCCAATATATATAGGTTATATATATATATATATAATTGTAGGATAATGAAAAGTAAATTCTTAGTAAAGGAATGACTTAAGTAATCATGATTCTAGAATATATGTTTTTAGTGCGTGATTAAGCTTATGAGAACATGTGCCTGAAATGATATTGGATTGTTTGTAGTGAATTTGGAGCGGAGTAGAAACCAAACTTTGATTTCGGGACTCAAGGAAGAAACTTTTAAACATCGAGGTAAGTGGGTTACGTAAAGTATGCTAGCATCATTTCGTGGAATGATTTTGAAAATGTTAAATACGTCGTTTTATCCATCCTTTAAGAGATACAAAAGTTGGTTAATGCATTGACTAGATTAGAACTCTTTTGCCTTGAGGGTTGTGGTCAACCGGACATGCATGCTAAATTAATCGAATTGAAGCATATGTACAATTATATATAGTATGTTTTGAGACTATGTGCACTTACCTACAACATATTTTGAGACAAGCCATTTAATATCTATATTTCGACGACTTGCGTTATGTTCTCAATTATGAAGTTTTGGGTCGAACTATCCTTTTGAAATAAATTGAAATCCTTACATATTTGCAAACTCAAAATCTGTTGATAAGTGTTTTGAAATTCATGGAAGCCAAGTGCTACACGAAGAAATTGTTTTCGAATTGTTTTTGAGTGCAGACATGTCCTAGGACCTTCGGGTCACTTCTAGCCTATCGAGCTTAGCTCTAGGCCTTATTGCCCGTCTATCGAGCTTTGTGCTCTAGACTATTGTATTGTACCTATCGAACCTAGTGCTCTAGGTAGATTGTCACTTGTCTGGAAAACCAACAGGCAAGTTCCAGCTCTCGACTGATCAGCGAGACTGGATATTGTTCTATGGCCATAGATTTAGTGTTGCTTGCGACACCACTCCATCGCTAGCTAGGATGGATATCGACTAATTGATTGATTGAGAATCATTGCCTAAACTCTACTTACTACTGTTTGATTATCAGTACTATTTTCAGTGAATTGAGGCATTATGCCTAACCGTTATCGACTTCTTGATTTACGACTCATAGATTATTGAAGTCCATACTGATCGAAATTATTGCAGTGTATATTGATCGTTTTATCAAAGTGTTTATTGATTGTTTTATCAAAGTGGTTATTGATTGATTTATCGAATTATATTAATCGTTTATTTGAAATGCATAGCGTATTGAGTTTAACCGAATGCATAACGAATTGATTTAGCTGAACTGCATGATAAGTTTGTTTTAATTAAGTGCATGTTGAAAGCGTTTTACAACTGAAGTGCATGAAGAAGTGTTTGACTTAGTACCATGCTTAAATACCAGGCTTACTTATTACTTCAGCATTGTTTTCTACGCATGCATGTAGATCGACATGAGTCTAACATGCTTACTTAAGTTACTTACTGAGCCGTGATTTTGCTCACCCCTTTCTAACAACATCGCAGATCATAAGAGTTAGGCTCCCACTCAGAGCTTTGGTGCAAGGCCTCGGGGACGATATTTATTTGCGATGTTAGTCTGAGTCCTCCTAGTGCTGTTTTTGTTTCGCTTGAGGTATAGAAACGGTTATTTTGTTTATTATGTATGACATTTAAGATACACAGTACATGCTTATGGAATTATTTTGGGATGTAACTTAGGACCGTTCTAGATTGTTGTAAACTCATATGATTATCGAGTGCAATCCGAGAAATGATCTTTGTACGACAATTATGCACTTATGAAATGCTAATATAGGTAACTAATGATTTTGGAAATATGTGTAGTATATGGTTCTATAGACTGTTGGTTGTGGAATTGAAAGAGGTTGTTGGGAATAGTTGATTTTTGGCAGGTTATTAAGCTGGGAAAAGTCGATTTTATATAAAGGGGAGTTTTCGACCTTTTTCGTTTACCAATTTAATATTGAATTAAAATATCAATCAAGTTGAGTTGTTCCAAGAGATAGTAAATTAAACGGTAAATGTAAAGTTAAATCGAATTGAGAAATGCAAATTTAGTTTAGAAGTGACATTGACACTGAATACAAACCTTAAAGTGAAAAGAAAAATTTAGTTCGTAAATTTGGGAAAACGGTATAAGTGTGATTGATAAGTGTACGTCGCGGCCTTTGGGTCGTGACAGAAAAATTGATGTTTTTATTATATTGGTTTATAATTATTTGTTTAATAAAAATATCAAACATGCCACCACGTGAAGAAATAATTAATGTTAAATAATTAATATAGTGATTTTTATTAATGCATAATTAGTTATCTCTATTTTCAATATTTATTATTTTTCAATTATCATAAGTAATTTTTTAAATATGAATGTTTTACTGTAATTACTGTAATTCAAAAAAATTACGAATAACCTTTTTTCACCTAAATAATAGATTTAAGATATCATAAATTACTTTAAAAATTATAAAATAAGACTATTATAATTACAATTATGACATTTTATACAAAGTTGTGCAAAATTAAAAAAAATTCATGACCATGATGACCGTAATGACCAGATGACCTCTGTTACGTCTGCAACTGCGATAAACACAATGTGAATGAAAACGTGACCACGACCGTAATTTAAATCTCTGTTTGCCATAAAAGGAAATATCCTGTGTAGACACCAATTTTTGTCCGATATTGTGAATCTCGAGTCACTCGACGTGTATTCTAAAAATCGAAAATGAATTAAACCCATGTTTGACTAATTGATTTTATTTTGTCTTATTTTATTTTTCTTTCTTTTCCTTCTTTCTTTTTCTTCTTTTTTCTTTTCCTTTATATTTTTACTTTTATCATTTTTATTATTTTTTTATTATTATCATTATTTTTTTATTTTTATTTTTATTTATTTTATTTTTATCTTTTTTCTTTTCTTTTCTTTTTAATTATTATTCATTTTATTATTATTTCTCTTTCTATTTTTATTTCTCTTTTTATTCTTATTTTTATTTTTTTTTTATTTTTTATTTTATTGATATGAATTTTAGTATTTTATTTTTCTTTTATTGTTTATTCATTTATTTTGATAAAAAAAGCAAAAAAATTAAAAAAAGGAAACAAAACAAAAAACAGAAACCCTAATCGAAAACCCTAATCGAAACCTTTGCCAAGATCCAAACCCTAATCTGAATTGAAACCTCAAACCCCAAATAGAACCCCAAACCCTAATGAAACCTTAATTACCCGAACCCGAACCCTAAACAAAAACCAAACCACGACTCCAAGCCCTAAATAGAAACCCTAATCTGAAACCCTAACCCCAAACAGAATCCACACCCCAAACCGAGACTTGAAGCCCAACCCTAAATTCAACAGAGCTGTCAGAAACACAAAAGGAAAGATTTGGTCTTCGAAATCTGCAAGGAAATCAAGGAAAAAAATTAATCAGATATTCAAAGCAGAGAAAGAAAATCGGATCGGGGATTCAGTTTCTTAACTTCCACAATATTGAAACCTATTATAAGAGGGACAGCCACAGATCTGAAAGGGAGGGGAGCGACATAAAAAAAACATAGAGAGAAACAACCACAACCAACAACAGAATCAAAATATATCAGTGGCATTCTGTTTAGGGTTCGGGGATTAAGGTTTTTAGTTTGGGGGTTCAGATATGGAATTGGCGGATCGATTTAGTGTCTGGAATCCCTAGATATGGTTTCAGGGAGAGGAAGGGAAGATTTCTGGAGGTGTTTTTTTAGGTATAGATCTGGTCATTTACGGTGGTGCACGGAGGAGCAAGACACCGGAATCTGGAAAAGTAGAATTTTCCGACGGCCGTTTGAAGTTTCCGGCCACCGGGTATCGCACGGTTTGAGAGAATTTGAGAGATTTTTTTTTCTGGAAGGCTAGGTTTTTGTCCGAAAATCTCGGAAAGGAAGCTTAAATACTGCTTTGGAACGACGTCGTTTTGGAGTGCCTAACCTACGTGCCGACCCGCGCGTTGACCCGCGTCCGACCCGACCTGATCGCAAGGTTTTTATTTTCTATTTTCCGAGAATTTCCATTTTTTATTTTTTGTTTTATTTATATATTTTATGTTATTTTATTTATTTATTTTCTATTGATGATTGTTGTGTACATTTGTAATTAATACAGTAATTTAATTAACAAAATTATACAATAATGTGATCTGAGTAATTGATTTGATAAGTTATTAGATTTAATTAGATGCATGAATGGTATGATTTAACAAGTATTGATCTGATTTAATTAATGTAGCATGTGTATATAAATTGATGTATTTTTTTATTTATTTTATTTTTTATTATTATTTTATTAATTTGATTGTTTAGTTTAATTTAATTAGTATGATTTAATTTAATTAGCATGATTCAAAATAATTAGCATGATTTCTTTAGTTTTTTCAAATAAAATTCATATGATGTGCTCAATTTAGTGTATGATAAAAGTATTGTCAAAATTTATGTAGTCCAAAATTGCAATGCATTAGAAGAATATAATAATAAACATTTTAAATATAATAAATATAAGTTATTCCGACGACGGAACTCCGAGGGGATTGCGATCGAGTAATGTTCTCGGAGATCTTGAGATGAGGAGGTCCTTTTTAAGTCTTACCAGCTTGAGGAAAGATTTAAAAAGTCATTTCCGATATTTAAAACTCAAATTTATTAAAAATTTGAAATAAGAATTAATTAAAATTAATTACAAATAAAAGAATTAGTAATCAAATTAAGAATTAAAAATCATAAAAAACTAATATATTTAGAAATGAAATAAAGTAAAAATAAAATAATTATAATTATTCCGATGACGGAATTCTAAAGGGACTGCGCTTGAGTAGTACTTTTAGATGTCTTGAGGTGAGGAAGATTCTTTTAAGTCTTGCCAGCTAGATGGAAGATTTAAATGACATCTCCAAGATTTAATAAATTAAATTATAAAAATAAAAATTAAATTAGATAAAAAATAGTAAATTAAAATTAAGTTCATTATAATAAAGAATAAAAATCAAATTAATAAATTAGAATTAGAATTAGAAAAGAATTAAAATAAATAGAAATTAAATTAAAATTAAATATTTTAATAAATGTAAATTATTCCGATGATGGAATTTTAAAGGTACTGCGCTTGAGTAGTACTTTTAGATGTCTTGAGGTGAGGAGAGTTCTTTTAAGTCTTGCCAGCTTGATGGAAGATTTAAACGACATTTCCAAGATTTAAATCAATTTAATTATAAAAGTTAAAATTAAAATTAGGTCAAAAATAGTAATTTAAAATTGAATCCATTATAAGAAAGAATAAAATCAAATTAATTAGAATTAGAAAAGAATTAGAAATTAAATTAAATTAAATATTTTAATAAATATGAATTATTCCGAGGATGGGATTTAAGGGGAATTGCGCTTGAGTAATTCCTTTAAAAATTCCTAAGGTGAGAAAATTTCTTTAATGTCTTACCAGCTTGATGGAAGGTTTTTAAGAAAATCTTCAATATCAAATAATTCATGTTTATTTAAAAATATAAAAATATATGAAATAATAATTTATATAAGAAAATAATAATAATAGAATAAAATAAGATAAAATAAATAGTATAAAATCAATAGAAATTGGATAGGATTCTAAATAGGGATTGCATAATTTATTTAAATATCCGACGACGGAGCCTCTTCAAGAAAGGCGATTGGTCCTACTTGAATACTCTTGAGGTGAGAAAAACTTTTAGGTTATCCAACCAGCTTGATGGAGGAGACTTAAAGGATTTTTCAATATTTAATTATATCGAGATTAAATTAAAAAGGCAAAATTAGGATAACCTTAGATTATTTGGTACCATTTTAGGATGGGCGTTGTGAGAGTGCTAATCCTTCCTCACACGTAACCGTACTCCCGAACTTAGAACTCTTAACGTAGACCAAGCCTTATCCTTAGTTTGAATATGTGACCAATCACACCTAGGTTAGAATGGTTGGTGGCGACTCCATAGTTTTGTGTCTAGCTATTAGATTTTCTCTGAAACTTAATACGTTATGACAGTTTGGCGACTCCACTGGGGACATTTAGAGAGTCAGGCCATTAAGAAGTCTAAGGTTATCAAAATCTTGCCTAAAAGCTTTAAATTTCGTAAGACATTTAAATACACACACTTCACTTGCATGTGCATACATTAGCCTTCGACCCGGGCTTACCTTTTTAAGAGGAAATAAAGTAGCTTTGCCTTCGTGAGGTGGTAACCTCCACATAGGCCAGTGAAATACTCCCACTCAGGTTGAATCCTTTCCGTTTGAAGCCTATAATGGGTGAGGATTGGGGTGCCTTACTAGTCCACGTGGACGATAGTGGGGAACAGTCTGGGAACCTTTAGTAATCCATCTATCCAAGCCAAGCATATAGTGAACTTTTAATGCCCACTCGTAAGTTAGAGCTTTAGAATTGAAGCCTATATTAGGACACAAACAATGACCATCATCTCATACAAGAAAAATATGAAAAATAAATAAATACAAAAAAAAATAAACCAAAGAAAAAAACATAAAAAAAAACATAATGCATATTCTCATTCCTTGCATTTTTTTTTCTGTCTCATAACAAATTGAATAGGTTAAGATCCATTTGCATCCATGAGAAATTATCGCAAGAGGAACCAGCCCACTTAGTGAAAGAACGATCCGAAAAGGCCCAACGTGAGAATGGTGATTGCCTACTTGTTGGTTTTGTTTCTACTCTGCCAGAAAGAATTCATTTGAACCTAAGACAAAATGACTACACTGAGTTGCTAGGAATTTGGAAGGCATGGGGTGAAGAAAAGAAGACAGAATTTCAAAAAAAAAATGGGGACTTGATGCTACTATTGTCAGTGGAAGTGGACTTGGATTTGATAAAGGCCATGGTGCAATTTTGGGACTCGTCCTACAGACGCTTTGTCTTCAATGAGGCTGATTTGATGCCAACCATAGAGGAGTATTCACTCTTGCTCTGTCGTGAGTTAGAAAATCCCACCAAAATCTATTGGAAGAAAAGGAAATCGGGATATCGTAAGAAATTGTCCTCCATGACTGGCCATAGTATTCAAGAAATTGATCATCACACAAGGCAGAAAGGAGAGACCACTTATGTACCATGGAGTTTTCTACGAAGTTGTCTTCAGAAGCAGCTAACGAAAGAACAACATATGAGCATAATGGCATTAGTTGTGTATGATATGGCCGTGTTCCCTAAATTCTTAGGACACATTGAGATTACAATGGTGGATTTTGTTAAGCAGCTTGATCATGAGGTGAACGTGGCCCCAATTATCTTATCTGAGACTTTTAGGTCTTTAAATTTTTGTCGTTGCAAGGGAGAAGGACGTTTCATCGGATGTACACCATTGTTATACATTTGGATGAAAAGTCACCTTGGAGGTAACGAAGAAAATTTTCGAGAAGCTTATCTCAGTACAGTCCCGATAAAAGAATTCTGTGAGAAAACTTGGCCTACACCAAAGGCAATTGGGCATTCAACAAAAAAGTGTAGGCAATTGAAGGAAAATGTTGAATAACTCAACAGTAGTGGTGCCTTGACTCAAGAGCTTATTGAACAATGGAAGTCTGCTCCTCCATAGGCCAAGTTTCCTATATGTAATTTGTGGATGTGAGATGTTCTTAGGATTCTTGAAATTGTCATTAAGTTGTTTTGAAAGTTTTCCATATTTTTCTTTCCAAGTAGATGAAATAAAATAATTTTGAAAACATTGGTGATTTTTATTGAGAATGAATAGACCTAGTCATTACATTTCCACTATACTTTCCAATTCAGTGAAAAGTTGGAATCCATAAAGAAACACAAGCTTGAAACCCATTCATTTTTGCTTACCATGGTAAACTTTTGAAGTCAATGATCTTCGTTAAGGCAATGAGCAATGAAATGATTGATGAATTTGCAAAACTTTTTGAATTGTTTAATTGTTTTGAAGAACCAATTCATGAAGCATTCTCTTAAAATTGTATTTGGAAATTTGATAGATGTTAAGGCCAAGCTAAGAGTCCCAAACACATCAACCAAAAATTCTTTCTCATAACTTGAACTCTCTGACTCAAATCATCCTTCGCTACACCTTGGGGCAAAATGATTGAAAGAGCCAAGTTTTTGATAACCTCAACATCTTTTAATGACCATTCTTAATTTGATTAATATCGTTTTTCCTATTTTAAACCATGATAATGAAAATTATTGCATAAGGCCTTCATAAGTTGAGTTGATACATTCTGGGCATGAGTTGTAAAAAAAAAGGTGAAGGAAAAAGGAAGTAAAAAAATATAAAAAAAAGAAAAGAATAAAAAAAATTGATTGTGAAACCATGCATAAGGGATATTCAAATGATTTCACAAGCAAAGCCAAATTTTCATCTTGAGGATTGGTTTTCAATAGAAGTGTCAATATTTGATATGACAAATGGCTATCTTTCATATTCCTATTACTGAAATGAAATCATCCCCTTGTTACCCCTTTTGAGCCTATTGATTTCTTTCTAAATGAACCTTGATCAAGGATCACCCTTCACATTGGAGAAGCAAATACATAAGAGGAGTTTTTAGAAGCATTAGTGATTGATCTTGTGTCAAATACAAGAAAATGATGCCCTATGTCGGGAGGCAAATGTGAGAAGAAGGATAGGTGAAGATGGAAATCAATATGAAAAAACAAGAAATTGAAAAAAATGAAAAAGGTAGGTGTGAAAAAAAAGAAAAAAAAAGAAATGAATGAAAGGTTAGAAAAGAAAAGAAAAATGTTTCGAAGAGTGGGAAGGACAGATGTTCACAATCGAAGAAATGATCCTTGGTCCGATAAACCTTGAAAACACTTATTTTGGGCCTATTTATCCATTCTTTGAAAACCCTAAACCTTGGCCTACGATACGTGCTTAAAAGTCCATTTTGATCAAATAGAGATGCTTGTATTGAAAAGCTTTCCTTTGAGAAACCATCATCATTATTTAGTTCAGAATGAAATTTGAATTCTCAAATGCATAGTAGAATAATCAATAAAAAAAGAAGAAGAAAAAAAAAGAGAACGAAGCTCTAGGGTGAAAACCCATGAAAGGGCAGTCTAGAGCAAATTTGAAACAACTCAAGGCCATTGTTTGTGACTATGTTAAGGCAATACCAAGAAAGAAAAAAAACCAGAGGAATCATGCTTTCAGTCAAGACCTTTTGAGACATTCAAAAACCATCACCTTAAAAATTTGATTTGAGATTTGAATCCTTGCCCATAAATTTGAGCCATCACAACTAATCTTGACATTTGTTAAAGTCCACATATCAACAAATTAAGAGAATGCTAAAATGGATTGTGTTTTGTGAAAGTTACTTTTACAAAAGGAATTTTGATTTTCAAGGAATTTGTTTCATTTGTGAGCCTAGATGAAGAGACATTGATCAATAGAACCTTTCTTGATAACCAAACATCCTTGATGCACCAAATCAGTACATTTATTCAGCTAGACCAAGTTGTGACTCAATCTATTTGTTCTCAATAGTAATCACCAATTTTTAAGAGAGTTAAATGTCAAATGTTTTTTATCTTGGAAAATTATTATGTGGGGCAATTTTCTATTTTCAAAAAGAAACTTGAAGAAGTGAAAAATAAGAGTTTTGTGATTTTATTGGGGCAAGTTCTTGTTTTAAAGAAATCAAGTGTGGTGATGGTGTTTTTAAGACTATTCTTGGGGCAATCTTTGGTTGATTTGAGAGCATGAATTTTCTTGAAGATATGAGAAGTGGTGAAGTGTTCTTGTGAATAGTTTGGGATAATTTTGTTGTTACGATTTGGATTGATGAATTTTAAGTTGATAAAAATTGTGGGGTAAGAAGAAAACTAAATGAATGATGATGATGGGGCAATGCGAAGACTGAATGAGTGATGATTGCTAAATTTAAAGAAAGAAGAATTGTGGGGCAAGAAGAAGACTGAATGAACGATGATGATGGGGCAAATAATTTTAGGATTGCTAAATTTGAAGAAAGAAGAATGATGAGGTATTGAAAGATTGAATGATAAGGCAAAGAGAAGATTGAAGGATGACAAATTTTTGAAGAAAGGAATAAGGTAGGCTGATGATGTGACTTGGTAAGGCATTGTTTATCATTTGCATTGCATTCATGACATGCATGGCATTGCATTCCATTACATGCATTCTGACACAAAAAAAAAGAGAGTTTGTTTGTTAAGACAATAGGATAAAAAAAAGAAGGTTCTGAAATACTAGATGACTAAAAATTTGGAAAATTTTAAAAAAAGAGAGAGAAAAAGAAAAAAATCAGAAAAGGTGAGAAAGATTAGGAATAAGATGTGACAAAAAAGGTATGAAGTTTTGAAACAAAAATGTTAAAATTTGGAAAGAAAGAGGAAATTAAAAAGTTATGGATATGATGGGATAATGAAAAAGGGATTAAGAGATGTGATGAGATGAAAAAATGTGATATTTAGATAGAAAATAACAAAAAGAAGAAACTGGAATGATAAGATGATCTAGAAGATAGAATTAAAATGATGAGATAAGATCAAAGCCTCCGGGTACAATCTATAAGATCTCCGGGCATGATTCATTAGAACCTCCGAGTACAATCTATAAGACCTCCGGGCATGATTCATTAAAACCTCCGGGTACAATCTAAAAGACCTCCGGGTATGATTCATTAAAGCCTCCGTATACAATCTATAAGACCTCCGGGCATGATTCATTAAAGCCTCCGGATATAATCTGTAAGACCTCCGGGCTTGATTCATTAAAACCTCCGGGTACAACTTGTAAGACCTCCGGGCATGATTCACTAAAACCTTCGGGTATAATTTGTAAGACCTCCGGGCATAATTGAGCGTTTTTAAGATGAGAAAATTTTAAAGTTTCAGGGCCTTCCTAGTCGAATGAGCATTTTAGAGTTGAGAAAGTTTTAAAGTTCCAGGGCTTTCCTAGTCGAAGGAGCATTTTAGAGATGAGAAATTTTAAAATTTCAGGGCCTTCCTAGTCGAATGAGCATTTAAGAGATGAGAAAATTTAAAGTTACAAGGCCTTCCTGGTCGAAGGAGCATTTTAGAGAGGAGAAATTTTAAAGTTTCAAGGCCTTCCTAGTCGAAGGAGCATTTTAGAGATGAGAAATTTTAAAGTTTCAGGGCCTTCCTAGTCGAAGGAGCATTTTGGAGAGGAGAAATTTAAAGTTTCAAGGCTTTCCTAGTCGAAGGAGCATTTTAGAGAGGAGAAATTTTAAAGTTTCAGGGCCTTTCTAGTCGAAGGAGCATTTAAGAGATGAGAAAAATTTTAAAGTTTCAGGGCCTTCCTAGGCGAAGGAGCATTTAAGAGATGAGAAAATTTAAAGTTTCAGGGCCTTCCTAGTCGAAGGAGCATTTAAGAGATGAAAAAATTTTAAAGTTTCAGGGCCTTCCTAGTCGAAGGAGCATTTTAGAGATGAGAAATTTTTAAAGTTTCAGGGCCTTCCTAGTCGAAGGAGCATTTAAGAGATGAGAAAATTTAAAGTTTCAGGGCCTTCCTAGTCGAAGAAGCATTTAAGAGATTAGAGAATTTAAAGTTACAGGGCCTTCCTAGTCGAAGGAGCATCTAAGAGGTGAGAAAAAATTTTTTTTTGAAAAGTAAAGATTTTATTCAAAGGACTATCTACATAGTCCAAAATTTACAACATACATGTCTTCTTATGATTGATTTTGCAGCTTACAACCCATGCTTTACATCATAACTCATGTAGAAAATCAATCCTAGAAGACACACACAAAAAGTTAAAAAGAGCATACTAAGGCAACCATTTGAACTCTTCTCCACCAGAAAATATCCAGATAGATCGATCATTGAAGCTCTTGGGGAGAAAACCACTTCACTATCCTAGAACAGAGAAATGATGAGCATTTCTAAAGGAGGGTTAACATCAAAAACCTGGTGTGCTTAATAACCATTGTTTGAGTCATCTAAATGCAGAGATCAAAGCAAACCAGTTCGTGGCGTAGGATCCCAATGATTCACTTGGTATCTACTCCCCAGATTTACAAAGATCGGTAAAAACCTCCAAAAAGCAAGTAGAACAGAAAAATCCTGGAGCAATGTTAACGTGGACTATACAAAAACACCGTTGTAAGTGGCAGCAATATAACAAACATCTGGTCGGCACAACAGCAGCATTCTTTTTGTGAACTTGTTTTGAGTTTTGAAGCTCCCAAAAAATGAAGCAACAACAAGAAGAAGCAGCATCAAAGGACCAATATGAACAAAATCACCATCAAGATATTTAGTTAGATTTCCTTCACCACCTGCACATTAGAAAAACGAAACACAGCACATCGCAGAACAGAGGACTTGGCTAATATCGTGGAGCTGAGCAAACTCCACACGCCAACGTGTTCGATAAACCTCAAGAGACAAATAAAAAGCATCTAAAGATATTAGCATTTGGATATAATTCCTCCATCACCTGCACAGAAGTTGGCTAATCGCAGCCAACAGGGGAGCAATGCAACACCCATGAAGGCAAGACCTAGAACTCCAAATAAAACGGCCTTCAGTTTATAAGCAGCCAAAACACCAAATAAAACTCCAAAAGAATTCAATCTCTTCTCCTACAGGATGGGCTGAAGCTTGACTTGAATCACCAGAATAGCAGTTAGTTGGTTTGACCTATAAACTAAGGAGCTAATATAACCCAACATAGGGAACAGAAGCTGGTAACTCCAAACTTCAGAACTATGTATCTGTTCCGTTCCGAATTTTAAAAGTTCAAGACCTTCCTAGTCGAAGGAGCATTTTAGGTGAAAATTTAAAAAAAAAAAGGGGGGGGGGGGGGAGGGTTTAGGGCTTTCTTAATCGAAAGAGCACGTCAAAGATAAAAAAATTTGAAATTTTAAGGGTCTCACTATTTGAAGGAACGTTTTTCATGAAAAAGGCAAAATCGGTGTCTAAAGTCTTTGCTCCATTTCTGATGCTCAGCAATGTGCAAAGAGGGGCAACTATAGACACCAATTTTTGTCCAATATTGTGAATCTCGAGTCGCTCGACGTGTATTCTAAAAATCGAAAATGAATTAAACCCATGTTTGACTAATTGATTTTATTTTGTCTTATCTTATTTTTCTTTCTTTTCCTTCTTTCTTTTTCTTCTTTTTCCTTTTCCTTTATATTTTTACTTTTATCATTTTTATTATTTTTTTTATTATTATCATTATTTTTTCTTATTTTTATTTATTTTATTTTTATCTTTTTTCTTTTCTTTTCTTTTTAATTATTATTCATTTTATTATTATTTCTTTTTATATTTTTATTTCTCTTTTTATTCTTATTTTTATTTCTATTTTTATTTTTATTTTTTATTTTTATTTTATTGATATGAATTTTAGTATTTCATTTTTCTTTTATTGTTTATTCATTTATTTTGATTAAAAAAAGTAAAAAATTAAAAAAGGAAACAAAACAAAAAACAGAAACCCTAATCAAAAACCCTAATCGAAACCTTTGCCAAGATCCAAACCCTAATCTGAATTGAAACCTCAAACCCCAAATAGAACCGCAAACCCTAATGAAACCTTAATTATCCGAACCCTAACCCTAAACAAAAACCAAACCACGACTCCAAGCCCTAAATAGAAACCCTAATCTGAAACCCTAACCCCAAACAGAATCCACACCCCAAACCGAACTTGAAGCCCAACCCTAAATTCAACATAGCTGTCAGAAACACAAAAGGAAAGATTTGGTCTTCAAAATCTGCAAGGAAATCAAGGAAAAAAATTAATCAGATATTAAAAGCAGAGAAAGAAAATCGGATCGGGGATTCGATTTCTTAACTTCCACAATATTGAAACCTATTATAAGGGGGACAGCCACAGATCTGAAAGGGAGGGGAGCGACATAAAAAAAAACATAGAGAGAAACAACCACAACCAACAACAGAATCAAAATATATCAGTGGCATTCTGTTTAGGGTTCGGGGATTAAGGTTTTTAGTTTAGGGGCTCAGATCTGGAATTGGCGAATCGATTTTGTAATAACTGAAAATTTTCTCTAATCTTACATTAGTTGTGTACTATTTAATATTCATGATAAATAAAAATATATATAAATAAAATAAAATAAATATTTTTGGAGTAGCATTATGTTATAACTTAACTATGCTATGAACACTTAATTATATATATAAAGAGAGAAAGTTGGCAAAGAAAAGTCAACATAAGAATAAAAAGAGTTGTAGAACTGATAGAAGAAACGTGCAGCAAAACTTGTAAAATATATATATACACAAAAAGACAAAAATGAGGCTAAACATAAAATAATAACCTGACGAAAACTTTCCAGCCCTACCCCACTTCACGTAGGATTTAAAGTAAAACAAAAAAAAGACTAAAGAAATGAAAGAGGAGCAAACAGATCTAGAAAGGAAAGGAGAGGGGCGAAGAAGGTGAGAGACGCGGCGAGACAAGGATTGAAACTGGAGCTATCAATGAAACAGAAACAAAGGAAAAGAAAAGGCTGTTCAGGCTGCCTGCAAAGAGTAGATCGGTATCGAAAATAGGGAAGGAAAGGGAACACAAGTCACGGCAACAAGCAGGACAAGCAAAAATTAAAAGAGCTGAAGCAGATCTCGGCAGTAGCATCAACGGCTAGTGTAGGCTTTTCTTAGTCTTAAAAAAAGGGTGATGACTGTATACTCATTTTGCTAGAGAAAAGGTAGAAATGTGGGTCTGACATTCGGGAAGAGTTGAAGCAAAACAGGGGTTTTCAGCCAGTCCAAAGCTTGAAAGGGTAAAGGCATGGCTATCTTATTAGTCTTTAAATTGTTGGTTATAAGATATAGTAAGAGGCTAAAAATGTTGTTGATGTAGGTTTGAGTGAAGATAAAATTCAAGGAGGTTAAAGAAAATATTTTGACAGCCAAAAAAGAAGTTTAAGGTAATGATCTTTTGAAAGAAGTTAGACTATAAAATTTCCTAAGTGAATAAATAATATAAATTTTTATATTTTGTGTGCTTTAATGTAGGAGGAAATTTTATGAGATAGATGATGTTCAATACCCTAAACTAAAGGCTAAAGTAAAGAAAATCAAAGAAGTATTAGAAAGTTCAAGGTGTACAAGGGTGCGACACCAACATTTGTGTAGTACACATTAGGTAAGGGAATATACGGTAAATGCCTGTCAGTCTACTATGCTTATGCATGTTTAAATTAATGTTATTTAATATTTATGGATTTAAATGCATTTTTGGTTAATTGTCCAAATACGTTGGATTGAATTTTAAATGCATAATGTTTTGGATTTGGACTTGGATTCGGATTTGGATTTGGATGTGTATTGGAAATTGGTGTATTGAAGATATATTGCTTGATTGAGTTTTCTACAGGTATCTGATTTGTGGTTATGACGCCGGGTAGTGTTCTACCTATGCCGTTATAATGCCGAAATTTCGTTAGAAATTGTCTAAATAAGTTTCTTGATATTAAATTGGATTTATTAAATGCCTTTAAAACCTCATGCATATTAATCACTGTTATTTGTTATCGAGACTTCGTACAATTAGATTTTTAAAACTATAAGTATGTGGAACGGTTTATGCCTTTAGTACTCAACCTATTTTGTAAGATATATTTCTAAACGAGTTTTGACTCATGATACATGTGATGATGTATAATGCCTGTGTGGCATTTGGAAATGCCTTTGTGGCACTTGAAAATGCCTGTGTGGCACTTGGAAATGCCTATGTGGCACTCGCCTATGTGGCGTTTTATTATGCCTGTGTGGCATTCAGTAAGCCTGTGTGGCATTGAGGCACCGTATACGTAATTGCATCATGGATCCCGCCTGTGTGGCAAATGGGTTGCGGTAATTACGTATGATTGTCCAACAACTAGTCGTGACATGTACCTCAGCTACCAGATGATCACTGGTGCTGGGATGATTCATGATCATGGATAGAGCCCTGGTATGGGACACCGACCACTGCTAGCTACAGTGGATGCTTTCATAGAAAGCTTCTTGGTTATATTTCCAAAGATCCCCGTTATGTTACCGAATCTCTTAATGCTCGTCTCGTGAAAATGTTTTAAATGTATATTACGATACTGTTACAAAGATGAGCGAATGTATCATTTCTACTACTACTATATCTTGACTTTGTGAAGGCTTGAGTACTAATCTGTTTTGAAATTACTTGGCATAACATTTTATAGCTTATAAACTATGGTTTATCAATTTGGTATTATTTCCAAATAAACATCTTTGAGCATGAGTTTTGGGCACGTTCATTCACGCATGCACATGCATTTAACATAGTAGAAACCTAATATCATTTAGCGTATGCTTTCTTATTGGGCTTTCCCCAAAGCTGACCCTCTTCCACCTCAGATTATTTCAGGTAGACTCGGCACGAGCGTGGTGCACTGAGGTCTTTTTGTCGAGCTACAAAAAGTTGAGCCAAGGTATAATCTTTTGTTCTTTTGTTTATATCCCAGACTAAATTCTTTTGTGCACACAATGTATAGGATTCGGGTTGTAAGTACTAGGAGATATCGAATCTGTAAACCCACTGTGATTCGTAGTTAAGTTGTAATCTCGATATGTTCATATATTGAATCACATGGATGCTAAGTATTTTAGAAATTATATTGAGATGTGGAATTGCTATAGGTTAAAACGATGATGTACTTGTATGAGAATGGATGATGGAATGAAATAGGGACGGAAGTTTTTTAGTGTCGTTTTCGACACGTCTTACGAGAAGACTATAATGGGACCTTAGACAACTAGTCTTAAATAACTATAGGAGTGGGACTCTACTCATTAGGTTTTAGCTACACTGAGCGAGAGACAAACATAGGAAGTGAAAGAAAAAGTTAGCCCGAAAATCCCGGCTTTCGAGGGCGTTATAGAATGGTATCAGAGCATAGTTTGTCTAGTCTTGTGTCAGTGTAGATAGGCTAGAACTAGTTTTACATCCCAAATAACTGCGTGCGTCTGGATATAAACTGTGAATGATTCTTTGACACGATGTTACCGTGTGTTTTTCGAATAGAGTACTAAATATATTTTTCCTATTTAGGTATCCCTGAAATGAAAGGACAGTATAGAAGCATGAGGAAAGTTGGGAGGAGACGAGAGGAGCAGGCTCTCGAAACACCGATTCCCGAGCCACCGCCACTTCCTCCTCCTCAGCCAGAAAATGAAGGAGATCGTATTGCTCGAGTTGAGAGGAACTTAGACACCATGTCCCGAAACATGGATGCCATGTCTACCATGTTCACTCAGTTCATGGCGAAGTTTAATCAGGATCAGGTGGTGCCACCCTTGGCCCCAACAGTACCGCCACCTCCTCCATCAGCTGTACCTCCTCAAGCACCTCCGCCACCACCACCGAGCACTCAAGTACCTCCACCACCACAAGTAGGTACCCCACAACCACAATCTGAGCCTCCACAACCACCAGCATCATCTTCTTCTATTGGGGACGCAGTTAAGAAGAATATGGAACTCCTCAAACAGTTTCAGAAAATGAATCCCCCGATATTTAAGGGAGTAAGGGATCCAGTGCAAGCAGAGGAATGAGTCCTACAAATGGAGAAGTCATTCAAGTTTATGGGCTGTGGTAGTACAGAAAGGGTGTCCTTAGCCACTTTTATGTTGCAATCAGATGCTGAACATTGGTGGACATCCACTGAGAAAATATTGAGTGCGCAACACTCGGAGATTACATGGGAAGTCTTCATACAGTACTTCCAAAATCAGTATATTCCTAAGACAGCCCAAAGGAAGAGGCAAACAGAATTTTTGAGCTTGACTCAAGGGAGTATGACGGTGGACCAATATGAGGCCAAGTTCACGGCCCTCTCTCGGTATGATGTTGATATCTCCTGTAATGAGACTAAGAAGACTCTAAAGTTTATTACGGGATTGAGACCGTCCATCTGGAGTCGATTGGCAGTATTGGACATCACTACTTACCCGGAAGCCCTAAGAAAGGCTCAACTAGCAGAGCATGACATAGAACTCACACAGAATGAGTATGGCTCCAAGGGTAAGGACCATGGAAGGAGTCAAGGGAAGAGGCCAGACATGGGGAGGCATAAGCCTAATCAAACTCCTTTCAAGAGGCAGAGGTTTTATGACACTCGACATCAGCCTACGAAATCCACACCATTCCATGCCACACCAAAATCTCAGACTTGTGGGATATGTGGTAAATTTCATGGGAACAAGCCTTGTCACTGGTCAACTCAGGTTTGTTTTCACTGTGGAAAGTATGGGCATTGGAAGAAGGATTGCCCAACACTCACTACTCCATCTCTGACTCCTCCAAAACAAGTTGAAGGGCAAGGAGGCCACGGATAAGGGGAAGAAACCAATGACACAGGGGCGAGTCTTTGCCTTAGATCGAGAAGCAGCTGACGCTTCCACCAATGTGATCAAGGGTAAACTTCTAATCCATGACTTAGAAGCATTCGTTTTAATTGATTCAGGTTCCACGCACTCATTCATATCACCTGTATTTGCTAAGAGACTACATATAAAGCCTGAACACTTAGACTATGTATTGTGTGTTAGTACTCTTATGAAAGAGTCACAAACAACCGACCTAGTATATAAGAATTGTAAAGTTAAGGTGGGAGGTAGGAATTTAATAGCAGACTTAATCATGTTGAACATGTTAGACTTTGATGTTATTTTAGGCATGGATTGGTTGACAGCTAACCGTGCCAATGTAGACTGCTATAAAAAGATTGTAACCTTCTCCCTACCTGAACCACTTGTAATACACTTTGGAGGTAAGAAATGAAATATAGCTAATATCTTTTGTGCATCTTACTTGTGGAAATGTTATTCTTGTGAAGGCTATTTAGCATTCGTTGAAGATGCGAATAAGGACCATCCGACATTGTCTGCAATTCCCATTGTGAGAGACTTTCCAGATGTCTTTCCGGATGACCTACCAGGGTTACCCCCAGAAAGAGAAACTGAGTTCGCCATTGACCTTTTTCCCGGCACTCAGTCAATCTCCAAGCCTCCGTATAGAATGGCGTTGGTAGAGTTAGAGGAGTTGAAGACTCAGCTTCAGGAACTTTTAGACAAGGGGTTTATACACCCCAGTGTGTCTCCGTGGGGTGCTCCGGTACTATTTATGAAGAAGAAGGATGGGAGTATGAGGTTATGTGTGGATTACCGGTTATTAAACAAGACCACTATAAAGAACAAGTACCCGCTACCTAGAATAGATGACTTATTTGATCAGTTGCGAGGTGCAGAGGTATTTTCCAAGATTGACTTGAGATCGGGATACCATCAGTTGAGGATCAAAAGTCAAGATATCCCGAAAACAGCATTCAGAACACGTTACGGCCACTATGAATTCTTAGTGATGCTGTTTGGTTTAACAAATGCACCTGCAGCATTTATGAGTTTGATTTATGAAGTCTTTAAGCCATTTTTGGACAAGTTTGTGATAGTGTTCATCGACGACATCCTAGTATATTCCAAGTCTCATGATGAGCATGCTCAACACTTACAGATTGTTTTGCAGACACTTAGAGAAAAGAAGTTATATGCCAAGTTTAGTAAGTGTGAGTTTTGGCTCGGGCAGATTTTCTTCTTGGGTCATATTGTGACAAAGGATGGAGTGTCCGTAGATCCGTCCAAGGTTGAAGCCGTGGTTAATTGGGAAAGGCCAAAGACCGTCACAGAGATCTGAAGTTTCTTGGGCTTAGCGGGGTACTATAGCAGATTTATTGAAGGATTCTCTAAGATAGCAACTCCATTAACACGACTTACACGCAAGGAGGTCAAGTTCCAATGGACTGATGCGTGTGAGCGTAGTTTTCAGGAGTTGAAGTAGAAGTTGACCACAGCATCAGTCCTAGTTATCCCGAGTGGATCAGGAGGTTTTACGGTGTATAATGATGCATCCATTCAGGGTCTAGGGTGTGTGCTAATGCAAAATGGCAAAGTAGTAGCTTATGGTTCTAGACAGCTTAAAGGCCATGAAAAGAAATACCCTACTCATGATCTTGAGTTGGCGGCCATAGTATTTGCATTGAAGATTTGGCGCCACTATCTTTATGGAGAAAAGTTTCAAATATTCACAGATCATAAGAGTCTCAAATACTTGTTCTCTCAAAAGGAGTTAAACATGAGACAATGGAGATGGATGGAATTGTTAAAAGACTATGATTGTGAGATCTTGTACCATCCCGGTAAGGCGAACAAGGTGGCTGATGCTTTGAGTCGGAAGAGCATGGGCTTGGTTTCATACATGATGGTCAAGGAATGGGATTTGATGAAACAGTTTTCCGAGCTGAGTGTGAGTGTAAAGCCTTCTGAAGGTATTCTAATTACTAGTCTAAGAATCAAACCGAGTATAGTGGAGCAGCTCAGACGAGCACGGAAAGAAGATTCTAGATTAGTGGAGATGGTTAATCAAGCTGAACAAAATGAAAATTCGGAGTATAAAGTAGGCAAAGATGGACTGCTAAGGTTTAGAGGCCGAATATGTGTCCCTAGTGATGATAACTTGAAGAAGCAGATTTTGGATGAAGCTCACAATTCTAAGTACACCATGCATCCGGGGAGTACAAAGATGTATCAGAATTTATGCCGAGTGTATTGGTGGTCAGGGATGAAGAAAGATATAGCTGAGTTTGTATCAAGGTGCTTAGTTTATCAGCAAGTGAAGGTTGAACACCAAAGGCCAGCAGGATTACTTAAGCCTTTGGAAATTCCAACATGGAAGTGGGAACATGTCACCATGGATTTCATTATGGGATTGCCGAAAACAAGAAGGAATCATGATGCGATTTGGGTGATAATAGATAGATTAACTAAGTCGGCCCATTTTCTTGCCAAGAAATCTACTGATCCCTTAAGTGCATTGGCAAACCTTTATGTGAGAGAAATAATTCGATTACATGGCGTCCTAGCAAGTATTACTTCAGATAGAGACTCAAGATTTACGTCTCGGTTTTGGGAACACTTCCAAGAAGCTTTGGGGGCACAACTCAATTTCAGTACCGCCTTCCATCCTCAGACCGATGGACAATCTGAGAGGACTATACAGACCCTAGAAGATATGTTGAGGGCATGTACTATTGATTTTAAAGGATCATGGGATGACCATTTACCCTTAGCCGAATTTGCCTACAACAATAGTTACCATGCTAGTATTGGAATGGCGCCATATGAGGCCTTGTATGGATGGAGATGTCGATCTCCAATCGGTTGGGAAGAAGTGGGTGATAAGAAAGTTGTTTACTCCTGAGCTTGTTGAGCGAGCTTCAGAAGATGTTAGATTGATATGTGAGAGACTCCGAATAGCTCAAAGCCGACAAAAGAGTTATGCGGACACTCGGAGGAGAGAATTGGAATTTGAAGTAGGGGATAGTGTCTTCTTGAAGGTCTCTCCATCAAAGGGCATCATGAGGTTTGGCACGAAAGGGAAGTTAAGTCCTCGATTTATTGGTCCATTCGAGATTTTAGAGAGGGTTGGAGACGTTACATATCGATTAGCCTTACCGCCACAGCTATCGAGTGTGCATAATGTCTTCCACATATCCATGTTAAGGAAATACCATTCAGATCCCTCTCACGTGATAGCATATGAACCACTTGAGATTAGAGAGGACTTAAGTTATGTAGAGAGGCCAATCAGAATTGTAGATAAAAAGGAGAAAGTGTTGAGATCAAAGACTATTCCTCTAGTAAAAGTTCTTTGGCAGCACCACTCATCAGAAGAAGTTACTTGGGAACTTGAAAGCTTAATGAAGAAGAAGTACCCCCACCTATTCCATCCAGACATGAAAAATTTGGAAGACCAAATTTCTTAAGGTGGGTGGAATGTAATAACTGAAAATTTTCTCTAATCTTACATTAGTTGTGTACTATTTAATATTCATGATAAATAAAAATATATATATTTTAAAATAAAATAAAATAAATATTTTTGGAGTAGCATTATGTTATAACTTAACTATGCTATGAACACTTAATTTTATATATATATATATATATATATATATCAAAAGAGAAAGTTGGCAAAGAAAAGTCAACATAAGAATAAAAAGAGTTGTAGAACTGATAGAAGAAACATGCAGCAAAACTTGTAAAATATATATATACACAAAAAGACAAAAATGAGGCTAAACATAAAATGATAACCTGACGAAAACTTTCCAGCCCTACCTCACTTCACGTGGGATTTAAAGTAAAACAAAACAAAGACTAAAGAAATGAAAGAGGAGCAAACAGATCTGGAAAGGAAAGGAGAGGGGCAAAGAAGGTGAGAGACGCGGCGAGACAAGGATTGAACTGGGGCTATCGATGAAACAGAAACAAAGGAAAAGAAAAGGCTGTTCAGGCTGCCTGGGAAGAGCAGATCGGTATCGAAAATAGGGAAGGAAAGGGAACACAAGTCACGGCAACAAGCAGGACAAGCAAAAATTAAAAGAGTTGAAGCAGATCTCGGCAGTAGCAACAACGGCTAGTGTAGGCTTTTCGTAGTCTTAAAAAAAAGGGTGATGGTTGTATGCTCATTTTGCTAGAGAAAAGGTACAAATGTGGGTCTGACATTCGGGAAGAGCTGAAGCAAAACAGGGGTTTTCAGCCAGTCCAAAGCTTGAAAGGATAAAGGCATGGCTATCTTATTAGTCTTTAAATTGTTGGTTATAAGAGATAGTAAGAGGCTAAAAATGTTGTTGATGTAGGTTTGAGTGAAGATAAAATTCGAGGTTAAAGAAAATATTTTGACAGCCAAAGAAGAAGTTTAAGGTAATGATCTTATAAAAGAAGTTAGACTATAAAATTTCCTAAGTGAATAAATAATATAAATTTTTATATTTTGTGTGCTTTAATGTAGGAGGAAATTTTATGAGATAGATGATGTTCAATACCCTAAACTAAAGGCTAAAGTAAAGAAAATCAAAGAAGTATTAGAAAGTTCAAAGTGTACAAGGGTGCGACACCAACATTTGTGTAGTACACATTAGGTAAGGGAATATACGGTAAATGTCTGCCAGTCTACTATGCTTATGCATGTTTAAATTAATGTTATTTAATATTTATGGATTTAAATGCATTTTTGGTTAATTGTCCAAATACGTTGGATTGAATTTTAAATGCATAATGTTTTGGATTTGGACTTGGATTCGGATTTGGATTTGGATTTGGATTTGGATTTGGATGTGTATTGGAAATTGGTGTATTGAAGATATATTGCTTGATTGAGTTTTCGACAAGTATCTGATTTGTGGTTATGACGCTGGGTAGTGTTCTACCTATGCCGTTATAATGCCGAAATTTCGTTAGAAATTGTCTAAATAAGTTTCTTGATATTAAATTGGATTTATTAAATGCTTTTAAAACCTCATGCATATTAATCACTGCTATTTGTTATCGAGACTTCGTACGATTAGATTTTTAAAACTATAAGTATGTGGAACGGTTTATGCCTATTTTGTAAGATATATTTCTAAACGAGTTTTGACTCATGATACATGTGATGATGTATAATGCCTGTGAGGCATTTGAAAATGCCTGTGTGGCACTTGGAAATGCCTGTGTGGCACTTGGAAATGCCTTTTGTGGCACTTGGAAATGCATATGTGGCACTCGCCTGTGTGGCGTTTTATTATGCCTGTGTGGCATTTAGTAAGCCTGTGTGGTATTGAGGCGCCGTATACGTAATTGCGTCATGGATCCCGCCTGTGTGGCAAATGGGTAGCAGTAATTACATATGATTGTCCGACAACTAGTCGTGACTTGTACCTCAGCTACCAGATGATCACTGGTGTTGGGATGATTCATGATCATAGATAGAGCCCTGGTATGGGACACCGACCACTGCTAGCTACAGTGGATGCTTTCATAGAAAGCTTCTTGGTTATATTTCCAAAGATCCCCGTTATGTTACCGAATCTCATAATGCTCGTCTCGTGAAAATGTTTTAAATGTATATTACGATACTGATACAAAGATGAGCGAATGTATCATTTCTACTACTACTATATCTTGACTTTGTGAAGGCTTGAGTACTAATCTGTTTTGAAATTACTTGGCATAACATTTTATAGCTTATAAACTATGGTTTATCAATTTGGTATTATTTCCAAATAAACATCTTTGAGCATGAGTTTTGGGCACGTTCATTCACGCATGCACATGCATTTAACATAGTAGAAACCTAACATCATTTAGCGTATGCTTTCTTACTGGGCTTTCCCCAAAGCTCACCCCCTTCCACCTCAGATTATTTCAGGTAGACTCGGCACGAGCGTGGTGCACTGAGAGTCTTTTTGTCGAGCTGCAAAAAGTTGAGCCAAAGTATAATCTTTTGTTCTTTTGTTTATATCCCAGACTAAATTCTTTTGTGCACACAATGTATAGGATTCGGGATGTAAGTACTAGGAGATATCGAATCTGTAAACCCACTGTGATTCGTAGTTAAGTTGTAATCTCGATATGTTCATATATTGAATCACATGGATGCTAAGTATTTTAGAAATTATATTGAGATGTGGAATTGCTATAGGTTAAAACGATGATGTACTTAGTATGAGAATGGATGATGGAATGAAATAGGGACGGAAGTTTTTCAATGTCGTTTTCGACACGTCTTACGAGAAGACTATAATGGGACCTTAGACAACTAGTCTAAATAACTATAGGAGTGGGACTCTACTCATTAGGTTTTAGCTACACTGAGCGAGAGACAAACATAGGAAGTGAAAGAAAAAGTTAGCCCGAAAATCTCGGCTTCCGAGGGCGTTACAGATTTAGTGTCTAGAATCCCTAGATCTGGTTTCAGGGAGAGGAAGGGAAGATTTCTGGAGGCGTTTTTTTAGGTATAGATCTGGTCATTTACGGTGGTGCACGGCGGAGCAAGACGTCGGAATCTGGAAAAGTAGAATTTTCCGACGGCCGTTTGAAGTTTCCGGCCACCGGGTATCGCACGGTTTGAGAGAATTTGAGAGATTTTTTTTTCTGGAAGGCTAGGTTTTTGTCCGAAAAACTCGGAAAGGAAGCTTAAATACTGCTTTGGAACGACGTCGTTTTGGAGTGCCTAACCCACGTGCCGACCCGCGCGTTGACCCGCGTCCGACCCGACTTGATCGCAAGGTTTTTATTCTTTATTTTTCGAGAATTTCCATTTTTTATTTTTTGTTTTATTTATTTATTTTATGTTATTTTATTTTATTTTATTTTATTTATTTATTTATTTATTTATTTTCTATTGATGATTGTTGTGTACATTTGTAATTAATACAGTAATTTAATTAACAAAATTATACAATAATGTGATCTGAGTAATTGATTTGATAAGTTATTAGATTTAATTAGATGCATGAATGGTATGATTTAACAAGTATTGATCAGATTTAATTAATGTAGCATGTGTATATAAATTGATGTATTTTTTATTTATTTTATTTTTTATTATTATTTTATTAATTTGATTGTTTAGTTTAATTTAATTAGTATGATTTAATTTAATTAGCATGATTCAGAATAATTAGCATGACTTCTTTAGTTTTTTCAAATAAAATTCATATGATGTGCTCAATTTAGTGTATGATAAAAGTATTGTCAAAATTTATGTAGTCCAAAATTGCAATGCATTAGAAGAATATAATAATAAACATTTTAAATATAATAAATGTAAGTTATTCCGACGACGGAACTCCGAGGGGATTGCGATCGAGTAATGTTCTCGGAGATCTTAAGGTGAAGAGGTCCTTTTTAAGTCTTACCAGCTTGATGAAAGATTTAAAAAGTCATTTCCGATATTTAAAACTCAAATTTATTAAAAAATTGAAATAAGAATTAATTAAAATTAATTACAAATAAAAGAATTAGTAATCAAATTAAGAATTAAAAATCATAAAAAACTAATATATTTAGAAATGAAATAAAGTAAAAATAATATAATTATAATTATTCCGATGACGGAATTCTAAAGGGACTGTGCTTGAGTAGTACTTTTAGATGTCTTGAGGTAAGGAAGATTCTTTTAAGTCTTGCCAGCTAGATGGAAGATTTAAATGACATCTCCAAGATTTAATAAATTAAATTATAAACATAAAAATTAAATTAGATAAAAAATAGTAAATTAAAATTAAGTTCATTATAATAAAGAATAAAAATCAAATTAATAAATTAGAATTAGAATTAGAAAAGAATTAAAATAAATAGAAATTAAATTAAAATTAAATATTTTAATAAATGTAAATTATTCCGATGATGGAATTTTAAAGGTACTGCGCTTGAGTAATACTTTTAGATGTCTTGAGGTGAGGAGAGTTCTTTTAAGTCTTGCCAGCTTGATGGAAGATTTAAAGGACATTTCCAAGATTTAAATCAATTTAATTATAAAAGTTAAAATTAAAATTAGGTCAAAATAGTAATTTAAAATTGAATCCATTATAAGAAAGAATAAAATCAAATTAATTAGAATTAGAAAAGAATTAGAAATTAAATTAAATTAAATATTTTAATAAATATGAATTATTCTGAGGATGGGATTTAAGGGGAATTGCGCTTGAGTAATTCCTTTAAAAATTCCTAAGGTGAGAAAATTTCTTTAAGGTCTTACCAGCTTGATGGAAGGTCTTTAAGAAAATCTTCAATATCAAATAATTCATGTTTATTTAAAAATATAAAAATATATGAAATAATAATTTATATAAGAAAATAATAATAATAGAATAAAATAAGATAAAATAAATAGTATAAAATCAATAGAAATTGGATATGAGTCTAAATAGGGATTGCATAATTTATTTAAATATCCGACGACGGAGCCTCTTCAAAAAAGGCGATTGGTCCTACTTGAATACTCTTGAGGTGAGAAAAACTTTTAGGTTATCCAACCAACTTGATGGAGGAGACTTAAAGGATTTTTCAATATTTAATTATATCGAGATTAAAGTAAAAAGGCAAAATTAGGATAACCTTAGATTATTTGGTACCATTTTAGGATGGGCGTTGTGAGGGTGCTAATCCTTCCTCACACGTAACCGTACTCCCGAACTTAGAACTCTTAACGTAGACCAAGCCTTATCCTTAGTTTGAATAGGTGACCAATCACACCTAGGTTAGAATGGTTGGTGGCGACTCCATAGTTTTGTGTCTAGCTATTAGGTTTTCTCTGAAACTTAATACGTTATGACATCCTGTGTTAAGTAAGAGATTAATTTCCTCTATCAGGTATCTGTCATTTTTTTGTTAGAAAAGTTTTTTTTTGAAAAGTAAAGACAATTAACTCATGGTCATGACCTCTCATCTCCCTGTTTGAAAAGTGTATCATTGGAAAATTCAAAAAGAAATAGCCATCTTTAATTAAATTTTTTTATTTAGATTATCAAAAGTGTTATTAGTTACTTTAATGAGACTGAGAAAATGTATATTATTTAGTGTATATTTGGTCTAATTTATAGAAGAACTTGCTTACAGTAGAAGCAGAAGCCATGTATTGGCTCTCAAAACTGTAAAATTTTTATCTTACGTCAAAAATAATTTAAGCTTTTAGATAAAGTTATAAATTAAAACTTTTTTAAGAAGTTTTAATTCTAAGAACAAGTACTTAATAATTTTTTTTACAATTTTATTTTACTCTTGAACAATAATTTTTATTTTGATTTCTTTTATTTTTATTTTAATTAACAAAAGTATTTTTTTACTTTATTTATTTGTTTCACTTAAAAACTTGTGATTTTATTTAATAAAATTGGTTTTTTATTTTTTTTATTAAAAATATAAAAAAATACTGTTAAATAGTTTTCAACATTGTTAAACATTGTTAAAAATACTTCCCTCGAGGGTTGAACAAAGCTGGGCTGTGATGGTGGACACTAATTCAAGGACTGAAAATGAAGGCACAACCTAGCGTTTTTGGGGACTAGAAAACAGCCTGAACAGAGTAATTTTTAAGGCTTGAAATTGTGCTAGAAAGAAGGGAGCTCGAGGGTTGAACAAAGCTGGGCTGTGATGGTGGAAACAGAATGAAAACGAGAATGGAAGTGAGTGTTTTAGGGGCTATGAGGGTGAATTTTTAAACGCTAGTCAGGAGAGATTCGGGGCTGAATTATGTGAATTCTTAGCACCTAAGGAGCGACTAATACGGAAAATGGTTTGGTAAATTTTATAAAATTTTATATAGTATTAATTGATAAAATTGAGTGACCTTGGTGATGTTTGAATGTGTAGCGCAATATCAAGGCTAACGAACGCAAAATTTGGTTAAGCTCAGCCTACAAATACTAAGGACGGAGTCTGTAAGATACTTTCATGAAGTTGCGTTAGTATTATATTTTGTAAATGAAAAATGGTGTTTATGTGATTATGATTGTGCGATATTGGGGTATCGTTAAGTTAATAATATAATATTGATTATTGAGCTTGGGATATTGACTCGAAATTTTGGGATATGTATTAAATATCTTAAGGAACTTCGACATAAGGTTGAAGAAATTTGGATTTCTTATAAATATGGACAAAGGTTACGAAAAATTGTGGACTGTTGCTAGGATAGTGGATAATTGTTAGACCTGGCAAACCTAGACACGACATGAAAACGATACAAAAAAACTGTGTACGTGTTTAGAAATTCGTGTTTCATGTTTATCTATGTCGACACGAATTTAGACACAACAGTTTTCGTGTTTAGCCGTGTCTGACACGGCTAAACATGTGTAAGACACAAAAACACGTTTAAGAAAATTATGTTACACGAATACATGATTAACACGTATACGACACGAAAACACGTTTAAAGAAAATCGTGTTACACGGATACACAAATACATAGATACACGTGTAAGACACTGTAACCATATATGTTTTTAGTATGAATTGAACCTTGGCCAAAAGTAAAATATATAAGTGTTTTATCAAATGAACAGTTGTAGTATATTAGTATAATGTGTTATGAAAATTAATTCATTAAAACAAACTAATGCTTTAATAAATATTGTAATAAAATAAACGAATAAATTTAATTATGAAATTAAATTAATTAATTATGGTTAAGATAATAAAATTTTATAAATTTTGAAAATAAAGTATTAAGAACATAAGTTAAGAACTTAAATACAATACTATAATGTATAAATATATATGATATTTTTTATTACAATGTATAAAATATAAATATTGTATTATACTAATAAAAGATTGTATAATTGATTAATTATTTTATGTCACGGACACTATATCACATAATATTGATAAAAAATTAATAGTTTACACTTTACAGAATTACATTATTCAGTATACTAAGAGATTTTATAGTTTATTAATTTACTCTATATCAATTATCGCATTATAGAAAATAAATTAAAAACATAATATTAACATACAAATTATTATAATTAGAACAAGATATTAAGACAAACTAACAAACATAATACTAGTATTAACATACAAATCATACTTATACAAGTTAATATAATAAGAACAAGATATTAAAACAAAGTAACAAACATAATACTAATACTAACATACAATGATACAAATCATAGTCATACGATGATGATGAATTGATAATATTATATATAATAAGAATAGTAGAATTGATGATATTATTCTATATCAATTATCATATTATAAGAAATTAAAATATGGATGTAAAAAATGTAAATATATATTTTTTTCATTTTTATTATATTTTATTTTTAATCGTATCATTTGTGTCGTGTCTATTTGTGTCATATCGATTTCGTGTTATTTTATCTAAATTGTGTCATGTCGTGTGCCACGATTAATTATCACGTGTTAGTCGTGTCGTGTCATGTGTTACACGTAAAAAAAAGTGTCATGTTTCTTGTTTACTATTTAGACACGTTTTATAATTCGTGTCGTGTTCATGTTTTAATAATTCGTGTCGTATCTGAACTCATGTCGTGTCTGAACTCGTGTCGTGTCATGACACGGAGACACAGATTGCCAGGTCTAATAATTGTCGAATGGTATTGGAACTTGAAATTTAATAGTTTTAATATTTAATTGCATATTGAAATAAATAGCTAAGCAATGTGTGTGGAAGTATGAAGGAAGAAAACTGGACGTGGCTGGGTAGGTGGTTCCATAATATTCAAATATGGTCTGATGAGGTGGTTATTGCAACTAGGAGAACATAGGTTGCCTGTTACGGCATACCCATTCATGCTTGGAATCTCAATACATTTCTCAATATTGCAAGCATGTTGGGTGAGTTTATCTGAATGGATGCTGAGTCTCTTAAACTTAAATCTTTTAGCATGGGTGTTATGCAAATTATTTGTAATTCACTGGATAGGATTGATGAAAATATTAAACTTCAGGTGGGCAACAAATTTTATTCTGTCAGAATTACAGAAGTTGAACCGAAATTTGTATCTTTGTATTCTTGCTACCATAGAAACCAGCAGGCTACGAGCTCTGTTAAGAAATCTGTTACCAGTAGCATAACTGAGAGTTCAAGCTCTGACAATGGCGACGACAATGGCAGGTTAGAAGTCGAAGAGGTATGTTCTTCTGGAACAAAAAACAATCCCTTGGTAGCATCACAGCAATTGCAGAGTATTAATGAAGTTTTGTTAAGTCCCGAGGAGAATGACAGAGTGGAGGAACAAGGAGTTAATGATACAAACGGAATTGTAGCTGTCCCTTCTGATATGGAGGCGACTATTAATTGTGATAAAAGCATACATGAGTGTGAATCCCAACATGAGAGCAACTCACGTGAAGAAGTTAATGGTTTTGGGCTGGATGTAGATGACAATATGTTTATCGAAGAGGCTTGGCCTATTAACAATATTGCTGACTCGTATGTCTCTGAAACAGAAGTTGCATCCTCTCCTAAACTTCCTTTGACTACTAAAGAGAAGAAATGGAAATTCTATGCAGATATTGAAGAAAAGTTGGTTGCCAATTTGAAGAGAAAAGGAAAGAAGAATGGGAAGAAAGGTAATAAGAAAACTACTGCAGACAAAGCTTTAGTTGTGAACGAAAAAATTACCAATGCTTCCCTTTCTGATGGTCATTTTCAGAACAGGAACAATGTTCTTATGAAGGAGGCTGAAGCTATCTGGGATCTTGGGAAAAAGCTTGGGTTGTCAGCTAGATGTGATGAACGGATCATTCTTGAAAAACTGAAGGACTTGGAGCTTATGGGACTACAATAGAATTTACTGTAATCTTAAGCTGTATTGGGGGCTTTCTTTTTCATTATTTTAGTCTTGGTGAGGTTGGCAATTATGAGGATTATGACATGGGATTGTTGGGGATCATCATCGAATGTGAAAAAAGGAGCAATTAAGAAACTGATAAGGTCAATGAGACTTGAAATGATTCTTCTTCAGGAGACCAAGGTGAATCACTGTGACGACAGTACTTTTCGTTTGTTATGGCCTTCAGACAATTTTGATTGGATTTTTGGCCCCTTAAATGTGTAGTCAATGTTTACGCACCGTGTGAAGAACTTGATAAAAGAAAACTGTGGGAATATTTACTTGATCTTAAGGGCAATGGAGATTCAAGTTGGTGTATAGCAAGGGACTTCAACACAATTTTAGACCCTTCTGAAAGGAGGGGGTGTCTTAAGGATGGATGTGGACTGCTCTAAGAGAAGCAGACTTGATAGATTTCTTCTCACTCAAGAATGGCTCATGAATTTTTAGAATTTGTCTCAAAGAGGTCTAAGGCGAACCATCTCTGGTCATTGTCCAATTTTATGTCCTCTGAACCTGCTGATTGGGGCTTAAGGCCTTTTAAATTCCTGATTGTTGGCTGAATAACAAGGACTTTACAAAGGAAATAAGTTATAAGTTGAAATCGTTTTCTGTTCAAGGCACTGCAGGCTTCTGTATTAAAGTTAAGCTCAATAATTTGAAAGTTTTTTAAAAAAACAGTGGAAAAAGAAGACTTTTGGAAATGTTGAGGATCGGATTGAAAAACTTGAGGCCAAAATGGAGCAATTAGATCGAATTGGGATATAAGGGATCTTTCTGCAGATGAAATTGAACTTAGAAAAGAGGTCTTGCGTGATTTGTGAGAAGCCAATAGAAATAGAGTCCCTATGGAGGCACAAGTCTAGAATTGCTTGGATTAAGGAAGGTGATAAGAATGCCCGATTTCTTCATTGTAAAGCAAAGTTTTGTGCAAGTCGGAATCACATTGGGGGTTAAGCATTAATGGATCTGGTGCACTGATCCAAAGCTTGTCAAATCTGAGTTGGTGAACTATTTTACAAAAGTTTTTCAATGAAAACTTTTGGGCAAGACCACTATTGGAGTTTTGTAATGAAGCCTGTAGGAAGTGGAATTCGATTTCAATTCAAGGGAATCCAAGGTTTTGGTTGGAAGTTAAGTTGAATTGATTGAAGATTTTCTTGAAGTAATGGATAGAGTAATTTTGACTACATAGATGAGATAATTGAGAGACTAAAAGCAAAGATTGATGAATTAAATAAAGTTGGTGTATTGAGAGATCTTGCAGAGGATGGAATTAAACAAAAAATGGAGGCTAATCAAGAATTACTGTGGAAGGCTACCAGAAACATAGATATTTCTTGGTTCGTCTGGAATTTGGTTTTCTACTAGTGGAAAGTGACTTGGGTTCCTCCATTCATCCTTTTTTATTTTATTCACCACTGTGAAGATTTATACTTTTCAGGTGTTTTGAAGAGGTGATGGCTTGTTGCTTGTGGAGCCACATTTTGGTTTATCTGGTCAGCAAGAAACGATTCTGTGTTCAACAAGAAACAATGGGACAGAGAGGAGATTATTTTTCTGATAATGATGAGATCGTTGCATTGGTTGTGGGCTAATGTTTATGACTTATCTTTAGAAGGTGCTCAATGGTGAACTGATCCTCTTTAAGCCTCATTTTGCAGATCAGTTGACAACCCAAGTCTGGAACTATCCTGCTTCTGGTAAATTGAAATTAAACGTGGATGGCTCTACACATGGTCCATCAGGTTTGGCTGGATGTGGAGATTTTTTTCTGATTAAGATGAGATTGTTGAAAACCAGATGGTTTTGTCTATTGCTCTTTTTGGTGTTTTTTCTTTCTGAGTTTGGCGTTAGCTTTGTTCCGTTTGTAACTCTGTTTCTACTACAGTTTTTTGGCTGCATTATATTAATAAATACCACCTTACTTGGCTGAGCAAAAAAAAAAAATGTGTGTGGAAGTGAATTGGAATTACTTTTATCTTGTAACATGATTAAACTTTATTATTAAGGAATAAGGTGATTAAGATTTGTTTTGAGACGGTTATGATTTTTGTTTGTAGTGACTTTTGAGCCGTAATTTGAAAACTTAAAGAAGATACTTACTAAGTGAGTAAGGGAAGAGATATATATCGGAACGTAAAAAATACTGGATACTATTTTAAATCAACTACCTTGTGGTTATATAAACTGTATTTTCTTGCAAGGGGTTTTAAGAAATATAAGTTGTTATGCTGTCGGATTTTTATTGAAAACAATTGTTTTGTGATTTAAGCTTAACTTAAGCAACCATTTGAAAATTGCAAATTATCTAGCAAGCTTATTTTAGAAAATGGTCAAATTTTATGATTTTGATATGCTTATGAAACTTTTAGCTGAGATATTAATCTCATGGAAATTATCAACCGATGGTATTAATTTGAAAATATTATGAGCATATATAATTTATTTGCTTTTGAAAGAAATATATATTTTTTGTGAACTTTCCTAAAGCTCGAAAAATATGGTTTCGAATTTCGAAAAATATATATAAATGTTTTAAGACATGACTAACTAAAGTCAGTACAGTATTGTTTTGGATTACTATGTGTGACGTTGATTCAGTCTGCAGTAAGTATTTATCTTCGAACTACTGTGTGTGACCTTGATTCTATCCGCAATGGATATTTATCTTCTGACCTTGATAAATGTGATAAGCACATATATTTTGAATTATGTTCGAAATTCAATTATTTATGTTTCGATTTAAATAAAATGCTTTCTGATGCATTGCATAAGCATGATTTGATTTTCAACTTGTATGAATTACAGTATTCGAGTTCTAAATAAATATTTTGAAATTGCATATAGAAATTTGGTATCTATTTCTTATATATATTTCTTATTGGGCTTTCTAAAAAGCTCACCCCCTTCTCCACCTTCCAGATAACATGTAGTAGGTGCTTGGTATGCCAGGTTTAAATACGTCTTTCGAGGCTTTCGCACCACCCTTAAAGTTATGTGATGTACAGTTATTTATTTTGTATTTAGGCTTGTATTTCAGTACTTTTATAGTATGTGGATGTAATTAAAAGAAGTATAGGATATAGTTATGGTTTACAACAATGCATGCAACTTAGTTAGAGATATATTTAGTCAAGTAGTATGATTTGAAATTATAAATGCATGCTTAGTAAGAGAGTTTGACTGGGACCTAAGGTAACCAAAGGACATTGACTTAGCTAATATAATATTAACTTAAGAATTAATTAGTGACACTACGTACAGCCCAACCAAATAAGTGAAAAAAAAAATTTGGTTTGTATATAAAAGGTCGTTACACCACCATTGCCACCCATTGTTTCAGATTGCACCTGGTATGGACAAACCCCCTTCTGCCCCATACGTTGTAAAATCCGATTTTATACTACTGTAAACTGAAATTTCATAATGTAAATAGAATAAATATTGTGTATTGATTTTTATTTGGATGAAATGCTCTTTAACTTGAGATGTGCATGGAAGAATGTTGGTGTGATAATGTATGGGCGAGCTTAGGTGGCGAACAGAACGCCAATGTTGCTGGTTAGGGCGAGTAGAACAGTTCGCCCAAGCTGGCGAGGGCTTTGATCGCCCAGACGGATTGAGAAAAATTAAAAGTGAAATTGTGTGGGAAAGCATGGCAAACAAGTCAATAACGTGTGGGAAGAAAAGAGTCCTACTTGATTTCGTTTACTACAAATAGTCTCCATGCAATTAATGCTAAGTATGAAAGCATTAAAGGAGGTAAGACAAAGTTAATAATTGTGGTTGACATTGGCATGGAAAAGAAGAAGAATAAAAGGAGAAATTGTAGTCAAAAACGTGCAGAGACTTTGTCGCCCATTCCCTTTTTGACTGCAAGCCGTCCCTTTGGCTGGAAATTCTTCAACATTTAATGGCTGTAGAAAATTTCACCACGCCATACCCTTGAACGGTTGTTTTTCTTCATGAATTAATGCACTACCAGACGAGGTAATGATGAAGGAAGTGATAAGGAGCAGATGGTGAGTCTTGGTTGGACTAACATGCCTATATAAAGAGGCTTCAAGAAAAGAAATGGATTGAAATGAACTCCATCCTCTCCAGAATCCTTCTCGCCCATTCCATTCCACGACAAGTTCAACTTTAGTTCTTCAGTTTTCTTAGATGCAAGCTATGAAAAATTCCGTATTAGTTAGCAAAACCTTCCCTGCAATGTTGAAGAGCTAAGGAACAAGCAAACTAAAGCTAAGAGAGATAAGAAAGCATTCTGTTGTTGGAGGAGTAAATTGGTAAAGGTGAGTTTCATAGTTTTGCAGTTCTCTTGATATCTAATCATAGATATAGCCTGGTTGTAGTTGAATATTGTTGAATATATAAGAAAACTAGATGGAAAAATAACTAAGAATGAGTAAGGAAACACGATGGGCGAGTAGGAAGTTGCTAGTCAAAATGGGTGACTATTCGCCCAAAGAATAAGGCGAGTTTGAGGGATTGTTATGTGAGTTCGCCAGTTGTGTGGGAGAGTCAGAATAACTGTCCGGGCGGGCGAAAACCAATGATCGCCAATGAGGCGAGTAGGAAATAGAGAACTCATCGAAGTGTTGTTCAAGAGGACGAGATAGCCAAGGGCTATCCAATTCATGGGCGAGCCCATTTATGAACAAAGGCCACGGCTGGCGAACTGAATGGATGAGCATGGCGAGTTGAGCTCCCACGTTGGGCGAACTCCCATGAAATAGTCGATAATGAAGGGCGAGCTCAGTTGGGCGAGCGGTTAGTTCGCCAAAATAGTTGAAAACGAGTTTTAGAAAATTATTAGAAAAGAAAATATTAATGAAATTAATATTTTACTTGCAGACGGGAATTGAGGAAGGCGGGCGAGAAGCAAAGCTGTATCAGACGAGGTAAGGAAGTAGTATGTGATGAAAATGCATGTCCTGTGGAGTAAAAGTATTAAGAAAATATTAGAAATTTGTTTTGTTTTTCTGACATGCATTGGTTGATAAAATGTTTTGACCCTGGCGAGCTACAAAGCCACCATATGTTGTTTTGTTGAATGAGCTACTTAGGGCGGGCGAGTAGATTTGCTCTAAGTTAAAATTCGTGCTAGCCAAGTGGCGAGCTATTCTTTATGAGAACCTGGGCGAGTGCCCTTTTGTTTTAAAAGTTAGGAGAACTTTTTGTGTCGTATGGGCGGGCGACCCTTTCCTGAAATTAAAGGCGGGCGAGCTATTAATTGGTAAGCCAAACTTTGTATTGAAAAGCTAAATGGCAGGCGAATACTAATACGCCGCCTTGGCGAATTGACCAGTGGGCGAACTGATTTATGAGTATTTTCTGAACGTAAAATAAATAAATAAATAAATTTTGAATTAATATATTTGAAAAATAGAAAATGTGAAACTTTTTGGGCGAGTAGACCCTCGGGCGAGTTGACTCTCGGGCGAGTTGACCATTGGGCGAATTGGCCAATGGGCGAGCTGACCCTGGGCGAACTAGCCATGGGTGAACCAGCTCCAAACGTTCCTTTCTCTCACAGAAAATGTTGAAATTGAGGGTTGTTTTACTAGTTATAAAACCTTTTGGAAACCAAATCATTTTATGGAAATGATACATATGATAACTTGATTTTGAGACATTAGGCCATGAGTTCATGCATTATCATTTATATATTTTGCGTGACCCATCTAGGGCGATGGCTCAAGTCAAATAGACCAACGAGTGCACCCTAGGGCGTCACAGGGCTGATGGGCCTGCCAAGTCCTCAACGGTCTCGAGGTCACTTGGCAAGTGGACCCGAGGACCACCTACAGATTATGGCCATACATCTAGATGAGATAGCCGTGAGGGGCAATGGCCTACGGGTGCACCCCAAAAGCGGATGACTTATATTCCTTGCATGATTTAAATTGTTGCCTAGTCTCAATTAAATGATTTCTGAAAGGATCAAATTAAATCCTATTTAATTTTAACTATATTTATTATTTCCTAATGAGTTTGATCGTTATGATAATTAAGGGGTTTTGAGAATATAGTTTTATATTTGTAAAACAGCATACACCTTCCTTACTGAGCACATTGTCGCTCACTCCTTATTTTTCCACTCCACAGATAACTGATTTGGCTAAGAGACTTACCTTCCTGAGATTTGATATTGAAGGTATGTTATATTCTTTTATATATTCAGCAAAGTTGTACAGTACTATTTTAATTAGGAAAGGAATGTATATACATCTCAAGGAAGATACTTTATTAATTTATATTTACATAATAATGTAGTAAAAGTTGTTAAGCATCACAGACAGCCCAACCGGTAATTTAAGTGTAAGTTATGAATATCTATTATGTTAGACAGTAGCTTTGGGATGTTACAGATTTAATGGTATTAGAGCGGGGTTGGTCGGATGTCTAGTGATGCTTAAAGTAAACAGTATACATTCCCTATAGTACTGTACAGTCTGAATATATAATTGATATGTTAATGGTAAGTGATAAATGATTTCTGTGGTACAGATATGAGTGGAAGAAGGAGAATGCGCTCAGTGAGAGGTATAGGCCGAGGTAGGGCAGCACAGACACTGGAACCTGCCCCAAGACCTCCACGTCCTATACAGCTAGAGAGCATTGATAACCGTGTAACTCAGGTGGAGAGGTTAATAGCAGATTTCATGGCTATGTATCAGGCGGATAGAGCCGCTGATAGGGCAGAGAAGGAGAGAGCTACAGCTCCCGTAGCCCCAGTAGAGGCACCAGTTGTGCCTGAGCCTGAGCCTATTCCACCACCAGTACCTCAGCCACCGGTAGCTCCACCAAAGCCACTGATTCAGCAGCCACGAAATGCGGAGTCTTACTGTAATGTGGCATTGGTGAAATCCTTTAAGAAGTTGGATCCACCGAAGTTTAAAGGTACTAGGGATCCATTGGTGGCAGAGCAGTAGGTTATAGAGATTGATAGATTACTCGAGATTATGAGATGTTCGAAGACAGAGAAAGTAGGCTTAGCAGTGTTCCAGTTGGCGGATGATGTGAGACATTGGTGGAAGGCCACCCAGACAGTATTATTTGCTCAGCATCAGGATCTGTCTTGGGATATTTTTGTCGAAGCTTTTAGGAAGTAGTATATCCCTGACACTGCTCAGGAAAAATTACAGCAGGAATTTATGGGTTTAGTTCAGGGTAGTATGTCAGTGAACGAGTATGAGGCAAAATTTACTACCTTGAGCCGTTTTGATCCACAGGCTAGTGAGAACACCCGGTATAAGATCTCGAGGTTTAGAGCTGGTTTAAGGCCATCTATCAGAGTAAAGCTAGCCCCATTTGTTATACAGACTTATGATGAGATAGTTCAACGAGCTCAGCTATGTGAGAGAGATTATGAGCAGTTCCAGCTCGATTTCAGTGGCAAAACTAAAGGTAAAGAAAAGGGAAAGACTAAGAGGTTCATGGAGGACAGACCGGGTAGAGAGCAGTCTAAGAAGACTAGATCTACGGGCATACAGATTTTTGAGGGCAAATTTGATAGACCAGCAGTTTCTACTCCTGCTAGGGACCCCACCACTACTCAGAGAAGTGTTGCGCCCTTATGTAGACATTGTGGAAGGTCGCATGGATCGCGCCCTTGTCCTTTAATGTCTGGGGTATGTTTTAGATGTGGACAGACAGGGCACTTTATAAAGAATTGCCCGATGCTCAGAGAGTCGACTGCTTCTACTAGGCCTCCTGCAGCACCTCAGATAGCGGCCCCGGTAGCTCAGAGTGAGCCAGAGAAAGCGACACCCTCACAGCCTAGGCGGGCGACAGCCGCAGAGAAGGGTAAAAAGGTTGTGACTCAGGGTCGGGTGTACGCGTTGGATCAGGAGACTGCCGACGCCTCTATAGATGTGATTAAAGGTAAGGTTTATCTTTTTGATATCCCCTTAATTGCCTTAATTGATCCGGGTTCTACCCATTCATTCTTATCGCCTGCATATGCCAACAGGACCCCAGTAGAGCCAGAGTTGTTAAAGTATATTTTGCAAGTGAAAACTCTTTTTAATGAATTCCAGAGGATGGATATTATATATAGAAATTGTAAATTGACTATAGGAGAGAAGGTTGTGACAGCTAACCTAATTTTGTTGGATATATATGATTTTGATATCATTTTAGGTATGGATTGGTTGGCTGCAAATCATGTTAGTTTGGATTGTAATACTAAGTTTATTACCTTCTCTCATCCCGAAAAGTACATTGTAAAGTTATTGTAAATTAATAAAAAGTATGTGAATTTATGTTATGAGATGATATGTGTACTGAAATTGTGATTGTGTATGAATGTTTTGAAGGATATGTTGCTAGTGTGGAGGATGTTGAGAGGAAGCATCCAAAGATCCAAGAGATTCCTGTAGTTAAGGACTTCTCGGATGTATTTCCAGAAGACTTACCAGGGTTACCACCAGATCGAGAGACGGAGTTTATGATCGAGTTGGTACCCAGTACGGAGCCGATTTCTAGACCCCCATATAGGATGGCACTGACAGAGTTAGATGAGCTCAAGAAGCAGCTTCAAGAGTTATTAGATAAGGGATTTATACGTCCCAGTGTGTCACCGTGGGGAGCTCCAGTACTATTTGTTCGGAAGAAGGATGGTAGTCTCCGGTTGTGTATAGATTATCGGATGTTGAATCGGACTACCGTTAAGAATAAGTATCCACTACCTCGAATTGATGATCTGTTTGATCAGCTCAGGGGTGCACAGGTGTTTTCCAAAATAGACCTACGGTCAGGCTATCATCAGTTGAAAATTAAGGAGTCGGATGTGCATAAGACAGCCTTTCGGACTCGCTATGGCCACTATGAGTTTCTAGTGATGCCTTTTGGGTTGACAAATGCTCCTGCAGCTTTTATGAGTTTGATGAACGAGGTATTTCATCCATTTTTTGGATAAGTTTGTCATAATATTTATAGATGACATTCTGATTTATTCTAAGACTCCAAAGGAGCACGAGCAGCATTTACAGATTGTTCTACAGACCCTCAGAGAGCGAAAGTTGTATGCTAAACTTAGTAAATGCGAGTTATGGCTTGACCATATTATATTTCTCGGACATGTAGTGTCAAAGGACGGGGTGTCAGTTGATCCGTCCAAGATAGAGGCCATTGTACAGTGGGAAAGGCCTAACACAGTTACCGAGATACGGAGTTTTCTGGGTCTTGCCGGGTACTATCGCAGATTTGTGGAGGGATTTTCTAGACTTGCTGCTCCATTGACACGACTCACACGGAAGGATGTGAAATTTGAGTGGAATGATGCGTGTGAGCGTAGTTTTGGTGAGCTTAAGAGGAGATTGACTAGTGCCCCCGTATTAGCCCTTCCTAGCGGATCAGGTGGATTTATGGTGTATACTGATGCATCCACTCAAGGTTTAGGGTGTGTGCTCATGCAGCATGGTCGGGTTATAGCCTATGGTTCTCGACAGTTGAAGGATCATGAGAGGAATTACCCGACACATGACTTGGAGCTAGCCGCGGTAGTGTTTGCACTGAAGATATGGCGACATTACTTGTACGGGGAGAAATTTCAGATATACACAGACCATAAGAGTCTGAAGTATATATTCTCACAGAAAGAGTTGAATTTGAGACAGCGACGGTGGATGGAACTGTTAAAGGACTATGATTGTGAGATTTTGTATCACCCAGGTAAAGCTAATGTAGTAGCTGATGCACTGAGCCGTAAGCATGTTGGCATGATATCGTACATGATGATCAGGGAGCATGAGTTGATAGAGCAATTCTCTAACCTCAGTCTGACAGTTGTTTCCTCTGACCAGTATGGGTTTACGGCTAGTTTCCGTATAGAGCCGAATTTGATGGATCGAATCAGGGAAAATCAGAGGAGGGATGATTATTGTATCGGGATTGCCAGTCAGATTCAGATGGGAGTTATGTTAGACTTTGAGATTAGCACAAACGGGATACTGAGGTTTAGAGGTCGGATATGTGTTCCCGATGATCGACAGCTTAGAGACTTGATTTTATCAGAGGCCCATACCTCTAGATACACGTTACATCCGTGTAGTACTAAGATGTACCAGAATCTCCGGAAAGTGTATTGGTGGCCTAAGATGAAGAAAGACATCGTTGAGTTTGTTGCTAGATGTTTAACATGCCAACAGATTAAGATTGAGCATCAGAAGCCGGCGGGTATGCTTCGACCATTATCAATTCCTATGTGGAAATGGGAGCATGTTGCTATGGATTTTATTATGGGATTACCACGGACCCGGAAGGGATATGATGCTATTTGGGTGATAGTCGACAGATTGACTAAGTCTGCTCATTTCTTAGCCATGAGATCTACAGACTCAGTTAGTGCCTTAGCCGAGTTGTATGTCAGGGAGATAGTGAAGTTACATGGTGTTCCAGTGAGTATCACCTCTGATAGGGACTCTCTCTTCACCTCTCATTTTTTGGAGAGATTTCAGGAGGCTATGGGATCCCAGCTGAGTTTTAGCACCGCTTTTCATCCACAGACTGATGGGCAGTCCGAGCGTACGATACAGACGCTCGAGGATATGTTGAGAGCGTGTGCATTGGATTTTAGAGGCTCATGGGACGATCACTTACCCCTGGCAGAGTTTGCATATAATAATAGTTTTCATACGAGTATCGGCATGGCACCGTATGAGGCCTTATATGGCAGACGATGCAGATCCCCGATAGCATGGGAAGAAGTGGGAGACCGTAAATTATTAGCTCCGGATTTGGTCGAGCAGGCTTCTTGTGATGTACGGATAATTTGTGAGAGGCTCCGAACTGCTCAGAGTCGGCAGAAGAGTTATGCAGATACTAGACGCCGACCATTGGAGTTTGTAGCGGGTGATAATGTGTTTTTAAAGGTTTCGCCGTCCAAGGGTATAATGAGATTCGGGAAGAGAGGAAAGTTGAGTCCTCGCTACATTGGGCCTTATGAGATCTTAGATCATGTGGGAGATGTGGCATATCGGTTAGCACTACCACCAGACTTGTCAGGTGTGCATAACGTATTCCATGTCTCGATGTTGAGAAAGTACCATCCAGATCCTTCTCACGTGATTCGACACGAGCCACTGGAAATCAGAGAGGATATGAGTTACGTTGAGAAACCGGTGCGAATTCTGGATAGGAAAGATAAGGTGTTGCGATCTAAGACGATTTCTTTGGTTAAAGTGCTCTGGCAGTATCATAACGAGGAGGAGGCTACTTGGGAATTAGAAAGCCTTATGCACGAGAAGTATCCAGAGCTTTTTCAATAAGAGGTCCAAGTTAAATTTGGAGGACCAAATTTCTTAAGGTAGGGAGAAATGTAAAATCCGATTTTATACTACTGTAAACCGAAATTTCATAATGTAAATAGAATAAATATTGTGTATTGATTTTTACTTGGATGAAATGCTCTTTAACTTGAGATGTGCAGGGAAGAATGTTGGTGTGATAATGTATGGGCGAGCTTAGCTGGCGAATAGAACGCCAATGTTGCTGGTTAGGGCGAGTAGAACAGTTCGCCCAAGCTGGCGAGGGCTTTGATCGCCCAGACGGATTGAGAAAAATTAAAAGTGAAATTGTGTGGGAAAGCATGGCAAACAAGTCAATAACGTGTGGGAAGAAAAGAGTCCTACTTGATTTCGTTTACTACAAATAGTCTCCATGCAATTAATGCTAAGTATGAAAGCATTAAAGGAGGTAAGACAAAGTTAATAATTGTGGTTGACATTGGCGTGGAAAAGAAGAAGAATAAAAGGAGAAATTGTAGTAAAAAACGTGCAGAGACTTTGTCGCCCATTCCCTTTTTGACTGCAAGCCGTCCCTTTGGCTGGAAATTCTTCAACATTTAATGGCTGTAGAAAATTTCATCACGTCATACCCTTGAACGGTTGTTTTTCTTCATGAATTAATGCACTACCAGACGAGGTAATGATGAAGGAAGTGATAAGGAGCAGATGGTGAGTCTTGGTTGGACTAACATGCCTATATAAAGAGGCTTCAAGAAAAGAAATGGATTGAAATGAACTCCATCCTCTCCAGAATCCTTCTCGCCCATTCCATTCCACTACAAGTTCAACTTTAGTTCTTCAGTTTTCTTAGATGCAAGCTATGAAAAATTCCGTATTAGTTAGCAAAACCTTCCCTGCAATGTTGAAGAGCTAAGGAACAAACAAACTAAAGCTAAGAGAGATAAGAAAGCATTATGTTGTTGGAGCAGTAACTTGGTAAAGGTGAGTTTCATAGTTTTGTAGTTCTCTTGATATCTAATCATAGATATAGCCTGGTTGTAGTTGAATATTGTTGAATATATAAGAAAACTAGATGGAAAAATAACTAAGAATGAGTAAGGAAACACGATGGGTGAGTAGGAAGTTGCTAGTCAAAATGGGTGACTATTCGCCCAAAGAATAGGGCGAGTTTGAGGGATTGTTATGTGAGTTCGCCAGTTGTGTGGGAGAGTCAGAATAACTGTCCGGGCGGGCGAAAACCAATGATCGCCAATGAGGCGAGTAGGAAATAGAGAACTCGCCGAAGTGTTGTTCAAGAGGACAAGATAGCCAAGGGCTATCCAATTCATGGGCGAGCCCATTTATGAACAAAGGCCACGGCTGGCGAACTGAATGGATGAGCATGGCGAGTTGAGCTCCCACGTTGGGCGAACTCCCATGAAATAGCCAATAATGAAGGGCGAGCTCAGTTGGGCGAGCGGTTAGTTCGCCAAAATAGTTGAAAACGAGTTTTAGAAAATTATTAGAAAAGAAAATATTAATGAAATTAATATTTTACTTGCAGACGGGAATTGAGGAAGGCGGGCGAGAAGCAAAGCTGTATTAGACGAGGTAAGGAAGTAGTATGTGATGAAAATGCTTATCCTGTGGAGTAAAAGTATTAAGAAAATATTAGAAATTTGTTTTGTTTTTCTGACATGCATTGGTTGATAAAATGTTTTGACCCTGGCGAGCTACAAAGCCGCCATATGTTGTTTTGTTGAACGAGCTACTTAGGGCGGGCGAGTAGATTTGCTCTAAGTTAAAATTCGTGCTAGCCAAGTGGTGAGCTATTCTTTATGAGAACCTGGGCGAGTGCCCTTTTGTTTTAAAAGTTAGGAGAACTTTTTGTGTCGTATGGGCGGGCGACCCTTTTCTGAAATTAAAGGCGGGCGAGCTATTAATTGGTAAGCCAAACTTTGTATTGAAAAGCTAAATGGCAGGCGAATACTAATACACCGCCTTGGCGAATTGACCAGTGGGCGAACTGATTTATGAGTATTTTCTGAACGTAAATTAAATAAATAAATAAATAAATTTTGAATTAATATTTTTGAAAAATAGAAAATGTGAAACTTTTTGGGCGAGTAGACCCTCGGGCGAGTTGACTCTCGGGCGAGTTGACCATTGGGCGAATTGGCCAATGGGCGAGCTGACCCTGGGCGAACTAGCCATGGGTGAACCAGCTCCAAACATGCCTTTCTCTCACAGAAAATGTTGAAATTGAGGGTTGTTTTGCTAGTTATAAAACCTTTTGGAAACCAAATCATTTTATGGAAATGATACATATGATAACTTGATTTTGAGACATTAGGCCATGAGTTCATGCATTATCATTTATATATTTTACGTGACCCATCTAGGGCGATGGCTCGGGTCAAATAGACCAACGAGTGCACCCTAGGGCGTCACAGGGCTGATGGGCCTGCCAAGTCCTCAGCAGTCTCGAGGTCACTTGGCAAGTGGACCCGAGGACCACCTACAGATTATGGACATACATCTAGATGAGATAGCCGTGAGGGGCGATGGCCTACGGGTGCACCCCAAAAGCGAATGACTTATATTCCTTGCATGATTTAAATTGTTGCCTAGTCTCAATTAAATGATTTCTGAAAGGATCAAATTAAATCCTATTTAATTTTAACTATATTTATTATTTCCTAATGAGTTTGATCGTTAGGATAATTAAGGGGTTTTGAGAATATAGTTTTATATTTGTAAAACAGCATACACCTTCCTTACTGAGCACATTGTCGCTCACTCCTTATTTTTCCACTCCACAGATAACTGATTTGGCTAAGAGACTTACCTTCCTGAGATTTGATATTGAAGGTATGTTATATTCTTTTATATATTCAGCAAAGTTGTACAGTACTATTATAATTAGGAAGGGAATGTATATACATCTCAAGGAAGATACTTTATTAATTTATATTTACATAATAATGTAGTAAAAGTTGTTAAGCATCACAGACAGCTCAACTGGTAATTTAAGTGTAAGTTATGAATATCTATTATGATAGACAGTAGCTTTGGGATGTTACATACGTCCACAAAAGAAACAGATCATGTTTAATCCTTCATATTCAACCAATTGCAAGAGCCCATCAATACATATATTTGGGACAAGAGGCTTGTTGAGGTTAACCTCAACACACACTCGTGCATACTTCCCTCTCGAAGCTGAATGAGTTTTCTGATCAACCTTTAAAGCTTTACCAATTGTATTTCCCATGGCTATCAGTATTCGATCATCATAATAATTGATACGAAGCCCCAAGAACCTAACCCAGACTGCAGTGGAATCTATATTAGCCACTGAAGGACGAAAATCTGGCAGCTATTTGTGTACAGTCAAATAATGTCCAAAGATTACCCATGGTCCTTCTTCCATTGCGAACTGCATATCCCATCGATTTTCCAAGCAGTTTCACAATCAAGCAGTCTTTCCATGGCTGCTGAATGCATTCTTGATATTTGTAAGAGATCGAGATTTTTGGCTGGCTACCCTCACAAGATACTGATATCAGACCATCATTCCATTGTATATCATCATCGTTATTTGATTCCATTTCCACACGCCTTCTAGTATAACTTCTTTAAAAGAAGAGCCTTGATCTTCTTGACAGCCACCATCAGATTTTCTATCCTCAATAGAGGATCGTTTTTTCCGTTTTGTACGAATGAAGATGTCATCTTCCTCCTCACCTGTTTTTCTTTGCTGGTTGCCTTCGCTCATGCTCTTCATCGATCCCTCTAGTTTCCAATTAATCTTTTAATGTAGCTGATTACTTAGATGATTATCTTTTATCTGCTCAAGCTAGTATATTCAATCAAATTCCTCTCCACTAATATCTTTCTTCTCTTTACAAGGACCCTAAAACCAAAAAACCCAGATAAAAGATCCCCAGAAAGACTCCAACCAAAGCAGAAAAATGCAAAACATCCGTTTTAGGCATTTGGGCACCTCCAAACCTGTAAAGATGAAATCAAAGTATGTCAGTCCACATATAAGACGACCTAGCATCTCAAGTCCAAAGATTACTTACATTGCTATCATTTAAGAGTATATTCCATAGATATTTAAGTGACACTACTCATAGAACTCTCATAGCGGATCATATTTAGTGACACTACAAAAAAATTGACTTTTACCGGCACTTATAAGTGCCAGTAAAAGACCAATGAACCGTCGGTAAAAATCTTACTGGCAGTTCGTTGAACGCCAGCTGATCGCCAACCAAGTGAATGCCAGTGAAAGTCTGCCGACGATGATGTGCTCCAATGCCAGCAAAAGTCTGATAAATTGCAGTATGATTTTTTCCGGCGCTTTGAAATGCCTTTAAAAATAAAAGGTTTTTACCGGCATTTTAAAATGCCGGCAAAAATCATATTTGAAATTTTTATATTATTAAACTTTATTTAAATTTAAAAGCTTTTGACGGCAAAAGTTCTATTTGAAATTTAAAATTTTTATATTTATTGAGCTTTATTTTAAATTTAAATGCTTACACCAACACATTTAAGTGCTGATAAAAATCATATTTTAAATTTGAAATTTTTATATATTTTATTTTATTTTAATTTTAAAAGCTTTTATCGACATTTTAAAATGATTGTAAAAATCTTATTTCAAATGTTAAATTTTATATTTATTGAGTATTATTTTAAATCACTATGTTTCCTCTTTCTTTATAACCAATTTACATTTAGTAATTTTTTGGATTATAAAACGAATAAAAAAACATGTAAAACAAAGTAATAGATATTTTGAACATATAAAGACTGGAAGACTTTGATTATCATTCACATATTTTGAACATATAAACATTACACCATCCAAAGATAAAGAATTGAAAACTTTGATTATCATTAACAGTGTTAAAATAGAAAAAATAAGATCAATAATGCACAAAAAACAAACAATCTATAAATTCATAAAAATCTCATTATTTGTTCTTAATGTAAACCCAAATGATTTCTAATTCCCAACTATCATCATTTGTTCCAAGTTCAATTCAAAGTACATACAAACCAAAAATTTATCAGAATACTAATAACATCCTTAAAAATCAAATAAAGAACCAACCCATTGCAAGGAAAGAACCACCAACCAACCGCAAACTAGTTATTTGCATGTAGTGATCCTACTGAACTTAATTCATCTGAAACCTACAATATAAAAAAAAATGAGAGAAGATGAAAGAAAGGACATTGAACTTACCAAACTATGAAACTAAGGATCAAGATAGCCAAATACAACATAAACTAAACCTAGTTTGTGCAGCAGAATCATAAAAATGAATGTAAAAACACTAGTCTCTGAGAGAGATACCTTATTGATCATTTGAATAGCATGAACAAATTGACTGGAAGTTTTCATGAATCATTGTATGAGGTTCTTGGGATTCCGATGAGTGCAGACGGGAATGAAATCAAGGCAGCCTACAGGAGACTAGCAAGAACATGTCATCATGATGTTGTCTCCATCAGTCAGAGAGAAATGTCAGCCAATCGATTTATGAAAATCCATGCAGCGTATTCTACATTATCAGACCCAGCTAAACGTGCAGATTATGACAGGCATCTTTGCATGCGGAACTGCCCATTTCATTACTCTGCTCTCACGTCTGCAACAATAGCAGCTGCTGCTGCTGCTTCTTCCTCAAGGTTTTCTAGTTCTAGTAGTGGCAGGAATTGGGAGACCGATCAGTGTTGGTAGTTAATTATAATTAGTTGGTGTAATTAATGTCCTAATCCACAGAGTATGCAGCCATAGTTCTCTTTGGGAAAGAACAGAAGCACGGTAATGCTGTTGTACGCCTGCAGATTTTATGAGTGTTATTTATTTTCATCTGTTTAGAAAGCTTATAGTTTCAATCTTCAAAGTCTAACAAAATCAAATTGGATTAAGTTTTTTGAAACACAAAATCAGTAAAGGCAGAGCAGGTGGCTAAGAGCTGATGCAGAAGAGGATGGTACAGAGCCAATGATATCATAAATAGACAATTCATAGTGATGAGGGTTTTTAGATTTCATTCATTACAGCTTTCTTTGAATTGGTTAAACTTAACGAAATCATGAAAAATTATTTTCTAAATTTATGTTTTCTAAATTTATGGATTCCAACGTAAAAGAATCGAAAAAAAATAAACTTTCTTAACAATTAAATCAACGTCAAGGTACAAACCTGTACTCTTCAATTACCTCCAGCTGAAATCATAAGGTAAGATCACCATTCACATAAAGAGGGAAAACCTGCATATTCACAAGTTAAGGAATGGTGAGGCAGGAGAAAGAGAGAGTTTAAAGTCTATGCAGATAAAAAAATTACAGACCTTATCATCCCCTTCAAAGTAGATTCCATCAACTCTATTTTTCTGCTGGAATTCCCATCCTAAACTGTTTTCAAGTAGCTCTTTTAATTTCCTTGTCTGCAAGTTCTCAAAGGCTGAAGTCAGGATTTCCTCTAACATGATTTACTATAAAATCAATAAAAATTGAAAGCTTTTCTTCTTTACCAACGAAAAACTACATGAAGAGGTAAGCTTGGTACACATACCCATAAGAGAAGATCTCCATCAACAATTGAAGCATCTTGCAGCAATGACAACCATCTCATGGTGAAATAATAAAAAAATTACAGCAAAATTATTTGAGACTGTAAATTCTAGAAAATACATGTTGGTATAAAATATCCAAGTAATAGTCTTAAAATTCACAAGATAACAGAAAGCTTACTGTTTCTGGCCTTCTTTCTGAAACAGCGATAGTCTGCCATATCAATTTTAAGAAAGTGAAAGATGATTATCTAGCCCCACCATGTTCCATGTTCCCGTCTCGTTTGAGAACAAGGCACAAGAAAATTGATTACATCATGTCATAACGTATCAAGTTTAGGAGAAAACCTAATAGCTAGACACAAAACTACGGAGTCGCCACCAACCATTCTAACTGTAAGATCCGATTCTACACTACTGTAGACTCTAATTCCATAAAATTGAAAATGGAATTTAAATAAATAATGAATATTGATTTCACTCAAGTGAAAAGCTTTTTAATTTAAAATGAGAAGAGATCAATTTTTGTGAAAAACACTAGAGTCGAGTACGAATAGCTCACCAGTGGGCGAGTAAAAAGTGATCGCCAATTGATGATGGCGAGTGTGCTGTTGGGCGAGATTGATTAAATTGTTGTTGGGCGAATAGGTTAGTTCGCCAGCTAATGTGTAAGGTGATCGCCCGAATGGGCGAGGACTTGTGATCGCACAAGAGGTGAGTATGGCGAGTGACATATAGAGGGGCAAATGATAGTCTTGCAGGAAAGTAAGGCAATAAGTACTCGCCAAGCCAATGTGATCGCCAAGAGAAGGAAAATCAGCTAGTAAATCACCAAATAATGCTGGCGAACTGAAATTGAAATGGAATGGGCGAGCTGAGATTTCAGATTAAATAGGCGAAGTGGAATGACATTTGTGGACAACGTGAGAATAGATCTAAACCAATTAGCAGCCAAAATTGACTTGTAAGTCATACGGTTGAAGACAATTAATGGAGAAGATGTTAAAGTCAGTAAGGAATTAACCTTATTGGTTGAGAAACAAAACAAAGTCAATTGAAGCAGAAAAAGGAGTGTGTAAGGAGGACTTTCACGCCACTTATGCTTCAGTTTTCTTCATGCATTAAAGGAGTGATAGACGTGAAATGATGAAAGAAGTAGATAAGGGACGGGTGGTAGAGTTGGATTGGATAAGCTAGGCTATATAAGAAGAAACAAGTGAGGAAAATCGATTTAGCCAACTCTATCTTCTTCATGGAAGTTCTTCTACTGCAAGTTAATATTCTAATTCTTCCATTCCTACCATGCTTAACTTACTGAGTTTCACTAGTCAGTTGGCTAAACATGTAAACCTGCTTGCAAACCTTTCTTCCTTAGTTTGATGAGCTGAAGGAATAAGCAAAAGGAGGCCAACATAAGACAGAAAGCAATCTGTTCTGGAAGTGCAGTTGGCTAAGGTGAGCTTCCTTATTTCCATGATTATCTGGGTGTTTGATGATAGATTTCTATGTCTTACAACGTAATAAACATAGAATACAGTCTTGTTTTTAGTTAGATCCTTAGAGAATATGAAAACAAGGAAAATAATAGAATAAGTGACGGGAATGGCGACTACTGTGATCGCCCACGTTGAAATTTAGTGATCGCCAATGGGCGAGTAGGCAATATAAACTCACCATAGTTGTTTTTGAATGGGCGAGGTCACCCAATTTAGTATAATTCATGGGCGAACTGATAAGGGACGGGCGAGCCTATCTCTAAGTTGAAAGTCGTATGGCGAACTCACAAGCATAAAGCATTGGGCGGGTAGAATTGTGGGCGAACTCCCGCATTTAAGTTAATGTAAACCTGGCGAGTACTGGCGGGCGAGCTCCCATGTGTAAGCCATTTGGTGAATGGCGAGCTCGGTCGGGCGAACTAGTTCGAGCTCTGTTGGGCGAGTAGTCATTTGATTTATCTCAATCTCGCCAAGTAATATGAAATGAAAATATTAATAGAATTTATAAATTATTTGCAGCCGGGAATTATGAACTCGGTGAATGCTATTTGGAAGGCAAGAAGGAAACAAGGCTTCGTTGGACCAGGTAAGGGAGATGTGTGTGAAGTAATGCATGTCCTGTGGAGTAAATTTTATGAAAAATATTAAGTTAAATGTTTTGTTTTCTGACATGCATTGTTTGAGGAATTTATTTGATATTGGGCGAGCTACATAGCTGACCCTATGTTATTTTTGGTCGAACTGATATTGGCGGGCGAACCAAAATCTCTTGTAAAATTGGGGCGGGCGACCCCTTTTTAATGAAATCCGGGTGAGCCAATTAAGGGCGAACTCATTTCAAGTTGTTTAGGCGGGCGACCCTTGTTTTAAATATAAGGTGGGCGAACCGCTATCAACGAGACATACTTCTGTTTTGAAAAGCTAAGTGGCGGGGCGAATACTAATTCACCGTCTTATCGAGTTGTCAGGGGCGAGCCGTGAAGGGCGAGCTGACTCTGGCGAACAGTTTTAAAGTGTAATTCTTATACGAAAAATAAGATGTTTTAATATTTTCAAAATAGAAATATAAATCCTTTTGGGCGAATTGACTAATGGGCGAGCCACTAAGGGCGAGCTAGTTTTGCTTTCAGATTTTAAAAGCAAGTGGGCGGGCGAACACAAGTTCTCCGCATTGGGCGAGCTGCCATGGGAGAGCCATATTGGGCGAGCAAGTTTTAAAAGTTGAGATTTTAGAATGTTTTCAAGGTGTTTTGTAAACAGAAAGCCTAAACCTTTTTGGAAATTGAATCATTTTGAGAAAATGATAATATAGGTGAAATAATTCCATAAAGGTTTTTCATGTGATATAAAGTGATTTTGAGACTTAAGGCCCCTAGTTTCGTGCATTATTATGAGTATGAGGCTGATGGACCCGCCAAGTCATCAGCAGGTCTCGAGGTCACCTGGCAAGTGGACCTGAGGACCACCTATAGATTATGGCCATAGATCTAGCAAAGATAACCATGAGGGGCGATGGCCTACGGGTGCACCCCAATAGCGGTAGATTCTGTTCTCGCAAGGGGAGGGAGAACGATGATAGCATGACTTATTTATAGGGTGATGCCTAGTGTCAACTTGTTGATTTCTGTTTACTGAAAGGATTTGTTAAAATCTTACTTGTTATTTAATCTATTTTATTATAAACTGTTGAGAAAATGATTTGAATAACGCATTGAAAATACTGGGTGATATAACCACTATCTCCTATTTGAAGTGATTTGTGGAACGCAAATAAAGTTGTGAAATGTGATTTTGGTTTCATAAAACAGTATATGTCTCCTTTACTGAGCGTATGAATCGCTCACTCCTTTGTTTTAACTCCACAGATAAAAGACACGGAGTTAGAGAATTAGCTCTCAGATGGGTACAGCTACGTTTAAAGCGCTAAGGCATGTTATGTTAGACGTGACAGGTACAATCTCTTCTCTTTTACATTTCAGACATATGTATACAGTACTATTTTATTGAGACAAAGACAATAGGGGATGTCAGATGTAAGGAACAATGAAAAAGAAATTTCATATTCCGCATTTGATAAATAAATGTTATTATTTATCATTATCATTGTAGAATGTTATTGGCATCGCAGACAGCCCAACCGGTAATGTTGTATGGAAATTAGTTAAAAATGTGATAACGGGCTGTTATAGATTTAATGGTATCAGAGCTTGGATTGGTCTGATGTCTGTTGATGCCTTTAGCATGAGAAGTGTTGAGAAATGTTAACATCCCCTGTAGTACTGTATAGTCTGAATGTATAGAGGAGTTAAGTGACTGTAAATTGAGATATGTGTTTAAAAATGGTGAAAATTGATAAATTAAGGGTTACCAATAGAAATTGTAATTCGAGATTTTTACATGAGATAGGTGATTCTATCATTATAATGTTAGATCTATTCGGTAAGGTACAGTGAGGAACTCGGTGAGGGCCCCACCAGGACTTCTCTGTCCATATCGAATTAATATCCTGAATGATGATATTGAAATAAAAGAGGAAAAATATTAATGCATAAACCCTAAAATCGCATGTTTGGAGGTATATCGAAGAGAGAAAGAATTAAAGGGGAACTTACGAACATATTCCTACATTAAAATAATTTCTCTAGGTCGTAAATGACTAAATTGGTTTAAGATAAATTGATGGTGTAAAGGATGATCCCTACTGTGGACCCTACTGATATCTTGATAAGTAAGGCGACCCAGAGTACAAGTTGTGAGAGGTCGCTAGGTAGTCAGCCCCGTTGTGGATTTTAGGGTCTGAGTTAAAGTGAAAATATGGATTATATTAATGAGAGATTATTGAACATCATGAAAAGTGATGTACTTATAGAGTGTGAATAAAAATGGTGAACTGTGTGATCAATGATTTAAAATCGTTGATAATATTGGTTATATATACTCCTTATGTTTTAGGAGAATAAATATTAGTAGTAACTTGACAATTAAGGAAGTCAAGTGTTTGAGTCACTACGGGTAAGAAAGAAAACCTTGAGGTAGACGAGCTCGAGCACGGTTGGAAGGACCGAGCGTCAAGGTGATAGCCAAAGAGGATAATATGGATAAGTAGTGTTGTCACAGTAATCGTTGTCAATGGGCCTAAAGAGGGGTTGCCATGGCCGGTTGGGCTGGTCCGTTACGATATCCATAGAACCGAAATATTATGGAATTATGTGAAATACTCGACGGACGAGAACTACATTGGGACAACTCGCCAATGGGCATGCGAATGAATGATCGCCAATGGTGTGGGCGAGTGGGATGATGGCGAGGGCGAATATATGGGCTCGCCAATACAACATGAATTGCTCAAGTGGGCGAGGACCCTGACCGCCAAATAATTCTAGTTATGATCGCCCGAAGAGTATGGCCAGTAATCCAGTAATCTGATTAACAAATTGTGGTATAAATCATAGCAAAGTGGCTAGAAGAGCGATCGCCAACAATGTAACATCCCGTTACCACATTTTTCACGTATTTTTATACAACTTTACCGGTTGAGCTGTCTGCGATGCCATTAACATTCGACGATGACCATAATAAACGATAAACATTTATTTATCAAATACTGAATATGAAAATTCTTTTCATGATTTCTTACATCCAACATCCCCTATTGACTTATTTCACTAAAATAGTACTGTATACTTATGTCTGAAATGTAAAAGGGAAGGGACTGTACCTGTCATGTTTAACATCCATCTTGGAGCTACTTCTCTAACTCCGTGTCTTTTATCTGTGGAGTTAAAACAAAGGGGTGAGCGATTCATACGCTCAGTAAAAGAAACATATGCTGCTTTATAAAACAAAACTATATACCACAAACTATTTATTTTCCCAAAAATCATATCAAATAGGAAAATAGTGGATATAGTAAGCAACACTCCCAATACACCATTCAAATCGATTACTCAATAGTTTATAACATCATGTAATTTAAATAAAAATCAGGATTTCACAAATCCTCTCATTAAACAGAAATCAACAAGTTGAGACTAGGCATCACCCTATGAATAAATCATGCTATCATCGTTCCCCATTCCCCTTGCGAGAACGGAATCTGCCGCTATTGGGGTGCACCTGTAAGCCATCGCCCCTCACGACTATCTCATATCTATGGCCATAATCTATACATGGTCCTCAGGTCCACTTGCCAAGTGACCTCGAGACCGCTGATGACTTGGCGGGTCCATCAGCCTCATAACTCATAACTATGCATGAAACTAGGGGCCTAAAGTCTCAAATTCACTTTATATCTCATGAAAACCTTTATGGAATTATTTCATAAAGTCTATCATTCCCACAAAATGATTTGATTTCCAAAAGGTTTGATAAAAATAGTAAAACAGCCCGCAATCTCGACATTTTTCGTGTGAGAAAGGCACGGGTTAATTGGCTCGCCCATGGCTAGTTAGACCATAGTCAGCTCGCCGATAGTCAACTCGCCCATTGGTCAACTCGCCCCAAAAAGGTTTCATATTTCTATTTTTCGAAATATTAAAATAATTCATTTTTCATTTAGGAAATTACACGTTAAAACCGTTCGCCAGAGTCAGCTCACCCTTCACAGCTCGCCCCTGACTAACTCGACAAGACGGCAAATTAGTAATCGCCCGCCACTTAGCTTTTCAAAACAAAAGTATCTCGTTGATGGCGGTTCGCCCTCCTTATATTTAAAACAAGGGCCGCCCGCCCAAACACATTAAAAAGGGTTCGCCCAACTATGACTTACCCGGATTTCTCTTTAAAACAAGGGCACTCACCCAGTTCTCATAAAAGAGAGCTCGCCACTTGGCTCGCCCGAGTTTCTGCCTAGAACAAAGATACTCACCCGCCTTAATCAGTTCGCCCAACAAAATAACCTATGGCGGCTTGTAACTCGCCCGAGATCAAAACAATTTATTAAATAAATACATGCCATAAACCAAAAATAATTTCTAAATATTTTTATAATATTTCTACTCCACAGGGCATGTATTTTACTTCACATATATCTCCCTTACCTGTTCCAACGAAACCTTGCTTCGCCCTGCTCTCTGCTCGCCAATAGCCATTTCCAATTATCGGCTGCAAATAATTATAAATTCTATTAATATTTCTCTTTTTTTTATCACTTGGCGAGATTGAGATAAATCAAATAACTACTCACCCAACAGAGTTCTAACTAGCACAATCGAGCTCGCCATTCAATAAATGTTTTACACGTGGAAGCTCACCCACCAGTCAACTCACGAGGCCTTCACTGGCTTAATTGTGGGAGTTCGCCCACAATTCTACTCGCCCAATGCCTTATGCATTTGAGCTCGCCCATTAATTCACTTCACTAAAGTTGGGCGTTCTCGCCCTTTGAACACAGATTTTACATTGGCGAGTTCCTTATCTTCTACTCGCCTCATTGGCTATTACTTACTTTTCAACCTGAGCGATCACTGTAATCGCCTTTGTCGTCACTTATTCCCTTATTTTCCTTGTTTTCATATTCTCCAAAGATCTAACTAAAAACAATATTGTATCTACGTTTATTACTTCGTGAAACATAGAAATCTATCATTCAAGAACACCTCAGAAATATGAAACTCACCTCAATCAACTGCACTTCCAGAAAAACTTGCTTTCCATCTCATGTTGGCCTTCCTTTGCTTATTCTTTTATCTCATCCCACTAAGAAGGAAAGGTTTGCAAGCTGGTTTATGTATTTAACCAACTTAAGGTCGGAGTTTTAGTAGATCGAACATGGCAGAGAAATAGTAGAACAGAGGATAACTTGCAGTGGAGTGGTTTTTGTGAAGAAGATCGAATTGGCTAACTCGGTTTTCCTCAATTGTTTCTTCTTATATAACCATGCTCAACCAATCAATAGCTACCGCCTGTCCCTTATCCTGTTTCTTTCATCATTGTTCACATCTTTTATGCATTTAACGCCTGAAGAAAAACTGCAACTCAAGTGGCGTGAAAGTCTCCCTTTCACACGCCTTTTTCTTCTGCTGCAGACTTTGCTTAATTCCTCAACCAATAAGACTACCTCCCTTATTGACTTTAACTTTTCTTCATTTATTGTCTTCAACCGTACGACTTACAAGTCAATTTTGGCTGCAAGTGTCATTCTAGTTCGCCCCCTCATCAAGGGACCTCAACTTCAGTTCGCCCATCCTTGATATCGCCACGTTATCTTGATAACAACCTAAGATGTGGCAATTATGAAAATTTTCCTCTTCTTGGCGATCCCAAAAAGGTTTGGCGAGTAGCAATTGCCTTTCTCACCAACTTGTCCTTTTACTTGCCCCTCTATATGGGCGACCACCCTTCTCGGCACTCGCGAGCCATCATTATCCACAGCCTTGGCGAACGCACCTATTCGCCAGCATGGCCATCAGACACTAGTCATCCCATTGGCGATCACCCTTGTTCGCCCATTGTCAAGCTCTTCTATTTAATACTCGCCCGTCAAGTATTTCACCAAAATTACGCCGTTCATATCTCAAATAAAAGAGCTTTTCCACCCAAGTTGAAATCAATATTCATTATTTATTTAATTTCCATTATCAATTTTATGAAATTAGACTCTACAGTAATGTAGAATCGAATCTTACAAACAATATGACATGAATCGAAGCAATGTGGTGAATAGAACAATAGCTATAATCGCCAAGAAAATGAAATGTCTCGTATTTGCCAAGTTGGCATCAAGATTTAGTTGACAAGATTAGAGGTTGGCGAATTGAAATAGAAATTGTTTATAAGCTCTTACCAGTGAATCAGCAGAGCTTGAAAGATTACTCAAGAGATTGATGAGTAGGGAACTAAACTGTTTTGGTATAATTCGTGAAAACGAAAATTTTAATTATATCGTTTTGAAAACAATGGGATTTGTACTCTCTACAGTTGCTTCTAGGTTCCGGAACAAGTATGGTATTCTAAAATACCTATCATATTCTATTTGGATTCCTAGCCGACTGTAGTATCCTTCCTATTTGTGTGCCTAGAGCCAACTAGGATGATTTTAAGAGAATAAATATGTATATTGATATAAGCAATATGGTTGAATAACGTCACGAACTTCTAGGAATGGAAAACCTTACTGTTAAGTCCGTAAACATGAGTTCTAATTGAACTATATATGGTAGAGACGTGAGATCTCGAATGATTTAAGTATACATTGAAGTTGTATAAGTAAAGGATCTCACTATTTAGGTGAGATTAAAGTGTGGTTATTGAGATATAGGATCTATGAGATTTACCTGTATATGGTTGTTGAGGAACTTTGTGGTGATGAAGGTGAAAGATTGAAATTGTCTTAAGAAGACAAGTCATATGATGACTAGGGAACACGAGTTATGAGGTAGTTCCCAAGTATATGAATAAATGTGATTTCCTCTGATCATTATGTAGTTATGGTTGGAATTAATGACAAGCCAGAATTAAAAAGATGAAGTTGTCATACTCAGTGGAGCAAATACAAGAAGTACTGCTAATCCTGAAAAAGGATATACATATGTGTATATATGTATATATTGGGAATGTGAAATAGTATAAATAAAGTGGCGATGAAAATCTGAAAGATAATAAATTTCAGAAATTGATGTGAGGAAAGGTAGATTCTCAAGTATATTCTCCAAGTAGTGACATTTCATGTACTAGGAGAATAGAAGAGATAAAAATGATAATTTGATAAAAGAGAAGTTATCGAGGTAAATGATTACCTAAGACGTAATCGATGGTTAGTATTAATATCTGCAAAAGAATGGCAGTCATAATTTAACCATGAAACAATCACTGTGGGATGGTAGAGAGTCCGAAGAATCATGAGGCTATAGTAGTGAGTATGGATTGAGTAACCAGATTATTTCACTTCTTCATCATTAGGTTTCGGGATGTTTTGAGTGCCTTAGTTGATATATATCGATGACATAGTGAGAACGTATGTGAAGTTCCAGTGAGTGGGTACTGATGATAGGGATCCCTGATTCACCACATGCTTTGAGAAGATAGCAAGAGGCTTTGGGATTCCTAAATTTGCTGTTAGCACCGCCTCTGATTGATATAGATATCCGAGCGCATTGTGTGGACGCTCTAGGATATATTGAGAGTGAGTGCATTGTATTTAAGAGACTACTGGGACAATTGCATATGATTGATTAAAACTATCTAAATGATAATCACTAAAATTATTATCGACTAAGCACTGAATTAGATAATAAGTGATAAATAGTCTGAATGAGTTACTGTGTAAAGGAAGTGAAAATTGTTAACTCCCAAAGATGATAAAAGATTTCAGGGTGTACAAAATGCTTGTGAGAGAAGAAGCCGAGATTCTTCAAAACTTTAAGCAAAATCCGGGATGGGCGACCCACAGGGGGCGATCGCCCAATAACGGATAGCATGTTGTGAGATATGGCGAACTATGAAGTCGCCGACTCACTTGAAAGATTAAACTTAGGGTGTAAGAGAGTGCCAAAGAGATGACTGTTAATGGCCTGAAAAGATGGGCAGGACTTTTAAAGATAATATAGAGTATAAAGAGATATTCATGGTCTCATATTAGAGACGAGATTCACTAGAAGTTAAAAATGTGATAAGGAAGAAAGATACCTATATTGGTGGTACTTCCTATAGTAAGTGAAAATTGAAAAGAGTAAAATGCTATCTGCATAGTCGTGGATATATCGAGAGAGTCTGCTTATTCCTTGAGTATGGAATTCATTGAGCTAATTAATGCCTTGGCCGAGTTATATGTCACGGAAATGGTGAGGTTATACAGTGTTCCAGTGAGCATTATATTTGATAGGGAGTCTCGCTTCGTATCTCGGTGTTGAGAGAGATTACAGGAAGCTATGGGATCCCGATTGAATTTTGCACCGCAGATTATCCGCAGACTGAGAGACAGTCCGAGCGTATGATATGGACGCTCGAGGATATGGTGTGATCGTGTGCAGTTGATTTTATAAGCTCCTGAGATAATCCTCTACCCTGGCAGAATTTGTTTATGATAATGGCCACAAGAGAGTATAGGTATAGCATTTGAAAGGAATTATTTAGCAGACGATATAATCCACGATAGCATGCGAAATGGGAGACCGAAAATTATTTTCGACTTGGTCGAACAGACTTCTTGAGATATACAAGAGATTATGTATATTAAGGTCTCACCATCGAGATGCATAATGAGAGGGAGATTGAGTTCCCGACGCAATAGATTTTGGAGATCTTAGATCGTGTGAGAGATGTGCACTACCTTCCGAGTTGTTAGGAGTGCATAACGTATTTCATGTCTCAATGATGAGAAAGTACTATCCATATCCTTCTCACGTGATTCAACATGAGTCCTAGAGATTAAAGAGGACATGAGTTACGTTGAGAAATCGGTACGGATTTTGGACTGGAAAGATAAAGTATTGTGATAAAGTGTAGTGATCAAAGATTTATTTTTGGTGGGATTCTCTGGCAGTATGAGGCTACTTGAGAATTAGAAAGCCTTCTGCATAAGAAGTATCCAAAGTTTCTTTACTGACAAGTCCGGTTGAAATTTGGAGGACTAAATTTCTTAAGGTGGGGAGAAAATGTAAGATCCGATTCTACACTACTGTAGACTCTAATTCCATAAAATTGAAAATGGAATTTAAATAAATAATGAATATTGATTTTACTCAAGTGAAGAGCTTTTTAATTTAAAATGAGAAGAGATCAATTTTTGTGAAAAACACTAGAGTCGAGTACGAATAGCTCACCAATAGGCGAGTAAAAAGTGATCGCCAATTGATGATGGCGAGTGTGCTGTTAGGCGAGATTGATTAAATTGTTGTTGGGCGAATAGGTTAGTTCGCCAGCTAGTGTGTAAGGTGATCGCCCGAATGGGCGAGGACTTGTGATCGCACAAGAGATGAGTATGGCGAGTGACATATAGAGGGGCAAATGATAGTCTTGCAGGAAAGTAAGGCAATAAGTACTCGCCAAGCCAATGTGATCGCCAAGAGAAGGAAAATCAGCTAGTAAATCACCAAATAATGCTGGCGAGCTGAAATTGAAATCTAATGGACGAGCTGAGATTTCAGATTAAATAGGCGAAGTGGAATGACATTTGTGGACAACGTGAGAATAGATCTAAACCAATTAGCAGCCAAAATTGACTTGTAAGTCATACGGTTGAAGACAATTAATGGAGAAGATGTTAAAGTCAGTAAGGAATTAACCTTATTGGTTGAGAAACAAAACAAAGTAAATTGAAGCAGAAAAAGGAGTGTGTAAGGAGGACTTTCACGCCACTTATGCTTTAGTTTTCTTCATGCATTAAAGGAGTGATAGACGTGAAATGATGAAAGAAGCAGATAAGGGACAGGTGGTAGAGTTGGATTGGATAAGCTGGGCTATATAAGAAGAAACAAGTGAGGAAAATCGATTTAGCCAACTCCATCTTCTTCATGGAAGTTCTTCTACTGCAAGTTAATATTCTAATTCTTCCATTCCTACCATGCTTGACCTACTGAGTTTCACTCTTCAGTTGGCTAAACATGTAAACTCGCTTGCAAACCTTTCTTCCTTAGTTTGATGAGCTGAAGGAATAAGCAAAAGGAGGCCAACATAAGACAGAAAGCAATCTGTTCTGGAAGTGCAGTTGGCTAAGGTGAGCTTCCTTATTTCCATGATTATCTGGGTGTTTGATGATAGATTTCTATGTTTTACAATGTAATAAACATAGAATACAGTCTTGTTTTTAGTTAGATCCTTAGAGAATATGAAAACAAGGAAAATAATGGAATAAGTGACGGGAATGGCGACCACTTTAATCGCCCACTTTGAAATTTAGTGATCGCCAATGGGCGAGTAGGCAATATAAACTCGCCATAGTTGTTGTTGAATGGGCGAGGTCACCCAATTTAGTATAATTCATGGGCGAACTGATAAGGGACGGGCGAGCCTATCTCTGAGTTGAAAGCCGTATGGCGAACTCACAAGCATAAAGCATTGGGTGAGTAGAATTGTGGGCGAACTTCCGCATTTAAGTTAATGTAAACCTGGCGAGTACTGGCGGGCGAGCTCCCACGTGTAAGCCATTTGGTGAATGGCGAGCTCAGTCGGGCGAACTAGTTCGAGCTCTGTTGGGCGAGTAGTCATTTGATTTATCTCAATCTCTCCAAGTAATATGAAATGAAAATATTAATAGAATTTATAAATTATTTGCAACCGGGAATTATGAACTCGGTGAATGCGATTTGGAAGGCGAGAAGGAAACAAGGCTTCGTTGGACCAGGTAAGGGAGATGCGTGTGAAGTAATGCATGTCCTGTGGAGTAAATTTTATGAAAAATATTAAGTTAAATGTTTTGTTTTCTGACATGCATTGTTTGAGGAATTTATTTGATATTGGGCGAGCTACATAGCCGACCTTATGTTATTTTTGGTCGAACTGATATTGGTGGGCGAACCAAAATCTCTTTTAAATTTGGGCGGGCGACCCCTTTTTAATGAAATCCGGGTGAGCCAATTAAGGGCGAACTCATTTCAAGTTGTTTAGGCGGGCGACCCTTGTTTTAAATATAAGTCGGGCGAACCGCTATCAACAAGACATACTTCTGTTTTGAAAAGCTAAGTGGCGGGCGAATACTAATTCACCATCTTGTCGAGTTGTCAGGGGCGAGCAGTGAAGGTCGAGCTGACTCTGGCGAACAGTTTTAAAGTGTAATTCTTATACGAAAAATAAGATGTTTTAATATTTTCAAAATAGAAATATAAATCCTTTTGGGCGAATTGACTAATGGGCGAGCCACTGAGGGCGAGCCAGTTTTGCTTTTAGATTTTAAAAGCAAGTGGGCGGGCGAACACAAGTTCTCCGCATTAGGCGAGCTGCCATGGCCGAGCCATATTGGCCGAGCTGACCATGGGCGAGCATGTTTTAAAAGTTGAGATTTTAGAATGTTTTCAAGGTGTTTTGTAAACAGAAAGCCTAAACCTTTTTGGAAATTGAATCATTTTGAGAAAATGATAATATGGGTGAAATAATTCCATAAAGATTTTTCATGTGATATAAAGTGATTTTGAGACTTTAGGCCCCTAGTTTCATGCATTATTATGAGTATGAGGCTGATGGACCCGCCAAGTCATCAGCAGGTCTCGAGGTCACCTAGCAAGTGGACCCGAGGACCACCTATAGATTATGGCCATAGATCTAGCAGAGATAACTGTGAGGGGCGATGGCCTACGGGTGCACCCCAATAGCGGTAGATTCCGTTCTCGCAAGGGGGAGGGGGAACGATGATAGCATGACTTATTTATAGGGTAATGCCTAGTCTCAACTTGTTGATTTCTGTTTACTGAAAGGATTTGTTAAAATCCTACTTGTTATTTAATCTATTTTATTATAAACTGTTGAGAAAATGATTTGGATAACGCATTAAGAATATTGGGTGATATAACCACTGTCTCCTATTTGAAGTGATTTGTGGAACACAAATAAAATTGTGAAATGTGATTTTGGTTTCATAAAACAGTATATGTCTCCTTTACTGAGCGTATGAATCACTCACTCCTTTGTTTTAACTCCACAGATAAAAGACACGGAGTTAGAGAATTAGCTCTCAGATGGGTACAGCTACATTTAAAGCGCTAATGCATGTTATGTTAGACGTGACAGGTACAGTCTCTTCTCTTTTACATTTCAGACATATGTATACAGTACTATTTTATTGAGACAAAGACAATAGGGGATGTTAGATGTAAGGAACAATGAAAAAGAAATTTCATATTCCGCATTTGATAAATAAATGTTATTATTTATCATTATCATTGTACAATGTTATTGGTATCGCAGACAGCCCAACCGGTAATGTTGTATGGAAATTAGTTAAAAATGTGGTAACAGGCTGTTACACTAACCTAGGTGTGATTGGTCACCTATTCAAACTAAGGACAAGGTTTGGTCTACGTTAAAAGTTCTAAGTTCGGGAATACGGTTACGTGTGAGGAAGGATTAGCACCCTCACAACGCCCATCCTAAAATGGTACCAAATAATCTAAGGTTATCCTAATTTTGCCTTTCACTTTAATTTCGATATGATTAAATATTGAAAAATCTTTTAAGTCTCCTCCATCAAGCTGGTTGGACAACTTAAAAGTTTTTCTCACCTCAAGAGTATTCAAGTAGGACCAATCGCCTTTCTTGAAGAGGCTCCGTCGTCGGATTTTTTAAATATTTTATGCAAACCCTATTTTGACTCCTATCCAATTTTATCTTATTTTATTCTATTGTTATTATTTTCTTACATAAATTATTATTTCATATATTTTTTTATCTTTAAATAAACATGAATTGTTTGATATTGAAGATTTTCTTAAAGACCTTCCATCAAGCTGGTAAGACCTTAAAGAAACTTTCTCACCTTAGGAATTTTTAAAGAAACTACTCAAGCGCAATTTCCTTTAAATTCTATCCTCGGAATAATTCACATTTATTAAAATATTTAATTTAATTTAATTCTTATTTATTTTAATTCTTTTCTAATTTTAATTCTAATTTATTAATTTGATCTTTATTCTTTATTATAATAAACTTAATTTTAATTTACTATTTTTAATCTAATTTAATTTTTATTTTTTATAATTAAATTTATTAAATCTTGAAAATGTCTTTTAAATCTTCTATCAAGCTGGCAAGACTTAAACGAACTCTCCTCACCTCAAGACATCTAAAAGTACTACTCAAGCGCAGTACCTTTAAAATTCCATCGTCGGATAATTTAGGTACATTATTATTTTAATCTATTTTATTTCTAAATATATTAATTTGAGAATTCTTAATTTCTAATTGGATTACTTATTCTTTTAATTGTAATTAATTTTAACTAATTCTTATTTCAATTTTTCAATAAATTTGAATTTTAAATATCGAAAATATCTTTTTAAATCTTCCATCAAGCTGGTAAAACTTAAAAGGAATCTCCTCACTCAAGATCTCTGAAAGTATTACTCAATCGCAATCCTCTCAGAATTCCATCGTTGGAATATTTATGATTAAATTTTTCTAAATTTTATTATATTCTTAATTTTAATTTTAAATTTTATTTTAGTTCTAAACAAACAATATGTGAAAATCAAACAATATATCAACAAATACTCTACATACCTAATCAAAATTTTTTATTCATATTAATTATTTATTATCAGGTTTTCAAATCATCTTAATATTATATTCTATTTCCAATTGGATTACCTAAACTATTATCTTACTCAAATACCTAATTAAATAAACTATATAAACCAAACTAAAATATTAATATATTTGAACCTATTAAATGAATAAAAAAAAATAGCAATTGAAAAACAAAATTCTAGTAATGATCACGTAGCATTCATCATTTATGACCAAAAAAAAAACTTTACCTTATTTCCCTGTGCACGTTTCTGTTCTTGTTTGTTTCTCTTCCAACTTTCCTTGTTTTGGTGTCCATCACGTGTTGAAGCTCCTTCGCACGAGTCACTTCACAGCATCTTCTCTGTATTGCTATAACAAACAAACACAGAAGCAAGATTCTCCCGTTTCTCCTCTGTCTCGATTCCATTGTTCGCTACTCCGACAATTTACTCCCACTCATTCAGCCCTCGCTCTACTGCACGTTACAATGCTGTCACGATTCAACAGTTTCCACGGGTTCCAGCCTTTTGAAGCAGCTTTTTAAATTAACACATACTTCACGGGTTCTCCTACTTTGTTCCTGTTTTGGCTATGGTTTTATTCTCTTCTTCAATGGTTGTTTGTTCACGTTATTTGGTCCTAGCAGCAGAACACACAGTGCAGACAGCGGTGGTGCATGCAGCTTGTAGTGATGCAGCGACAACAGGTGGATGCAATAAGGGACGTGCGGCAACTCAACAGTGGTGGGCAGTGGGCACAACAGCGAGCTTAGATTGACAACAAACATGATTTTCCACCCTAAAAGCCTTCCTGCCAACAGCTGTTGCATCTGCTCGTTGCTCCGTAATTAAGTGGTAATGAGTAGTTTTGATTCCTTTTAAGAACCCTCACGAACCAAGCAAATGAAGCACGAACAGCAGCGAGGTTGGATGTGGCAAAGGTAGTGGCAGTGCAGTCTCGTACCGCCTGTAATAAAGGAAGGAACACAAGGAAAGGTGGTGCAGCAAGGGTTCGACGATGGGTGCAGCAAAGGCAGGGACTAGGTTGAAGCGATGGGAACGGCAGCCATAGAGCATAAAGGAAGATGATGATCCACGATGAAGACTCAAGGCTCGGATTTTATTGGTGAAGCAGGACACAATTTGGCAAGTAAGATGCAGGGTGCAGTAAAGCTCACTGTTTCGTTAATGATGGTGGCCACCAAACAGCCAAGAGTAGTAGAAAAATTTCCTAGGTTTTCTTTTTCTTTGCTCCTTTTCTCCTCCTCCCCCTTAACCCTAGCTCTCGTTCCCCCTTTTATTGCCTAGGAATCTCTCAATTAAGGAGTGATAATTAATTGTGTGAAATTGATTCTCCTTCAAAACTTTCCAAAATATCGCTAATTTTATTTTCTTTCCTTTGATTTATGATTTTCAATTAAACTTTGATTTTGCTTCCCATATTAAAACTCAAAATCCAATGTTTGATTTTCTTTCCAAGTATCTAAGTTTGATTGTCTTCCTATTTACCTTCAATATTCTTGGCATATTTAACAGATTTTGATTTTCCCAAATTCATCTTTTTCCTTCTTTTTTTTTAAATTTCCTTTTCATGATTTTTTTTAAAATTTCATTTTTACGTATTTTTATTTTATAAAAAAAATAGAATTAAATACAACAATTGATCTTTTAATCATCAGGCATAATCTTAAGCCCAAAATCATATTTTCATGTCTAAAAGTCTAATTAAACCCAAAATAAACATAGTCTAATATGCCCAATAATATTAAAGACCCCAGACAAAAATTGGTGTCTACACATCACAAGCTAAAATGTGGAGATTTAAACATTTCTTTTCTCTCAAGACCATGTAGTTAGTAGGTCCATTTATCTTCTGCATCTTAGAAATTTGCCTCAAAATATCTGCAAAAGCCTTCTTGCCCTGCACCGAAGAGGTTTATCAACTTAGGAAGAGACAGTATCAAATGCATAAACAGACTTGAACATATCTTGAGTAAATTCTTCGTGTGCATGAAGAGTGACAATCAAACACAATAAAAGCCAGTAAACAAATTTTGTATTAACAAAGTATGGGTATTCATTGACACTCAAACTAAACTATAGTCAATTAATATCATCAGTAGAAAAAGTTCTCTAACATATACACCCCTTAAGCCCAAAACTTATTTCCAGCAACATTTATCCATCAAAAACATAATCAAGCAATACATTCAACGTACATAAAAATCAACATTTGGGCCAAATTGTAAAGAACCCACTAAACTCTTAAGCATTAAACAATTTCAAAAGAAAGAAAATGACCTCTAACAGTAAAGTTGACAGCCAAGAGAAGAGGCCAAAGAAACTTATAACGCCTTGCAAACGATTCCTTTGGGGGCTGGGGTGGTGGTGGCGGCGGACCCATTGAATATGATGCTTTTGCAGCTAATGACGTTGAAGCAAAATCCTTTCCTTTTTGTGAATATAACTCAATCTTTCCCCTATCATCACAAAATAACCTTAAATCTACACTTGAAAAAAATATATATTAATATAGTTCTAACTTACCAGTTGACATGAAAGCAAATCATGTCCTTACAAATCAACGATTCTAACTTCTAATAGAAGAGGAAACAGAGTCCTTACAGTTCAAATTTGTCGACGAAGTGGAGATCGGTGAAGAGCTGTCGTTCGTATGCTTGTGAGAAGAGCTGTCGGCGAAGGCCAAAAATATGTGGAGACCGGTGAACGATGGGACGGTGGAGATCGTCGGTCCTCTTTAAAACGATGGAGATAGATACTGTTAACAGTTACGTTACAGATCTTGAACTCTAAAACTTTCTATGCTTACTAATTGGAATTCTGATACCTTCAGGTTACCTAAGATTAGGAGATAAAGCTTCATTCGTCTTGCCTTCGCTATTTGAGAGAATGCCATTGATTTCTTGCTTATGTCGTTTAAGGTACCTTTGCTTATTCTCTTAGCAGAGCTGAACGATGTAACAGAAAAAGTAAAGAACGATGGAGATGAAGAGAGAAGATAGAGCTCGGCAATGGAGATCGTTGCTGTGGAGAGAGAAGTTGAGAAATTAGGTTACAGGTTGGGAAATTTTTTTTGGTAAAAGGTCATTAAGAAAGTTGGAAAATTAGAAGGGTTTTAGTTTAAAAAGTGCCGTTAAACGTTTTACTATTTCCGGCTTATAATTTTGTGCCCTTAATGCATACAAACAACGGCACATTTTATAACCCCCGTTAAAAAAATGTCGGTAAAAGCATGAAGTTTTGTAATGTGAACTTATTCTTTAATAAGCATCCACATGCTACCCTTAAATATCTTTATATTTAAACTTATTGGACTAATTGCATACTACCAGTATAAGACATAATAGTAAATCTTTGATCGTTATCAATACCCCTTCTGAATATTACAATGACTAAAAGTTTAAGAACGAAGTTTTGATGTATAATAACCTAATAATTGTAACACATTACGGTTCACTTGCAATGCTATTATGTTCCATAAGTAATTATTCTCAATACTTATAGATAAAAAAAACTACTTCCTTATAATTATCAAAAGCTCAAAATGATAATACATAAATATAAATGACATATAGAATAACCATAAAGTGTTTTACAACCCTGACAAGTCCTGATGGACTTGCAGAACTTACACTAACATTTGATTTTCACGTTCAGGCTATTATAAATATTATCTGTTTGCTTAAGATACATCCACAAACTCAAATATTTCTCAGGCTCAAGGTTTTATTTTCTTTTGATTATTTAGGTAGTTCTATAGGTTTCGGAATTTTTATATATTTCATACATATCAAAGAGGAAGGCATGAACTTGTGTTGTTCACCAATGCAGAAAGAAACTACGTCCAGCAAAGCCTCATTTAGTACTAAGAGAAGAATAAGGGGTTGGAACCAAGCACAGATCATTTTTTCTTCTAACCACAGCCCTAAAAACGTCATCCATGTCAAGATCTTCCAGCTTTCTTCCACCTCGAAGTTTCCAGTCAAAGTGATACAGTAGCTGTGCAAGAGGAAACTCAACATTGGCAATACCAAACACCATGCCAGGACACATCCTTCTTCCAGCACCAAATGGGATGAATTCAAAGTTAGCCCCTTTGTAGTCAATTGAACTATTAACAAATCTCTCTGGATAAAATCTCTCAGCTTCTCTCCAATAGTCAGGATTCCTACTAATTGCCCATCCATTAATGATGACTCTGGACTTAACTGGTATATCATATCCATTAATTTTGCAACTCTGTGAGCATTCTCTTGGAACAAGCAAAGGCACTGGAGGGTGCAACCTCAAAGTTTCTTTGATGACAAGTTTCAAGTACTCTAATTCATGTAGCCCTTCACCATCAACTTTCCCTTTTCTATTGAAAATCTGCCTCACCTCTGCCTGAGCCTTCTGCATAACTCTTGGGTTTTTCAGCAGTTCTGACATTGCCCATTCTACTGTTGCGAATGATGTATCAGTCCCACCAACAAAAACATCCTGAAGTGGTATTAATAATTAAGCAAAGTAGGATTAATTAAATTCTTTGTAAATTTTGCTTCATGAGTACATAAAACTAAAATAGTAACATCAGAAGATCATTAATCAGTCAAGCAAACTTTGTAATGCACATGTAAAAGCATATGAGAAATAGACATACTAACCAAAATTACTGCTTTGATGCTGTCATTTGTTAAAGGAATTTCAAGGTCACCATTCTCCTTAAGAGTCAAGAGAACATCCACAAGATCATCTGCTTTCCCCTCACTATTCTTTGGCGTTTCCCTGCTAGCTTTATGTTCATTGATGACATTTTCAAAAACCTCATCTAACTCTTGGTGCAGCCTCTGAAGTCTAGTTCTTAATCCGCTGAGGAACGGAAGCAATTTCACTGAAGGAAACAAGTCTGCAACATTGAAACCTGTTGCCAACTCATTAACTTCCTTGACAAGTAATGTAAATCTCTCTTTCTCTTTGCATTTCCCACCAAAAGCAGCCTTTGAAACAAGTTCATATGAGAGAGAATATAGCATCTTACTAAGGTTGACTGGTGATCCTGCTTTTGAAGAGATCACCTTAACCAGCTTCGATACCTCTTTTTCCCTGATTGAACTGAAAGATTGCACACGTTTGGAACCTAGCAACTCCAACGCGCAAATCTTTCGCAGCTGTCTCCAATGGTCTCCATATGGTGAAAATACAATGTCTGTTGCATTATATGCTACAATATTCGCAAAAAGTAGCTGAGGCCTATATGCGAAAATGATGTCATGGGTTCTCATCACTTCTGCTGCAATTTTTGGACATGAAACAACGATGTTTGGAAGTTCTCCAAGCTGAAGGTGCATCAAGGGGCCAAATTTCTTGGCCAAATCGCTTAATAAACGATGGGGTTGAGAGCCAGCAAGGAGGTGTAGATTCCCGATGACGGGCAATTTCCATGGCCCTGGTGGTAGTTTTGGAATCAAGTTGTTGGTCTTGAATCTCTTCCCTAGTTTCAGCAGCATGAACATGAAGATTATGAAAGGAAAGATCATTGCAAAGGAGAAGAATTGGTGCTCCATGAATGTAGAATATCAGAGAGTCCTATGGCTGTTGTTACTGAAGTTGCAGTCCATCTACTTATATCTAGATGATTGGTAAAAATGGTTCTCCCTTGTCTTCGGCAATTCCTGTATACATAAGAATATTATAACCACGTGCATGTAGAGAAAGAACTGAAAAGAATGGGTGTTCACTATTGAGCCCAAGACTTTGAATATATCTTTTGTTTCTGATTTAGAATCACACGAAACTAGTGTGGTGGCGTTTGCAACTCTCCGGCTCCAAGGCTGCTTAATTCTAATTACTTTGCTGTATCTCTCAGGAATTTCGGTGCTTGTATGCAATTGTTTCTCGATATTAGGTTCTCTATTTTAATACTGACCGCAATTGTCTGCAGACTGCAGCAACCTAGTGACATAATCCGAGTCTGAATTCTGGCACAGGCGCTGGTCAAATCCGACTATTCTGGCTACTAGAAAATGGTTTTTTTTTTTCAACATATAAAATCGTTGCAAAATGTAAATTTATCGTTGCTAAAATTTTTTTTAACAACTTTTAATCATTACATGATCGTTGCGTAAACTTCCGTTACTAAAAGTATATGCAACGACTTTCGTCGAATAATAAGTCGTTGTAAAAATATATTTATTGCAATGACTTTTTCTCGTTACTAATTAAAATTTTGTTTTAGTATCGACTTAATATTTTGTCTATACTTTCTTTAGCAACAAAATATATTTGGTTGCAATTGCTTTTTTACAACAGTTTTTTGATTGTTGCAATAATTAATTTTGTAACGACTATAATTGTTACTATAAATAAATACGAAACGATAATTCTATTGTTTTTAATTTTATTCTCAAATACTATAATTGTTGCAAAAAAACAGTTACGAAATGACAATTCTATCGCTTTTAATTTTATTCACAACAACTATAATCGTTGTTAAAAAATAATTAAGAAACCACTTTTTCATTGTTTCTAATTTGTTTTACAACGATTATAATCGTTGTTAAAATTAATTATGAAACCATATTTTTATGGTTTCTAATTTATTTTATTCTACAAACAAATTTTTATCGTTGCTAATATCTTTTGCAATGTAGGAAAATTAATAATCAATATTATTGTTGCAAATATAAAAATATTGATAATTTAAATATTTATTATTAATGATATTTAAAATTCAATACAATTTCATGAATAAAAAAATATATTAGTGTAGACAACTGTGCTATTAATAACCAATAAGGTTGGCAAATTTATCAAAGAGAACCAACCCTTGTATCAAATGTAATCAACCACCCCTTAATTTCTAATGTCTTTGTGACTTAAAGAGCTTTGGCAGATCTTCATCCTGATCAATCGTGACTCTCAAATTCTCCTTTACAAACGATTATAATCTTGATCTTCATTAAGAGAAAGAGCAATGATGAAGTTATCAATTGGCAGCCATTTTTCCACAGTGACCAAGCTGCTTGAAGTTTTCTCTATTCTAAAATATGATTGTTCTTGACGGTGGTAGTTCCCAGTGTAGTTCTTCACCAGGTAGCACTTAGGAAGTAGCTATGCTAATCAAAGTAGATTTTGTAATTTTAGACATGATGATAACATGAGGTGAATAAAAGATATAAAAATGATATAAGCTAAAATTCGATAATTAAAAATTTTATATTAATGTGACAAAAATTTTAAAAATAAATTTGTGTTTAGCGTGTTAACATAAATTTTGACTTAAATTTTTCGCATTTTGCACCATTTTATATGACATAAACATAAATTATATACGCAAATTGTTAAATCTATTGAGAACCTGTTTATTAGTTTAATTAATTTCATGTTCAACAACTGAACTTTTGAACATAGAACTATACTTCATCCATGTCTCTACTTGTTTGGATCCGTTTTGCTTCAAAAACCTACTGCTTATCCCAGCCTTAGGCCTATTTTTAACATTTCTGAGGTTGCCCACAGCTCACTCTACAGATACGTAAGAGCAGGACTAATGCTTGAACTGGACTAATACATTAAACTTTATACTTTTTCTCAATTTGATAAATCATTGGTTTGGATAGACAGTAATATTAAAAAAGATAAAATCACTATTAAGTAACAATAATTATTAATAAAATATTAAAAAATATAAAAAACAACAATTTTACAAGTGTCTTTTTGTCTTTTGTTAGTTTTTTTGTTTTATCTATTGGAATCCACCGCACCTTCAAAACAAAGCAAAAATTTAATTTTGCTGGTATTTCAGCTGGTAAAATTTCATCGGTAAAACTTGAATTTTGGTAGTAATTCTGATATGTCAAGATTTAGCATTAGGCTAATTCTTATTGATTAGCTGCTTTCAAATTCATTACCACAAAACTAAACTCTTTCTTGTTCCACTAAGATAAACAATTATTTTGTTGAAATGTCGATATGAATTATAACACAATTATTTTTTTTTATATTTTACGTGATTTGATACTATAAGAATTTGAAATATATTAATGAATTATCTTGAAAGATAATTTGACATGCAGGTTCAGAATCGACAAGAAGAATATACCTTTAGGCCAATCCATATGAGCTGATCTATGACTAGTGACTACTTTGAAATAGCAAGATCAAATTTTCAAAACTGATTGCAGCATTTCATTGTAAAAAAATATCTCTATGATTGTGACTTTTTTTTGAAAGAGTATATCTCATTCAAAATTACAATCATAATCAGATATTATATTCGATGAACAGATAACTTGATGAATTGATAAATACAATAATAAAATTTAATAAACTAACTAAACTATAACAAACTAAACAAATCTCACATTTAATGAGACTCGAACTTGAGACCTCAAAATCTCAAGGTCTCTTCCTTGCCATCAAACCAAGGCCTCATTGGCTGATTGTGACTGTTTAGCCTACCTTTGCTGAATATATACTTGTTCGTATTTTCTACTATTTCAACAATTTAAATTGCAGACTTGAGTCACTTTGACAATTCTTGCATACATAAAATAATATTATAACCACCTACTGCTTTGTAATCGAGTCATTGTTGCAAGCTTTCGTCAGTATAGACCCCAATTTCAGCATCACGTGCATGGAAAGCAAAGAACCGAAAAGAATGGGGGTTGAGCCGAAGACTTTGAAGGCCTGGTGTCTCTGATTAGAATCACACTTAATATTGACAGCAAATGTCTACAGATTGCAGTCAGCCTCTAATTTTTTATTTTACTCATTAATCATTATTTACAAACACATAAAATCAATTAATTTGTCGTGAATATTAAATCAAAATCGTATAAAATTAAAAAAAATTCAATTTAATTTTTTTAAACACTTAAAATTAATTGATTCATTGCGAATATATAAATCTTTCTTTTTAAAAGTGGCTCATAATTTTTTTATAAGATTATTTATTTAATATTATTTTATTTTTTATGCTTTTGTTATGAATTGATAAAATTTCTGATTTTATAAGCTTTTATATTTTATTAATATATTACTTGCAAAAACTTTTCTTATTCAAATAAGCCTTCAAACTTATTTAATCAAAAATATAAATAAGTCTAATCTTTTATTGTAAGAAAATATGATCATGAACTTTTATTGTAGTGTAATTAGAATCTTTTATCGCATAAAATTAAAATCATGAACTTTTATTGTATTGTAGATAGAGCCTTGCGGTATAAAATTTTCAATTATTTGTTTAATTTTTTTAGTTGAATGATTTAATTTGTAAAAAATTCTTTATTTAGAGTTATTTGGAAGAGCAAAGTGACAAATATTTGAAAAAAGATATATTTTAAAAATTTTGTCAATTGAACATTATTCACCCAATTTTTAGAGTTAATGCGTATAATTACAAGGAAATATAATTTTTTATGCAATAAAAGATCAATAACTTGTTTACATTTTTTAGTAAATTTTGAAGATATATTTAGATATTGAACTTAGAGCGTAGTGATATAACTCAAATAAAAATATATGTATATATAATTTTAGACTTTTAATTGGCTCCTTTAAAATCAAATGTCAAAATATGCCATTGAAACAAACTTTGGAAAATCTATCAGGTGCACAATGAGATTGTGTAAGGGTTCGGCCCGTCCCCCGTTCGCCTTTACTCATCCGTACTGTCCTCTTTGGCGAGCTCACATGGCCCTTTCAAGGTTTTGTCAGACAATTGGTTATGAGTGACTTGACACTTGAGGAAGTCAAGGGTTCAAGTCGCTCCGGACGCGAATTGTGAGTGATCCAGTGAACGGGTTGGGCCTCAAGACAAAATCTTGAAGGGGTCATGTGGGTTCACCAAAAAAGACAGTACGAATGAGTAAAGACGGACGGCGGATGGGCCCAGGCCTTACAGATTGGCGGCTTGGAAAAAGATTGAAAATTGAAAGTCAATGAATCTTAATGCCTCACCAATTTCATCCTAGGACTTAGTGTTTAATCAATGGGCACTTCAAAACATTAATTGCATAAAGTCAGCATGGTTGCCACTATTTACCAACTTCTATTAAATAATTTCTGGCATTTCCTCTCAAGACCATCCCCTACACTAAAATATTTGCATTATTCATTGCTCTTATTTTTCTACGCATTTTTCAATCCTTGTTTACATCACTTGAAGTCATAGAACATGGCAGCACGTTTGGTTTACCAATACAGCAAGGCTGATGGATTGAAAATTATTGAAAAATGATACGTAAAGACGTTCCCTGGTGACCGACTACTGCAGTTGTGGCCCAAATTCGACCAGGTAAAATATCTTCTTTCTCGTGCTTCTACGCGACAGTTGAAGCATGGTATGGAGTAGGAACAAGGAGAAGTTCGTTCTTCGTAAAATATTTGCATTATTCATTGTTCTTATTTTTCTACGCATTTTTCAATCCTTGTTTACATCACTTGAAGTCAAAGAACATGGCAGCACGTTTGGTTTACCAATACAGCAAGGCTGATGGATTGAAAATTGTTGAAAATGATACGTAAAGACTTTCCCTGGTGACCGACTACTGCACTTGTGGCCCAAATTCTACCACCTAAAATATCTTCTTTCTCGTGCTTCTACGTGACTGTTGAAGCATGGTATGGAGTAGGAACAAGGAGAAGTTCGTTCTTCGTCCTGACAGTCAAGTTGCTGGTGAAGGAAACCGAAACAACACGCAGCGGAATTTAAATCATTCGGCCTCCACCAAGATCGATTCGGAGAGTTGTCTGATTAGGGTTTCGAGATTTTACCTAACGTTTTCTCTGAATTTTCTGTCGTTGGTCGAGTCACAAGCAGCAACTTTTCGTTCCTACCTCTATGGTATCCACACGAACGGATCTCACGACTCTTGAACGTCTCACGATCAGAAGCCTTGAAGAGCGTTTTGATTCCTTATAACCGAACTGCTAGCTTCGATTAAAAGGAATGTTTTTTTTGTTTTCTGTTTTAAAAAGGTGCTATATGGCTATGTTTCAGAAAACATCCTTTTATAGGCAGTAAATTTTACCCTAAAATTTACTGTCAAACAGAACTCTAATCCTACTTAGAATAGGATTAGTTATATCCCTAATCCAATTCAGAATAGGATTAGTTATATCCTTAATTCAATTCAGAATAGGATTAATTAAGCTCCTCATTGATCTGTTCTAAGTGTGCGACCCAATAGGTTCTCAAAACAATGGCAATGACAAAATTGTCACAGGCAATGAGCGGTATCTAGCAACACATCATTGCTACCCATGTAACGAGAATGTCAATGACTCGACATAACCTTACTCGTGATAGATGTTACCGTGTAGTCTAATCCCTTTATCCTTTGATGTCTCGATTAGACACAAGTCATGGAATGTGTCACACTTGTATAGTCTAATCAGCGTTTCTTGATTCCTGAGTAGACTAATTAAACAAATAAAATCAATATCTCATATTGACTTATTCGAGCACGGCCATGCATTTCTTAGTCTCACTCTATCAAAGGGCCCAAGACATCACTCTTGTTATATAAGAGGGATAAATCCTATCTTGATCACTCAACATCCCTCTACATAGATCAAGGCATACTCAATTACTACCTTTATAGTCCATCCTATTACGAATGACATCTAGCAGCATTAAAGTATGCAATTCTCTATGTTGGGATCTTTGATAATCTCAAGTCAAAGGGTCACATACACTATCATCACTATGAGAATCGCTTATGACACTCATATAACAATCCATGTAGCGTTCTCATGGAGGGTCGATCCAGTACATAGTTCTCTAACATGTACCTATGTGATGACTTGATATCTTATATCCATGACAATGGTCATCAGTCAACCACATACTAGTCTTATCGTATCATTGTTATCCTTATTCACAATAATACTTGACTAGGGATATTTTAAGAATAGTGTGTTATTACTATTCTAAGGACATTATCATATAAAATTATATTACGCAGTTATAAGACAAATATAATAATGAACTATGATAAATAAAATGTCATGATACATAAAAAATGCCAAAGTCAATCATCTAATGAATGGTTCTAAGGACATAATCCAACAGTTGGTGCATAATCAGTCCATGTTTCCTTGCAAACTCCCTCAGGCACCGATGGGTAGAGAACCAGCCACCTGGTGCAGGTTTCCTATCATAGGTAACTTCTGAGGTCCTGGAATCAATCTCCGAGTTAAGTTCTAAGATTTTGATTTACTTGTCCGTTTGATTGCCATGAATAAAACAAGGCGGAAGGTGAAGAGGACTGTGGGTAAGGGTATCTGGAGCTCCATTAGCATTCAGAAGAGGAATATGGAAAGAAATGATATGAACAGATCAGTGATCACAGAACTGTAAGGTTTTATTGTCTCGGTTTATTATGTCATACACGAAAATAAGCAGCAGATTAAAAATCAACAAAACCAAAATCACCAGGATCATGCAACAAGATTAATTTCGGGATAAAATCTAACCTTTTGGTGTACTCGTGTAGGAATATTCGACTTCTGAAAATATGACAGCCCACGAACAGCCCTTGATTTATTGTTAACTCAAGACTCCTAGCTGAGAGAAGCCCTCTAACGGTATCCACACGAGTAGGACGCAAAACAATACCTTTGCCTGAGACAAGATGTGACCAGAAGCAAAGGGAGGAGGAAGGGAATTGTTTTCTGAGAGTGCTAACTCTAAGAGGCAGAACGGCTATAAAAATATTCTCTTCTCTTGTATCTAACTTTTAGACTTAATGTCGTTTTTATAGTGCCTCTTAACAAAACCCTAAAAAGGCCTTAGCCTTAGTCCAACTATATTGGGTATTTTGGGCCTTTTAAAATTATTTAATCCAAATCCAATTGATTGTAAAGCATACTCTAACAATCTCCCACTTGCACTACAACCAATTGGTTATGCATTTTGATTAATAATTTGGTCTGCCTATGAATTATTATATTAATAATTCATAATTATAATCTCATTATAATTGAAAAGACCAAAATATCATTTAGTAATCTTGGGCTAAAATTACTATTAATTAAATCCCAAATTCTAGTTGGAACAGGTGTAGACACCCCATTTTGTCCGAGGTCTTTTAAGGTTATTGGGCCTATTGGGTTTGATAATTAGAAGACAAATTTAATTTTTGTATTACTATGTTGTTTATTATTTAAAAAAATAACAAAATAAAAAAATAATAATAAAAAATAAAAATGAGAAAAATAGAACAAAAATAACAAAAAAATAAAGTGATCAAAGAAGGAAAACTTGAAAAAAAATTAAAATAAATAAAAAAATCAGAATCTTAAAACAAAAGCAAAGTCAAAAATTTAAAAATCAAAATCAATGAGTGAATCAAGTGAGAATCAATAAAGATACAAGTCAAATTCAAATTTGTGCATGGATGGAAAGGAAATAAAATGGGTTTTAATACCCATATCAAGGAAAGGAAAGAAAATTAAATAAAAAGAGACAAACATATATATTAAAGGTGGGGGAACTAGGGCTGAAGAAGAAAAAGATACAGGGAAGAAAAAAAGAAAACCTAGAAAATTTTTCTACTGACTCTTAGCTAGAAGGTTGCCATCGTGATTTTCGACTTCGACAGCTGCTACCTTTATCCTTCATCTCTAGTGTCTAGTTTATCAAACATAGCCTTGCTTTTGCATCCATCTGGATCCATATTCACTGTTGCCGTTCCAACCCCGTCATCATCATCGTCTACTGCTACTATTATTTTTACAAGCCACGTGAGACTGAAGCCAAGGAAAAGAAAAAGTAGCACTTGTCTCGTTCAAGGCTCCTTGCATCATCCTATTGCCTTTGCCTTACCGATGCTAGCCTTGCTTACTCTGTATGTTGGTTGCTAAGTCTGGGTGAAATAGAAAGCCAAAGTTCCTTGACCACGTGAGCAGGAAAGCCTCATATTGCCATCCCTTGACTCATTCCTCTGTTGCAGCGATGGAGTAGCAAAACACATGTGGTGGTGCAAGAGATCTATGACAGCAGAGACAACAAGGCAGTGGTGGTGATGTGGTGCGACGATGACAAGGTTACAATGCAGTGACAACGCTGTAAGAGGAGATGTTGTGGCTCGCAGTAGATGCCAAATCAGGGAAGGAGATGATGCAGTCGCTCAAATACAATGGAGAAAACCTTCACCATGGATCGAACATAGCCATGGTAGCGGTATCGTGGAGCAGTGCGGTCGAATGATGCAGGGGCAGTTGGTACCATTTTAAGATGGGCGTTGTGGGGGTGCTAATCCTTCCCCACACATAACCGTACTCCCAAACCCTAGTGTCTTTGAACGTAGACCAAGCCTTATCCTTAGTTTGAATAGGTGACCAATCACACCTAGGTTAGAATGGTTGGTGGCGACTCCATAGTTTTGTGTCTAGCTATTAGGTTTACTCCAAAACTTAATACGTTACGACAGTTTGGCGACTCCACTAGGGATGTTAGAGGGTCAAGCCAACAATTGGTTTTAGGTTATCTTAGATTCATCTTAAGAGTGTTAAATTTTATAAAAGAAAAAAAGACATTAATAATTACATCTTCCTTCAACACACACTTCACGCGCATTTGCATACATCAGCCCTCTTCCCGAGCCTTACCCTTTCTTAAGAGGGAGTAGACTACTTACGCTCTCGTGAGGTAATACCTCCGCAATGGCTAGCGAAATACTCCCACTCAAATTGAACCTTTCCATTTTGTAACCTGTGATGGGTGAGGATTGGGTGCCTTACTAGTTCTTTGTGGACGATAGTGAGGAACAATTCGAGAACCTTTAGAATTCTGACTTATCCAAACCAAGCATATAGAGAAACCTAAGAAGCCAACTTTAGTTAGAGCCATGCCATCTCATCTTATAGAGATAACCAAGGATCAGGACACATGAAGGAAAATTTGTTCTTTTCAAGAAATATAATAATAAAAAATCAAAATAAAGAAAATAAAGAGATGAAATGTGTCTATTCATCGCATGAGGCTTTATTTTGATTTTGCGATGCATAACATGTCAATTTGAACATTGCACCTATACATCTAGATGTTTTTGGTCATACATAAATTGAGCATGCATCTCATGCATAGGTTTGTAATTGCATATCATGGCATCTGGACTTAGACTATGGTAATAAAGGTGAGAAGATAGCTCGGCCATCAAAATTGCCAGTCACCTACATGATACTTGTTTGCAAACAAGAGTAATGGAGAATAAGCAATTGGCACGAATTGATGGAATAGAAAAAGTGCAACAAGAGATTGTCGGGGCCCAAGAAGAGTCTAACGAACAATTGGCCAAGATGATGGAGATCATGATGAGCTTGGCAAAAGGGAAGGGAGTTAATGAAGACACTGCCGCTCAAGTTCAGCCTCCCATTACGGAGAAAGAGACATGTATTATCTTTTGATCTTAATAAAATGGTCTTAATTAAATATTTAAAAGAACTTTATTTATTTCGAAATCATTTTGTTATTTATTCTATTTTGAAATATTTATTATTTTTTTTATTTTGTAATAAGTGAAAATCTTTTGTATTGAAAATTATTCCGAAGTACCCCAATACTTTTGGTAGTATTTCGGATAATTCCCTCACCTAGAGATTTCTTAAGAATCGCTACTTGCGATTTCTATAGAATCCCATCATCAGGAGATTTACACTTATTGTAAAATTTCATGGATGCAAATGATGCAATCAAAATACAGATGATGCACATGAGAAATCCATTGTTTCATTTTATTATTTTTTAATTCATTTATACTTATATTATTATTTTGTAATTTATTTATATTTATAAAATCTTGTTTTTATTGAAAAATCATACTAAATATTCCAATACGCTGGTAACATTTAGCATATTTCTCTCACCTAAAGATCAGTTAGGAATCACTACTTGTGAATTCCGTAACATCTCATCATCGGAAATTATTTATAATGTATATCTCGTTTATTTTTCTTTAATTATTTTTTTCTTCGTCATTGTTGTTGTTATTATTTATTCCAAAAGATTAATTGTAACAATTTTATATTTTTGTTTACTTATTTGTTTAAAATTTTTATTTATTTATTATTTATTTTTAATATTAATTTATTTCATCGAACTAAAATTACTTGGATACCCCAACACGCTGGTAATATTCAAATATTTTATTTCGACCCTAAGGATTATCAAAGAATCACTACTTGCGATTTCTAAGAAATCCTATCATTGGAAATTAGTTTATATTTATGTTTATTTATTTATCTTAAAATTTATATTTATTTATATCCACATTTAAATTTATTTAGTTTTACCATTTCTTACTTATTTTGTTTTTTATATATTTTTATAGAGATAAAATTGATTAGATGTCCCAATACGTTGGTAACATGTAATGTTTTTTTCTCGATCCTAAAGATTATCGAAGAATCACTACTTGTGATTTCTTTGAAATCTTATCCTCGGAAATTCTCATTACTACTTTTTATTTTTATTTTTATTTTATTTTTACATTTATTAATCATCGTTTTATAAATATCATGTTATTTAATTTTTTTAGAATTCTTTTATTACTGTTTTCTATCTTATATTTTTTTGTATTTTAAAATATTTTATTTTTTAATTCATGTTGTTTTGAATCAATAGTCAAACTTATTTGGAATGAAACAACTAATTAAATAACTAAATAGATATAAAAACAAATCATATATGTAATGTATTTCATACCTTAAACGCCTGGACCCTTCTTCCTTCTCCTTTTGCCTAGCCTTGACACATCCAATGGTAACTTGAAATGAGTAAAAGGACGCCTGACACCAAGGTTCCAAGCACGACATCTTGCCAAGCCCAACGTTCTTTCTTTCTTTCACGTAAGTAATGGAGTAAGGCTTAAATATTTAGCAGGGCAGTGAGGTTTGGAGATGGGTGTTTCAGTGTAGTGACCGAAGGCAGCAGCAAAGCGTAGCAACAGGGCTACGACAACAGCGAACAGAGATGACTCCAGGCAAGCAAGGGATGCTAGAAAAGTGGCCAGGAACGCAGCGGCAGTGACAGGCACGGTACAGCAGTAGCTGAAGACAGAGGCGACAACAAGGTGGTCGAAACAGGAACGATGGAAGCTGTGCTGGGCGATGCAAGAATGGGATACAGGCAAACGTGGGTTTCTAAGCTGTTTAGGAGCAGGGAAGTGCGGCAGTTTTGGTTGTAGGCGAGACAATAGGTGATGCAATGGTGATGACTTACGATGAAGCAAAGCAAGGGCAGGGGCTGGAGGAAACGAAACTTGGTGAAAGCAAGGTGAAGTGCTCAATAGTGTGGCAATAAGCGCAGCAAGTGAAGATGATGATGCTGGTGTGCGCAGGGAAGGGATCGGTGCTGGAGTGGTTCACATGCAGTGATGTGTTCGGCAATGGAAAGAGGCAACAGCTTGTGGCGCGAGATAAGCAAGGGGTTGACGAAGATGATGATGATGATGATGGCGATCAGCAGTGATAGTCACGATAGTGCAGGCTATTTGGCAGCAACGATGGCAGCAAGAAACCCTGGTGCAGTGACCGTTGAAGCTTGCTCCGATGAAGATGTCAGTGAGCAGAGCAGCGATGATGGAGATAGCAAAAAAAACGGTGGTGCAATTGGTGCAGGAATCTGCCGTAGAAGGTGGTAGCGAACCGGTGCAGGCAGGTGAAGCTAGTTGGGCAAAGTGATGCGATATGAGGCTGGTTTCGGTGAAGTAGAGGTGGTTATGTTCAAGGATGATGGCAATACACAGTAGTGCTAGACAAACACGGCCACAAACTTCTAAACCGACAGGGTAATAGCAGAGTAAGGCAACGATAGCAGCGGCCAAGTGCACACAGCAACAGGGGAAAGGCCGAAATAGCAACGCTAGCGTGAGGATGATTGTGCAGGGAATGGTGCAGTAGCTAGGCGGTGATAGATGGTGTGGAAGCTGGGATAGTGGTGATAAAAAGCAGGAAGGTGGCGGTACTAAGAGGCGGCCACATGCTTCTCAAAGTCTTTGCAAAAAAACCTACGTAGGGTTTTTTTTTCGTGTATCTTTTTTCCTCCCCCTTTGTTTTTTGGTTTTTTTCAAGGTTTCTTTTTTTCTTTCTCCCCTTTTTTTGTTCCGTCCCCCCTTATGTAATGGCTTTAGATGGCCACTTAAAGAAAGTCCTTCAATTTTGATTTTTCTTTCTTTTTCTTTGCAATTTTTATTTCATTAAATTTTTGTGATTGATTTTCTTGACAAATTACATCCCTAAGTTTAAGTAATTGACTTGGGTATTAATTCCTTCCATTTTTGCCGTTAATTTCATTTATTTATGGTAACAAAAATCAACGTTGGTCAACCCATGATATGCAAAAGATATATATGGTGTTCACATGGGAGATTTTAGGGTTTGACCAAAATTTATTTCATTTTTTTTATTTTTATATTTTTTTAATTTTTTTTTAAATTAGTCGGACAAAATTCGATGTCTACAGCTGCCCCTCTTTGTACATTGCTGAGAATCAGGAATGAGGCAAAGACTTTAGACAACAATTTTGTCGAAACTTTTTATTTTTATTTTTTTGAAAAATTCAATTTTGATTCTTGAAAATAATATCTTGACTCCATACCAAGACTCGACCCATGAGAACAATGAATTCGATTTGAAACACATAATATCTTGACTCCCTATCAAGACTTGATCTACTTTTGAAGGAGTGAATTTGACTTTGAAACACAACACCTCGACTCCATACCAAGGCTCGATCAACTCTAAAAAGATGAAATCGATTTTGACACATGAAACCTTGGCTCCTTACCAAGGCTCGATCAACTGTGAAAAAGTGAATTCGATTTTGAAACGCATGAACCTTGACTCCCTACCGAGGCTCGATCCACTGTGAAAAAGTGAATTCAATTTTGAAACACATGATACCTTGACTCCATACCAAGGCTCAATCCACTGTGAAAAAGTGAATTCAATTTTGAGACACATGATACCTTGACTCCATACCAAGACTCAATCCACTTTGAAAAAGTGAATTCGACTTTGAAACACATGATACCTTGACTCCCTACCAAGGCTCGATCCACTATGAAAAAGTGAATTCGACTTTGAAACATGATACCTTGACTCCCTACCAAGGCTCGATCCACTTCGAAAAAGTGAATTCGATTTTGAAACACATGATACCTCGACTCCCTACCAAGGCTCGATCCACTGTGAAAAAGTGAATTCGACTTTAAAACCTAATACCTTGACTCCCTACCAAGGCTCGATCCACTGTGAAAAAGTGAATTCGATTTTGAAACACATGATACCTTGACTCCATACCAAGGCTCGATCCACTGTGAAAAAGTGAATTCGACTTTGAAACATGATACCTTGACTCCCTACCAAGGCTCGATCCACTTCGAAAAAGTGAATTCGATTTTGAAACACATGATACCTTGACTCCCTACCAAGGCTCGATCCACTGTGAAAAAGTGAATTCGACTTTAAAACCTAATATCTTGACTCCTTACGAAGGCTTGATCCACTGTGAAAAAGTGAATTCAATTTTGAAACATGATACCTTGACTCCCTACCAAGGCTCGATCCACTACGAAATAGTGAATTTGATTTTGAAACACATGATTCCTTGACTCCCTACCAAGGCTTGATCCACTGTGAAAAAGTGAATTCAATTTTGAAACATGATACCTTGACTCCCTACTAAGGCTCGATCCACTATGAAAAAGTGAATTTGATTTTGAAACACATGATACCTTGACTCCCTACCAAGGCTCGATCCACTTTGAAAAAGTGAATTCGATTTTGAAACACATGATACCTTGACTCCCTACCAAGGCTCAATCCACTATGAAAAAGTGAATTTAATAAGAGAAATTTTTGTTTTTTTTTAGAGAAATTCACATATTTGGAACGAAGAAAATATTCCATGATTCACAAAAATTTTGAGATTCGCATCTAGAAAAACTTGAAGATTTACATCCTAAGAGATTCGCATCTAGACTTGAAGATTCACATTCTAAGAGTTTCACATCTTGACTTGAAAGTTCACATTTTAAGAGTTTCTCATCTTGACTTGGAGATTCACATCCTAAGAGTTTCACAACTTGACTCGAATGTTCACACTAAGAGATTCACAAATTAAGAGTTTCTCATCTTGATTTGGACATTCTAAGAGTTTCTCATCTTGACTCAGAGATCCACATCCCAAGAGTTTCACATCTTGACTTGGAGATAAAAGTTTGCCATCTTGAGTTGAAGATTCACATCCCAAGAGTTTCACATCTTGACTTGAAGATTTGCATTCTAAGAAATTCAAATCTTGACTAAAAGATTCACATTCCAAGAGTTTCTCATCTTGACTTGGAGATTCACATCTCAAGAGCTTCACATCTTGACTCGAATATTCGCATTCTAAGAGATTCACATCTTAATAGTTTTTCATCTTGACTTGGAAATTCACATTCTAAGAGTTTCTCATCTTTAGAATTTCACATCTTGACTTAGAGTTTCTCATCCTAAGTGTTCATTGGTTTTGTAAATCAAATATAGAAGATCTAAGCCCTATCATGCATCAATTTTACAATGAAGCCAACTAAATCTCATTTACTCATAAGCTAATTTCATTGGGCTTCAAACCACCTAACAATGCCAGTGACATTAGACTTAAACTCTTGTCATGACTGCACCATTTTTCTTTAAAGAAAAGTTTCTTACTCTTTAAGGAACAACTAACCCCATTGCATTCCTTATTCATTCATTTTCTTTTTTTTTCCTTTTATTTTTTCAATGATGCAAATGCAAAATGCATGCCCCTAAAAAAAGTCTATCACAATGATGATAAATGCAAATGCTTTCTTGGAATATGCCCTAATGTAATAGTTAAAAACCATGATGCATGTGTCTTTTATAATGATATGAATGCCTAAATGACAGAAGTCTCCTTTTTTTCAAAATTTCTCTCCTTTTTTTTGGTGCCAAAAATCCATGGCTTTCTTCATTAGGATCATTTCTTCTTCTCACAAAGATTCTCTTCTTTATTTCCAATCTCGTTCACAGAAGCACAGATGTCAGCTACATTCAACATTCTTGCTCTCTTTTTGTATATGGCCCTTTGTCATCTTTAGAATCTTTTCTAAAGTAATGCTAAAGATTTTTATGTATAATTGTCATTTATTTATTATCATTCCAATTCCATGACAAATGAAGTTCAGTCACCAATTTCCTCAATCCATTTTGGGAAAGAACATTAGAAAGCTTGGGAGAAGAAAGAAATGTAGGAACAAACTTATCAACGTATAACAAGAAATTAGACAATTTGGGGTGAATAACAATGATAGATTCTCAATTAAGAAATTGGATAGTTCAAAGCAAATGACAATGATAGATTCTCAATGAAAAATCAGACAATTTTGACAAACTAGTCAGGATTCTTTGAAAAATCTATTCAATTGACATTATCGATAAAATTGAGTTGCCCCCTACACCATGAGATTCTCAAATGATGCTGGTTCTTCTTATGTCAAACCATCTTCCAAAATCTTCAACTAGATTATCATTCTCTTGACTCAAACTGCCCTTTCGGGTTTTCAGTTTGAGCCTCCCCCTTTTATCCTTCTTTTCTCTTTTCCTTCTTTTTTTCTTTTTTGTCTTTTCTTTCATTTTTTTTTCATTTTCTCATTCATTTTTTTTCTTTTCAACTTCACTAATATTCCCAACAAATTAATAGCAATCTTGTTGTTTCTTGATGGCATCATAAGTATGTCCAAGTTCAATGCATGATTCTCCAATTTCAAGCATTCACATTTGATCAAAATGGACTTTTAAGGCACGTAATGTAGGCTCTGATGATGGGTTATGAAAAAAAATGGATATAATCAGGCTCAAAATTTGTTTCTTTAAGGGTTAAAAACCAAAGGATCATTTATCATCGTGCAAAGCATGCTTGTCGCTTGCTTTAATTGATTTTTATTTTCATCATTTTCTTTTTTCTTTCAACTTTTCATTTTCACCTCTCCTTTTTTTTTCTACAAGAGGACTCAAACATCAAAAGGTATTTTCTCTTTTATTTTCATGACTCATGACCTGAATTTCTTCGTTTGTCAACAAGTTTTTTTTTTTTTGCAAAATTTGCCCCTCAATGTGAAGGGTGATCCTTGGTGGGTTTGTTTTGAAAAGTCATAATAGGCTCAATGGGGGTGGCAAATGGATAATTTTACTCATGCACGAAGGATAGATCAAAGACGGCCATTTCTCATCTCAAATGTAAATACTCTTATTGAAGAACATTTATTGAACAAGAACAACAAAATGGATACAAGAGCTTCACTTCTTTCTCATTTCATGCGATTTTAACTTCTCTTGATAGGAGCTATCTTTTTATTGCTTCAACAATTTTAGCAATTTAAGGGACAAGAATGATCACTGACTTTGCCAATAGAAATAGAATTTTTCAAAATAAAATCCCAGACTATCGTCATAATTGACTGCTTATTCATTTTTTGGGAAGTTAAGTGTGGCTGAAATACAAAGAGATGAAAGCAAAGATTTGTATGGAAGAGGATATGTAGTGCAAATGCATCTGTCATTTTATTCAAATGATAATAGATAAACTAACTCATGCATAAAAACTTCCCCAAAGCTTATAGGCGTAAGCATTTAAGGAATTTCATTACTTTAGAATAACTCAAAAGTGACAAACTTTGGCCCTTCCTCATAGAACACTTGTCCTCCAAAATCTATGCCTTTTTGCAGCGAAAGGTTCCCACCAACATTTTACTTTTCCTTCTTATCAAAATTTAGCAAGCCAACATTGATCAAACTCTACACCTTGTATTTAAAAGCAGGGCAAGTCTCTATGGAGTGGCCTACATTCCCACAATGATAGTCACATCGAGCAGTGGCATCATACCATTTAGGATATGGAGGTTCTAATGGTTCTAGATAAACAGGTGCAACAAGATTATCTCTCACCAATTGTGGAAATAACTCTGTATAGGTCATAGGAATTGGGTCCACAGAGATTCTCCCTGGATTATTCCTCACCCTTTTTTGACTACCCACCGGTTTGTTTGATTGAGTAGGGACTTGAAAATTTGATTGCCAACTTGGGTGACAAACAAGAGGATTATGGGTAGTGTTGTCTATAGTTGGATAATAAGGATATGAGTGATGTGTAATACAGGGTTCAAAAGGAACGAAACTCCTTGGTGGTTGATTTTCAATGGCAACAGCTTGTGTTTCTCCCTCCTTCCTCTTATTTGCCCCAACTCTATTTGAAGTAGAAGCATCCTCAATTTTACCACTCTTAATAGCATTCTGTATCATTTCTCCAGAAATTACCAATTTAGCAAAATTTTTTGTAGCACTCCCCACAAGCCTATCATAATACAGTGATGGCAAAGTATTAACAAACAATACCGTGGTTTCCTTCTCAGTAAGGGGAGGCTGCACTTGAGATGCGATGCCCCTCCACCTATTGGCATACTCCTTGAAATTTTCAGAAGGCTTCATTTCCATATTCTGCAAAGACAATCTATCCGATGCCATGTCAATCATATGCTTATACTGGGACAAGAAGGCTTTTGCCAGGTCATTCCACTTGCGAACATGACTTCGATCTAGCTTATTGTACCACTTCGTTATTGTTCCAGTTAAGCTATCTTGGAAGCAATGAATGAGCAACTTATCATTATTCGTATACCCAGACATTTTTCGACAAAACATAGTGACGTGAGCTACTGGGCATGTGGTCCCATCGTATCTCTCAAATTCAGGTATTTTAAATTTCAGTGGAATTACTAGATCTGGGACCAAACTAAGCTCATTAGCATCTATATTTCCAAAGAAATCCATTCCTTCGATTGCCCTTAACCTTTTATCCAACAGTTCATATTTTTATTGTGGCTCGCCACTTTCTTTCCTCAACTTTTCTTGCTCCATGGGATCATGTAAATTTGGAACAAAAATAGGATCAACAGGGCTAGATCTCGAGTGCTGTCCTCGGTCTGGTTGTTGATTGACAAAAACATGAGCTTGGGGATAAGCTCTTTGGGAAGTTTGAGTTTGAGGGGCTATAAACTCCGATAGGTACAGTAAATTCTCTCTCATAGGTTGAGGCTCATTTCCTGATCCTTCCGTGACCTCTTTGCCTTTCATCAAAGTCATCATCATCTCCATCATCTTCGACATTTGCTTCTGAGATTCTTCTTGAGATTTAGCTAGCTCCTGCTGAATTCTTTCCATCTTTTCCATTCGCTCAACATGTTCATTTTCCATGGCTTTGGCCTTTGATTGAGTACTATAACGATGTCAAATAAGTGGTTCAGAATGCGGTGGCTTCTTTATTTTGGCACCTCTGACATTTGTTTACCGCAATTTAGAGCATATTATTATTTGAAATTGTGCCATAAAAGAAAAGACTATTAAAATCATCCCAATACGCTGGTGAGGATTTTAAAAATCTTAACTTTTTACTTCCAAGATTTGATGTCATTACTTATGATCACCAAAAATTTTCATAAGTGGGCACAAGATGGAATGTATGTATGCATGCTAAATGCATGTATGTGCATGAAATTCAATAGCTATTGCACATATGATGAGATGCATATATCAAGTTTAAAATCTTACAAAAACACCTTCTTTTTTTAAAAAAAAAACGAAAATTTTTTTTTTTAGAATATGCATGCTATTGAAATCACAAATAAAATTGAATGAGAAGGGTTTTTATTTTTATTTTTTTCACAATTTCAACATTCACTTTATTATATTTCCCATCAAGGTGTTACATAAAAGTATTCATTCATGTGCCATAATTTAACGTAACCCTCACAAAATGCTGGTATAGCTCTAGCTAAGGTTAGTTTCTCTATGGCTTAGTACATGCTTGGTTTAAGTCTCTAAAGGGTAAAAGGTTCTCAAATTGTTCCTTACTGACGTCCACACTAGACTAGTAAGGCACCCCAATCCTCACCCATGACAGGCTACAAACGAAAAGGGTTCAACTTGAGTGAGAGTATTTCGCTTGCTATTGCGGAGGTTATCACCTCACGAGAGCAAAGGTACTATACTCTCTCCTAAAAGGGACAAACTAGGGTGTAGGGTTGATGTATGCAATGAATATGTCATGTATGCAAAGGAACAAAATTTAAAGTGCATCTCAACAAAATGCAAATGATAAAGATGATTCACACATTTTTTTGTTTGTATTTTTTGTTTGTATTTTTTTGTTTTTTTAATTATTTTTTTATGAAAAGTTTTATTAAATATTTATTAAGACCATTAACTAAGATTTTGGATAAAACATGATTAATCATGGTTCGACTCTTTAATGTCCCCAGTGGAGTCACCAAGCTGTCGTAACGATTTTGGTCCGGGGACTCGATCGCTAGACGATTTTGGATAAACACAATAAAGAGGAGTCGCCACCAATCTTTTTTTGACTAGGTGTGATTGGTCACCTAAAATTATCTATCTTTTTAATAAAATCTTAAAATTAATTAAGTTTTATCAAAAAAATAATTTTTGGGTCTGCGAAAACAAAGTTAAGGTTCGGGAGTTCGGTTACGCGTGGGAAAGGATTAGCACCCCCGCAACGCCCGTTAGAAAACGGTACCACTTAATCATGTATTATCTTTTGATCTTAATAAAATGGTCTTAATTAAATATTTAAAAGAACTTTATTTATTTCGAAATCATTTTGTTATTTATTCTATTTTGAAATATTTATTATTTTTTTTATTTTGTAATAAGTGAAAATCTTTTGTATTGAAAATTATTCCGAAGTACCCCAATACTTTTGGTAGCATTTCGGATAATTCCCTCACCTAGAGATTTCTTAAGAATCGCTACTTGCGATTTCTATAGAATCCCATCATCGGGAGATTTACACTTATTGTAAAATTTCATGGATGCAAATGATGCAATCAAAATACAGATGATGCACATGAGAAATCCATTGTTTCATTTTATTATTTTTTAATTCATTTATACTTATATTATTATTTTGTAATTTATTTATATTTATAAAATCTTGTTTTTATTGAAAAATCATACTAAATATTCCAATACGCTGGTAAAATTTAGCATATTTCTCTCACCTAGAGATCAGTTAGGAATCACTACTTGTGAATTCCGTAACATCTCATCATCGGAAATTATTTATAATGTATATCTCGTTTATTTTTCTTTAATTATTTTTTTTCGTCATTGTTGTTGTTATTATTTATTCCAAAAGATTAATTGTAACAATTTTATATTTTTGTTTACTTATTTGTTTAAAATTTTTATTTATTTATTATTTATTTTTAATATTAATTTATTTCATCGAACTAAAATTACTTGAATACCCAACACGCTGGTAATATTCAAATATTTTATTTCGACCCTAAGGATTATCAAAGAATCACTACTTGCGATTTCTAAGAAATCCTATCATCGGAAATTAGTTTATATTTATGTTTATTTATTTATCTTAAAATTTATATTTATTTATATCCACATTTAAATTTATTTAGTTTTACCATTTCTTACTTATTTTGTTTTTTATATATTTTTATAGAGATAAAATCGATTAGATGTCCCAATACGCTGGTAACATGTAATGTTTTTTTCTCGATCCTAAAGATTATCGAAGAATCACTACTTGTGATTTCTTTGAAATTTTATCATCGGAAATTCTCATTACTACTTTTTATTTTTATTTTTATTTTTATTTTATTTTTACATTTATTAATCATCGTTTTATAAATATCATGTTATTTAATTTTTTTTAGAATTCTTTTATTACTGTTTTCTATCTTATATTTTTTTGTATTTTAAAATATTTTATTTTTTAATTCATGTTGTTTTGAATCAATAGTCAAACTTATTTGGAATGAAACAACTAATTAAATAACTAAATAGATATAAAAACAAATCATATATGTAATGTATTTCATACCTTAAACGCCTGGACCCTTCTTCCTTCTCCTTTTGCCTAGCCTTGACACATCCAATGGTAACTTGAAATGAGTAAAAGGACGCCTGACACCAAGGTTCCAAGCACGACATCTTGCCAAGCCCAACGTTCTTTCTTTCTTTCACGTAAGTAATGGAGCAAGGCTTAAATATTTAGCAGTGCAGTGAGGTTTGGAGATGGGTGTTTCAGTGTAGTGACCGAAGGCAGCAGCAAAGCGTAGCAACAGGGCTACGACAACAGCGAACAGAGATGACTCCAGGCAAGCAAGGGATGCTAGAAAAGTGGCCAGGAACGCAGCGGCAGTGACAGGCACGGTACAGCAGCAGCTGAAGACAGAGGCGACAACAAGGTGGTCGAAACAGGAACGATGGAAGCTGTGCTGGGCGATGCAAGAATGGGATACAGGCAAACGTGGGTTTCTAAGCTGTTTAGGAGCAGGGAAGTGCGGCAGTTTTGGTTGTAGGCGGGACAACAGGTGATGCAATGGTGATGACTTACGATGAAGCAAAGCAAGGGCAGGGGCTAGAGGAAACGAAACTTGGTGAAAGCAAGGTGAAGTGCTCAATAGTGTGGCGATAAGCGCAGCAAGTGAAGATGATGATGCTGGTGTGCGCAGGGAAGGGATCGGTGCTGGAGTGGTTCACATGCAGTGATGTGTTCGGCAATGGAAAGAGGCAACAGCTTGTGGCGCGAGATAAGCAAGGGGTTGACGAAGATGATGATGATGATGATGGCGATTAGCAGTGATAGTCACGATAGTGCAGGCTATTTGGCAGCAACGATGGCAGCAAGAAACCCTGGTGCAGTGACCGTTGAAGCTTGCTCCGATGAAGATGTCAGTGAGTAGAGCAGCGATGATGGAGATAGCAAAAAAAACGGTGGTGCAATTGGTGCAGGAACTGCCGTAGAAGGTGGTAGCGAACCGGTGCAGGCAGGTGAAGCTAGTTGGGCAAAGTGATGCGATATGAGGCTGGTTTCGGTGAAGTAGAGGTGGTTATGTTCAAGGATGATGGCAATACACAGTAGTGCTAGACAAACATGGCCACAAACTTCTAAACCGACAGGGTAATAGCAGAGTAAGGCAACGATAGCAGCGGCCAAGTGCACACAGCAACAGGGGAAAGGCCGAAATAGCAACGCTAGCGTGAGGATGATTGTGCAGGGAATGGTGCAGTAGCTAGGCAGTGATAGATGGTGTGGAAGCTGGGATAGTGGTGATAAAAAGCAGGAAGGTGGCGGTACTAAGAGGCGGCCACATGCTTCTCAAAGTCTTTGCAAAAAAACCTACGTAGGGTTTTTTTTCGTGTATCTTTTTTCCTCCCCCTTTGTTTTTTGGTTTTTTTCAAGGTTTCTTTTTTTCTTTCTCCCCTTTTTTTGTTCCGTCCCCCCTTATGTAATGGCTTTAGATGGCCACTTAAAGAAAGTCCTTCAATTTTGATTTTTCTTTCTTTTTCTTTGCAATTTTTATTTCATTAAATTTTTGTGATTGATTTTCTTGACAAATTACATCCCTAAGTTTAAGTAATTGACTTGGGTATTAAATCCTTCCATTTTTGCCGTTAATTTCATTTATTTATGGTAACAAAAATCAACGTTGGTCAACCCATGATATGCAAAAGATATATATGGTGTTCACATGGGAGATTTTAGGGTTTGACCAAAATTTATTTCATTTTTTTTATTTTTATATTTTTTTTAATTTTTTTTTAAATTAGCCGGACAAAATTCGATGTCTACAGTGGTGATCAATCAATGAAAAGTCATCATCCTTTCATCTATCAGAACATTGATGGGTATGTTTCATTGAGCTTGTAAAACAGTTTTCATTAAGCTAAATTAGCACATGATGTCGATTATATGGCTTGTTTCTCATGTGATTGCAACAAAATCGTGACAAAATGATTTAGCAAAACCCAAATAATTGCAAGTGAAAGAGCAAATTAACCCAACTTGTTGGCACGAAGGTCATATCCCATAGTTTTGTTGGAAAGATCTGCCAACCATATTCACTTGGGGACTCTGGTCTTTTGTTAGTCTTTTGTTAATACATAGGGAGCAATGATATTCACTCTAATAAGTATGTATCAGCGTAATCGAATTGAGTTAAGATGATTTAATATTATATTCGAATTTGATTCAATTTTAAATCTCGAGATTCAAATTTTGGATCATCTAGATCAGTTTTAGTTTTTGAAATTCGAGTTTGACTCGACAAAATATTTGATTTGCTTTACTCGATAAGTTTGATTTGTTATTTTCCAACCCTGCATTGTGAGAAAAAATGTAAATTAATAATAAAATATAAAAATATATTATTAAAAAAACTCGATTAAACTCACGAAATATTTGAGTAGGGTATTAACATATTTGAACTTGTCTCAATTTGTTATTCAAATAGTTTAAGCCTGACTCGAAAATAAATAAATCAAATTCAAATAGTTATATATTGAGTTTTGTTTGAGTAGCTTTTAAGTGGACTCCTGATACTTGATAATATAGGCTATAGACACTCAATTTTGTCCAAATTGGTGATACAATTGTTAAAATTTTCAGATCAATTTTTTTTTGAGCCAATTGGGCTTTCGAAGTCCGAATTAGGATATGTAAGCTTCAAGGTCCATTAAAAGAGACAGAATTTGATTTTATTTTTATTTTACTTTTATCTATTTGTTTTTATTTTTATGATTATTTTATTGTTATTATTATTTGTTTTTATTTTTATTTTTTATTATCTGTTTCATTATTATTATTTTTATTTATATATATTTTTATTATTAATTTTATTATTTGTTTCATTATTATTTATTATTATCATTTCTATTTCTTTTATATTATTATCATTATTATTTCTTTTCTTTATTATTATTATTATTATTATTATTATTATTATTATTATTTATATGCGATCACATTTAATAGGAGTTGCTGGTTTAGACGAAGCTTTCTGTTTTCCAGCCACCGGATTTCGCCAAAACCCCCTTCCCCCGCAATCAATCCTAAACAATCCCATCGCTGACAATTGCCTTTGGTGACCGAGAAATAATAGAACGAACCTAGATGTGATTCTAAAATACTAGACAAAACAATGTTTCTAAATCTGTTTAAAGGGCATGAACAATTCAAGCATAGGGGGATGGACACTGAGACATTTGCAGAAACTGGACTCTATCTCACAAAAAAACCCAAACGCCAACCATCATCCACACCCGAACCGTCACCATTGCCTACCAATCCGACCACCACCTTCGCCATTACACACCGACCATCAACCACCCGAGCAACCATACACAGACTCAAGCTTCAAGCTCTCTCCACTTACCCGAGCACTCAGACTCATTCAACACCTAACCCAAAAATCACCTAAACCCCGATACCCTTACCATACAGCCTAGCTACCCGTAACCCTCCTTGCCCATTATCTCAACTTCAACCTCAAAAACACACACACCCTAGCAGAAACAAACCAAAAACAATAAACCTATTCTTCACAAAGCCACAAAAAAAAACAACAAAGAAACAATATCGACAACCACCAGCCACAACCAAATTAGCAGCAACAAAAATAGAAAAAAGAGAAAGAAAGGTTTCGGTTTAGGGATTTTAGGAGCCTTTGGACCTCGAGATTTGGTGAGGAAAGGCCAGGAAGGAGGAAGCAAGAGGAACGACGGTGAAGGGCGTTTTGGAGGTTGGGGAGTCGACGGCTTTGGGCTCAGATCTGGGATTTTTAAGAAGTTTTAGCTAAAACCAAGCTTGAAATCGAGTAGAGGGGATGAAGGATATTCAGAAGGTAGGAGCTTCTTTGAATTTTAATCACCGGCGACGGTGGTGGTTCCAACGGCGTAGCAGTGGACGGACTGGTTGGAAAAGGGGGAGAGAGCTTTTGGCATTTTTTGTTGGAACGGTTGAAAAAATGAAGAACAAAAAAATTTTTTTGACTTTTATAGTGTGAAATTAAAAAAAAAAAAGAAGAGGAGGTGACCCGCGCTTTGCCCGACCCGGTCCGGGATCCGCGCTTTGACCCGCTCCACCATCCAGCGTTGGGCTCGTTTCAGCCTTGGCCCAATCAGCCTAAACCAGGCCTGATCTCTGCTGGGCCCGCATGCTTTGGGCCAACCTGATTGGGCTGTTTGCAAGCATTCTCTTGGGTTTTAACCCCAAACAATTTGGGTATATTATCATCTCTTTGTCTATTTATTTTATTACATGTTTATTTGTTTAATTATTAATTTCTATAATTTCATTTTTAATTTTAATTTTATAAGCTTCAATTAATATAATTTCATGATTTTTGAAAAATGGAAGAAAAGATTTTATTAATTAATGGGATTTCAAGATTATTGGAAAATGTATATAATATTTCTATTTTATGAAAAGTGCATAATTATTTTTTATTATTCGATATATGACAGGGAGATTATAGTTTGAAGCCTTAATGAAAATGAATCAAGTTTTTTTTAAAACAAAGAAAATTAAAATAAATAAATAATGAAATTTAAATTCAATTAAAATAAAGTCCGATGATGGGATGTTACGGAAGTCACAAGTAGTGATTCCTAGCTGATCCCTAGGTGAGAAGAGTCGTACTAGATGTTGTCAAAAGTATTGACATATTTAGTATGATTTTTCAATAATTTAATTTTTTGTTAAAAATAAATTTTTAAAAGAAAGAATGCCCGATGATGGGATGCTACGAAAGTCACAAGTAGTGATTCCTAGCTGATCCATAGGTGAGAAGAGTCATACTAATTGTTGCCAAAAGTATTGAAATTTTTAGTATGATTTTTCAATAATTTAATTTTTTGTTAAAAATAAAAATATAAAAAAAAGGAAAAATAGAAAAAGGAAATTAACAATAAAGTTTAAATTTCAAAATTAATAAAGTCCGACGATGGGATGTTACGGAAGTCACAAGTAGTGATTCTTAACTGATTCCTAGATGAGATGAGTTGTATTAAATGTTGCCAAAAGTATTGGAATATTAAATATGATTATTCAATAATTTGAATTTTTAATAAAAATGAAGATGAATAAGTTTCTTTTTAAACAAAGAAATATAAATAAATCGACAAATAAATAATGAAATTAAAAACTAAAAATTCATTTGCAATATATATTATCTGTTTGCATCATATGTATTTATAATAATTTTCGAAATGGGTGTGAGTCCCGCCGAGGATGAGATTCTATAGAAGTCACAAGTAGTGATTCTTTAGAAATCTCTAGGTAAGAAAAATTATTTCAAATGTTGCCAAAAGTATTGGAATATTTGATTTAATTTTTCAATAAAAGGGACTCATTTATTTTCAAAGTAAAATTTATTTTAATATATATGATAATTTTCGAAATGGGTGTGAGCCTTTCCGAAGATGAGATTCTGTAGAGGTCACAAGTAATGATTCTTAAGAAATCTCTAGGTGAGAAAACTTATTTCGAATGCTGGCAAAAGTATTGGAGTATTCAATTTAATTATTCAATACAAAAGGGTTCACACTCACTTTCGATAAACAAAATCTAACTTTTTTTTAAATGAAAAATAATTTTGATAAATAATAAAATGCTTCAAAAATGGAATAAAAAAGAATTAATTTTAAATATTAAATTAAGATCATTTTATTGAAATCAAAGGATAACACATGATTATTGTGGTATCGTTTTTTAACGGACGTCGTGGGGGTGCTAATCCTTTCCCATGGGTAACTGTACTCGCGGACCTCATTTTGTTTTCGCAGATCAAAAATTATCTTTTTAATAAAACTTAATTAATTTTGAGATTTTGTTAAAAAGATAAATATTTTATGTGGCCAAGCACACCTAGTTAAAAAAAATTGGTGGTAATTTTTTTTTAAATGTTTTCAAAATCGTCGAGCGCGAAGCCGTTACGACATTGGTATTGGAGAAATTTTGTCTAGGATGACTTGGCAAATGCAGCCCTGAGTTTTTTTATGAAGAACAACATTTAGAATCAATGGAGGAGTTGTTCCTGAATCTAAGGATTGTTTAATTACCACTTTCTTTCAATTCCATGTCTTACATTTCACCACCAAAACAGAAGCTTTTAACCTTTCCACCATACACGGACACACCATATGGAGCAGCCTTGGGGTAAAGCTCGGTATATATTGCACCTTGGACGACTATTTTTTGTTTTTGTTGTCAGCAATAGAACCATTAAGAGTGTTTATGAAACAGAAGGAATAGTAATATGATTAAGAGGGTAGTGGATATCTGATGTTGTGGTGCAAGTAAAACAAACAGGAGAATTGGTGGGAGAATACTTGTGGAGGTCATTGCACATTTTGGACGTGCTAGGAGAGGAGGCTAGTCACTTTCATATCAAGAAGCTAAGTACAAAGGTTCGGAATCCGAAGCATGATTCAAATAGAATATTCGTCTTTTTTATAATTGGAGTGAAGCTGAAGTTATTTGGACCGAAATTCATATTTTACTGTATGTTATAAATTTTTTTAATCACTCGAAGCTAAAAAGATTGTTGGTATCATACACCTTTTTAAAAGATAAATTTTTGTAAAATTGAAAGTCGATTTTTAACACTTAAAATTTCTCATTCTTTATCTTTAAGTTTTGGCTTTCATATTAAAAAGCAAAAAAGGTTTTTAGAAGCATTTCTACGTAGAATTTTGCCCAGGTATGTGATAAGTCAAAGTTGGGGATTCATTGTATTATCAAAGAAAAGAAAAGGAAAAGAATTGAAAAGATGATTGCTATAACGATTTAAGTCCAGAGACCTAATCGCTTGACGTTAAAATTATGGAATCGTCACCAATCAATTTTAACTTAGGTGTGATTGATCACCTCTTCAAAACTAGGGATAAGTACATTGATCTACATTTCGAAATTTGAGTTCAAGAGTATGGTTACGTGTGAGGAAGGTATTAGCACTCCCACAACGCCAGTCCAATGGATGGTACCAATTAATCATGTTTTACCTTAAGCAATCTTAATTTAAATGGTCTTTTATGCTTAATTAAAATTTTCGTTTTATTATTTATATTTGATTATTTAAATATTGAAATTTTTTTAAGGATATTTTTCGACACTTTAATCGAATTCCTAAGTAAATTTTGCACCTCAAGAGTATTCACACCTCAAGAGTATTCACGAGATACACTCGTCCTTATGAAGAAGCTCCGTCGTTGGATTAATTAAATGTTTTATTAAAGGATTTGATTAAAATTTACTATTAAATTTTATTTTTTTATTGTTATTTTTTATAAATAAAACTTTGATATTAAAATTATTCCTCCAAATATTCCAACTCTTTGGTTAAATTTAGAATGAGCGTCTTTACGCCTAGAATTTTTTGAATATCACATACTTGTGAAATTCTAAAATTCCATCATTGGTTAGTTTTCATTTACTCCCATTATCTAAGAAAATATACATTTTTTTATTTAAAGATTATTCATTATTATCATTTTCTCAAAAAAAAATATTTTTGAATAAGACTAATTCATTGATATTTTATTTAACCTTTTATAAGTTTTCGTGAAAAATTTCCTTACATCCTTCAACACTTTGATCAATAGGACGTGTGTGGAATTAATTTAATTCTCACTTACCAAGCCAATATCCACCGATGAGAAAATAGAAAAATAAAGAAAAGAAAGAAAATCAAAGAAAAGTGAGAAAAAAGGAATAAAATAATATATTTTATTCCTCAAGTTTATGAGATAAGCTTCAAAACATTATTTCATTATTTTTTTTGGTTTCCTTTTCCTTATTAGCTGACCGGCCACTCATATTTTAGCCACATTTTCAGCTTTGAAAGCCAAAACAAAAGAGAAGAAATGTGAGATTGGAAGAAATGAGGAAACCATAAGTTACTGTGTAAGCAGATTTTGTTGCCAATTTTCATCCTACTTCCAGTCAGTTTTAGCCTTTTCTCCCTTCATGAAAGTTATTCCAAATTCTCTCCTCTAAAACATATCCAAAATTCATCTCAAATGGAGTTTGTTTGGCTGGTGAGAAGTTTGCTGGAAGTCAGATCTGTCAAGCTGACCTGTTTTGACGAGATTGAGAGAATCACTTTGTAGGGTAGAAACGATCAGGAAGATGACCTTTTCATGAAATGGCCAAGAAGGATCAATCAAAGCCCTACCTCTTCTCTACCACGTATCCAAAAATCAGCTAAAGTGGACCACGTTTGATAAGGGAAATCTGTTCTGGAAATTTCTGCTATACAGGGTAAGTAGTGCTGGAAATTTTCTATTCTTTCTAAATTGGATATAGGTTGCATTTCTGATTTTCTAGGCCTATTCCAAGTGTTATAATGGTGTAAAACTGACCCTAAAGAAGTGTTTTAAGTCTTGGCCAAATGGGTTTCCATAAGGAAAGTGTAAGGAGACAAGGGTGCTTTTGTTATTGATAGTGTAATTCATGTTAATAAACATGAGTTAAGTGTAATAAAGCTTTAAAGTGAAATTTGGACTTGTATATAAAAAGATAAACATTAGGCCTAAGGAAGGGCAATGTAGTAAATTCACCTTTAAGGTAAAATGACACTGGTAAATGAGAAGTAGATGAGTACTAATGTGAATGGTGCAGTTGGAACGATCAAAAATATAGATTGACTTTTGTCACAATACAGCTAAAGTGCAGCTAAGAAAGAGTAACAATTAGTTAGTGTTAAATAGTTATGTGTAAGTGTAAGGTGGTAAATGACTTTGTCTATATATGCTTGTACTGTTAACGATACAGTTTGGTGGTGTATAGTACATGGATTTCCAAGCTTGAACAAGCGAGCTTAATTTTTGCTTTCAGTAAGTTTATTATGCAAGCTACAAGTAGTAACTTACGGGGTAAGTGCCCTATATGAAGTAAATGAATTGATTTGGATGTGACTTTTGAGATGTGGTGATGTTGGAAATATAAATTGTTTTTCTTTTGCAGGCTAGGTAATGACATATCCTAACCCCGTCTTATTGCAGAAATTTTGAAAAATTATTAAAAGTTGGATGTAGATCTCTATGTCTGCATCATACTACTGCATCTTTATGCATAATTGGTTTTATGAGAGTTAAGCTTACGCGAAGTTTATACAAAACGTATGAAAGGTTTTACATCTCATTTACATCACGTTTTGAAGTCTGTGAATAATATGATTTTATAGCATATTCACATGAGTTTTTGGGTTGAGCATGCATTGCTTGTACATCTTATTGATGTGAGACTTCAAAACATGAGATGATTTCTAGTTTATAGACTTTTACGGCATCCCATTGTACTATGAGACTAATAGAGCACTATGAAACATGCCCGAGTAGTTGATACTATTATATAGGCAATATTAGGCTTGTCCGACATTGTCGTTGATAGGTTCCAATTCTGGCTGATCACTAGGATTGGAGATGACGAGGATCTATGGCCATAGGTAACACCTTGGTTCCGGGGTAATAAGGACTGCTTGCTGGTAGCTACAGTAAGCTAAGACTTTATTAGTTGAATTACTGGGTTTGCCTAACGAGAAATGTTTTATGAACATAGCATATGAGATTACATGATATGTGATTGAATTTTACGAAGCACTGTTTTTATGATAACTACATTGTTTGACAAAACCGACTTTGCATCATTTTATGTGCATGACTTCGGTTTTACCATAAAGGCATTGTGATACTAAGTTACATGAGATATGAAGTTTAAATAAGTTATTGATATGTGATTTTATACAAAACACGTGTTGCATGCATTAGTGGTGCTATATCCTGTTTGTTACTATCTCTGCACTTGTGTAGTGTCTTATTGAGCTTTCCCCAAAGCTCACCCCTTCATTCTCCTCCATAGGTTAAACTGAGATAGCAATGTTTGATAAGAGCCGTTCCTCGTTTTGACATTTCTAGCTAGTCGTCAGACCTCAGTTCATAGCTCGGTATATATGTTTACTATTCATATGTACTTGGAATTGGATGATTTTGTATAGTAATGTAGGGTGATATGTGATAAGTATGAATATGTGATTATTTTATAAAATCGAGTTAAAATAGGATGTAAACGAGTGTTGGTTAATTGTTGATTTGAATAGTATCAAGTACATAAAATATTTTGGTTGAGAAAATTTTTAACAACCTTCGGGTTATCAGAAAATTATGAAACTTTCTCGAATATTCTATTGGACTGTATGAGAGTGTGATAGGCCATTTAGGGCCAAAAATATCAGAAAATGGATAGTATCTTGTTTTGTTGTTGAATTATGTTGCAGGGGGTTTTCCGTAGTTCAGCGTAAATGTTGCTAAAATTTAGTCTTAAGTGATTTTAAGTTATGAAAAGAATTGGGACCTAAAGAAATTAACCTTGAACCGTGATCAGGTGAATAGTGAATCAAAATTGAAATAGTGAGACTACTCGCTACACAAACCGTAGTTAAAGTAAAAGGAAAAAGTTAGCCTCAAAATCCATTCTTTCGCTATTTCGTTATTGAAAATGTCTCATATTTTCGGGGTGTGACAGTTATCTTGAGGCGAAAGCTCACCTGTGCAAGTGAAGCGCACACAAGAGCTCGCCCATACAAGTGAAATAGAGAATAGCGAACTCGCCCACTCACTATAGCTCGCCCATACAAGTGAACTAGCGCGTAACGAGCTCGCCCGATAAGATTTAAAAGTGTCTTTTAGTTAATAGATTTGTTTGGGCGGGTTGGGTTTAGCAAAATGCGGGGTTTATTTAGAATTTCTTAAATGAATAAGGTAGAGGATACTTACAATATTCGGCTTGGGTAAGTTTTATCGTCCTCTTCCTTTCGATTTTTCTCTTCCAAGTTTCGTCGCATTAATCCAACCAAGGTCAACTCTCGCTACCACACTTTCTTCTTTCCAATCACACCAAAGTAACAAACATGGGTACTGCTCATCGTCGTCCACGCATCCTCTTCACTACTCCAGTCACTGTCCCAGTCGCACCAGAACTGAAATTGAGATTTTGCTATTGAGTGTATTTGAGTTCTCTCCTTCTCTCTGTCTCCCTCTATATTTTTTTGTCTCTGTATATCTCTCTATGTCTCTGTATGTCTCTCTCTACCTCTCTATACTTCTATCTCTATATATCTCTCCCTGTTTCTATCTCTATCTCCGACCTCCTTCAAGCTATTTTATAGGCATTTTAGTCAAGAAAAACTGATCAAATTCCTCAAATCCAGGGATCATAATCGATTTTGTAGATAACTTTCAAGCTCTAATGGTGTTTGATTTTCTGAGCATTCTTAAATGCTGGAGAAAAAGGTGGTTCTTCCATGGAGGTAAAGAGCTATAGAGGCAGGTTTTTAGGGTCTTGAAACAAGGATTCTCTTAAATCCACCCCTTGTTTCTTTTTCATCTTTTTTGAGTAGCTTTTAATATGTGTTTTTTAGTTAATAAAAACGGATATTAAAAGCTGAGATTCAGATTTGCAGGAGACTTTCAACTCAAATGAAGTTTGTCAAGGGTTGGTGGAGATGGCAAGGCTAAGCTTAGGGTGGCCAGCTGACAGCCTTTGTGAGAATCGCAATTTTCTTAAATCGGTCATATACTTAACATGTAATTGTGAGTATAGATAATGCAATTTATCGAAATGAAGTCTTTGGGAATAGAAATCAAGAATGACGTGAAACGTGCATGTATACAGTATATACGATGTACTTAAATTGATATGAAAGGAGTACTCAGAGTTCTACGTATAGGTTTTGTACATGCATACGCCAACCAATGCATACAACGTGTATGCATACGTACAAACGTAAATACATATATATAACTAAATTATATAATTGAATGACCAAGTGAAGTAAAAATAATATATATAAATTACACGCGTAAATATATATTTATATATTTAGAAATATACATATATAAATATAAATATATTTGAGAGAATAAAAAATTTAAATAAGTATACTATGGATAAATAAATGGATATATGTAATATTTATCTTAGAAAAGATAAATATATAAAAATATATAATGTCTTAAAAAATAAAATAAGATAAAAGAAGTGTATATATATATATATATATATATATATATATATATATATATATATATATATATATATATATTTCATTTGTTAAAAGATAAAGACAAAAATAATATATATAATATATATAAATATAACAATGTATAAAAAATTTAAAAATATATTTTTATAGGTTGGTGGGAAGTTTCCATCAACCCATCGAATCAGTCAGGCCCTCCCCGTCACTTCTCTCAAATTTTCCTTTATTTTTAAGCCTCTCCCAAAACCACTCATCTCTCTCATCCGGCCACTCCCTTCACTATTCCTCATAGCTGGTAACACTCTTTTCTTTCATCTCCTCCTCTCAAGTTTGCTCTCTATCCATTCCTCTCTTCCTCGCAACATTCAGCTTTGCTTCTTTCTTGCCTTCCTCCGTATTGCCTCTACTGTACAAAGCCTAAAGTGACGTGGATTGAAACCAAGAGAAAGGAGGAGTCTGACAGCACCAAACCAAGATAGTCGTGGTGCGACAGGGGAGGTGACCGAACCTCATTCGAAAACTGGAAACAGTAGCTGATACTCAGGTGGCATTTGTGCTACTTAATAAGGCTAGGACAGGGATGGATTGATGATAAAAAGGGCCTGGAACAGGTGGCTTTTAAAGCTAAGGTACAGGAGTTTTTCTTGAGGGCTGTTGAAGACTAGATATGCGAGGACAGAATAAGATAAATGGTGGTGTTCTAGGCTGAGAATGGTGCTATTTTAGGGATGAACAGGAGTGAGATTAGCTGCTGGACAGTAGGTTATCGGTCGGGGTTCTTGAGAAGCCAAAACAGAGGTTGTTCCATGCCACTCAGGTGGTCGTGTTTAGCCGGTCAAGGGCTGGTGTTTGGTCGCTTTAGATGTTGGTTTGAGGGACTAGACAGTAGTGTTTGTATCTTGTGTAAGGGTGCAGTGTTTGATCTGAAACAGAGGCAAACCAAGGCTACAACAAGGAGCTTTTGGGTGGCATGTAAAGGACTGAATGAGGGCTGAGTTGCTATCTGCTTAAACTGAAAATGGCAGCTGTAGAAAGAGCATTTAAGGTGACATTTTCGAGTAGGAACAGTAGCTGTTAAGACCGACCAAAAACAAGGGAAATGGGGACGGTTTAAAGCCTGAAAATGGAGTGATCAGGGGCAGATCAAGGTTGGATTGATTTCTATTGCTGGCGTGGTGGTTAAGAGGCGGTTCAAGGCTGGATATTGGGAGCTTAGTTGGTGCGGTTATAGGGCTGTGCTGGGTGGTTGTTGGACCCTAAAACAGGGCAGTTTAGGGTTGTTTGTTATGGTTGAAGTGGGGGCAGATCTGCTGCTTGTGACTGGGGCGAAGCAAGGCCGTGTTAAGGAAAAAAATAAATAATAATAATAAGCAAGAACGTGGAGCAGTCAGAACAAGGGACTGGAACATGATGGTTGGGGACTAATTATGAGGCATTGAAACAAGCTAATGAAAGGCTAAACGGTGACGTTTGAGAGGCCGTGCCTAGAGCTAAATGAATGGAGAAGATGGCAATAATGTTGCTGGTTTGTGGACAGTTTGCTGCCATCCTAAGTTGAACCGAGAGTAATTAGGCCAAGAGTGAAGGAAAGAAAAGAAAGAAGGAGAAGAGAGGAAAGGAAATATATATTGGCTCGGGTTTATAGGTAAGCCTATACCGTTAAAATTTAATTATATATATACACATTTGGAAATTGATTGAACTCATAGTGAATAAATTATTGATGTTTAATAGTGTACGCACGTCAAGCTCGGTGTATGCGCGAAATTCAATACACACGTGCAAAGTTAGGATTTCGTGCACGTTAAGCTTTAAATCGGTGTAGCATGGCATAAAGCAACTACCAAATCTAAGATTCGAAGCAAAAACATGAGGAAGGGGAACACGGCACTTGAACAGTAAATAGAGGGTAAGAATTTCTAAACCTCATGCCAAGGTATATACACACACACATATTAACTTTATAATAAGGATTGGAGATGCGATTATATAAGAGAATATGGTGATAGCTAGTATGATATCATTAGTATGTAAGTATATACTAAGAAGGAGTGATGAAGATAAATGCATGAAGACCTATTAATATATATATATATATATATATATATATATATATATATATATATATACACATACACGTATGTGTATATGTATATATGTAGACATGTATGATGTTCGAACCATGATAAAGAAATAAATCATGGGTGTAAGACTTGGTTGCAAATCTTAAATATATATATATATATATGTATATATAAAACAAGTTGAAGATTAATAAATATTTTATTATCCTATAAGGAATATAAGATAAGTTTACATCAAAACGATAAGTAGTATCCTAGTAAGATACATAAAGATTTTAACTGTTGACCAAGGGATGAACTCAAGTAATTATGGTTCAAAGATGTAGGTTTGGTATGTGACTTAAGGCAATTAAGATATATTACTAAGACAGTAGTGAATTGGTTACAGTGACACGGAGCGGTGGAGGAGCTTAAGTCACAACTTGGAAATTGAGGAAGTGAACTGCTAAGCTTTGAGGTAAGTGGGTTAAGTAAGCCTTACTAGTATCATCTCGTAAGAGATGAAAGAATTCTTATTAAATACTTATTTAAATTCATATCAAGCTTGGTAGGACATTACGGATAAGACTAATAGAGTAAGTATGGTAAGATATAAATTGGACACAATGTGATCGTGAATAGTAGTTGTTTGGAAAGAAATCTTGCTTGTGACTTGTGTGTTATGCGTTATGGTTTGTTTGTGTTTAATGAGTATATAAATTGTATAAATTTGGTGCTTGCATTATGAGGAATGTATATGAATTAATTAAGTCGCACCGAGTGAGTATGTTAACATATTGTGATACTTTGAGAATGTATATGTGATTTGTGTGCGTATATACAGCTCCCAATGTTGAATTCATGGACCTCGATTAGTACCTAGTCATGTTTTTTGAAAACTAGGAAAATGGCAACTAAGCAATACTTGATCTTTTGTACCGTGTGAGCCACCTCTAGAGAACTTAAGGGACCTACGTGCTACATAGATTCTTCGGAATCTGTGGGAGCCACCTCTAAAATCCTTTGAGAGTTAAGTTGCTACACGAGTTCGGATGAATCACTAGAAAGTATGTGTCGTAGAGGCCAATCCGAGTAAAGACTTGATCTTTTGTACCGTGTGAGCCACCTCTAGAGAACTTAAGGGACCTACGTGCTACATAGATTCTTCGGAATCTGTGAGAGCCACCTTTAAAATCCTTTAAGAACTAAGTGCTACCCGAGTTCCGATGAATCACTAGAAAGTATGTGTTGTAGAGGCCAATTCGAGTAACACTCGATCTTTCATACCGTGTAAGCCACCTCTAGAGAACTTAAGGGACCTACGTGCTACATAGATTCTTTGGAATCTATGGGAGCCACCTCTAGAATCCTTTGAGAACTAAGTGCTACACGTGTATTGATGAACCATTTGAAAACATAAGCCATAGAGGCAAACCTGAGTAACATTCGATCTTTTGTACCATGTGAGCCATCTCTAGAGAACTCAAGAGACCTACGTGCTACATAGATTTTTCGAAATCTATGGGAGCCACCTCTAGAATCCTTTGAGAGCTTAGTTCTACACGTGTACTGATGAATCATGAGAAATTCTATGCCAATGAGATAGTGGATAAACGATTGTGAACTATGAATGTGCTGAATATTATTAGATGAAATAGATCCTACACATAAGACAGAGAATGTGTATAATTGTTGAATTATACTTATATGATGCTATAGAAACATGTGCTATTTGAATGTTTGTTTTCCTTCACACTTAACCATACCGATAAAAAGGGATTAAAAGAATGATATTTTGTGAGTTTAAGATGGAAGAAAAGCATGAATGAGTTTATGCAATCTGTGTACATACAAATTAGTAGCTAATCTTGATATAGTGCATACATGCTATTTTATAGAATTCATGCATATATGATCGTGTTTTACGACATGAGCCTAGTATGTACTTATTTAAGCTACTTACTGAGCCGTGGACTTGCTCACCCCTTAAATTTAACATCTACAGATCATACGGATTGATATCCAGCTCAGGCTTCATATAGGCTCTCCCGGGAACTATACCTAGTAATGGTACTCGCCGACGTTCTCCGGACCTAGCTTTTGTGCTTTTGAGGTATACTAATTGTATATCATTTTGATAGTTATACGAACTTTAAATTTCACAGTACTAGGAAAGAATATGGGATGTAGCTTTGGATCGCACTATATTATTATGTGAGTCTAGATGATTATCGAGTACGATCCGGGTTAAGATGTATATTTTGAATTATGTATAAACTGCAAGATGTGGATTTATTACTGGTTAAATCCTTGAGAAATATAAGATGCATGATTGTGTGAATTGTGGGAAACAAAAGCTGGCTATATTGTGTAGATTTGAATGTGTTTAAATGCATGTGATTTTACTGGAGAAATTGATAAAATATAAGGGGGAGGTTTTCGACCTGTTTCTTTTGGAATAGTAAAAATAAGGCTATAATCATAAAAATCACCATGAGGAGTGTGACATAGCTCAAGAAACAATATTAGTAAGATAAGATTTGATTTATATACTACACTAACACCAAATACAAACCATAAGTAGAAAAAGAAAATTTTGGTTCGTAATTTTTCAAAGGCATAAAGTAAGTGTTAAGTGGACATCATTGGCCTTCAGGTCGTGACAGCCTTTCGTGCCAGTGTCGACACCGACACTACTCTTCTCTTTTTTTTTCATTGTTTTATTTATTTTATTTTTATTTCAATATAAATTCAAAAATCACAATAAGAAGACAATCTAAATATTTTTAATTCCGAAAAAAATTAGGTGTCTATAGTTGCCCCTCTTTGCGCATTGCTGAGAATCAGGAATTGGGTAAAGATAATAGACAACAATTTTGTCCAGCTCATGACCTACTTCTCTTTTTTTTATTATTTTTTGTTTTTTATTTTTGTTATTTATTATATTTTGTTTTGTTTTTGTTTTTTGTTCTTTTTTGTTTTTTTTTTTATGAAAAGATTTAAATTTAACAATTTTCTTCTTACTAACAATTCTTTACTTTAAGTGAGCTCCTCTCTCAAGAGGCATGTGACTAGGGATGGCAATGGGTACCCTATAAACGGGTACCCGGTGCTACCCAACCCGTTTAAGTAGGATTAGGGTAGTGTATAATCGGGTTCGGATAGGGTTCGGATAGTGAAATTACTACCCGTCACGGGTTAGGGTAGGGTTCGGGTAGTTACCTTAGGGTACCCGCTACCCGAACCCGATTATAAATAATAATTAATTAATACAATACTTATATTTTTTATATATCAATTATTTATTATTAATGTTTTATTTAATTAAATTAAATCATTATATATTATAATTATGATTTTTAACTTTAATTTATTTTTACGAGTTAAATTAAATTTATTAATATAATGTTTTAATTAAGTTATTCTAAAATTAATTTTAAATTTAAATTTAAAAATCAAACTTTGATTTAATAAACGGGTAGTTAAACGGGTTCGAGTAGTTAAACGGGTATTTATATTTTATAGGGTTAGGGTTCGGGTAGCATAAATAAAAATAATCGGGTAGTTAATCGGGTTAGGGTATTATTAAAATTAATCGGGTTCGGGTTTGGGTATCCCAAATTTAGCGGGTACCCGACCCGTTTACATCCCTACATGTGACTTAGAAAAATAAACTGGGCTTCTCTTTTTAAGAGGCACACGACTTTGAAAAATAAAATGAGCTCCTCTTTTTAAGAGATACATGACTTTAAAAAATAAAATGAGCTTATCTTTTTAAGAGGCACACGACTTTGAAAAATAAACTGAGCTCCTCCCTTTAAAGAGGTACACGACTTTTAAAAATAAACTAGGCTCCCTTTTTTAAGAGGCACACGACTTTAGAAAAATAAACTGGGCTCCTCTTTTTAAGAGGCACACGACTTTGGAAAAAATAAACTACGCTCCCCTTTTCAAGAGGCATACGACTTTGGAAAAAATAAATTGGGCTCCCCTTTTTAAGAGGCACATGACTTTGAAAAATAAACTGGGCTCCTTTTTTTAAGAGGCATATGACTTTGGAAACTTTGGGAGTAGCATGTTTGCAGAAGGTTCTTAATCAATCATAGTTTAAGCTTTTCCTATCTAAAGGTAATTCTATGTTTGGCTGGTTATTCACTGAAAACCAAATCTTACCCAACAGATGTGATGCAAATGTTCTCGTAGATATGATGTCACAGATGATTAATGAGATGCATTACATAACTCAATCAGGTATGACTGTACACACTTTTTGGTGATGTGCAAGTAAGATGTGTATGCTTCTTAAAGAGATGCAACACCTGTTATGAGATGATATTGATGTGAGTTTTAATTTAAAGTTTCACGATCTCATGCCTTTTTCTCTTTCTCTTCTTTTCCTTTCCTTTTCATCATTCCACTAAGATAACCTTCGACCTTGCATTCCTGTAGTTGCATTCATGCACTCTTAATCCTTTATCATGCCAGCTAGATCTCATCACTTTCCACTAGTACCATCATACTTTGCCTCATTTACATCTCACTCTTGTTATTATTAAATCTCTTATAAGTAATTCGAAAAGTAAATAGATCTTCTTATGCCTACATTATGAGACATACTACAATTGTGAATTTCTTTCAAAAAATGGGTAAGAGAAGATGATTGTTAAGTTGAGACAACAAAAGAGGAATGTGTGTTTTATTCGAATGGAAGGCAATTTAAACAAATACAATGAAATATGAGATCAAAGTTCAACACTACGAATAAAGATACCCTTACAATAGTTATTTTGATCATTGTGAATTAATCGAGAACCCTCTTTTGACTTCATTACCTGATCGATGGCTTTAAGCTTCAGAGAATACCTCAAAATGAACTCTGATCCCTTTTGCTTACGAGCTTGTAGAATATTTGGCTACCAACCTCATGCACCATTACTTTCTGTGTAGGTCGCCCCTTTTCGAGTTTTCAACTTAAACATTCCCAATTGGGTGTAAATCACCCTTTTTGGGTTTTCAACTCGAACCCCTCCTTATATATTTCTTTTTTTCTTTTTTTTGTTTTTTATACATAATACTTCTTTACTGCATTAGCATTTACTGGATTGGGAAGGTCTCTTCCATCCATTTCTGCCAAGGTCAATGCTCCTTCTGAGATTGCTTTTCTTACTACAAAAGAGCCTTCCCAATTTTGAGCCCATTTACCATGTGGGTTAGAAACATTGGGTAGAATCTTTTTCAAAACCAAATCCCCTTTTCGAAAATTTCTGGGACAAACCTTCTTGTCATGTGCTCATATCATCATTTTCTGATACAATTGCCTATGACATAGTGCCTTGAGTTTGTTTTCCTCAATAAGGTTCAATTGCTCATACCGAGCTCGGACCCATTCAGCTTCATCCAATTCAACTTCCATAAGGACACGTAAAGAAGGAATTTCCACTTCAATAGGCAAAACTGCCTCCATCCCATACACTAATGAAAACGGGGTGGCTTCTGTGGATGTGCGAACCGATGTACGGTAAGCGTGTAGAGAAAAAGGCAACTTCTCATGCCAGTCTTTATATTTATTTGTCATCTTCTGAATAATCTTCTTGAGATTTTTATTCGCAGCTTCAACAGCTCCATTCATTTTTGGACGATATGGCACCAAATTGTGATGCTTAATATGAAATTGTGCACATACTTCCCCAATCAACTTATTGTTGAAATTCAGATCATTGTCTGAAATGATCCTTTCTGGTAGCCCATAGCGGCAGATTATCTCTTTCTTAAAGAACTTGCACACTATAGACTTTGTCACACTGGCATAAGATGCTACTTCCACCATTTCGTGAAGTAATCAATCGTCACCAAAATGAAACGATGTCCATTTGAAGCTTTGGGGGTCATTGGTCCAATCACATCCATTCCCCATGCAGAAAATGGCCAAGGAGTTGTCATGACATGTAAGGATGTGGGAGGGACATTTATCTTGCTGGCATATATTTGACATTTATGACAACGTCGAGCAAAGTTGATGCAATCACTTTCCATTGTCATCCAATAATACCCTACCCTCATGATTTGTCAAGCCATCATATGACCATTTACATAAGATCCACAAACACCTTCATGAATTTCTTTGAGTATCCTTTTGGCCTTATGGCATCCATACACCTTAGCAACACTTGATCTCTCCCCTTTTTGCATAAAATTTCACCATCCAAGAAAAATTTCATGGCCATTCTTCTCAAAGTCCTTTTGTTATTTTCTGATGCCCTTTCTGGATACTGGCGATACTTCACATATTGAAATATATCATGATACCACGGTTTCCCATCTATCTCTTCTTCTACGTTTAAGCAGTGTGCTGGTGATCCACATATGCTCATCTTGATGGGACAAATTTTAGGGCCTGAATTTACCTTGAACATTGCACCTAGAGTAGCCAATGCATTAGCTGTTGTTTGGTTTCTTCCCAAGGTAAATGCTTAAAACAAATTTTCTTCAAATGTTTAACTAGATCGATTATAAATTCACAATACTGGACCAATTTTGAGTCTCTTGTTTCTTATTCACCTCACCACTGATAAATTACCAAGGCTGAATCTCCATATACTTCCAGTACTTTAACACCTTTGTCGATTGCAGCTCGGAGCCCTATGATACAGGCCTCATATTCTGCCATATTATTAGTGCAATCAAAATCCAATTTTGCAGTGAATGGACAACAATCTCCCTCAGGGGATACTAAAACTGCCTTAACACCGTGCCCCAAAGCATTAAATGCCCTATCAAAGTACATTTTCCAAACAAGTTCTTCTAAGGTACCTTCATCATTTTCTGTGATATGGCTATTAAATCTTCATCAAGGAAGTCAAAATTCATTGGTTCATACTCTTGTTCAGCTTGATCCGTGAGGAAATCAGCAATCGTACTACCTTTAATGGCCTTTTGAGTCATATAGACAATGTTATTCTCAGAAAGCAACACTTGCCACCTTGCAATCTTCTCGAACAATGAAGGTTTCTCGAAGATATACTTAATAGGGTCTAATTTTGAAATTAGCCACGTAGTATGATAAAGCATGTATTATTTTAGTTTACGAGCTATCCAAGCCAAAGCACAACACATCTTTTCTAGTGAAGAATACCTGGCTTCATAGTCAGTGAACTTCTTGCTCAAATAGTAGATAGCTCGCTCTTTTCTCCTAGTTTCATCATGTTGCCCTAACACACACCCCATAGAATTTTCATGCACTGTTACATACAAGATGAGGGGTCTCCCTGGCACAGGTGGCACCAACACCGGAGGATTCTAAAGGTACTCTTTAACCTTATCGAATGTTATTTGGCACTCGTCATTCCATTCTCCTGGGTCTTGTTTTCGGAGGAGTTCGAAGATTGGATCACACTTAGCAGTGAGTTGGGAGATGAAACGCGAGGTGTAATTCAATCTTCCTAAGAATCCTCTTACTTCCTTTTAGGTACGAGGCGGTGATAAATTTTGAATGGCATGTATCTTATCGGGATCCACTTCTATACCTCGTTCACTGACTACAAATCCCAATAGCTTTCCTGATTTAACCCTAAAGGTACATTTGACCGGGTTGAGCTTAAGTTGGAATTTTCTTAACCTTTCAAATAACCTTTTAAGGTTGGCAACATGATTTTCTTCTTTCCAAGACTTTGCAATCATATCATCCATGTAGACTTCTATCTCCTTATGCATCATGTCATGAAACAAGGTTACCATTGCTCTCTGGTAAGTTGCACTGGCATTTTTCAACCCAAATGGTATGACCTTGTAACAAAATGTTCCCCACATAGTCACAAAAGTGGTCTTTTCCATATCTTCGGGTGCCATTTTGATTTGATTATAACCAGAGAAGCCATCCATAAAAGAGAACAAAGAATGTCCAACCGTGCAGTCGACTAAGGTATCAATATGTGGTAGGGGAAAATTGTCTTTTGGAGGAGCCCTATTTGGATCACGATAATCCATACACATTCGCACATTTCCATCTTTTTTAGGAACTGGAACAATGTTTGCTACTTATTCACGATATTTTGCCACCTCCAAGAATCCTGCATCAAACTGCTTCTTGACTTCTTTTATTTTTAGCAACATTTCGAGCTTCATTCTCCTCAACTTTTGTTGAATTGGCTTGCATTCTGGTCTTACTGGTAGTTTATGAACCACAATATCATAATTCAGACCCGGCATGTCCTGATATGACCATGCGAACACATCGGCATACGCATGAAGTAAGCTTATTAGCTCTTTCCTTGTGGACAACAATAGAAATGTGCCTATTTTAACCTCTTTTCTCACTTCATCATTCCCTAGATTAATGGTCTTAATAGGTCCTTGATGGGGTATAATTTTCTTTTCTTCTTGTTCCACCAAGTTTAGGAGGCAATGTATCATCATCAATACCCTCTTCTTCATTAAATTCACCAGCACAAACAATTCTTTCAAAATCAGGTTTCGGAATATCATCACAATGGCCTTTATATTCATTGTTTGGATACCTGCATATGAGACAAAAGTTGGGAAAATGTAGATGGACTCAAATATGCATGGACAGAAAAGATACAAATGAAAGAATTCACATGGGAAAAAGGTATGACAAGAGGCAAGATTTTATTGAAATAATAAATAGCCCTACACAAGAGACCTTGATACCCTTGGGCAGGGGTGATCAGGCTTTACTTATTGAATTACTTTGGTAGAGATTTAGTGATAACAGGAAGATCGATGTAGTGCCAGTTTCTCAGCTGAAAGCCTGGAGGGCAAGAGTGCACCCCTGAAACTCTTGGGACCTCTCTTTATCTATGTTCACCATCTGGATAGACAAATTCTCGAATGCTTCAATTGAATCTATTACAAGCTCATCCTTGTTAATCTTTACTAGGTTTGGATAAATATATCCCACAGAATGAAAGACATCTTCTAAAGGAGGAAAAACCATCAGCTTAGTTTCCTTATTGATCCCTTTAAAATTGGCTATTCTCTTTTCCCTCTTCTTTTCCAAAAATTTTCTCCTCTCTAACCTAGTTGGCTTATAACCAAGACCAAATCTATCATCTTTTACTTTTGCCGTCAAAGCTCGTTTTATCCCTTGCAAATTCTTTCTTAATCCTGCTCCAGCACAACATCCTTTCCCAACAATTAGTTGAATTCCTGACATTGTGGCGCTAGACAATCGTGGCATTGGTATCTTAGATCCTTCTCCTATGTATGTAGCATTTACAAATTCCAAGGACATAAAAGAACATTCTAGTGCATCCTCATTCACCTCAATATATAGGGTAGTGGAGGAAACTGTAGCAATCATATCTTTTTTTCCGACTACACCTACTCTTGTAAGGGAAAGAGCTTGGAATTTTAATTGTCATGGTTGGAGGAGTGACAAGGCTAGATTCCTCCTTTTTGGGACTTGGCTTTTCCTTGTAAAACACTATCATTGGCTTTCCCCAAGGGTATCTCGAAGACTCATTTATAACAGTGCTTACTACATCTTTCTCTTCCTCCGTATAAAACTTGATCAAGAACGAATCCATCATTGATTGGATCACATGTCAAAATTGATGACAATTTTGCACATAGTGACCCACAGATCCCCTATGATATTTGCAAGTCTGTTCTAAGCTAAATTCATCTTGACAAATCGTCGAGTCCAATGGTATAGGCTGAATCATCCCGGCCTTGACTAAAACATCAAATACTAGACTCATTCTAGTCTTAACTTCTTCCACCTTTCTCTTGATACAATTTTTCTTTCCAACTTCAGCTGTACTAATTGATCCTCCACTATGACTGGGTAACAGATTAGCATTGATACTTGGCTCCACCTCTTTGGAAAATGATTATCTCCCCGACTTGATCAGATCTTGCACCTTATACTTCAAAGCCGTGTAGTTTTCGGTTGAATGATCGGGGTTTCCACCATGGTAATCACATCGAGCGCTGGGGTCATACCATCTTGGAAAAGATGGTTTCATTGGCTCCAAGTAAAGAGGTGCGATCATGTGACCTTTCACCAGTTATGGGAACAAATCTGTGTAGGACATAGGGATGGGATCAATAGGATCCTTTTCAATGTTTCTTCGAGGTGGTCTTTGGTTAGCTGTTGGGTTACCGTTTGGCTGATAAGGCTGGACTGTAGTTGTAGGTGTATAGTAAGGTGCCAGGGGACGAAAATTCGGTCGAAACATCGATGGTTAGAATGGACTTTGGTAGGAAGGGTGTGAGACATAGTTTGTGGTCAGGAAATAGGGTTGGTAATTTGGGTAAGGTTGAGGCTATGGCTGAAATTGAGGTGGGTAAGGTGCATATCCCTTATATCGAGGTGCTGCGTGTGTTACTGCCTAGGTTTCGACCTCTTTCTTCTTAGACAACCCGCCCTTCTTTGGATCACTGCCTTTCAACTTCCTGCACTTGATTGCACTTTCGATTATTTCTCCAGTGATAACCATGTCTGTGAAGTTCTTTGTTGCATTCCCTATCATACGTTCATAATAGAGGGCCTTCAAAGTGTTGACAAACATACCCGTGATTTCCTTCTCAGTCAGTGGTGGTTGGACTTGGGATGCAATGTCCCTCCAACGCTAAGCGTATTCCTTGAAGCTTTCATTGGCCTTCTTTTCTATGTTTTGCAGAGATAACCTGTATGGGGCCATATCCATGACATGCTTGTATTGAGCGATAAATGCTCTAGCTAGGTCATTCCAACTATGGATACGTGTACGATCTAGCTACACATACCACATAGCAGCTAACCCAGTGAGGCTGTCTTGAAACACATGTATCAACAACTTATCATCGTGATTACAAGCAGCCATCTTGCGACAATACATTGTCACATGGATAATGGGGCACTTGGTGCCATCGTACTTTTAAAACTCAGGAGTTTTAAACTTGGGAGGAATGACCACATCTGGTAGTAGACATAGTCCCATTGCATCTACAAACCCATAGAAATCACTTCCCTCGATATCCCGTAATCTCTCTTCTATGATGTTTAGCTTTTTCGAATCTAAATCACCTTTTACCTTCGACACACGACCTCTTAGCTTTTCTTGTTCCCTTGGATCATCTAAGTCTAGGACTTGAATTGGATCTGTGGGTCTTGTCCCTTGGACTGGAGGTATTGGCATTGTAATCCGAGGTTGTGTTGAGGCGCTTGGCGTAGCCGGATACATGTATGCATAACTGCCCATATATTGTGGTGGAGGTGGAGGTAGAGGTATGCCTTGTGAAGATTAAGCATAAGGTGGAGGTGGGGGTATGCCTTGTGAAGATTGGGCATAAAGTGGAGTAAATCCTGGAGGGTATTGGGGATTGTCATCCTTACGGGGTTGATCACTCCCTTGGTTAGGTGTTTCTCTAGCCACTTCTTTCTCTTGGCTCATTCTTGTCATCATTTCCATTAAGGCAGCTAATTGGCCCCAAATTTCATCTTGCACCTTTTCCATCTTATCCATCCAGCTACCTTGTTCTTCTTCCATTGCTCTTGAACGCAATCGAGTATTGTATGAGTATTTGGGAATTTGGGTTGAAATCTTGAATGTTAGAGCTATTATTGAATCTTTATTACCACAATAAGAAACTAATCACTATATGATGCAACTTTGAAATATTGTGTTTTATTTAAATCATATGAATAAATGAATAAATGTGATGTTAAATGAATGATACTTTGAGGGTATTTATGCCATTACAATTTCAACAAAAAGGAACTTTCATTCATTCAAAGAGTCACTTATTACATTCCGATCATATTCTGATTATATCCATAAAAATGACTAACTTACTGATATTGATCCTTAGCTTCATCTAAAAAGTTAAACAACCTTTGCCCGTATTCTCCTATTGGGCGGATTTCTTGCTTCAGAGCTTCAGCTTTATCAACCATCTCTCTTGCCTTTGTGACGGCTTTGCAAACTTAAGTGGCCAAATGTTCTATGTATTGCTGTCTTCCCAAACTTCCCACTCTCCACTTCATGCTTGCATCTTGTGCCAAGTCATATCCATAACTCCAGTTATTTTCACTTCGCTCCCAATCTTCTATGACCACTTTAATGTGGTTCTTATGTTCTTGTAGCTATTCCTCTAACATTTGAACCTTCTGTTGCAGTGTAACATTTTCATTTTCTAGCTCGACTTGCTTCTCCTTTTTCAGCTTTGCCTTCAATTCCTCATTCTCTTTCTGGTATTGATTCAACTTTGTTGCACTTGCTGAGTACATGCTTTCCCATTTTTGTTGTTCCTGAGACAGATAGGCAACTTCTTCTTCACTTTTCTTTGCTTTGTATGCCCAATGTTCGGCCCTTTTATGCAAGTCTTCCAACTCTCTTTTCCTTTCACTTGAAGTTTGGATAATCCCTCCAATTTTCATCTCGGATCTCAACTTCTTGTTCTCTTGGTGTAGATTTCTAAGATCCTTGCTGGTGATGTTATGTTCGTGTTGGACTTTCTTGAGCTTGGCTTCTCGTATTTCTGCGTCATACCTGAGCCGTTCCATCTCTTTCTGAAGCTTCAAATTCTATTGTTTCCATTTTTCCTCCTCTATCTTGCATTGCTGCCTGACAATCTCGGCCTCAGACATTTCTACTTCCGGTCATGAAGGCATGTCGTATTCTCTTGGAAAAAAATACTACTTCCCTCACTTGCCTGGTTCTCCATATTGAGTATTCTGGAGTAGCCTTATCAGAGAGAGGTCTAAGGTTGACTCTCCATGTTTGTTTCCATGATCGAACAGCTTGCTCAGCCTTCTTCATTGCCTTCGACTCACCATAAGAAAATTCCATGTCATTGAGCCCGTGTCTCGGAGGGATGAATTGCTTTGCTCCAAATTGTCTAGTTCCATAAGCGGTGCGTAGATCACCAGTCCCTATGGTCCCAAAAGTTACACCCACGGCACTTCCCCACATCGATATAAGACGGGTACATGAGGCATCCATGGTGTCATCCATACCACTTGACTTTCTTCGAGTCTTTGCAAAAAATTGGCCCATTCTTCCTTGTTCTTTGATTTTGGCCACTTACTGTTGCAGAACTCCTTGACTGGGGCACGTCGATGGATGAACGTTCTTTTGAATGCTTTTTCCTCGCATTTAAAATGGCTCTTAACCCAAACATGAAGTAATTATATACATCCCACAAATCGGCCTTCTTCATTTCGCCTACAATAATTCAAAGAGCTGAAAGTTTCAGCGACAATGGTAGGCGATGGATTTCCATTGTTGTCGATTTTCTCAAAAAGATCTATTACATCTATTTCAACGTGTCCTAACATTTTCGGGAAGATAACCAAACCATAAATTGCTAAAGCAAAAACCACCAATCCTTGCTTGTCACTAAGGTGCCCCTTAATAAATTCATGAAGGAAATCCCACGGCACACAAACATTGGACTTTTTGCTTCACATGGAGATCTACGTCCTTTGGTCTGACTCCCAAAAGCTTAGCTAGCTTCTTGCGAAATCCGGACTTTGGCTTTCGAACATATATCTTATCCGGACTTTTCAAATCTATTCCCAACAAAACTGAGTATTCCTCTACCGTGGGTGTTAAGTCCAACCCATTGAAAGAAAAACACTTGTGAGAAGGATCCCAAAACTGAATAGCTACTCTAATCATAGATTCTTCAACTTTCACAGCAATCAAGGATTCTATTTGGCCATATTTCTCACGGAAATCCTTCTTCCCCTCCTCGTTGATTTGATTCCATAAATTAGCCAAGTCTATTAGGTTATTTTGTTTCAGTTTTAAATTCACCTCTTGTGGTAGTGAGGACACAAAATCTCCAGTCAAACAATCCATTTACACTTATTGAACCCTTTCAGACCAAATTTGTACTTCTCTGTAGGAATTACACGGAACATTCACAGATGACGAACAAGCCAACCTTTCTATGGATTCTGTGAAAAAATTCCTCGTTGAAGAGAGCCATGGCTAAAAACACCCCTTATATGACTACGTGATGCAAGACGATTTATGCAAAAGAACAAAAAAACAAATACAAATCAGTATGTGTATAAAAGATATAAACAAAGAAATAAAAGCAGATAAGGAATGAAATGCTTATTTATGCCCTATCAAAGGTCACTCTCAAAAGGGTAGGAATGGCTCTATCCTAGGTTGGCCTCCTCACAACACGTTATAGGCTTGTTTAAGGTCCCACACGTCTAACAAGTTCTCAAATCATTCTCTACTGTCGTTCACACTGGACTAGTAAGGAACAGATTCGAGTGGGAGTATTTCGCTTGCCATTGCGGAGGTGATTACCTCACGAGATGTATATGAAATGAATGAGCATATATTCTACTTTATTTATTTTACAATATTTTCACACAAAAAGAATGTAATGAATCAAATGATCAAAAAAGAATGAAAGGATTATTATTTTTAGTTTTAAAGAAATTTGTTTTAAAAGAAAAACTAGACTTAAATGTTAACCAAGACTATCAAATTAAAATTTAAGATACCACATGGTTAATTAATGGTTTGACCCTCTTAGCGTCCCCAGTGGAGTCGCCAGCTGTCGTAATGGTTTCGCGCTCGATGATTTTGAAAACATTTAAAAACAAGGAGTTGCCACCACTCTTTTTTGTCTAGGTGTGATTGGTCACCTAAAATATTTATCTTTTTAACAAAATCTCAAAATTAATTGAGTTTTACTAAAAAGACAATTTTTGGTCTGCGAAAACAAAATCGGGTCCGGGAGTACAATTACGCATGGGGAAGGATTAGTATCCTCACGATGCCCGTTAAAAAACGGTACCATAGTAACATGTGTTGTCCTTTGGTTTCAATAAAATGGTCTTAATTTAATATTTAAAAATAATTCCTTTTTATTCCATTTTTGAAGCATTTTATTATTTATCAAAAATATTTTTTTTCATTTTTTAAAAAAGGTTAGATTTTGTTTATCAAAAGTGAATGTGAACCCCTTTGTATTGAATAATTACATCAAATACTCCAATACTTTTGGCAACATTCGAAATAATTTTTCTTGCCTAAAGATTTCTTAAGAATCACTACTTGTGACTTCTACAGAATCTCATCCTCGGTAGAATTCACACCCATTTTGAAAATTATTATGAATTCATATAATGCAAACAGGAAATGAATGATGCACATATATTTATAAAATGAACTTTATATATTTTGATTTTTTAATGAAATTCACAATATTGAAAATTTTAACTAAATATCTCAATACTCTGGTAACATTTAGTTAATTCTTCTCACCTAGAGATATTCGAAGAATCACTACTTGTGACTTCTACGATATCTCATCATCGGAAGAATTTCATTTATTTTAAAATTAACTTTTATGCATATGATGCAAGCATATAGTATATGATGTAGATGAATTTTGAATTTTTATATAAATACTTTATTTATTTATTTTAAATAATAATTCTTATTATTGAAAATTTGCACTAAGTATTCCAATACTCTGGTAACATTTAGTGAATTTCTCTCACCTAGAGATCAGTTAGAAATCACTACTTTGACTTCCGTAATATCCCATCATTAGAAAAAATATTTAATTAAATTTAAATTTTATTATTTATTTATTTATATTGCTTTGTTTTTTTTTAAAAAAAAACTTATTCATTTTCATTTTTAATAAAAATTTAAATTATTAAAAAATCATATTAAATATTCCAATACTTTTGGTAACATTTAATAGACTCTTCTCACCTAAGGATCAGTTAAGAAATCACTACTTGTGAATTTCGTAACATCCCATCATTGGACAAGTATTTAATTAAATTTAAAATTTATTATTAATTTTTTCTATTTTCTTTTAAAAACTTATTTATTTTTATTTTTAACAAAAAAGTAAATTATTGAAAAATCGCATTAAATATTCCAATACTTTTGGTAACATTTAGATGGATTTCTCTTACCTAAGGATCAATTAGAAATCACTACTTGTGACTTCCGTAATATCCCATCATCGGAAATTGTTTATTTAAATTTTAATTTTATTATTAATAAAATAACTTATGATTTAATTTTTAACAAAAATTTAAATTATTGAAAAGTCATACTAAATATCCCAATACGTTGGTAATATTTAGTACGACTCTTCTCACATAGGGATCAGCTAGGGATCGGCTAGGAATCACTACTTGTAACTTCTGTAACATCCTATCATCGAAAATATATTTATTTTAAATAATAATTTTTTATACATTTTGAAACCTAATAATTTTGCCTACTTCTAAGAAAAGATTATTGTTATTGTTATATATTATTTTTCTAAAAGAAATGCATAATTTTATAATTAAAGTTAATCTTATGTAATTAAATAAATTATTATAAATCTTAAACTATTTTACATGCAAATAAAAATATGTTTTTACCATGAAATTATATTAGAAGCACAAGAAATAATATATCTAACAAACAAAACAGAAAATATATAAGTAAATAAATAAATGAATAAATGAAATGGTGGAAATATATACCCAAATTAACAGCCCAAAAAAAACAAAGCCCAAACACCACACGGACGGGCCTAGCTGATGGGCTGAAGCAGGTACCGAGCGAATCAGAAGCGGGTGGCGAAACGGGTGCGCAGATCTCGGATCTAGGTCAGCGAGAGGCGCGGGTCAGCTGACTTCAAAACTCCCCGTTTTGCACTCTTATAAAAGGCTCATTTTTTTGGTTAAACTTTCATTTCCACCGGCTTTTTGCAAAAAAAAAAAAACTCCAAAAAGCTTTCAAAAATCCTCTCAACCTACTCTGTCACCGAGCGACTGCCGGCCGCTGTGCTCCGGTCGGCGGTGGTCTTCCCGGGAACGTGGAAACGTTCCTCTCTTCCTCCTCTAACCAGATCTGGCCTCTTTTTTACCCAAAACCTCCTCTAGCTACCTAGATCTAACCATACAGAAACCTCTCCCTCTTTTTTTTTTGTTTTTTTTTATGTTTTTGATGTTGTAATTGCTGCTGTTTAGTCTCTTAGATCTAGGACTAGTTTTTGGATTGGGATTTCAGATCTGAAACTCAAACTTTTTGGGTTTCAATTTTGTTTTTTTTTGTTTGAGTTTTGGGTTTCCGTTTTGGATTCTGATTTTGGGGTTTGTTTTTGGTTGGGTTTTGGATAGGTGATGGTGGCAGTTTGATGGCTTTTGATGTTTCTGTTGTAGTCCGGCTTAGGGTATGGGACTGTGGTGGTTTCGGTGGTGGTCTGATATTGAGGATGGTGGTGATGCTGTGGCGTTTTGGTGATGATTAGGTAGGGTTTCTGTAGATCTGTTGGAGTGTTTCAGTATCCGAGAATTTCTAAAAAAAATTTTGTCTGCATTCTTCTTTTTTTGCATGAATTCTTGGGACTTTTTAAACAAATTCAGAAGCAATGTATACATCTAGGTTTTGAATTTTGTCTCTCAGTTACTAATAGGGAGTGTCAGGAATGGATAGGTGGCGATGGATTTGGGTGGATCTTCCGTGGAATTCGGTGGCTGGCAGTAGTGGTTTCAGCCTAAACTAGTCGTCGGTCAATGGGTTGATGGGGTTCTCAGCTTATTTTGTCAACATTTTCATTAAATGTGGTTGAAAAAGAAGAAAAAGAAAGAACGAAAACAGAAAGAAGAAGAAGAAAAAAAATAAAACAAACAAATAATAATAATAATAATAATAATAATAATAATAATAATAATAATAACAAATAATAATAATAAAATAAAAATAAACAAATATCAATAAAAATAATAAAAATAAAAATAAATCTAGCCCATTTTTCTTTGGGCTTTAAAGCCCATATAATGTATTGAAAGTCCAATTAGATTTATTTGGATCATATCTATTTCTTACCAGTTCAGACAAAATTTGATGTTTATACACAAGATTAGTGTTATAAAAACAATATCATTTTTGAGGTCTCATATGAAAACATATATATATATATATATATATATTTATATTTATAACAATAATGATATCGTGAGACAAGGTAATTATCCATAATTTAGATAACAATATGCCTCAAGGCATCCCATGGTTACTAGTCATGGTTAGTTACCCATTTTAAGATACCATCTATGATCATAGATCTTCTCAACCAGTTGTCGAACAATATCTCTGCCATCAAACAATCCTCCATCACAATAGCATCATTGAAATCACCTACCTCCCACTCACCAACATGCCATATAGGCAACAATACATTAGGGTACCTCATGTCTCAAAACAATTTATTTTACGTGACAACCTTAAAATATATTTCATATGATCAAACATTAAAATCCCAAAATGAATGATCACAATTAAAGCACTATGGGTATATGTATATAAATCCCATAAAAGAGTAACAATGTCCTCGATATCATGGCTATCATTAAAAACACATTTATTTCATCATATCGATAAAAGATTAATGCATTCTTTGTAAACAATGCATGCACTTTAAAAATATGGATCTCAAACATTAATAAACATATGCCATGTAAAGTGGTTAAAATGCATGCTTAGCATGACTTATATAACTATTATGCACGCTTAGGATAACATTCCATCTTATGCTTAAGGTGGTCTCACAACTTAGTCTCTTTATAAAAATATTATAAATGTAATCATACATCATTATTCATTTCATTTAAATCACCAAAACTATCTTAATTTAATCATTCCATGCCGTGCACATCATTGCATAACATGGCAACAATCACTTCTATAAATTTCTTCTCATGGCAATAACACCATTTCATACTTCCATAAGTCCATAATTCCTTTAATTAATCATGTTGCATGTGTAATTATCTTATAGATATCAATAAACATCATTTACTACTCAAGCTTATTATTGGGGTCAAAGTTCCTTCCTTGTCTTAGTAAATCTTCCAATGTTCCACATTAACCTACACATAAACTATATATTATATGCTATAATTATTTCATTCCAAAATCATCTACAAAGATTCATGATCAATTATATAATCCCATATGCACTATAATATCATTTTACAATTCGAAATCAATTCCACAATTCACCATAGTGCATAATATCATTCTTGATCCATCCATATGATACTAACATAACATTTGTATATATATCCCTTATACACACATAATTAATCCTTAAAACATAATTATTTCCATGATAATTGCACCATACCTAAATATCTTTCTTACATGAACATTTGGTATTTTTCTTTTTTTTTTCCACAATCGTCCTTCATCATTATATACCATGTACCAATATAAATTTCCTTACACATCATTATAAATTCACACCTCAAAATTCATAAATAATTTATCACATCTTAATATCATAGCTAAATAACATAAACACTTCACCACATCCAGCTCATCATATATTATTATAATGAACAAATAATTTATTACCTAACAATATGACACTAACTATTGTTATGAATATCACCTACCAATGCCATAAAACAATGACACTAATTATATTTATGTACACCACTTACCAATATACATTAAGGTTGTACACAATCACCACCCTTGATCTTGTGTCATCACCTTAGACCTTTGTGTTTTTCCTTTGGAATCCTTTTCTTGGACAATTTCCTCTTCACTTTCCTACCACTAATTCTTCACCCAAGAAAACCAAAGCTGCCCCTATTTTTCCCCTGTTTTTGATTGTGACATGTAGCTGATGTTTGCTTGTATTTCTAGCATATATTCAAGGTATTTGAAGGTGTGAAACGGTAGCTTATAAAGGTAACTAATAAGGTTTAAGCCTCTCTTCCCTTCTCCTTCTTTTTCTCCTCTACTCTCATGTTTTGCTTCCCCTATTTTCTGCCCTGCTTCAGCCGAGTTTCTTCTCCACACTAGGTTTGTGTGCTTTACTTTCAGCCAATAAAATGAAAGTTTGGTGGCTTGATAATATCTATATACTGCCACATAATTTAATAAATTTTTCAGGCCAATTGCATGGCTAAAGCATGAGGATATTTCTTCCTATTTTTCCTTGGTTTCCCACACGAACCTTGACTTCCCCTACTTCAGTTTTGATTTTCAGCCCACTTCTCCTATTCTTTACTTGGCTTTTGTGTTTGTTTTCAGCCTATTAAAATGATGGTTGGTAGCTTATTTTTATCTCTAAGCATATATTTATTTATTTACTACATTTCCAGCCAATTATAATCGGAAATGGTTTTGATATTTCTTCTCCTTTCTTTAGTCTTCCACGTGAATCTTCTTGTTTTCCCTTACACTTGCTTTAGCCGACTTTCTCTGACTTTTGTGTGTTACTTTCAGCTTATACTAAGTTAGTTACTAGGCTAATGTTCTCCATTTTCATTTGGAAATTTTCTAGTCAATGTTTCCAACCAATCACAAGAAAGTTTGATGAGATATTGTCGGAAATTGATTCACTCTTCTTGTGCATGAATTTTCATGGTTTTAGGCTTCTTCATGAAGCTTCCATATATTCTCACTTAGGTATACCTATTGGTCCTAAAATTTTATTTATTTGATTTATATATACATATTTTACTTGGTGAAAATTATTTATAATTTACTTGGTTGTGATTTAATTTAGTTCACATTGTTGAAATTTAATTATCTTACATAAATAAAATTAAATGGATTTTGCATGGTTAATGTCATGTCCCAAATCATAAAATTTAGGACTAACTTTTCCTATTTTCACTCAATCGATTGGGTGGTGCTTAGTGTTCTCACTCTGACTTTATGCTAGAATTATTAACTAATGCAACATTTATTTATTTATTTATGGTATTGTGAGTGTAAGGCTTAGGTACCTAAGGGTCCTGAGTTCAAAACATGTGGGACGCGCTCAAGGTGTTAATTGTTCTGGGAGATACTCCAGGTAACTTGGTACAAAATCGTGAGGGCAACAAGCACTCAAAGCGGACAATACGTTGAGTGAGGGATCAGGCAACCGCCAACCTCACATGTCAAGGCAAACTTGGAGTGAGAGCGCCTAGGAGATGCCAATCAATGGCCTATGAACGAGCTGGGCCTTGACAATTAAATTTCATGTTATACTTTAAATGAGATACTACTCATTTCCATATTACTAATTAGAATATAGAAGTTGTCTATTGTAAATCCTCAATTCATTTTCCATCACTTTATCTCACATTTCTAATTGTTTCAATTTTAAAAATTCACCAAGATCAATCCACAAAAAATAAAAATATGACCTTATATGGTTGGAAAGATCTTTGAGTTAACTTTCCAATGCAATTTGAATCACTTAAATTGGAGTTCCCTATAAAAAAAACTATGCTCGACTCTTTACCAATTGCTCAGTTTCAAAATTCCTGCACGTGATGTGACTTTATGAATTTATTGGTATTGATCCATATGGAACTAAAATGCAAGCCTTATATGGTTGGAAAGATAATTAAGTTAGCTTTCAAATAATTTTACGGTTTATCATTTAGATTCTCCGATCAAGAACTATAGTCAAAACACTATCGATTGGTCATGAACTTTCTTGCCAAGGTATTCAATGAAAGAATGTAAATCCTTTAAATCCTTTTCCAATCATAATTCTTAAAATTCCAAATTCGCATTCTCCATTTAACTCCATAATTTCTAGATTCTCAAAATTTCTAATACTTAACTTACTTCCAATAATGCATTTATTTACTTATTAAGAGTATGAAATTTGCAGGTATCACAGGTAGTCAACTGCAATTTGAGGCAGTCCACGACCCCTATTATCGAAAAAAATTAAGCTTACATGTTCATATCTAAGTTACATCTTCAATTTTTTTTTTGAGAAGTAAAAAATATTGAGAGGAAAATGATCAAATTACAACCTTGCCATAAAATCGGGATAATGATTAACCCTAGACTTAGCTAAAAAGTTTGCAAAAAAATTTTCCTCCCTAAATGTATGAACAAAGGTAATATTTCCCAAACAGAAAGTAATGTTGCACAGTTTATTGAGTAGATTGCTATACTTCCATGGCCATTCGCCGGATTTGTTGAGCCATGATATCACTGTCTTTGAGTCATTTCTGTTAAACTTCTTTTTGTAGTTTTTAATTCCAATTTTGAAATTTCATATAACAAATTCTTTTTGTTTTATTGATTATATTAGTAATATCTTGACCTGATGCATATCAAACTCATCGAAAAACCTTTTTTCATTACCCAACTTGACTATGCTCCTAAACTCTTGGTCAATCCTACTAGCTGCCACAGTAGAAGCAATGGTGAATGATTTTTTTCTTCTTAATTGTTCTCTTTGTATTAAGTGTGAGAAATGTACAATAACTACCAAAATAATACTTAAGAATGAAACCAATACATGTTTGCTGAGTTACACAATAGTTGGGATTGAATAATTTATAGTTAGAACATTAGAGGATATATTAAAAAATGATTAATTTGTACTTTTTTTTAGAATGATCAACTACAAAGAAAAAGAATTTTCTTTTAGCCAAAGAGAATAAGTACATAGTTGTTTAATAGTGTAAAAGCATGGGTGGACCGAAACTGTATAATAGCATAAGAACATCAGGCAGACTGGTTTCAGTTATTGTTTTCTTCATGGAATTGTTCATTTGATTTTTACCATAGTTGTTTAATAGTGAATATTTTTATTATTTTCAATTGGGAATTTCATTTATAATAAGAGGCTTCAAGCTTCAAGCTTTCTTTGCCATTATACTTAAGGCAGTTGAATACTCATCAGGCATTCAACTTCCTTTTTTGTTTTATAAGACGGAAAATTTGAGGCATTGGGTAATCAATTGCCTATACATAGCAGTCGACTGTGTTGGATTATGCCCTTAGAACCATTCATTAGATGATTGACTTTGGCATTTTTTATGTATCATGACATTTTATTTATCATAGTTCATTATTATATTTGTCTTATAACTGCGTAATATAATCTTATATGATAATGTCCTTAGAATAGTAATAACACACTATTCTTAAAATATCCCTAGTCAAGTATTATTGTGAATAAGGATAACAATGATACGATAAGACTAGTATGTGGTTGACTGATGACCATTGTCATGGAAATAAGATATCAAGTCATCACATAGGTACATGTTAGAGAACTATGTACTGGATCGACCCTCCATGAGAACGCTACATGGATTGTTATATGAGTGTCATAAGCGATTCTCATAGTGATGATGGTGTATGTGATCCTTTGACTTGAGATCATCAGAGATCCCAACATAGAGAATTGCATACTTTAATGCTGCTAGATGTCATTCGTAACAGGAAGGACTATAAAGGTAGTAATTGGGTATGCCTTGATCTATGTAGAGGGATGTTGAGTGATCAAGATAGGATTTATCCCTCTTATATAACAAGAGTGATGTCTTGGGCCCTTTGATAGAGTGAGACTAAGAAATGCATGGCCGTGCTCGAATAAGTCAATATGAGATATTGATTTTATTTGTTTAATTAGTCTACTCAGGAATCAAGAAACGCTGATTAGACTATACAAGTGTGACACATTCCATGACTTGTGTCTAATCGAGACATCAAAGGATAAAGGGATTAGACTACACGGTAACATCTATCACGAGTAAGGTTATGTTGAGTCATTGACATTCTTGTTACATGGGTAGCAATGATGTGTTGCTAGATACCGCTCATTGCCTGTGACAATTTTGTCATTGCCATTGTTTTGAGAACCTATTGGGTCGCACACTTAGAACGGATCAATGAGGAACTTAATTAATCCTATTCTGAATTGGATTAAGGATATATCTAATCCTATTCTGAATTGGATTAAGGATATATCTAATCCTATTCTAAGTAGGATTAGAGTTCTGTTTGGCAGTAAATTTTAGGGTAAAATTTACTGCCTATAAAAAGGAAGTTTTTCTAAAACAGAGCCCCACCTTTTAAAAAACAGAAAACAAAAAAAAAACATTCCTTTTAATCGAAGCTAGCAGTTCGGTTATAAGGAATCAAAACGCTCTTCAAGGCTTCTGATCGTGAGACGTTCAAGAGTCGTGAGATCCGTTCGTGTGGATACCATAGAGGCAGGAACGAAAAGTTGCTGCTTGTGACTCGACCAACGACAGAAAATTCAGAGAAAACGTTAGGTAAAATCTCGAAACCCTAATCAGGCAACTCTCCGAATCGATCTTGGTGGAGGCCGAATGATTTAAATTCCGCTGCGTGTTGTTTCGGTTTCCTTCAGACTGTTCGTTGTTTTCAATTTTCTATTTGGAATTATTCCACTACACATATACAGATTAAAATATATATTAATCATAAATATATATTTATGATAAATTTGCGATTATTAATTTATTTTATCTATACAACTTAACAAATAATTTTATAAAATTTCAAAATAAAAAATATATATTTAAATTAATGACCACAAATTTATCATAAAAATATAAATTTATGATAAATATATATTTATCATAAATTTGTGACTATTAATTTATTTTATTTCTTTTACTTATAAACAAATATTTTAAAAAATTTTAAAGTAAAAAATTTATAGTTATCATAAACAGTATTTTTATGCTTATACTCTCAATTTTACAATGAATTATATTAATTTTATAGTTAATTATTACATATTTATTTCTTTTAGTGTTTTTATGCTTAAACTGATTAATATTACGATGAATCATATTAATTTTAGGATTAATTATTATATATTTATGCTTTTTCTAGTGTTCTTACCCTCTCATCAATTTTATGATAAATCTAACAAATTTTGTAATAAATCTAATCAATTTTACAAAGAATCTCATAAACTTTATTATAAATTTTATACATATATATATATATATATATATGACTCAACAAATCCAATATAAGATTTATTAAAAACATATATAAATATTTAAAAAGTAACTTAATAGGATGTGAAACCCATATAGTTGCTGTTGTGAACTATGGTGCTAAGTGTTAACACATTGAAGGTTTTTTTTATCTGTAAATTTTTTGTTTATTTTTATGTTAGATATTAAGATGTAAAAAAAATTATCTATAAAGAATTTTTCATAGCACCAACTAGAGGAAGTGCGGTAGCAGCTGCAAGCATGCGCAGGGGGAGAACAACAAGCGGTTCAATAGATAAATCCAAAATTGAAACAATAAAATTTAATATTAATATGTTATAAATAAAATTTAATATTGGGCGGTTTTATTACTTTTGTTGCCATTCTTCACGTCATGGGCGAGTTATATTTTGTTTGCGGAGACTAATGAGGCTTCAAAGAGTGTATTAGCAATGGCAAACTAAGTTCAATGTCGTGATTTTTAATTGTCTGTGGTTCAAAAAAAAATTATTACACTTACTATTTAATCTTGAGCTTAAGAAATTATTACACTTAATATATCAAGAAAAGTTAAATTGGTAATACACTTAATAAATAATGATAATTATTATAACTAGTTGAAGAGGTTATCAAGTAAAAGCTATCAATGGTTTAAACTAATTGTTTCTAATCTAAATGTTATAATTCATTGACCTTACAATAAGGTCAAATTTTATAAACTTACTATAGAAGTCCCATGTTCATTCTATCTTATCTTCATTTTAGAAAAACTTTCTATCTCTATACAATTCTTAATTGTCAAAACTAAAAAGTTAAAAATATTTATTATAATTCACATGTCAATACAAATTTTCACACGATAATTTTTATATTTTGCATAACATGAACATGAAATATATACAAATTATTGAATCTAGTTTAATCTTACATCTCAGACATACGCTTGATTATCTTTACCTATTTGAGTTTGAGGGATTGACACTTGTATAGTGTCAAAAGTTCTAATCCCTCCATAAGCGAACTAAAGTTGTGGCCAATCGACACTGTTGTAACGGTTTCGTGCTCGAAGATTTTGAAAATATTTAAAAACAAAAGGAGTCGCCACCAATCTTTTTTGACCAGATGTGATTGGTCACCTAAAAATATTTATCTTTTTAACAAAATCTCAAAATTAATTAAGTTTTATTAAAAAGATAATTTTTGGTCTGAGAAAACAAAATCGGGTCCGGGAGTACAGTTACGCGTGGGGAAGGATTAGCACCCCCACGACGCCCGTTAAAAAACGGTACCATTGTAATCATGTGTTATCCTTTGATTTTAATAAAATGGTCTTAATTTAACATTTAAAAATAATTCTTATTTTATTGCAATCTTTTTATTCAAAATCATTTTTTATTTGTAAATTTATTTTGTTTTATTTTAAAAAGTTAAATTTTTTTTTCAAAAGTGAATGTGAACCTTTTTGTATTGAAAAATTAAATCAAATATCCTAATACTCTGGTAACATTTGAAATAATTTTCCTCACCTAGAGATTTCTTAAGAATCACTACTTGTGAGTTCTATAGAATCTCATCATCGGAAGATTTACACTCGTTTCAAAAATTATTATGAATGCATATGATGCAAACAGATAATGAATGATGCAAATGAATCTTTTAATTTTTTATATAAATATTTCTTTATTTATTTTAAATAAAAATTTTTATTATTGAAAAATTGCACTAAGTATCTCAATACTCTGGTAACACTTAGTGAACTCTTCTCACCTAGGGATCAGTTAAGAAATCACTACTTGTGAGTTTCATGACATCCCATCATCGGACAAATTGTTTATTTAAATTTAAATTTTATTATTTATTTATTTATTTATATTGCTTTGTTTTAAAAAAACTTATTCATTTTCATTTTTAAAAAAAATTATATTTATTGAAAAATCATACTAAATATCCAATACTCTGGTAACATTTAGTAGACTCTTCTCACCTAGGGATCAGTTAAAAAATCACTACTTGTGAGTTTCATAACATCCCATCATCGGAATTTTATTTAACTGAATTTAAATCTTATTATTATTTTCCTTTTTTATTTTCTTTTAAAAATGTGTTTATTTTTATTTTTAACGAAAAATTAAATTATTGAAAAATCGTACTAAATATCTCAATACTCTGGTAACATTTAGCAGACTCTTCTCACCTAGGGATCAGTCAAGAAATCACTACTTGTGAGTTTCATGACATCCCATCATCGGACTTTTATTAAATTTATTTTAAATTTTATTATCAATTTTTCTTCCCTTTTTTTATTTAAAAAATATTTATTTTCATTCTTAATAAAATTTAAATTACTGAAAAATCATAATAAATATCCCAATACTCTGGTAATATTTAGTAGACTCTTCTCACCTAGGGATCAGTCAAGAAATCACTACTTGTGAGTTTCATGACATCCCATCATCGGACTTTTATTTAACTGAATTTAAATCTTATTATTATTTTCCTTTTTTATTTTCTTTTAAAAAACGTGTTTATTTTTATTTTTAACGAAAAATTAAATTATTGAAAAATCGTACTAAATATCCCAATACTCTGGTAACATTTATGTAAGACCTGATTCTACACTACTGTAGACCTTAATTTCATAAAATGGATAATGGAAATTAAGTAAATAATAAATATTGATTTCCATTTGGGTGAAAAGCTCCTTAACTTAAGATGTAAAAGGAGCAATTTTTGTGAAACACTATGGGCGAGTACTAAAATGGAAGAGCTCGCCAATGGGCGAGCAAGGGTGATCGCAAATGGAGGATGATGAGTTGTATCTAACGGCCATATCGGCGAATAGGTAGTTCGCCAACGTCTAGCGTGATATGAGCAAAGTTGGCGAGTTGAGCCATACTTGGTGATCGCCCAATGTGACGAGGGATCTGATCGCCCAAGGAATGAGTATGGCGAGTTGATAATGGCGAGTTGATTGTTCGCCTCTTTGGTTTGGCGAATAGGTAAGTTCGCCAAGTTTAGTTGCTTAAGATGATAGCTTGAATTGGCGAGGACTTGTGATCGCCCATCAGGATTGAGTAAGTTTTATGATAGCAAGTGGGCGAGTAGATCAAACCTGGTGATCGCCAACAATGTAAGAGTAATCACCAAATCTTAAGTTAGAATAAAGACAAAGTGGCGATGAGCACAGGCAAGCTGTAAATGTTGGCGAACTGAAAGTGAGTTGACGAGCTGAGGTCTTAAGATGATGGGGCGAACTGGAATCAACACTTGTGGACAAAATGAAAATAGATTCAAACCATTTAGCAGCCAAAAATTGACTTTGTAAGTCATACGGTTGAAGACAATTAATGGAGAAGATGTTAAAGTCAATAAGGAACTTATCCTTATTGGTTGAGGAATAAAACAAAGTCAATAGCAGAAGAAAAAGGCGTGTGGAAGGGAGACTTTCACGCCATCTTGAGCTGCAGTTTTCTTCATGCATTAAAGGAATGAAAGACGTGAAAATGATGGAAGAAACAGGACAAGGGACAGGTGGTAGATTTTGATTTGAAAAGCATGGCTATATATATGTGAAGATTGAATGGAAAACCGATGTTGCTGCAAATTCATATTTGGTTCTTTCCATTTCCACCATGCTTGATTTACAAAACTTCACCCTTAAGATGGCTAAACATGTAAACTTGCTTGCAAAACCTTTCCTCCATCGTTGATGAGCTAAAGGAATAAGCAAAGTAAGGCCAACGTGAGACAGAAAGTGTTCTGTTCTGGAGGTGCAGTTGATTAAGGTGAGATTTAATGGTTTCTTGAGATTGAATGATATATTTATATGATTTCAAGCATAAGAAGCATGATTATAGTCTTGCTTTTGATTTATTCTTATTAGATCATAGAAATAGAATAAATTCATATCTTGAAGTAGATGAAGAATAAAATGAAACTGGGTTGAAATTGTAATAAGGTGATGGGAAAATAATCGAGAATGAATAAGGAAAGTAATGGAAATGGTGTAAGAGTGATGAGAATGGCGACTATTGTGATCGCCAATGATGAATGTTAGTGATCGCCAATGAGGTGAGTAGGTAATAAAGAACTCGCCAAGGTTGTTGTTCAAGTGGGCGAGGTCGCCTAACGCCAGTTTAAGTTATAGGCGAGCCCACCTGAGTAGAAAGCCACGTTGGCGAACTCGAATGCATATGCATTGGGCGAGTTGAATTGTGGGCGAACTCCCATTTTAAAGGCAATGTGGCGTGGCGGTTTATTTGTGAGCGAGCTCTCACTAATTAGACAATATGTGAATGGCGAGAATGTTGGGTGAGCTCACACGTGTAAGCCAATTAATGAATGGCGAACTCGGTTGGGTGAGCTAGTAAGAGCTCTGTTGGGCGAGCTAGTTGATTTATCTCAAGTCTCGCCAAAGTACTGGAAATATTTGGAAAAAGGAAAATATTAATAGTTTTAATAAATTATTTTGCAACCGGGAATTGGGAATGGCTATTAGCGAGCAGGAAGCAAGGCAAAGCAAGGTTTCGTTGAACCAGGTAAGGGAGATGTGTGTGAAGTGAATGCAAGTCCTGTGGAGTTAAGTTTTATGAAAATATTGAGAAATTGTTTTGGTTTATGACATGCATTATTTCAAAAATTTATTTGATATTGGGCGAGCTACTAAGCCGACCCTTATGATATTTATGGGCAAACTGGTATTGGCGGGCGAGCCAAACTTTTATAATATTTTGGGCGAATAAACATTTTATGTTGTTTTGGGCGAACGACTCTTTTTAAATAAGTATGGGCGAATTGACCATGAAAATGCCAATTGGCGAGTTGACCATGGAAATGCCATAGTTGGGCTAACTGACCATGGGAAATGCCATAACAGGCGAATTGGTTGTCGGGCGATCCGTTATGGGCGAGCTAGTGTTTTCGTTTTTAAAAGCAAAGGTTGGCGGGCGAACACAAGTTCACCGCACTGGGCGAGCTGCCATGGCGAACTGATTTATGGGTATTTTTCTCGATGAAAAATGAGCTATTTTAATATTTTTGAAAATAGAAAATATAAATCTTTTTGGACAAGTTGACCATGGCGAGCCAAATGGGGGAGCTGACCATGACGAATAGGTTTCTCTTTTCTAAATTTTTTTAATGAGAAATGAACTATTTTAATAGCTTTGAAAATAGAAAATATGAAACCATGTTGGGGCGAGTTGACCATGAGCGAACTAGCCATTGCAAGCAAGTTTAACCTGGGCCTTTCTCACACGGAATTCAGTGAGATTGCGGGCTGTTTTTAAACCTTTTTGGAAAGAAAATCATTTTGAGAAAATGATTGAATTTATGAAATAATTCCTTAAAGGTTTTTCATGAGATATAAAGTGATTTTGAGACTTTAGGCCCCTAGTTTCATGCATTGTTGTGAGTTATGAGGCTGATGGACCCGCCAAGTCATCAGCAGGTCTCGAGGTCACCTGGCAAGTGGACCTGAGGACCACCTATAGATTATAGCCATATATCTAGCAGATATAGCTGTGAGGGGCGATGGCCTACGGGTGCACCCCAATAACGGTAGATTCCGTTCTCGCAAGGGGAAGGGGGAACGATTATAGCATGATTTACTCGTAGGGTGATGCCTAGTCTCAACTTGTTGATTTATGTTTACTAAAAGGATTTGCTAAATCCTATTTACTGTTTAATTCATTTTATGGTAAACGGTTGAGCAAATGATTTGGATGATGTATTGAGAGTGTTGTTTACTATATCCACTATTTTCCTACTTGATATGACTTTAGGAAAGACATATAAATTGTGGTTTATAGTTTTAGATTTATAAAGTAGCATATGTCTCCTTTACTGAGTGCATAGTTCGCTCACCCCTTTGTTTTAACTCCACAGATAAAAGACACGGAGTTAGAGAATTAGCTCCCAGATGGATATAGCTACGTATAAAACGCTGAGGCATATTATGTTAAACGTGACAGGTACAGTCTCTTCTCTTTTCAGACATATGTATACAGTACTACGATATGGAAATAAAGGATAATAGGGGATGTCAGATGTAAGGAATAATGAAAAGAATTTTATATTCCATATTTGTTAAATAAATGATTATCATTACTGTTGAGTGTTATTGGCATCGCAGACAGCCCAACCGGGAAAAGTTGTATAGAAATAGGTGAAAAATGTGGTAACGGTCTGTTACAATTTAGCAGACTCTTCTCACCTAGGGATCAGTCAAGAAATCACTACTTGTGAGTTTCATGACATCCCATCATCGAAACAAATTTAATTTAATTTAAAATTTATTATTAATTTTCTTTTGAAAACTTATTTTTATTATTTTTGTTTTTGTAAACATGCATGAGAAATAATAAATAAATAAAATAACAATAAAATCAATTGAATTTAATACAAAAATATACCACAAATTGGATCAAAATCCAAGTAGAAGTGGACTTGAAGGCTGCTGATTGGCTGATACCGGTTGGATTCGGGTGAATCGAGGCGGGCGGGCGGGCGAGCTCAAGGATCTTGCTTCTTTCGAGCGGGCGAGCTCGAGAATCTTCCTCTCCTCGGGCGGGCGAGCTCAGAACTTGCTTCTATTCGGGCGGGCGAGCTCGCGGATCTTCTCTCTCCTCGGGCAGGCAAGCTTGCGAATCCTACTTCTCCTCGAGCAGGTGAGCGCACGGATCTTCCTCTCCTAGGGCGGGCGAGCGCGCAGGTTTCCTTCCTTTCCTCGGGTGGGCGAGCGCGCAGGTCTCCTTCCTTTCCTCTTTTTCTCTTTTCTTTCCTTTTTTTTTTTCAACTACAAAAGACCATCCCTTTTTTTTAACTCATTTCCTTACCCTTTTTACAAAAAAAAAAAATTTAGAGCTCCTTGAGGCTCTCGGCTGGTGCGATTTTCGGTCGCCACTAGGGTTGCTTCCGGCGGCTGCCGTCGCCGTCGCCAAACCTTGAAAAGATTGCTACTTTCCGAAGCTTCTCCTCCTCCTCTTTTCGATTCCAACCTCCGATTCACCAAAAGAACTTCCTAGCTCCACGAATCTAACCAAAACCGAAACCCTCTTTCTTCTTTTTTTTATTTTTTTGTTTTTTTTGGATCTGGATTTTGTTTTGGTTTGTGTTGTTGTTTGTTTTGTGTTTTGCAAGTGGGGATTTCAGATCTAGGTTTTGGGTTTTGGGGGTTCTCGGGTTTAGGGATTTTGGTCCCGGTGGTTTTGGTTTTGGTGAGTCTCGGTTTTGGACGGTGGCTTTTGGGGTTGTGTGTTTCTTGCAGTGGCTGAGCTGGGCTCGGTTGGCAGGGGTCTCGGGTAGTTTAGATGATGTTTGCTGTGATGGTGGTTTGGTGAGGATGCGGTGGTGGTCTTTTGGGTGTTAGGTGGAAGAGGACTGTACGGGGGTTCGGTTTTGGTGAGGCTCAAAATGGGTGGAGGATTTTGGAGGTTGATGGTGGCTGTAGAGGTACCGAGGCAAGAGTGAGGCTAAAGGGCTGTTAAGGGTAGTGGCGATGGTAGAGATGATACTGGTTTTCGGTGAGTGAAGATGATGAGGGAGTCAGAATGCTCAGGTGAGTGGAGAGAGCTTGAAGCTTGGGTCTCCCTTATGGTCTGGAGGTTGCAGATGGGGTTTTTGGAGGGAGTAACTTGGCTTAGGGTTTAGTGGAGATGGGATGGGTGACAGAATTGGTGATCGGCGGAGACGGGATGGCTGGTGAACAGTGGCGGATTGGACAGTTGACAGATAATAATAATAATAATAATGATAATAATAATAATAATAATAATAATAATAATAATAACAAATATAAAAAGAGATAATAATAAATAGAATATACAATAATAATAACAGATAACATTAATAATAATATAAATAATAAAACAAATAATAAAAATAAAAATAAAAACAAATACAAATATATATAAATAATAATAATAATAACAACAACAACAAAAATGGGACAAAATTAGGTGTCAACAGCTGCTCCTCTTTGCTTATTGCTGAGAATCAAGAATAGAGCAAAGACAACAGACACTAATTTTGTCCGGCTTATGACCTGATCTCTTCTTCTCTTTTTTTCTCTCTCTCTCTCTCTCTTTCTTTCTTCTTTTTTTTTCTTCCTTTTTTCTTTTTTCCTTTTTCTTTTTTTTCTTTTTTCTTCTTTTTTTTGTATGCGCTCTTCTTGCAGCAGAGGTGATGAAACTTGAAATGTTCTTGCTGGAAATGTGCTCCTCTTGCAGCAGAGGCAATGAAACTCTAAATTCTTTCCTGGAAACATGCTCCTCTTGCAGCAGAGGATATGAAACTTTAAATTCCTTTCCGAAAATGTGCTCCTCTTGCAGCAGAGGCAGTGAAACTTTAAATTCTTCTTGAAATGTGCTTCTCTTGCAACAGAGGCAGTGAAACTTTAAATTCTTCTTGAAATGTGCTCCTCTTGCAGCAGAGGCAATGAAACTTTAAATTCTTCTTGAAATGTGCTCCTCTTGCAACAGAGGCAATGAAACTTTAAATTCTTTTTGAAATGTGCTCCTCTTGCAACAGAGGCTTTGAAACTTTAAAAATTTTGCCCGGAGGACTTAGAATTTGTGCTTGAAGGTCTTTAATATGTGCCCGGAGGACTTACAATTTGTGCCCGGAGGTCTTAAATTTTGTGCTCGAAGGACTTATAATTCTTTTTCTAAAAAGTGCTCCTCTTGCAACAGAAGCATTGAAACTTTAAAAATTTTGCCTGGAGGACTTAGAATTTGTGCCTGGAGGTTTTTAATATGTGCCCGGAGGACTTGAAAATTTATGCCCGGAGGCCTTGAGATTTTGCCCGGAGGACTTACAATTTGTTCCCGGAGGTCTTAAATTTTGTGCCCGGAGGACTTATAATTCCTTTTCTAAAAAGTGCTTCTCTTGCAGCAGAGGCATTGAAACTTTAAAAAATTTGCTCGAAGGACTTAGAATTGTGAATTTGGTGCCCGGAGGCCTTAAAATTTATGCCTGGAGGTCTTAAATATGTGCCTGGAGGACTTATAATTCCTTTTCTAAAAAGTGCTCCTCTTGCAGCAGAGGCATTGAAACTTTTAAAATTTTGCCCGGAAGACTTAGAATTTGTGCTCGGATGACTTACAATTGGTGCTTGAAGCATTTGAAATCTGTGCCCGGAGGACTTGGAATTGGATTTGAAATTTTTGAAAATCATTCTTCAACCTTAATTAATCATAGCACTAATCAAACTGGATTTGAAAATTTCTCTATCATTAATAAACTTGACTTTCTTGTTTTGAAAAAAAAGGTTGCATAACCTTCAAAATTTTGATTGGATGGTTTCTAGCTTTTAGCTTGAAACATGTCTTAATCTCAAAATTTTATACAAAAACTTTCAATGTTGATGTTGTATGATACTGTGTATGTATGCATGTATGCATGACACTCAATCCTTTACATTCTCTAATTTTAAAATTCGTTCCTATCTTACCAAAGAGGCACATCATTTGTCCTTTTTTTTAATCTTCTTTGCCCCCCCAACATGATCATGAAAACTCTTTTCTACTTTCCATTTCTGCAGAGTTCTGGCACTCATCATAGCCTTTTGACGAAAAGCACTGCAAATTTTCCTCATAACTATTTTCCAAGAGGGAATTGAATCCAAATTTCACAAATGATAATTGATCCTTTCGAAAAAATTAGTGATTAATTTTCAAGATGAGTGACATAAATCCTATTCGGATCTTTTCAACTAGACAATTAAAAGTTTGGTGCACCAGGATGTTTTGTTTAGGGGATACTTTGCCACTTATCCAAAACAATGGTTCCTTTCTTGGCTCAAAATGGTTTTCTTAAAATACCATCACTTTTCTTTCTTTCTTCTTTGTTTTTTTTGGACAAAATTTTGAATGAGAAAAGAAACAAAATATCTACAACTTGGTTTGACAATCTCTTAAATTTTCGAATAATGGCGTTCTATAGATGCCAAGATGAGATATGAATAACTGAAGCCTTTTCTGTTTAGGAAGAGTATGTACAGGAAGAAAGGTTCAAACTTTTTCAGAAAAATGTCGGGCAATCAAGTGACATCGGAATCTTTGGATATCTCGAGGATTTCTCATGGACTATTGGTTCTTTTTCCATGTTTTCAATTCGTATCACTGCTTGATTTGTTGCTCTGAGAGTTTATTGTTTGCTTTAGACTGCCCTTTTCGGGTTTTTCACCCTAAAGCTGCGCTCTTTCTTTTGTTTTCTTTTCTCTATTCTTTTTTTTGTGCATTTTTTTGATTGATTGTTCCAACATGCATTCAAGCATTCAAATTTCATTCAAACCAAAGAATGGCGAGAATCTTCCAAAGAAGAGCTCTTCGATACAAGCATCCATACTTGATCAAAATGGACTTTTAAGTACGTAATGTAGGCCATGGTTCAGGGTTCTGAAAGAATAGATAAATAGGCCCAAAATGTGTTTGAAGGTGATCAATCCAAGGATCATTTCTTCTCATATAGACATCTATCATTTACATACTTCGAAGCACCTTTTCTCTTTATACTTTTCCATGTATCTCTTCCTCTTTCTTTTTTTGTTTTTTTTTCTTTGTTCATTCTTTGAAAGCACCTTTCTTTGTGTACTTTCATATGTATCCTTTCTTCTTTCTCTTTCTTTGTTTTCTTTTTTCATTGATTCATATCCAAGATTTCAAAAACATAGTAAATCTTATTTGATCGAAAACAAAAGCTTAATCATTTATTTTCTTTGAAGAGATATTTTCTGCACATACCCCCCAGTGTGGAGGGTGATCCTTGGAGGAGGTTTATTATGAGAGAAGTTATCAGGCTCAAACGGGGCAGTAAAAGGATAATGTTTATATTTGTGAATGGAATATGAAAGACGACCATTCATCATTTCAAATTAAGATGCTTCCATTGAAAAGCAATTCTTAGGACAAATTTTTTTTTTTGGCTTTTGAAATCATTTGATTATCATGTTTGCATAATGCCACGATCAATTTCATTTTTTCCTTTTTTTCTTTTTTTTTGATTTCTTTATAATGTGACACTTTAATATGACAGAACTTGACCTCACACACCAAAAATTTATTCAAGGAAAGAAGTGATGCGCGACTCAAGGTATTGTACAGATGGACAACAGTGAAAAATCCTCAACTTTGGCTCTCTCTCTTTTTTTTCTTTCTTGCTTTTTTTTTTATCTTGCCCCAAAACATGGGCAAAAAGGTATCTCGAGAGTACAAGATTGAAGAATTCGAGATTTTTACAAGAATTTAGGTGGAAATGTATCTCAAAATGATCTTGCCACATATTTGACCGCCCTTATCCAGAAACTTTGAGATTGTCATTGATTTCCAAAAAATTCTCAAAAAGTTTTGCAAATCGGTTATTTCTTGAAAATTATTAACAGTAAAGCCCTATCATGGTCAAAGTGAAAACAAAATCCAACTTTCAAAAATTTATGCCCCAATTTAGCCTTTTGGCTCCCAAGTAACTTAGGTTTTGCTGAGACATGATCCGGGAATGATTTACAACATTCATCTTTGATAGTAATCACCGATTTTCTTATAATCATTTTATCATTATTGTGAAGAAAAGAAACATTCTTGTCATATGCCACTGGAAAATAAATTATGCAAAAAGTTGTGCTTGTACAATTGTCACCTAGGCCAACGAAAATGACAAGCATTTTTCCAACAAAATACAGACTTCAAAATCTCAAAAACATTCGTTTTCCTCTAGACTGATTGCCAAAATGCCATGATTTTACACCAAAGTGGACTTCCACTGTTCCATAAGTTCTCGAGTCAAGCTTCCACCATTGATGAGTTCTTCAACCCTTTCCTTCAACTGTCTGCATTTTTCAGTTGAATGCCCAATTGCCCCCATGTGATAGTCACATTTGCTATTCGGATCATAGCTCTTGGCCAATGGGTTTGGGGCTGTTCTCAAAGGTAAATGGGTCAAATATTGGTTTTCCACTAGGAAAGGTAAAAGATTGGAGATTGGAATTGGGATTTTTCCTTGGTTGCTTCTCGATCTTTTTCTGTTGTTTATTGGTTGTTGAGGAGGTTGAGCTACTGGCCTAGGCATAAAGATAGGTGCATGAGCAATCTTTGGAAGGTAAGAGTTTGTTTGGAATCCTAGTTGCGGGATTGGTGAATAAAGATAAGGATCACAGGAAGCATTGTTCGAGGTTGGACGGTATGATGGGTGAGACAAATAGGGATTATATGGAATGGAATTTTTGGGAAATTGTCCCTCAAACATCACAGCTTGAGCTTCTTCTTCCATTCTTTCTGGCTTATTATCGGCTATGTCACCTATCTTAATCTTGCCCCTCTTAATTGCATTCTCAATCATCTCTCCAGAGGCTACCATGTCGGCAAAATTCTTAGTAACATTCCCAATCATCCTGTCATAATATGGTGCCTGGAGGGTACTAAGAAACAAAGTTGCAGTCTCTTTTTCCGTGAGGGGAGGCTGGACCTGGGTGGCAACATTCTTCCATCTCTGGGCATATTCTCTAAAGCCTTCAGTAGCTTTTTTCTCTATGGATTGCAAAGATAAACGATCTGGGGCTAGATCCACAATATGCTTATATTGGGCGACAAAAGCCTTTGCCAAATCTTCCCATGAGCGAACATCTCCCCTGCCCAATTGTGTATACCACCTAGCAGTAGATCCTTTAAGGCTATCTTGAAAAACATGGATCAATAACTTGTCATCATGCACATGCGCTGCCATCTTTCTGCAGTACATAATGATATGGGCCTTTGGACAAGTGGTCCCATCGTATTTTTCAAATTCTGGAGCTCTAAACTTTGACGGAATGACCACACCAGGTACTAAGCATAATCTGGCTGCATCTAAAGATCCATGAAAATCCATTCCTTCAACAATCCGAAGTCTTTCTTCTATAAGCTTTATCTTTTGTCGGGAACTTGAGCCTTCTTTCACTTGTGGCATCCCTTGCTTTTTGTGACTATCCAAATTAACAACATGAATTGGTTCGAGGTGGTTCATGGTGGGAGTTGCATGCCCTTGAAACTGAGTAGGGTCGACTGCAGACGGCATATCAGGGCACACATAACCCTCGGTGGGCATTGCTTGTTGCTCTTGAGATGATTGAGTTTCTCGTGAGCCAATGTTAACTGGATAAAAAGAATCATCCGCATTTCGTAACCGATGCCCCTCTTGAGTAGCTAATTGTCCCATTTTTCCATTGTTCAGCTTCCCCAACAAACCTGCCATATGTGATAATTGCTCTTTCATCTCTTGTTGAGCTCTTTCCATCCTTTCCATCCGAGTCATTTCTGTCTCTTCCATAGTCCAAAACTATCTCCGAAGTTTTTCAATGACCAAGCTATCTACACCAAATCTGTCATAACTCCAAAATTAGATGTCATACTTGCCATGCTAATATGAAGCTTTTATTGTATTGAAATTGTATATCCACATGTAAAATAAATTTCAACCTTGTTATTATTTTACAATATCACAAGTCACTCATCAAAAGGAAAAAGGAAAATATAAACTGAAAATTGTTTTTGTTGTTTTTTTTCTTTTTTTTTGGAAACAGTTATCGTTAACCTTATTATTCTTCTGTCAAGATCGTATTATACACATATGAATGAAGTGAATGCAAACTTATATAAAATCTTGTAACCTTCATATTTACATAGGAATTGTTTACAAGATTCAAAAATTCCTTACTAACTATCCCGTATTCTAGTGCCCTCAACATTCAAAGCCTTTCAAAAACCAATTTCACAACAACAGCTACCCTTTTCACCCTCTAAATTCTAATCAAGTGTGGCAAATTCCTGGTTGACCGTTTCATGAAAAGTTGATCAATCTCCATTTGCTAATGATTCAACATGTAGTTGTTCTAGAAACGACATCGACACTTGAAAATGAACCATTTTAGTCCTTCCAAAACTTTCAAGCATCTTCATAATCTTAGCTAGCTTCCCCTTTATCTCTCGTATATCATGTCAGTAAAATTCGTCTTGATTATTCTCTAAAGTAGTAAGTCTAGCTTCAAATTGATCTCCGATATCTTTGACTTTCTTTAATCTAAAAAGACAAATACTCTCCTTATTATGTGATGTGAATGCATTAATGTCATGAGATATGATATGCTAAAACTTAAGAATAAAAGAATCAAAATTTTTTCTCATTTAAATTCAATGAATTCTTTTTTCTTTCTTTTTTCATTTTAGAATTTGATTATTTCTCCTCTCTTTTTTTAAAAGAATAAATTTTCTTTTTTCTCTCTTTTTTTAAAAAAAATCTTATTTTCACACCACAATTTATTTTCTTTAATTTCCTTTTTTATTTAATCTATTTTTAAAGGAATGTGACAATGCACTACCTTTTATTTTCTCATCAAAATTCCTCTTTCTTTTTAATGTCTATGCATTAGTTTAAAAGAAATAAAAAACATTATTGTTATTTTTCAAATATTATTAAAGAATGAATGGATGTTTTCATGTTATTTTTGACAAAGGATAGAAACCGAATAAGTCTTTGTTTTATTCTCTAAAATTGTAAAATTGTAAAAATGTGAAATTTTATTTGAAAAAAAATATATCTTGATTTTATGAGAGCTTGAATTTAAAAAATCATTAGAGTTATGATATGAAAAAAAGGTAGTAAAATGATCCCTCATGTGTCCTAATTTCAGGATAATTTCTACAAAAATTGGACATGGCTCTAGCTAAGGCTAGCCTCTTAGGTTTTTCTATATGCTGGGCTGGGATATAAAGATCTAAAGGTTCCCAAATTATACCTCACTGTCGTCCACACTGGACTAGTAAGATTTAATTTTAGTGGGAGTATTTCGCTTGCCATTGCGGAGGTGATTACGTCTCGAGAGCAAAGGTACTCTACTCTCTCTTAAGAAGGATGAAACCCAGGTATAGAGCTCATGTGATGCAAATGCAAGTGCAAGTGTGTGCATGAGGGAACATGTTAGACTCAAATTAAATTATTATCTCTATCCTAAATGCCTCAACAATTTATTAGCAACAAGTATATATAAATATAAAACATAAAAAGCAGATGCAAACAAACTTACTTTCGAAATCCAAATGAATTAAGTTTAAATATCAATCAAGACTATTAAATTAAAACATTGGATAACACATGATTAATGAATGGCTTGACCCTCAAAAGTCTCCAGTGGAGTCGCCAAGCTGCCGTAACGGTTTCGCGCTCGACGATTTTGAAAACATTTAAAAACAAAAGGAGTCGCCACTAATCTTTTTTTGACTAGGTGTGATTGGCCACCTAAAAATATTTATCTTTTTAACAAAATCTCAAAATTAATTAAGTTTTATTAAAAAGATAATTTTTGGTCTGCGAAAACAAAATCGGGTCCGAGAGTACAGTTACGCGTGGGGAAGGATTAGCACCCCCACGACGCCCATTAAAAAACGGTACCGTTGTAATCATGTGTTATCCTTTGATTTTAATAAAATGGTCTTAATTTAATATTTAAAAATAATTCTTATTTTATTGCAATCTTTTTATTCAAAATCATTTTTTATTTGTAAATTTATTTTGTTTTATTTTAAAAAGTTAAATTTTATTTTTCAAAAGTGAATGTGAACATTTTTGTATTGAAAAATTAAATCAAATATCACAATATTCTGGTAACATTTGAAATAATTTTCCTCACCTAGAGATTTCTTAAGAATAACTACTTATGAATTCTATAGAATCTCATCATCGAAAGATTCACACTCGTTTCAAAAATTATTATGAATGCATATGATGCAAACAGATAATGAATGATGCAAATGAATCTTTTAATTTTTTATATAAATATTTCTTTATTTATTTTAAATAAAAATTTTTATTATTGAAAAATTGCACTAAGTATCCCAATACTCTGGTAACACTTAGTGAACTCTTCTCACCTAGGGATCAGTTAAGAAATCACTACTTGTGAGTTTCATGACGTTCCATCATCGGACAAATTGTTTATTTAAATTTAAATTTTATTATTTATTTATTTATATTGCTTTGTTTTAAAAAAACTTATTCATTTTCATTTTTAATAAAAATTATATTTATTGAAAAATCATACCAAATATCTCAATACTCTGGTAACATTTAGTAGACTCTTCTCACCTAGGGATCAGTTAATAAATCACTACTTGTGAGTTTCATAACATCCCATCATCGGAATTTTATTTAACTAAATTTAAATCTTATTATTATTTTCCTTTTTTATTTTCTTTTAAAAAACGTGTTTATTTTTATTTTTAACGAAAAATTAAATTATTGAAAAATCGTACTAAATATCCCAATACTCTGGTAACATTTAGCAGACTCTTCTCACCTAGGGATCACTCAAGAAATCACTACTTGTGAGTTTCATGACATCCCATCATCGGAACAAATTTAATTTAATTTAAAATTTATTATTAATTTTCTTTTGAAAACTTATTTTTATTATTTTTTATTATTTTTTTATTTTTGTTTTTGTAAACATGCATGAGAAATAATAAATAAATAAAATAACAATAAAATCAATTAAATTTAATACAAAAATATACCACAAATTGGATCAAAATCCAAGTAGAAGTGGACTTAAAGGCTGCTGATTGGCTGACACCGGTTGGATCCGGGTGAAGCGAGGCGGGCGGGCGAGCTCAAGGATCCTGCTTCTCTCGAGCGGGAAAGCTAGCGGATCTTCCTCTCCTTGGACGGGCGAGCTCGAAACTTGCTTCTATTTGGGCGGGCGAGCTCGCGGATCTTCCCTCTCCTTGAGTGGGCGAGCTCGCGAATCCTGCTTCTCCTCGAGCAGGCGAGCGCATGGATCTTCCTCTCCTCGGGCGGGCGAGCGCGCAGGTTTCCTTCCTTTCCTCGGGTGGGCGAGTGCGCAGATCTCCTTCCTTTCCTCTTTTTCTCTTTTCTTTCCCTTTTTTTTTCAACTATAAAAGACCATCCCTTTTTTTTAACTCATTTCCTTTCCCTTTTTACAAAAAAAAAAATTTCAAAGCTCCTTGAGGCTCTCGGCTGGGGCGATTTTCGGCTGCCACTGGGGTCTCTTCTGGCCGTCGTCGGCCGCCGTTGCCGGTGGCCAAACCCCGAAATGATTGCTACTTTCCGAAGCTTCTCCTCCTCCTCTTTTCGATTCCAACCTCTGATTCACCAAAAGAACTTCCTAGCTCCACAAATCTGACCAAAACCGAAACCCTCTTTCTTCTTTTTTTTTATTTTTTTGTTTTTTTGGATCTGGATTTTGTTTTGGTTTGTGTTGTTGTTGGTTTTGTGTTTTGCAGGTGGGGATTTCAGATCTAGGTTTTGGGTTTTGGGGGGTTCTTGGGTTTAGGGATTTTGGTCCCGGTGGTTTTGGTTTTGGTGAGTCTCGGTTTTGGATGGTGGATTTTGGGGTTGTGTGTTTCTTGCAGTGGCTGAGCTGGGTTCGATTGGCAGGGGTCTCGGGTAGTTTAGATGATGTTTGCTGTGATGGTGGTTTGGTGAGGATGTGGTGGTAGTCTTTTGGGTGTTAGGTGGAAGAGGATCTGTATGGGGGTTCGGTTTTTGGTGAGGCTTAAAATGGGTGGAGGATTTTGGAGGTTGATGGTGGCTGTAGAGCTACCAAGGCAAGAGTAAGGCTAAGGGGCTGTTGAGGGTAGTGGCGATGGTAGAGATGATGCTGGTTTTCGGTGAGTGAAGATGATGAGGGAGTCAGAGTGCTCGGGTGAGTGGAGAGAGCTTGAAGCTTGGGTCTCCCTTATGGTCTGGAGGTTGCAGATGGGGTTTTTGGAGGGAGTAAGCTTGGCTTAGGGTTTGGTGGAGATGGGATGGGTGACAGAGTTGGTGACCGACGGAGACGGGATGACGGGTGAATAGTGGCGGATTGGACAGTTGACAGATAATAATAATAATAATAATGATAATAATAATAATAATAATAATAATAATAATAATAATAATAATAATAATAATAATAATAATAAACAAATAAGAAAAGAGATAATAATAAATAGAATTTACAATAAGATTAATAACAGATAACATTAATAATAATATAAATAATAATAAAACAAATAATAAAAATAAAAACAAATACAAATACAAATTTGTATATAATAAAAATAATAATGATAATAATAATAATAACAAAAATGGGACAAAATTAGATGTCAACAGACACACTTTGACAAATTCGTGTGGAGCAGTGGGCTGAGTCAATAACTTGCATGTGCACACCTAAGCGTCACACTTAATGTCACTTGTGAAATCTAAAAACTGTATTAACAGTGTTTTAGATAATAATCATAGGATTAATATCCAATACACCGTCAGTGAAGTTTTTTTACTCCAAAAGCGGGGTTAAGATGATAACACATATCCTTGAAAAATATTAAAAAATAAAAATAAATAAAACAATATATATGTCATCATTTTAATCTTGCTTTTATACTTTTAAGTTAAGTTAATAAAATATTTTTTAAATAAACTAAAATTAAAATTATTTATTGTATAATATAAATAGATATAAATTAATATTTTATTTAGTTTTTCAAAAAGATAATATTAAAATTATATATTTTAAATTTTTTGGATTAGATAGTATTTAAAATTACTTTAAGATAATTTTATTGAAAAATTTTAGAAATAGAGAAATTTTAGGAAAGTGAAAAGGTGGAGAAATTAATAAATTTTAGTATTTATTGTTTTCTTTGACTTACATATAAGTTAATAAATGCTTAGTTGTTATTCAAAGAGAATATCCAAGTAAACATCCATGTAGACATCTTACATGTTTGCTATGTATCTTGTAATATAATATTATATATATATATATATATATATATATATATATATATATATGAATAGAACAAAAAAGTTCTTCCAACATATAAGTTATAAAATTAAAAACCCCTTGCAGGGCATTTATGATTTAAAAACCCCGGTTAAAGGTCCTTCATTCTAAATGACTGTCAAAATTTATCTATGTTTTCTTAGATTGATTAAGGGAAACAAGACAGAAGATTGAAAAAATAAAGATATATTTTTTGATAACAGTCCTTAAATACAAAAAAATTACAAAGGAACAAAAACTAAGAATTATCCTCAGATTCTGTGCTCGATCTGGCTTCACCTCAGCACTAGCACATTGGAAGCCTCTGCTCAATCCTCAAACTGATCATCTATAATCATTATTGGGGCAACTGCAGCATCAGCAAGAAAAGCATCAACAAGAATCAATCACACCTTATTTTTTCGAAAATTTCAATTTTTGGATTGAATTGATCGATTTTGGTCACAAAAGAAACACGTAATAGTTGAAAATGGAGATGAAATTGTTAGGATTCGAATCCAAATCTTATAATATACTATAATTCTTCCTTAACATCGAATTTAAAGGCTGATTGAGTCTAGCTAATTAGTCCAATTCGTGAAAAGAAAAGTGAAAGAAAAAAGAGGAAATTTGAAAAAAAAAGACAGAGAAATAATAAAAAGAAAAGAAAAAGACCCGCCAAACTTAACTTGATGCATTCATTTATTTATTCGCAAACCAGAATTTTTATCCTCAAACCATGTCTGGCAAGTTAATTGTCTGACGAATTTGCCTTTCTTGTTGGCTTCATTCTTGATATTTTGAAGGAAGATTTGATAGAAAAGAGAATCTTTTTTTTAGTTTTTTACAACATTATCTTTATTTTATTTGAATTGCCTTTCTTTTTGTCATCATTTTAATTTTAACACGTGAATAATAAATGTATTCAAATAAGTAAATTTTGAAATGTATCTAGTAATTTCGATATTAATTAAAATTCAGTACTTAATTTATCAGGTGCACAAAAATATATTTACAATAGGTTTTTCACTTTGAATAAAAATTAAACTCTGGTGAAATTTGATTTCCTCTGGTTCTGTCTTTCTCCAATGCACATACATTTGTTATGGCATGGGGTTTGAAATATCGATTTCCTCTGGTGGGGTATATTTTAATACTATTGAAATCGATGCATCATAATTCAAGTCAACACTGCTCGTGTTTGAATAGTTTGCTTTCTTCCTTTCAACAAATCCACGATAGCGTCCACAGTTTTTCTTTTTTCATGCTTTTTTTTTACTTTTGTTTTTTTTTTTTGATAACATTCTTTTGGTTGTTTTAATTTTACTCTTCATTTTTTCTTAATATTAAATAAACTTTATTTTACTCTCTTTCGTTTTTTTATCTTGAGGAATGAAAAAAAAAATATGATGACACTTCATTTTATTTGAGATCTTTAGAAGTGTTTTTTGGTCAATTTTGTTTTATTTAAATTAAAGTCCAAAATTAAAATCGAATTTTGTGTGATTATTCGATAATTAAGGTCGATAAGTGTTTTGGATTGATTTGAATATTGGTATGATATCAAGTCCTGGATTAAATTGAATTATATCTTTTTAAACTCTAGAACGTTAATTGGACTTTGTGCTTTTGATTGAATTCCAACTTTTTTTATAGTTTTTGTATAAGATAAATATTGAAAAAAAAAATTTTGGAGGTTATAGCTACTCACGATAGTTTCCACCGGTTTTCTTTTTTCTTGCTTTTTTTTTCTTTTGCTTGTTTTAATTCTACTCTTCATTTTTTAATATTAAATAAACGTTATTTTACTCTCTTTCTCAATTTTTTTTACCTTGGGGAATTACAAAAAAAAAAAAGTATCGTAGAAGACACTTCATTTTATTTGGAGTTTTCAGAAGTGTTTTTCCGTCAATTGATGATTAAAATCGAATTTCATGTGATTTTGTTGAAAAAGTCTGATATTCTTGATAACTAAGTCTGACAATTATTTTGGATTTATTTGAATTTTTTATGATAATCAAGCCCTGATTGATTTAACTTATATATTTTTAAACTTGAAAACGTTTATTGGGCGTTGAAGAGTCTTGTTTGATTGTAATTCTAAGCAAAAGAGTTAAAGACTTTTCACGGTTAACACTAATTATTTAACTTTAGCATGGAAAATTCAATGTAACAAAAAGTTGGATTATAAGTGGAACCCTCCTCATTATGTGTGTGTGTATATATATATATATATATAGAGGAGGGATCCACTTACACATGTGTAAAACAAATTTGTTTTACACACTTTCATATCTTCATATAGGATTAATATTTTTGCAAACCAACCGTTGGATTTAACAACTTACTCATATTTATTATGTATGTAAATTTTTGAATCAATCTGTTATTTTTATCACTTTAATCGAGAATAATATTTTTTTCAATATATATCAATGGTTGAAATTTTATTTTACGAAATATATAGTTAGACGTATTCGATTAATTTGAAATTTGGCATGTATGATCTATGTGAATAGAACATAAAATTCAACGGTCGGATTAAAAAATTATAAATCATATAAAAAGATATGAAAGTGTGTAAAACTAAATTTGTTTTACACATGTGTAAGTGGATCCCTCCTCATATATATATATATATATATATATATATATATATATAATATCTAGTCTTTGCTGTGAGTGAATTTTCAAAATTCACGATGGTTTAAAGTTTGAAATGATAATTTTAAATTAATGACAGAGAGATATAATCAACGGTGGAGTCAAAATGTTTACTTAGTGGAAGCTTAGTTATAATAATAATAATTAAAAAAAAACTTTCATATCCATTCTAATTATTAAAAAATTTACAATTGTTCTTAACGAGCATATATATTTTTAAAATTGATGTATAGTAATTTTGTTAACACTACTTTTGAATACATATTTTCTTAAGGTAAATTTCATCTAAATCTTTAAGGTTTACACTTAATTCAATTTTAGTCCATTAGTATAAAAATGGACATTTGACCCCAAACTTTCTATTTCACAAGATAAGTAAGTTTTTTCGTTAGTCAACTATTAAGCAAATTGTTAAAAACTTAAATTTGAGACTATTTTACTTTTGAATAATTTGGAATACTTTAAATACTCAAAATAAACAAAAAAAAATGCTGAAAAACTGTTGGGTTTTGAAAAGTTTTTTATTTCTAATTTATTTTTATCTATTTATTTAAAATTGTTTTTGTTTATTTTTATTTATTTATTTTGACTTCTAATTTATTATTATTTTTTGTAATAAAATTGTGAATAACTTAATTTAAAATATCATAACATAAAATGATATATATTTAAAATTATTCAAAATCAAAATAATTTAAATTTTAAAAATTTTGAAACATTGATTGAAATTATTAAAATTTAAATTAAGTATAATTTTATTTTTAATAATTAATAAGCTTAAATCTAATACATTTGAAAAAAAATAATGGATTGAAAAATAGTGAAAAAATTGTGAAAAAGAGTAAAGAATTGTGGAAGATAGAGGAAAAATAAATAAATGAATAATTATTTATATTGAAAAATTTAAGATTGGATAATTTTGTAATTTCTCATATTTTATTAACTATTATTAACGGTATTAAGTTATTTGAGGTGAAATATCTATTTTTAATACTAATGGATTAAAATTAAATTAGATTCCAACCTCATTAACTTAGATGTAATTTACCCATTTTTTTAATACACACAACTAAGCTTTTATTTAACAATTGATGTATCTAATTTGATTAACCAAACAGTTTTCAAAATATTTATTGATGAAAATGTTATCTCTATTGTGAGTTGTGACAGTAATAATTGAAAAGAATGATACTGGTGTTCCCAACTAATAAATTAATTAATACATTTTATCTTTTAGTCTCAATCATTTTTTAGTAAGATTGTCAGTTCTTTTCACCTTCAAAACTTAATGCTATAGCATATAAATCAAGTATTGAATTTCAAGTGACAAAAGTTTCACTTGAATTTTTTTTCGAACACAACTTAACAGGCAACACCTTTTTTTTTTTTAGCCCCCACTGGACCCTTCCTTAATAGCTCCGCCATGGATATAATAGCACTGGATGTGATGGATGGAGTAGATTTTATTTCCTTTCATTTGTTTCTTTTATAACATTTTAGTCTGTGAATTTTTTTTTCTTATTATATTCTGCTTAAAATCTTTTTTTTTGCTAGTAATAAACAAAAAGCTTAATACTCAAATATGTCATTCATATTTACCACAAAATGAAATTATACTATTAATGTTTAATTGCATGAAAATGAGTCCTAAATATTTTAAAATAACAGAATTAAAGATATTTTCGTTAACTCCTTCTAATGCCATTAAGTTTTATTACTATGTAAGGGTAACGAAAATTAAAGAATTTAACGAAAATGTACTTAATTATGTTATTTTGAAATGTTTAGGACTGATTTTCATGCAATTAAACATTAAGATCTTAATTCCATTTTGAGGCAAACGTGAAATACATAATTGCATATTAAGTCTAAATAAAAATTAACATGTAGAGTTAGCAAACAAAGTCAATTTGCATTGCAAAAGGTTTTTTTTATATTTGTTTAATTGGATTGCAACTATTTTTCTTTTTTTTGGTATTTTTTTTAATTGCACTAGTCACTTAAACAAATCCTTCATTTAGAAAGGTCTTAAGTGTTTATTTGATCCGGCTGAAGCTTCTATAAAAAAACGTTATTCTAATAGAGTTGTTCTAAAAGTGTTGTTACAAGATGTTAAAAGCATTCCACAAATTAAATGCAGAAGTATTGTAAAATGTTGAAAATTATTTAACAGAATTTTGTATATTTTTAATAAATAAAAATAAAAACCAATTTTATTAAATAAAATCTCAAGTTTTTAAGTGAAACAAATGAATAAAATAAAAAATATTTTTGTTAATTAGAATAAAATCTAAAAGAAATCAATATAAAAATTGAAAAAAGTAAAAAAAATGAATTAATATCATTTTCATAATTTGTGAATCATTGAAGAGTAAAATAAAGTATTAGTAAAATTAAAACTTCTTGAAAAAGTTTAAAATTTAACTTTATCTAGAGGCTTAAATCTTCTTTCAGTGTGAAATAAAAATTTTAAAAACTTGAGAGCTAAGCTTTTTCATAAATGAGGCCAAACATGCACTAGGTCATATTTTACATTTTCTCAGCCTCATTTAAGCAAATAATAACATTTTTGACAATTATTCCATATAGTGTTAGTGGAGTTTTTTTACTCCACAAGTGGTGTTAAGATCATGACACATGTTTTATAAAAATATTAAAAAAATAAAAAATAAATAAAATAAGACATGTGTTATGATCATAATCCTACTTATGGAGTAAAATAACTCCACTGGCGATGTATAGATTAATTATCTTTTTGTGAATTATTAAAGAGTAAAATAAAATTATATAAAAATTATAAATAATTATTCCATACACCGCTCATAGAATTTTTTTACTCGACTAGTGAGGTTAGGATCATAATACCTATTTTATTTTTTTTATTTTTTTAATATTTTATAAGACATGTGTCATGATTTAACATCGCTTGTGGAGTAAAAAATTCCATTGGCAGTATATGTAATAATTATCTAAAAAGTATTAAATATTAGTTATTAAAATTAAAACTTCTTGAAAAAGTTTTAATTTATAACTTTAACTAAAAGCTTAGGTCTAATATAAAGATTTATATATGATGCACTGATAGTGTATAGTTTCTATACATTGTCAATGCACAAGAGGTTGACACCTCATCTAGAGGCCCTTATATGCAAATATAAATAAATTTTTTTAATTTGCCCATAAAGGCCTATTGATGAGGTGTCAACTTCTGATACATTGACAGTGTGTAGAAACTATACACTGTCAGTGTATCATATACAAACTCTTAATATAAACATTTTAAAGTTTTGACAGTTTATAAATTTTTAATAAGCTAAACCAAACATACACTAAGTAATATTTAATATTTTCTCATTGTCACTTAAGCAAATAATAACGATTTTGATAATTTAAAAAAATTAATTAAAAATGGTTATTTCTTTTTGAATTTTCCAAAGATACTCTGCCACAAATGGGCGGATGGGAGGTCACAATCATAGTTAAATGACAGGAACCTGACAAAGGAAATTACTAATTACGTAGGATATTTCCCATGGTGGCTAATGCCTATAAATTCAACGGCGTGGCTGCTCTATTCCTCGCACCAATCATCTAATTTGTAGCGTTACAAGCATCTCATTTGTAGCGTTTCCTACATTATTACTAGGTAAAGAAATGTCTTCAACTCATGATTAAAAAATTAACTAAAAATGACTATTTCTTTTTGAAATTTCCAAAGATACTCTGCCAGAAATAGGCAGATGAGAGATCACAATCTGCCATAAATAGTCTGCCATAAATAACCAATTGCATACATTATTACTGGGTAAAGAAAGGTCTTCAACTCATGATTCCATGTCTAAAGAGAATCGTCGCTCAGCCAACTTTCATCCTAGCATTTAAAGAAATGTCTTCAACTTTTCCTTTCATCTCCTTCCAAAATGGTGAGTAATTAGACAGTGAATTCATTAAATTTATCCTCTAACTAATTTGCACTTTGATTTGTATATACATGTATGCATGTATCAGCAAGTGATTACAAACGTGTATATTTTTTGTTTAATATATATTCTACTCGATCTTATGTAACATTACAATTGTGCATAACATTGATCAAGTACAATATGAAGATATTAGACAAGACGTAAGGAGGATGCAAAAGGTTATTGAATTTTGCAAAGTTGGATTTCAACTTATTACAAAATTCACACAGGGAAGAGCTAAGCAAGCTCTCTAGATAATTACTCCTTCAACACCAGATTTACTCCTTCAACACCAGGTAAGTTTGATATAATTTGAAGGAATAAAAAATGACTGTAGTTAGGCTAATGGTTTTATTTCAAGTGGTGGAAAGATTTAGATTTTGCAACAAAATTACTTTTTGCACGAGATTGATTGGTGAAATGTTACTTTTGGATATTGGGAGTGTACTTTGAGCCCCAATACTCCTTTGGTAGAGAGATACTAACGCACGTAATAGCCATGATATCAATTATAGATGACACATACGATGCATATGGCACAATTGAAGAACTTGAACTCTTAAATAATGCAATTAAGAGGTCAGCTATTTTTATATATATATATATATATATATATATATGAGCTAGTTTTTATACGATTTATCATTTGGATTCTCCGATAAAAAACTATAGTCAAAATACTACCGATTGGTCATAAACTTTCCTGCCAAGGTATTCAATGAAAGAATGTAAATCCTTTAAATGCTTTTCCAATCATAATTCTTAAAAATCCAAATCCGCATTCTCCACTTAACTCCATGATTTTTGGATTCTCAAAATTCCTATTCCTTAGCTTACTTCCAATAATGCATTTATTGACTTACTAAGAGTATGAAATTTACTATTATCACATCCTCCTCACCTTAAAGAATTTGGTCCTTCAAATTCAATCAATGTGTTCTTAGAATTGGTGAGGATAGTTATTTTTAATTTGGTTATTATTCCATAATCCCTAATCGAGATATACCCTTATCAACTAACTCCGTCATCTAGGTCTCTGTCCTAATAATACTTACATCCATTGCATATCTTAATTGTTTATGATGTGAACTAGGTTATTTATTATTGCGCTTTTCTATAAGTCAAGCTAAAGACCATTGAGCCAAATAATAATTTAAGCCCAAGAGGAAAGAGGACTCAAAAGGCCCATAAATGATCCACTAAGTCATTATTTAAGCTGTGGGGCTTAAAGGTAATTACGCACAAAATAACTCCTATAAATAGGTCACAGGTATCATTCTTAAACCATAAACTCTATTTGCCTACTGAAACCCTGTCAAAACCCTGTCTGACTTATGCATCGGAGTGCGCGCGCAGGGGAAAACCCCTGCGCCCTTTGATGGTTTTCTATTTTACAGAACTTTTCTGGAGACACGTGGAGAAAGAAGACAAAATCGACGTTAGTACGTATTTATTGTTGTTTTGTGTAACAACAATTGGCGCCGTCTGTGGGAAACAAACAAAAAAGCCATAAAAGATTGTGAAAAAAAACGACTTACGATAGGCAGGGTATGTAGGCTGTGAAAGGGTGCACAGGTTATGCGACAAAAGAGTCTGTCGCGCGCAAAGTGAATGCGACAGAATAGTCTGTCGCACATCAGTTTCACCCTCACATAAAGAGTCTGTCGCCACAAATAAAAATATAAAAAATAAAAAAAATTAAAATTACATGCAGCAAAAACTGTCTGTCGCACGGAAGGTTTCAGGCGACAGACTACTATCACACGTAAGGTTTCACGCGACAGAGCAAAATCGCACGCCCACGCGCGAGGCCACACGACATGTATTGGCGAGAGACGGGTTATCGCGCGCGACAGGCTTTTTGCGATAGAATACATACTACTGGCTATAGCCTTACTTGTCACTCGAAAGATCTCTGGCGACAGAGTACAAGGAGTAGGCGAGAGACAACACTGGGCGAGAGACTAGCTATCGCCCTGACAAGCTTAAGCGAGAGAGGCTCTCGCACCGACAGACTTGAGAGAGAGCCACCCGCATGCGACAGCTATATCGGCGATAGATTATGGATGAACAAAGGCATGCAACAGGCTTGGCGAGAGAGTCATTTGGCGAGAGATCCTCTCGCATCCGACGGTCAAGTAATTATAGGCTAACGCATTGCTTTGGTATTTCCCATTTAACACCCTCATTTAATGCCCCTCATTTAATAATCCTTTAACGGATGACTTTGGTGTTTCCATTTAACACCCTCATTTAATGCCCCTCATTTAATAATCCTTTAACGCATGGCTTTGGTGTTTCCCATTTAACATAACTATCAAGGATCGAACCCATGATAAGATTACTGCAACTTCCAACTGTATCAATCAACAAGCTGAAAGAAGAGATTCTGATGTCTTGCTGTTCCTCACGGTTTACCTACTCCAAACACGAAAGTAAATACCACAAAATCTGTCTACATAGCTCCCTTTGAAGGTGGAGTTTCACGGGGATCGTACGTCAGCCAAGGCCATGCGTTAAAGCCAAGGCCATTTAAATGCTGATATGGACTCGGACTTGTCGCTCAAAGCTTCTGGCCCTGGGCTAACACATTTTTAATGAGTTTTTAGCCAAAACAGTGTTGAAATCCGTATGATTTCTTTGATCGATCTACTGCAAGCTTTCACTTATCCGATGCACTCACATCCAAAGAAGTGGTTTGAACTCTGACGCCTATCTTGCAACCTAGCCTAGACCGGATATTTCAATGCCAAGTGCTGACTTTAAGCACTGACTCGATGGCAAAGCCGAATGACAGAGCTTAATGCCAAACAATCGAGTTAGAGCTCGATCCCTGGAAAATGGGAATTCGATCCAACAGCTGTTAATCGCATGTGAAAGTGCCTAGTTGAATGGTCAACTACCTCAATAAGGGAGACGTTTATCAAAAACGTCCGAGACTCTTCGTGAATAGTCTTCGACGAGAGATGCGTGCGGTAGACTAGTCGCTTCATAGAATAGTCTGTTGGGGGTAAGGTGCAGGCGACAGACTATTTCACGTGACAAAACAATCCATCTTGGGTAAGGTGCGTGCGACAGACTATTTCACGTGACAAAACAGTCTGTCGCAGGTAAGGTGCATACGGTAAACTATTCACGTGAAAGAACAGTCTATTGCGTACAAGGCTCATGCGACAAAGCAATTCGTGCAACCACAACCCACGCAGCAGACCACTCAGCCACAAGCATATGCGAGCGTCAACCCACATGCAGTCCACTCTGCCGCTATCTCGCACAAGGCCAACATAGTAGGCCACTCTATCGCAAGCTTGCGTATGGTCCACGTGCATGCCACTCTGCCGCAAGGAGGTGCACATAGATAAATTATTTTGCGCAGCACGTGACTCGAACACGGGCTATCCAAGATAGCAAACCGACACATGAATGGAAAAGCGGGCGAGCAATGATTCCTGCACACAACATCTCCCGCAGGCGAGAGAGGAGCTCCCGCAAGCTACAAGCCTTAGGCGAGAAAGGAGCTCCCGCAAGCTACAAGCCTTGGGCGAGAGATTAGCTCCCGCGCGCGATAGGCCTTAAACGAGATAGGAGTCCCCGCGCGTGACAGGCTCATCTACCGCACCCGAGCTCACCTGGTATAGTGATGGGCGAGCACAGTACTCACGCGGTAGGACCCTTTGGCGAGAGATAACAACTCACGTATGCAAGGGAGGTAGAGTGCCACATGAAGAGCACGACCTGTAGAGTAAAAGATTGAAAAAACAGCTAACGTACGGTAGGCATCGTCACAACAGAAGGGCTCCTGTCACGATAGGTCAACCCACTGTACGCAAGGCGGTAGTGCAAATACACGAGCACTGGTCCCAAGCTGCATTCCTACCACGATAGGTCCACCCACCGTACGCAAGGCAATAGTGCAAATACACGAGCACTAATCCTAGGCTGCATGCTAGCCCAATAGGTCAAAGGTAATGGTGAGCACATTCGATAGGTTACATCGCGATAAAGCGGTTCGTCCTAGGCGACAGCCATGCGAGCAAGAAAAAGTCACACGTTAGGCATTCTGTAGGCAAATGGCTCCCATAAGCCCAGCCTCCTGCACACAAGGCGTGAAGCAATGCTGACAAAAGCAGTGTCATGTGGTGAGCACAAGACCACTGCAGCAGACACTTTCAGCGATTGAGTGGCATGTGGCGATTGCATGACTAACGCCACAGCCCAGCCTCCGCAACAAGGCTCGCTCGGTAAAGCACGTGTCAAGACACGAGGAACAATCTTGATGGGCAAGCCATTTTAAGTGACCAAAGCAAGAAAGGATTAGGCGACTCTGTATATCATCAGGTGCACACCCATGTAAAAAAGGACCGAGCGAGGATGTGCTCTCCCATACAATGAGAACTCTAGTTTGCAAGCGAAACTTTGGCGAGCACATTTAAATTTGACGATCCAAGCGCACGCCCAAGTGCGGGATCTGAGCGAAATGATCTAGAATCTTCTAGATTTGGCGCGCGCACTAATCCGACAGAATGTCAAAAAGCTTCCTTCGACCCATATGTCGATCGTCTGACATAGAAGCTTTCAAGAACTACTCTAGCAACCATTTAGAAGTAGCTTAAGAGCCACACACTTGGCCTATTGACAACCACACATGTGAAAGAGGGTTTGTCTATATAAAGGGTGTGTTAACTTCGTGAGCCCTTTAAGCAAGACAAAGATGTGCTAGCTTAGGGTGTCAAGATCAAGGCTGTGTCTCCCTTGTAAGCCCCTATGCATAGCATTCTTGAGTATCAATATAAGTGAGTGCTTGACACAACGGAAATTACAAACACACTCAAGCAGGGACATACGGGTGGTAGCCAGATTTGAGGTACTCTCATATGATGTTTTCGATTTTCTTGTCCACTCTAACAATTGTGATTGAATTAGGCAGGCACTAGCCACTGTCGTGTAAGGCAGCAAGCCAGGGAGAGCTTGGTTCGATCGAAAACAACTTGTGGTAAGCTCGTACCGAGGCACGACTTAGTGCACAATCCATGGTTGACAGCAAAACATCCTAGCACTCGTACTTTACAGATTTTTCAAAGATAAAGACTTGGAATGGTACTGGTGGTAAAACATTTGCTATTATTGTTTTAACATTTGCTGCAATTGTATTGTTACTTACTCCATTTAATTGAAAAATATTACATTATGAAATGAAAGGCCAGTTATTTTTATCTGTATTATGATAATCCTCCATGTTTGATAGACATGTTGCAGGAATAGAAGAAGAAAAAATGGAAGTTGGCCAAAGAGACGCTAAAAGGGCAAAATAAGTCCCTAAACGCAAAATGCGCGAGACGGGCACAAATAAGACCCTAAGCGTGAAGAAGACGCGAGACGGGCACAAATAAGTCCCTAAGCGAAAAATGCGCGAAACGGGCATAAATAAGACCTTAAGCGTGAAGAAGACGCGAGACGGGCACAAATAAGTCCCTAAGCGAAAAATGCGCGAGACGGGCATAAATAAGACCTTAAGCGTGAAGAAGACGCGAGACGGGCACAAATAAGTCCCTAAGCGAAAAATGCGCGAGACGGGCACAAATAAGACCTTAAGCGTGAAGAAGACGCGAGACGGGCACAAATAAGTCCCTAAGCACAAAATGCGCGAGACGGGCACAAATAAGACCTTAAGCGTGAAGAATACGCGAGACGGGCACAAATAAGTCCCTAAGTGAAAAATGCGCGAGACGGGCATAAATAAGACCTTAAGCGTGAAGAAGACGCGAGACGGGCACAAATAAGTCCCTAAGCGCAAAATGCGCGAGACGGGCACAAATAAGACCCTAAGCGTGAAGAAGACGCGAGACGGGCACAAATAAGTCCCTAAGCGAAAAATGCGTGAGACGGGCACAAATAAGACCTTAAGCGTGAAGAAGACGCGAGACGGGCACAAATAAGACCTTAAGCGTGAAGAAGACGCGAGACAGGCATAAATAAGTCCCTAAGCGAAAAATGCGCGAAACGGGCATAAATAAGACCTTAAGCGTGAAGAAGACGCGAGACGGGCACAAATAAGTCCTTAAGCGAAAAATGCGCGAGACGGGCACAAATAAGACCCTAAGCGTGAAGAAGACGCGAGACGGGCAAAAATAAGTCCCTAAGCGAAAAATGTGCGAGACGGGCAAAAATAAGTCCCTAAACGAACAAATCAAAAGTCCCTAAGCACAGGAGGTGCGAGACAGGCAAAACAAAAAGTCCCTAAGCACAAAAGGGTGTGAGACGGGCAAAAATAAGTCTCTAAACGAGGTACGTTACAATCTTATCAGATTACATTTAACGTATTATGTTGGCATAAACGATATTATATTCTAACAAGTCCTTAAGCGGATAGTACGCAAGACATGACCAATACTCCAGTAAAAGTTCTTCTTTGGACGCAAAAAGTCGCAAAGAAAAACTTGGGGAGCACACAGTATGCAGGTTGTGAGGTATGATACGAGGCACGTTACAATTTTATCATTGAATATGTGCTACAATTGATAAACAAAGTGCATTTAACGTATTATGCTGGCATTCCGGATATAAAAACAATGTTATAGTCTTATCATTTCTATAAAGTCCCTAAGCGAAAATGCGTGAGATGGGCAATTCTCTAAAAGTCCCTAAGCGAAAAATGCGCGAGATGGGCAATTCTCTAAAAGTCCTTAAGCGAAAAATGCGCGAGATGGGCAATTCTCTAAAAGTCTCTAAACGAAAATGCGCGAGATGGGAAATTCTCTCAAAGTCCCTAAGCGAAAATGCGCGAGATGGGCAATCCTCTAAAAGTCCCTAAGCGAAAATGCGCAAGATGGGCAGTTCTCTAAAAAGTCCCTAAGCGAGAATGCGGGACACGAGCAATTCTATAAACTCCCTAAGCGAAAAATGCGTAAGATGGGCAAATTGTGAAATCCTCAAGCAATAAAGTGTACGAATAAATGCGATACCCAAGTACGAATTCTTCTTTAGATGTAAGTGCTTCATAAGAAGAGCTGGGGAGCACTATAGATTAACTTCTGCATTAAAAAGAGTATCGAAACTAATAGGCACCATTGCATGTGCGTTTCGAGGTGCTATAATGTCAAGAGCTTGATCCTCAGGAAAATTAGTCTCTGGATTATCTAAAAATCTTTGTCCAAGCTTGTGAGAACCTTGACCATCTCGAGTCGACAAAAAGGCTTCTAAGAGCTGGTAAGATCAGATAAATCTTTATAAGTGTCTATCTTTAGAAAAGGTTCCGAATTCTCAGCATCTGGATCGGGCTTCAACCAATCAAGAGCATGCCAAATACAAATCACATATGATGAAACCAGAGAAGAACATATGCATCCGCTTATGGCACTTCTGGACGATGTGCTCTCATGGCCTTAACCCAGATTCGGTTTTCTTCCTCTTGGCTAGTAGAAGGTACTTGACAAAAGAAATGATGACACGATGTCGTTTCTGCTACAAATAATAATGAAGTTTATTAGTTGAGCCCTCAAGTGAAGATGAAAAGACTCTTGTGATAATCCCAGGAAGAGGGTAGCACAAGAATTTGAAAAGCCCATTCTTTATATACTCTTTCACAAGGTAAACCTTGTAAAAGAGTGGGGAGCAATTGATGTGGACTAGGTCATTTATTATTGGGCTTTTCTATAAGTCAAGCTAAAGACCATTGAGCTAAATAATAATTTAAGCCCAAGAGGAAATAGGACTCAAAAGGCCCATAAATGATCCACTAGGTCATTATTTAAGCTGTGAGGCTTAAAGGTAATTACGCGCAAAATAACTCCTATAAATAGGTCACATGTATCATTCTTAAACCTTAAGCTCTATTTGCCTACTGAAACCCTGTCAAAACCCTGTCTGACTTAAGCATCGGAGTACGCGCGCAGGGGAAAACCTCTGCGCCCTTTGATGGTTTTCTATTTTACAGAGAAAGAAGACAAAATCGACATCGGTACGTATTTATTGTTGTTTTGTGTAACAACAGTTTAAATTCTAAATACATTTTGCTAGCAATCATACCATATGCAACTAAATATATTGTACTTATCAGTTTGAATTTTACCTTCCATAACCGAAATAAAAGCATCAGTAGTGATAACTCTTTCTGTCGAGCAATACTTAACTAGATGCCTTTTCTTTTCGCAACTAGAGCAAGCCTTAGTAACCGGAAAACAAAGCTTTCGTCCATGATACTTACCACATTAGCATTTAGCCACTTCAAAAATGACCAGCACTAAAAACAACTGAAAAGCTAACTCTTGAGACACCAATCTTTTCTAGAGAGTTAGCCGTACCGATCGCCTTCCTCGAAAGATTTTTGAGAAGCAAAACTCTCCAATGTCTAACACCATACAGTTAATATCACAACTAGAGAATGCCCGCACGTTGCGCAGGAAGATTGACCAACATGCTAAACATGAGAAGCTTAAGATTGTTTAACATTAAAAGAAAATCAAATTAGAAGTTAAGAGTTAATATACATCAGCAAATTAAAACTGCAACTAAAAAACAGAGGGTTCATATGTACGTTCATTTAAAAAAACTTGCAAACTATTAAGTCAAGTTCCAACCATAAATACTGTGACGAAAATGATAACGAAAGAAAAAAGCAGTACCACAAGAAAATTGCAAACCTAAGATGAAATATATTGAGAAGTACGGTTTGCTGGATATGAGCGTCATGTTATCAGATTTTTGCTCTGATGTTATTTTCAAGTATGAATAAATGGGATAAATTAACAAACACAATTGATTGGATATGAAATCTAAAAATCTCTCAGAAATCTATCTTGATGGTCTTAAAAATTCATGAAAAAATAGGCAAAAGAAGTTGAGATATAGAAGTTGTGATGCATCAAAATTCTTTCAAACAACATTACATTCTTTCAAACAGCAGGCTGAATTTTGTTGAGGATAGTCATGAACCTTGATTTTGCTATCACTTGAAAAATTTTCTCCAACCCCGTAACAGTGACTTGTTGTGATCTATGTGTGTGTGTGTGTGTGTGTGTGTATATAGCATGTTCTATGTTCTTAATTCTCCTAAGATAAAAAATGTTGAGTAGATGCAAAGAAAGGCAACATTTGGAAAATTGCGTGCTGGATGAAAAGAGATTAAAAAAAAATTGTTAGATTATCATCATCATTGTAAGGAAAGTACATGTAAGAATCAAACTTTTTAGAAGTACAAAGTGAAAAGAATTTTAGTTGATCATTACTAATATGCACTTTATGTTGTTCTTGGTCATGATACACTGTAAAAAAGGTAAATCAGCATTGATGCCAGATTTTATTCTAGATTGAACCTCAACACTTAAGGCTTCAAATTCAAATTCAGATTCAAAGGTTGAATCTTCAACTTTAATAAAAACTGGATGGATTGGTAGTTGTTGGGTAAATGTAGTTGGTATTGCTTTGGATTTGATATTCTTTTGATCTTGTTGGCTACTATACAAGTGTTGTCTCTTGGATAATGGTTGGAAAACAATAGTAATAGGAGTTGAACAGAAATTGTCAACAACATTTAGGCATCAAGAAAAAATAAAGAATTTCATTAACGAAATAAGCATTAAAAAATATGTTTGGTATAGCGTTCTCCTCGAAACTGTGTTGTCAATAGAATTCACCAACCAATTAATGGTCTTAACAAAATCTTATAGCAATCAATCATTAAAATAGGGAAAAAAATCATACATGGTTCATTAGATTTTTAGTTTCATCTATTGTTTCAACATTGTCCAGAGTTTTATTGACGGTATCTAATTCCCAAAATTTCTAGAGAAAGGGAAGATCACTTTAAAAGAACTATCATGTTGGAATAGAATATTGAACAAAAGAAACATATTCATACAAGCATAGACATCATAGTTTAAGTACAAATGACATATCATAAGAGACATTGAAACAAACAAAGAATAAGAAAAAACAAAAAGCTTAAGACTTAGATATAACTTACATGTACATATTTGATGAGTCTTAACTTTCTTGGAAACACAAATCAATGAAGTTGCACGCTTCCTCTTCCATCTTGATGTGGGTCGAATCAAAAAATAATTATTTTAGGAAAATTCAAGTAATTATAATTTAAAAATAAAAAAATTAGATAATTTTAAAGAACATCCAAACTCATCACTCATGTCACAAAAATTGACCAAGTAGGTAGATAAGCACCATGACGAAACAATAACAACATAGAATCAGAAATATAATTTTTAAAACTCATGCCCTTCGTCAAATTAACCAAGCAATTAATAGTCTAAAAAATTCATATAGTAATAGATCATGACATACAGGAAAGAATCATATCTGATTCATTAGATTTTGAGTTTCACTTTCTGCTCCAACATTGTCCAAAGCATCATTAACAGCACCTAAATGTAAATTTTTTTGGAGAAAGGAAAGATAATTTTAAAAGGAATGCCAAGATGGAATAGAACTTTGGAGAAAATAATCATATTTATCCAAGCATAGATGTATAAGTCAACATAAGCTTTTCAAACTGAGATATCTTGAGGGATAAAATCAAAAGCTCAAAGCCCAACTTAAATTTATTGCATTTCCGCACTTCAGATCATGTTATTTGTATGTCATTCCATGTAAAAATCATTGGCCTACACCAAAATAACAAAGAATAAACAACTCTTGATAACCTAAACAGAAAAAAGAGAAAATATAGGCATCCATCATGGGAAAAAAAGTTTTTCCATGATTTAAAGGAGTTAGCATGTTAAGATTGAAAATCATTTGCAATTTCAAGATGATGTACTGTTAAGAAACTCTAAGTCGAATGGTGAAAATGAAGTAGATGATAGATATTTGAGAGGTCTGTCATTGGAAAAATCTCATATAGCAAAGAATATATAGAATTTTTAAGTCATACAACAGGAAATCAAACTATTTTCACTCTCATTAAAAAGGGTTTTAAAGATGACCAAGTCTAAATTATACCTGTAATGAGGCGACGCTAGGTCCAAGTTGTGAAATGGGCTGTAGTTTGATCATCACCTGTAATCTTTCTGCAGAATGTATATTAGCCAAGATTCTAATAGACAAAACTAACATGAGAAATTATTTTGTTAGAATGTCATTAGATCATGATTTCAAATCTTGTAGATTCAACCCTTTAAAGATGCAAGAACCATGAATGTTGATTTCATTGTCACTTGTAAGTTTTTTCTATGCCCCTGAAAATGATTTATTAATTTATTGTGTTCAGTATACATGCATCAAGCTTTCCATGTTTGACTTCTACTGGCATCGAAAATGTGAGGCCTAGTGGGTGCTTTAACATGCAATGCTTTGCAAACTCACCAAGAACATGCTGGATGAAGACAAATCATATGAAAAGATTTATCAAACTGTTTGTCATTGGTTATAAGAAAGAAAAGTGTTTAATAAAAATCACAATTAAAATGCAAGGTTTTTATTGAATCAATGGTTGTACATCTAATCATAGCTTGCATTCAACAGCTATAATCAAAGGTATTATTGATGATGTATGATCAACCAATTTGCATATAGAGAAGAATGAAAGAAAAGGCAAGAGTGATATGCAAGTGCAGGGAGACAATGGAGGGATTTTAAAAGTCAATGCATTAATCTGAGAAAAGAAAGATACCTTGTGCCTGGTTTCTTCACTGGTGACTCATCGGGGGAAAACTCATCTAGTGCTTTTACATAATCCTTGTATAGAGGCTCTTCAGAAGGCGTGCTGAGAACAGATTCAGAATTTAATCCCCAGGAATGAAGTCTCCATCTCTAAGACCTATGATCACCAAATATTGTGTAAAAGTTGAGTGGCAATGTGAAAACCAAGAAAAAAATTTAAAAGATAGGTAGTTATCAGTTTAAAACAACTGCTTAATGCCTCAATTCCTTTTTCGAATATCTTTTGGCAGCCATTTAGATTTTAAGACTCAAGGCCTTGAAGTGAATCCAAATACTGAAATACTTAAAATCTTATCAACAAAAGCTCATAAAATATATAACCATATTACAATTAACCACACATAATCAGCAAGATACCTATAAATGTAGTAAACTCATTGGACTTAAATTCCACAGTTTTGCCAGATATATCTCACAACCTTCTACATTTATGAATCTATTCAAAGAATCATATTTGGAATCAAATTAAATAATAAAAACTATTAATAACAAAATCAAATTAAAGCATGGACAAAACAAACAAAAATTTTATTATTATAACAGGTGATACTTGCCTTGAATTCAAGTGTTGACTCTTTGCGAGTACCTATTTGGGAAAAAGATAAGACAAAATTAAATGTATAAGAAAACAAAATAATCTGAAAAATGAAAAGTACAAAAAGATTCAAAATGTATAAGAAACCCACCTGACAAGCAAAAAATTTTATTATAATAACAGGTGATACTTGCCTTGAATTCAAGTGTTGACTCTTTGCGAGTACCTGTTTGGGAAAAAGATAAGACAAAATTAAATGTATAAGAAAACAAAATAATCTCAAAAATGAAAAGCACAAAAAGATTCAAAATGTATAAGAAACCCACCTGATAGTAAAGAGAAAGAGAAGGGAAAAACAGGGAAAATGAAATGATAAAGATATCAACAAATACAAATAATCCAACAAAATTATTAACAAATACAAATAATCCAACAAAATTATTTAGTATCCTAAAATAAGAAAATTATCACTTCCAACTCACAAAAAAAACTCAGAAATGACATCATATTAAAAATGATCAAGAATTAATATGTTGCAATAGCTTTAATGCAGACATTGGAGCAAAAAGATTGATTTGATCCTCATGAATAAGCTCTCCATCTCTAAGACATGTGATCACAAAATATTGCAGAAGATTTAAGTGACAATGTCAAAACCAAGAGAGGAAATTAAAAAAAAAAAAAGGTTGGTAATTATCACTTCAAAAGAACAATGATTTAAGTGACAATGTCAAAACCAAGAGAGGAAATTAAAAAAAAAAAAAAGGTTGGTAATTATCACTTCAAAAGAACAATGGTTAGCTTCAAATCCTTATTCAGATATCTTTTGGCAGCCATTTAGATTTAAAGACTCAAGCCCTTAAAGTAAATCCAAACACTAAAATACTTAAAATTTTGTCAAGAAAAGTTCAGGAAAGATATAACCATATTACAATTAATCAGACTTAATAAGCAATATAACTATAAATGAAGTGAACTCATTGGATTTGAATTCCATAGTATAAATAGAAATATCTAACAGCCTTTTACATCTTTGAATCTATTTAGAGCATAAAATCATATTTGGAATCAGTTAGGATTATAAGGATAAGCAACTATTAATCACAAAATCAAATTGATGGATTAAAAAAAAAAAGAGAAAATTTTTATTATAACGCATGATATTTACCTTGAATTCAAGTGACTGGCTCTTTATAAGCAACTATTAAGGAAAAAGACATGACAACATTAAATGTATAAGAAAATGAAATGACCTCGAAAATGGAATGTACAAAAAGATTCAAAAAATACAACTTCTAAGAGAAACAAACTTGCACTAACCTAATTGTTGACATTTAATCCAAAGCAAAAAAAGCCAATGTTAAATACTAAAATATTTATATTACATTAAGAAGGCCTTCTGATAGTAAGGTGAAAAAGAAGGTAAAAACACAAAAAATGAAATGAGAAAGATATTAACAAATACAAATAATCTAACAATACACATAAGCCAAACCTAGTTGAAATTCAAATGGAAAAAAATTATAAGAAAGTTTGGACTAAAACTTTCGGTTCTCGCCGTTTCCACCCTTCCCTTTTTTTTCTCTTTTTATTTCCCTTTTTTATATCTTTTACCCTTTCTACTTCAGGTTCTTCTATTCTTTCCTTGATCATTTCTAGCCCCTGACATAAAATCCAAAATAACTTTGACAAATAAGTAAATCTCCTTCATATCCAAAGAAAGCCCACGTCCTCTCTCTTCCAAATTCTTCTATTCTTTTCTTTATTCCATCCAACCCATATAAAATCCTAAATAATTTTGATAAATTATAAATTCCATCCGTACCCTCATCATGCATTCTTTTGGAGCTTATTTTTCTGCCTTCTCAATTAGATACTTGAAAAAGGAAATGAAAAAAAATGTCAGATATTAACGATCAATTTTAGTAATATATATATATATATATATATATATATATGAGAAACAAATAAGAGAGTACATAAGAGGACAGAAAGGATAATGCTCAGCAGAATAGGAAAAAAAATGATGGTAGGAAACAAAATTGAGCATATCAAAGGCAAAGAGAAAGAAGGAATTAAAAGTTCATATACCGAGGGAAAAATGGGACCAGCAACTATCAAGTCAACCGGTAGATACAACAAAATCACTCTGCGGTACAGTAAAAAGACAAGAAACAAAACTTAAACATATTAGAGGCAAAGGAAGGAAAAAAGAATTAAAAGCTCATAAACCGGATACAGTGACCATCAAGTCAGCTGACAGATAGAGTAAATTCAGCCGCCGCTGGCAGACCAGCAGGAAAGATTGAAAACAGAGAAGCAAAACAAAGAAGAGATAGAAAAGTATCTCTTTTACTATTTTACTTCTTTTTTTTTTTAAGTTTTAAGTTACTTTTGAATATTTTTTTCTTTTTTTTTTGTGAATATCTTTTTCTTTATGGGTTCTCTCCATACTCTCCCCATTTCATTTTTCCTTTATTACCTTTTGTACATTTTAATATCTTTTTCACCTGAATAAAAAAAATTAAGTTGAATCAGTATTTTCAAATCTTTCGTTATTGGGCGAAATCACTTTTGTCAAACCAATAAAACAATCTAACGTAAGCAAAAAACAAAAATAAAATCTGATGGGCTAAGCCACCGAGAGTTTGGGAACAAAATTATAAGCATTTATAGACTTAACAAATCAAAATTACTTACCTTTTTGTTGATTTTTTTTCTATCTTAAGTGGAATTTCTTCAACCCAGAGATCAATTTGTTAATTTGCTGCAAAAGACAAAAAATTACAATACCAAAATTAAAAATATGATCTTGAATATGCATTGAAGTAAATATCCAGAATCATCCAAATTTCAAATTTGAAACATTAAATATAAAAAAGCGAACCTGCTATAAAGAAAAAAAAAAGCTTCAGTGTGACTGTTGTCGATTTCCTCATCTTCTTTCTAAAAAACAAATCCATGATTTTGGTGGAAAAAAATTTGGAGACCCATTACCAGAATAATCAAAACTATGAATCAAAGCGTAGAGAATAGTCTTGTAAAGAAAAAATGAAGACCCTGTTTAAAAGAACTTACAGCCTCACAACAATGCCAGATATTAGGAAGAAACCTTATAAAAGAAAAATGGGACACGGATAATCACAACCTCACAACGACACCAAAAGCAATTGGCGGCATAAACGTAGACCCTACATAAATCAAACCATTCCTTCTCCATCCCCATCGTAGGCTTCATCAAGAAATTTTTTTTTTTTACTTTCAAAGGATGGATGGGTTAAATTCGACTCACGAAGTAAGGAGAACAAATAAGGGCAAAGCCGAGAGAGACAAAAATCACTGCGAAATGATTCATTTAATAAGAAACTCCCATGAAAATTAGGAAAAAAAAAAGAAAAATTGCCGATAGAGCTTGACATCTGAATATATGACTATGAAATCTCTTCTTGGAGCCCATTTGTTCTCACGAAATCTCCTGGAAAAGCCATCGCTTACCCAATCAAGTTCGCTACTCTCTCATGTCTCAGCCTCCTGACACCCCAAGCTTCATCCTTTGAGGAAAGGCAAATGAAAAACGATAGAAGTTTGCAGAGTTAAATCCCTTAAAATGGAAAGATTTGATGATTTAGGGAAAAAAAAAGAAAAGAAAAGAAAGAATATCACGAACAGTATTGGATCGGAATCAACATCACGATCTCTCTGCTTGGTGCCCTCGACGACGGCCTTGCGAATCAACTTCAATGCTTCGTCCCAGTTTGATTCATTTTTCAACAGTTAAAGCATTGGTTGTGGCGACCATGAGGAGGATGGAAGAAATCTGAGTTTCAGGATGTGATTCTGTAATGAAGAGAAGGGGAAGACGAAATCATGAGAGAAATGAAGGGAGCTGTTGATTGAAGAGAAGTGATAGGAGCCAAAAAGGGGAAAAAAGAAAAAATGGAGAAAGAGAGATAAAGGATAGAGATGAGCAGGAGAGATAATAGATGAGGTTGTCAGGAGAAGACAAAATTCTCCAGCCCAAAAAACCACTGACCAACGAAAAAACGAAAACCAAGAGAGAAAAAAGAGACATAAAATGATACCAGACAGAGGAATAGGATAAAAGATTTTCCATGAGACAAAAGCTGAAGGAAGAAAAAAAAGTGAATGATAATAATATTGTAAAAAAACACAAACATGTAACAAAAAAAAAATACAAATATAGAGCAAGAGAAGACACGCTTGGATCTCAAATTTATTGTATAGAAGATTAGGAAAGAAGAGTAAAAGAATGACGGCAACAAAAGTACACTTTAGAATGAATCGTTTTCAACTTTCTTTTGCTGTTTCAAACTTTTTTTTCATTTTAGTTTTTTTCTTTTTTTTATCTCTCTCTCCTTTCTATCTCTTTTACTATCACGTTTTTATCTTTTAATATGTTTACTTTTTACTTTTTTATGTATTTATTTTTTTCAGAGTTTTAATAGAGTCAGACAAAAGCATCGAATTACGGAACTGAAAAAAGCATTCAGAAGCAAAATGTAAACTAAAAAAGTAAAAACTGACGAAAGAGTTTTGTCTGAAGAAAAAGCATTTTTACTTTCTTCAGACAAAAGCATCGAATTACGGAACTGAAAAAAGCATTCAGAAGCAAAATAAAACAGTAAAAAAGCAAAAACTGAAGAAAGAGCTCTGAAAGGGTAAACGTGGCAGTAGAAGGAAAACAACCTAAAGGGAAAAAAATGCTCTAAAAAGCAACGTGGCAACCGAAAAATGGTAGAACGCGTTTAACGGAGAAGAGAAGAGCGTGGCCGCATGAGGTACCGAGAAAAGCATGCGCTTTAATATTATTGATAGCTAAACCATAGCTTCCATGGTTTTTTAGCCACGTTCTTGTAGCTTACTGCCACTTCCAAGTCTGATTCAATGATGAGGCTCACGCATTCAACCCCTTCTTTCTGACTTCAGAATTGTATTGAAATTGCCTGCAACGCACCAACCTTCTTCCTGATCCTAATTTTTAATTTTCAAATATATATATATATATATATATATATACATAATAAATGCTAAATAATTAGTAAATGTCATTGATTTTTGTTGTAACAAGCAGCAAAGAATTTTATTGGTTTAAGAAAAGATAAAGTACAAAAGGATGTCGCTTTTGGACTTCTTAAATAAAAGAAAAGAAAAAACAAATAAGGCATCAATGATTACTTTTTCTTCAAGTGCAACTTCAATAATTTTATTATTTCATTTCCATAGGAACCAGCTGCGAAAAGGTTATTCAAGTACAACTTTAATAATTTTATTATTTCAAACTGGCTCAATCAGCAATGAAGTGATCCCACCTTCAGCAGCTTTCCCAACATAAGTGTAGCCATCTCCTTCACATCCATCACCCTTGCAAGGTTGAGGATTCGATTAAGAACTGGTACTGGCATCTCTGTTGGTTTCAGGAATTCTTCATTTGCATCCTTCCAAGAACTCTCAATATGCTTGTTGAATTCATCGTATCCCTCTTGTGCTGACACTCCATATTGCTCCATGTAACACTCGATGGCTGAGCAATCGTCTTCTCTCCTATGGTTAAACTGCATCCATAAAATATAGGTCAATTACTCAATTTTGGACTAAACTTTAATGTGTTGCTCATATAAGGATAAAATTATTATAGTATAGTTTAGTATACCTTGTGTTCAGCAACATCATCCATGAACCTACAAATGATTGGGGAAGCTTTGATGATCTTTGGGTCATTAGCTGCCCACTTAAAGGTCTCTGGGGTTATAACATCTCCTATGCCGACGAAAGCTGTGATAGCAAGCATGGCATATCCAGAGGTTGGCAGTGCAGTAGCCCTAAACTCCTCGAACGTTGGTTTATAGTTTTCATGCGTCCATTTAGCCTCGAGAAGGTAAGTTTTCTCAATTGATGCCATGGCTATGACTTTTGTCAAAAACTTTCTACCAAGAGAGTATTGGGGCTCAAAGTACACTCCCATAATCCAAAAATAACCTTCAACCACTGTCTCTTGCAAATGATAGTTTCGTTGTAAAGTCTAAATCTTTCCACCACCTAAAAACATCATACCCCATTAGTAAAATCTAGCTTTCAGGAGTTAATTTCTAAGGGAAATATAAATAGTCTTATTGCGTGATACGTTGATAGAATAGGTAATTCTTAATTTTAGTGATCAAGATTCAAAATCTAGAACAGCAAAAAAAAAAATTCAAACACTTACCTACAGATCTCACTTAGCTCTTTCCTGTGCAAAATTTGTAACAAGTTGAAATCTATCTTCGCAAACTCCAGCAGTGCTTTATTATGCGATTCCATATCTTGGCATATGGAAATGAAATGCCTAGCCTCAACACTTAGCAAGCCTCTTCGGATTGACTGCTTCAAAGCATGAGCAACTTGTTCTGACAGAGGATAGTCTAAAGATTCTACTGCAAGAGTTAGGTGAGTGGTGGCAAAAGTGATTGCTTCATCTAGAATTGTAATAACTGAAAATTTCTCCAATCTTAAATTAGTTGTTTACTATTTAATATAAATTCAAATATATATATATTAAATAGCATTATGTTATAATTTAAATAGCATTGAGGTTTGAATTATATATGAATTTAGGACTAAGCTAATTATCATGAATAGCATAATGCTAACTTAGGTAATATTCAATTTAAAAACACAATTAGATGCTACTTGATACAATTATTAACCACTTGAGTTAGTAAAATTCAAGTAAACGATACAAGTGTGCATATATATATATATATATATATATATATGTATATATACACACAGACACACACACACACACACACACATATATATATATATATATATAAAACAAATAAATCTATAACTTATACATACATAAACATAGAGGACTAGCAAGCATTTAACATAAAATCCACAAACAATTCCAAGTAGCTTTAAATCCATACATTCACATCACACCCACATACACATACATATTTCTTTTCCACCACATTCATAGTTTCACAATTATCATATAATATATATATATACACACACACACACACCGGCTTAATGAAAAACGACAATATGATACTAACATACACTTTAGTATATATTATTCTTACCTATTTTGTACCACACTTGTGTGTAGCACACCACACTATTCTTGACCAATTGGTGCTCTTCACGCCCTTAGTAACTTTCTACAATCAATTCACATTTATCATTCATTAACTTCGTATACACCACCAATACATTATGAATTTCTAAATAATAAAAATCCTTATCTCACATATCCTCTATGTGGTGGCCAGGGTAAGTTTAATTACCATTATATATATATATATATATATATATATATATATATATATATATATTCTACAACATCACCTACTTGTTTAATCATAGGAACTTAACAACATTTATGTATATCACTTACCTTTACTACAATATTTGTGCAGAAATTTCAAGCCTTCATTCCCCAAAGATTTCCTACAGTTTAACACATAATCAAACTTAATGTACTCAAGTACACCGTATGTATTTTCTTCAAGCCAAGAGAAACACCCTTACCTCTTGGAACACTAACCAATCAAAACTTCTACTTCCCCCTTGCACCATGACTGAAGGAAGGACAATTAGGTGCTTCCTTGTTTAGCCCTAATGCTCTCGGTTCAATCTTGTTGCATTTCCCTCTCAACTCATCCCCTACATTAATGAAAAAATTCAATTCATTTAACTTAACCCGCTAAAGCAACCTCATGATTTACAAATAAGGCACTTCTTACATTATGAGTTCAATTCAGCCAAAAGAGTCGTATTCTTCACGCCTTCCCCGCCTCTGTCCAGGGTGGAAGAAACGATAAGTAGTCTCTGTTTGCAACTCACTTTGCTGTCCAATGAGACGCACTCCTCTCACCAATTCCAGCCGAATGACCTCTGTTTGCTCCCCTGTATTTCACAAATGAGGAACCATGCATTGCCGAGCTTACAGCCCCATGATGCCCCTGCACTGGTTCTGTTTTCCGACCCAGATATTAACCGCAAGCTTCAACTCTTCTTCTTTTTTTTTGTCTACTTTCAGTTTTCAAGTTGCAGCAGTTTTCTTCAATTTCCTCTCATTTCAACGCCAATGTGTAGACCACATCTACCGTTAACGAGGTTTGTCTTTGCTGAGAGCCACTGTCGCTTCATGCCTCCTTTTTACAACCAGAATAGACACCCCAAAAGTTGCTTCTCCCTACCTGGTCCAACCCCAAATCATCGTTGAAATCAGCAACTTTTGATCGCCCAACTTTCAGCGCTCAATAACTCCCATTGGTAGTCGCAAAATGGAATCGAACGCCCCTCCTTGGCTGCCCCCTGCTTTTACCATGAGCTGCTCCTTCAATCCTGTCGAGAGTGGCGCTTCAAACCCAAATTTAGCTCTCTGTCCTCTCTATATTTTCCCCTTTCTCTCCTTTTCTTTCTTTTTTTTCGTCGATCTTCCCTGAGCAAAATCCCAGTTGGCGTCCACTCCTCTACTCCATCTCTTTTCCTCACCAGCAGCCAACTTTGGCTTTGCTCTTCCTTCCTTCACCGTCGAACAACCTCCCTTTCTCTTTTCCAATCGTGTGTTGTTGTCCCCCAAAAGAAAACCTCATGTTGCCTTCACACCTTAATGCTGGAAATGTCAACAGAGTTAGTGGTACGAAAATGGTTTCTCCATGAAGCCATGTGACGCCCTGGATTTGCCGGACTCCGCCGAGGGGGCCCAGGCCGCATCACTCATCCGTACTGTCCCCTCTGAGGTGCCACACACGGGCCGTCTGCCTCTCAGGATTTTATCGAGAATAATTCCCAATTCGCGTCCGCCATGACTTGAACCCCTTACCACTTGTAAGTGTCAAGTTATGACTAACCAAATCGGTAGCCGTTATAATGCAGAAAAATTATCAAAAAAATTACTGAAATTTACCGAAAATCACCGAAAACTAAAATAAAAGATTTGATTTCACGTGAAACGATTTCTAACATGAAAATCGAGAAATCGATTAGTTTTCATAAAACATGAATATATTGATAATTAGTTTTAAAATATTCATGTTTTGAAAATAATGAAAAAGGAAATCACCTAAATTTACTCCGATAGGTGATATTTCACGTGAAACGAAATGAAAATGAAAAAGAGACTGAAGTGAATATTTTTACAAATATTCACTTGATTTTACAGAAAACCTTTGTGGTTTTAATTATGGAAATAATTAATTATGAATATTCCATAAAAGGTTAAGAAATGATGAATAATTATGATTTCGAGACTAAAGGTCCCTACATTTGTTTTTAAAAGAAAACATGGTGATGAGAATTTAAATTTAGAAAATAAATATTTTATTTTCATAAAGTATAAAAATAATTTATTTGAATTCCGATAATTATAAAATTATGTTTTCAATTAAACGCACAGAAAAACATGCATATATGTTTTATGGTGGAAAAAGGACAGTTTTACCCTTTTATATGTTCAGTGATGATTTTTCAAACTGTCTTCATCGTAATTTTTAAAGAAATGTTTAAGCATGAATTTATTCCGAAATGAATTTCCAAAATCTTTTGATAATTAGCTAAACGCACCTTATAAATTCTATGTATATTTTCCATAATGTTTTAAGTATGACATAAGATAAATATGTTTTTTTCCGAAAAAGGTATCGGAGTGGCAAACCCCAGGCTAACTTAGACCCAGGCACGCCCGATCCTTACTATTTTATATCAGTTGTATGATTTAAGTATATGTTTTCCGAAAAAGGTATCGGAGTGGCACACCCCAGGCTAACTTAGACCCTGGCACGCCCGGTCCTTACTATTTTATATCAATTGTATGAAAGTAAGTTTTGAGACTAAGGCCTTCCTATAGTTTATGTTACTGCCTGTCATGCTTGCCACATTGTGGCATAAGTTTAGCCACGTCGTGCATGTTCTCGCCCACATTGTGTATGTTTACATCCTTTGTGGGTATGTTGGTCCTTCGTGGTGTATGTATATGTTTGCTGTACGACTCTGATCAGGTCTACAGCCCATACCATGGCCATAGGTATTCCGTTCCCTCTTCGGAGGAAGAAGTAAGTGTCATGACCGCATACTTGCTATATGATTTTGCCTAGTCTCCATGAATTGTATGAAAAGTTTTATTAATTATGATGTTAAGTTTCTAAAGTATGATGCATGTTTGAAACAAGTATGAATTTTAGATATATGCATTAAAGAATTCATACAATGATTTAAAGTATGAAATGCATTATTATAGCATTTGTTTTCTGCATATATCGATACTATGACTATTTTAAATGCATTTCTTATGAGGCTTTAGTACGATACGGTTATTGATTTGAAAAGAGAAATAAATGTTTATTCTAAAAGAGTAACATAAGAATTATTTCTAAGATAAAGAAAATCGAAGAAGTAATTATCCAATGATTTGATATTTGCAAATCACTGTACTGTACTGTTTTTACTGTACTGAAGAGAAGAGAAGAGAAGTAAACTACTGTTTTTATTACTGAACTGTCAAGTGTTTTAAAGTATACTGAAGTGGAAAGGAACAAGTGGTTTACTCTGTGGAAAAACGAAAATTATATCGTTTTGAAACAACAAAATTGATATTCTCTACAGTTGCTTCTAGGTTCCGGGACAAGTATGGTATTCTAAAATACCTACCTTATTCTATCTGGATCCCTAGCCGACTGTAGTATCCTTCCTACATGTGTGCCTAGAGCCAGCTAGGAAGATTTTAAAGAAAGTGAAGAAAAAAAATATTTTCAGCATATAGATAGCTGAATATCAAGTGTGACATATAACTCTCTTACTGAGCCGTGGTTTGCTCACCCCTTAATTTTAAACATTTCAGGTTTTAATGATTGTGAGATCAACTGATTGTCGATCACGGCTGTACACAAAGGACAATGTGACAGACCGACTGATTTATATGAGGTATGATCATTTATTTTCTGTATTTAGACATATCTGCAGTACTACTTATCTGATTAATTAAGATAGGGGATGTGTATAATATAAACAATGTACTGTACATTTGTTTAACAGTTAGTAAAAGTGAAGTATCACAGACAGCCCAACCGAAGGAATCGTGTAAAATAAGGTGAAAAATACGGTAACGGGATGTGACAACTATATTGTATTTTATTGAGTCAAAAACTATTCTTTTAAAGGAAGTGAAAATCAGTGGGAGTTCACATTGTTTTGGAGATATCATATGTATTAAGGTCAGTAGGGGCACTTAGGCTATTATTTGGCACATGCTTAAAAGGACATATTGTGTAAACACATGTATATGAAAATTTTGTAATATATTAGTAATTTTGTAAGTGATTTATTAAAGTAACATAATAAAGTCCAAGAACAATAGTAGTTATTACATTTGCCATGATGGTAGACAATACATGACTTTTTTGTGACTCCCTTTATTATTATGCTTCTTGTTGATCATTTAAAAATTATTGGAGCATGTTTGTGATTCACTAGATTAGTGGGAGTCATTGTGATTTGATGATGATATGTTTTCTCTGTGTGAGAATTTTGATAATTTTTATTTTGATAATAGATGCATTGTGATTTGTTGTTTGAAACCACTATTGTTTTGGGTTTCTTTACTTGGTTAAATGCATCGTTTGTGATTAAAAAATTACCTATGAGGTATAGTTTGACTTGAAAATATCCTTAAGGTATTGCATATTAAAAGAACATGGGTGTTTTAAGGTCTTTTGATGTATTGGTTTAGTGGGAGTGTATTACTTGTTATTGAGCTCTCATGTTATAAATCATGCTATGTTGAGACCACTTTATGTTTGAAATACTTATGTGATATTTCACTTAAAATGTCAATTGATGATCATTGTTGGTTTATATCCTATGCTGTCATGTTAATAGTTTGTACATGTACATCTAAGAAAATTGTGAAATTGATTTTGCGTCAATGGGGGTATGCCTCGGTAAATGATACCATTTTACAACCTCGAGGATAAGGAAGAGACATATTGGCACATTGGTTGCCAAATAGATTTCTCAACCAGTTAAGGAGAAATCGGAGGACTGACAATGAAAGTAGCACATTTGATCACTGCTGGGTGTTATTTTCTTGCTACACAGCCACATTGAGATCCATTGTTGATGTGGTCACTAGTATTTGTAACCGTGGATTGGTCTTGTGTCAATAAAGGGAATAATCACCGCCATGATTCAGTATTGGTTGGTCATGTTGAATAGGATCATTAAGATGTTGTTTCTAAGGACTAAATTGTTTTCAAATTGTGGCCATGTCAAAAATAAAGTCAATCAGCCTGGAGTCTTGTTTTATAAAATGAATTTTCTTAAAGTTGAAAACCCCAATTAATATTGTCCAAGTGGGAGAATGTTAAAATTTTCTAATTGGTGGACTGCTATTAATTGGTAGTTTTGAGTTTTAACAAAACAGGATGATATAATTTAGTCCTGATATGAAAACATGCAAGTAAGCCCAAATAGTTAATTGTAATCAATAAGTGTGGCCTTTTGCGCATCTTATTGAGTCAGTGTGGTATGATGGTTGTGTAGGCCTAAAACTTAATAGTCTTTGATGGGGGGACTATTAGGTTTAACTACAAATATAAGGCTAGGTCCCCTCTTCACTTCTCATTATATTGGTATCTGCCCATTGAGAGCCACCTTAAAGGAGAAGTAGAAGAGGAAGATTTGCCAAAACATAATCCCAGTGATTATACTTCGCTTTCATTTATATCTGCTTCAAACAGGTACGTCTAATTAAATATTTAATCTTCTGTGTTCTAATTATTGCATAAGAAAATTGTTTGATTGTTCTTACATCTTCTTCACCGATCCTCTCTCAGCCTTCACCCACTCTCTCACTCAGCCTTCTTTTCGAGTTTCACTAGCATAAAACCAAAATAGAATTTGGTTTTTAGGTTTGAGAACTCCTACAGTAGTGGGAGTAGTTAGAGCTCTCCTTTTTTTTTATGTCCTTCAAAGTCTACTTATGCAGACAACCTGATGCGGCAAGCTTCCAAACGTAAATTTTAATTTTATTATTTATTTTTTATATATTAAATATAATTTTTTAAAAAATATATAATATGCATTTCTTATATATATATATATATATATATAGGGTTTGTATATGATGCACTGACAGTGTATAGTTTCTATACACTGTCAATGTATCAGAGGCTGACACCTCATCAATTTGCAAATTAAAAAATATGCCAAGCCCTTAAAAGCAAATATAAATTAATTTTTTTAATTTGCTCATAAAGGCCTATTGACGAGGTGTCAACCTCTGGTGCATTGACAGTGTATAGAAACTATACACTGTCAGTGCATCATGTATAAATATACATATATATATATATATATCCTCTTATATACTTGTTTTATTGGTCTATCATATATATGTATATGTGTGTATATATATTTATATATATCCTTAAACTCTTAAATTTCTAGTATAATTCAATTTCAACAACTCCACATCGTAATTTATTAAATTAATTTCTTCCAATAATTTACTACAATTTTTTTTGGTAAGTAACAAGAAATATATTTAAGCAAACAAGATTAAGTCCAGCTGCTGCTCTTCCTGTTTATGGCTGCCACCTTTGCTAGGAACTTCACTCTGTCAGCTAACGGGTGCCACTCTGTAAATAAGGTTAACCTAATATTCTTTGTTGCCTGCTTTATATCCTCTATGGCTGAACTTAAGGTCCAATGGAATTTCGTTTTTCCCTCAAACAGTGCATTCCATTCGTTTTTTTTCGTTTTTGAGGAGGACTGTCCTGGCTTCAATTTCCTTGAGTTTGAGGCTCACCCTTTGAGCAATGACTGTCTTTGCCAGCAGCTTGGAAGATGCAATAATGTTATCACAAAGGATATGTGTATGTCCTGTCGGCTCACGAATTAAGGCGCTAATTCCAAAAATATTGGTTTTGCGAGGTCAACTAATTCCCAAGAACACCATCCAAATGTTATTCTCTGCATCAAGATAAATTGGTGTGATCTTTTCCCTGGTGCTTGTCTGAGATCTTTGGTTCATCCTTTGCATCCAGTGCAGATTTGTCTCCTTAAAAGCTTCCCTTGTTGTTTTCATTTGGGACTTGTAATGGGATAGGACTTGAAGTGGGTTAGGGGCAAATCCTGAGAAGATACAATTGTTTCTGTGCACCCAAAGTGCCCATAAAATAGTAAAAACCTGACTATAGAATTCGAATGTATTGAGCATGTTGATGTCCCTAACCAATAAAATCTGATCGATCCAGTAGTTTATGTTTTGAGGGTTGAGATTTTCTACCTGTAAAGTCAAGTATGAACCAAACCAAACTACCCTTGCGATCTGACATTGGATGAAGAGATGATCCATTGTTTCCTCTTGCTCTTGACATGGTGGACATTTCTTTGACACTTGAATGTTTCTTTTAATCAATTCACTACAAGCTGGTAGTCCCTTCGTGCAAATTTTCCATAAGAAAACAATTATTTTGTAGGGCAGCTTGAGTCTCTATAGGTTTCTCTACTTGGTTTTCTCATTTTGATTGGTGTTCAAATTGTCTCCATCTCCTCTTCTTTCTAAGACTGATTTGTATGCTGATTTCACGGTGTATTCTCCATCAAAGCTGTACTTCCATACAAGTTCATCTTCCTTCTCTGATATGGAGAACGTTCTTGTTTGAATGGTGTCAAGCACTACCTTTTCTCCAACCACAAGGTTGTGTGATTGATCCCAACATACATTTGCTTGATTAATAAGGCTTCTCATTATGAGATCATTTTGATGAGTATCAGGGAGATTGCAAGTGTGATGAATTTTCCCATCCCGAATGATGGTTTGGTTTCCGGATTTGATTTGAACCTCCAGGCTTTTTTTGCATACATCACAGCCAACAAGGATGCTTCTCCAGATCCATGTGTTTCTCGGTTTGGCCTTGGTTTCAATGAAGCTCTGCTTGCTACAGTATTTCTTGGTTAGTGCTGTACTAACTATTCCTTGTGGGTTTGTTAGTATTCGCCAGGCTTGCTTCCCTAAGAGTTCTCTATTCATTATGTCAGATTGTCGGATTCCCAAGCCCCCTTTATCTTTGGATAAACAAATATGCTACAACTCTTCATATGTAGCTTCCTCTGACCTCTGTCATGGCCCCACCAGAAATTTCTTATGGTTTGATCAATTTTATTGCAGATGTACCTAGGTGCTTTGAAACATGAGAGGGTATAGATGGGGATAGAGTTGAGGGTTGATTTGATAAGAGTCAACCTCCCTCCTTGTGATAAACAATGGCTCTTCCATCCTGAAAGTTTATCTTGCATTCTATCAATGAGTGGTTGGAAGAACTCCCTTTTTTGTTGATCTTTCCAAACTCGATTCCTAAATATTTCCCTGGTGATGTTTTGGCTTTAGTTCCCAGAATTCCACTGAACCATCTCTTTTTGTTGACTTGCAATTTGGACTCACGAGTAATTCAGACTTCTGTTGGCTGATGGCATGTCCAGAAATGTGACAGAAATCTCTAAGGAGTATTTTGATTGTCCAACATGATTGCACATTGACTTGGAAAAAAATGAAGCAATCGTCTACAAAGAGAAAGTGACTAATTGGTGGTCCTCCTCTGCTAATCTTGATGCCCTTGATTTTTTGCTCCGATTCTGCCTTGCCAAAAAGGATGGAAAGAACATTTTGACATAAAATGAAAAGATAGGGTGAGAGTGGATCACCTTGCCTTTGTCCCCTACTATGCCGCAAAGCTGTGGTGGCAGCTCCATTCACAAGAATTTGATATGTCACTGTGCTGATGCATTCCCATATGAGTTGTATCAAGTGATTATTGAATCCCATTCTTTTCATCACTTCAACTAAGAATGTCCAATGCAATCTATCATAAGCTTTATGCATGTCTATTTTGACTGCCCCTAAGCATCCATTCCCTTTTTTCCTCTTCTGGATAGTGTTCAAAATTTCTCCTCCAAGAATAATATTATCAGTAATGTTTCTCCCTTTAACAAAGACATTCTGATACGGGGAGATAAGATCTACCATGATAGACTTGAGTCTATTGACAAGCGTCCGGGCTATGATTTTGTAAGCCACATTACAAAGACTAATAGGTCTAAATTCCTGGATGGATGTTGGGTTCTTAATTTTTGGAATTGGGTTCTTAATTTTTGGAATCAAAGTGATAAGGGTTTTGTTAATTTCCTTTACTCAGTGTCCTGAGTTAAGAAAAGAAAGGGCCGATGCTGTAGTGAGATGTCCTACAATGTCCCAGTATTTATGATAAAACAAATCGGTTTCCCATCGATTCCTGGAGCTTTTAAGGGGCTAATTTGGAATGCTGCTATTTTCACTTCCTCTGCAGTGAAAGGTTGGTTGAGAATTTCTTTATGCTTCTCACTGAGTTGCGGTAATTCCAACATATCCAGCACCTGATTGATGTTATTCTTTGTAACTGGAACCTTGGGATTGTAAAGTGTCAAGAAGTAGTTCTGAAATGCTTCTTCTATGCCTTTTGGATCCTCCACCCATGTGTTATTCTCTGTTAGAATCCCGGAGATCCTATTTCTTATTCTTCTTCTGGCCACTGTTGTATGGTAGAATTTAGTATTCCTTTCTCCTTGAACAATCCAGTTGATTCTTGATTTCTGCATCCAATGTATCTGTTCTTGTTCAGCCAGTCTTTCTAGTTCTATTCTAACTTTCCTTTCCTTTTCACAATTCTCCCTTAATTCGAGCTTGTTCTGTAATCTGCCCAGTTCGGTTTCCAGTTCCTTCCTTCTTTCATGGATGTTTCTGAATACCTCTTTATTCCACTACTTGAGCTTGTTTAAGGTGATTTTTAGTTTTTGTATGAGTATGTAGAGTGGAGATCCTTGCACTACACAATTCCATGATTCTCAGATAATATCCTTACACTGAGAGTGAGTTGTCCACATAGCTTCAAATCTGTAAGGTCTTCTACCATATCTTTTCTTTTCTTCTGTGTCTAATAACATTGCTCCATGGTCTGAGTAGAGAACTGGCAGATTTGTCAATGAAACGCTATCAAAGATCTGAAACCAGCTAGGGTTAGCAATTGCTCTATCTAGCCTTTCCCCTACCACATCATCCCCTTCTCTACTGTTTGTCCATGTGAGGTATTGTCCCCTTGCTGGGACTTCGGACAGACTACATGAATTCAATGTTTTAATAAGTCCTTCAGCACCTTTAATGGAATTATCTTTGAATGAGAGTTTTTCATCTGAGGCTATCACTTGATTGAAATCCCTTAAGACAACCCATGGATTATCCTTAATAAGGGAGTCAGCAAATCTAAGTAGCTTGTTCCAGACAACCTTCCTATGCTTAAGTTCCGGATGGCCATAGAGACATGTTAACCAGAATGGTTTTTTGTGGTCAGTGATATAGGCAGCAATGATATTCTTATCCTTATTGATAATAGATACATTAACATTATTTTTCCACATAAGAAGAAGCCCTCCGCTTTTCCCTTCACACGGTACACCATCAACAAAATCATAGTCCCAACATTTGGCCAGAATCCTACCTTTTTCAACTGTTACCTTAGTTTCCATCAAGAAGCAAATGCCGGGTTTGAATTTCTGGGTCATTTCCTTGCAGCTGTTGGAATGCAGAGGTTGACCCAATCCTCTGACATTCCAACTTAGAATCCTCATGGTTGCTGTGGAGGCTGTTGTGGGACAGCCTGCCTGAACCCTCTACCGTTGTCCTCATCTTCCTCTTGATTTGATGGTTGCTGGTCTTTAACCTCCAGCATTTGAAGCAATCTCCTTACCTACCTTATCGATTCTGTTTCCCTGTCACTATCAGACTCCTCTCTTTTCCTTTTCTGTTCTGGTGAGGAGCTTTTCTCATAGCTGTTGTCGTTTTGCACATCGTTGTTGTTATCAACATGCTGCTCATTTTGTTCCCCTTGGATTTTTTGGTTAGTATTATGCTCATCACTTTGTTCTGACATCATGCTTTCCTCTGCTGTAATTCTCAATTCCGGGGAAGGTTTCTCGATTTGAATTTGTGCTTCCTCTCCATTTGCTTGTTGTCATGAGTTGTTTGTGTTCTGCACTGTGTTGATCATTTGATTTTTACCTTCTGTTGGTTCCTCCGGTCCGATAAGGTTGTTCCAAACTGTGAATCTGACATCTCCTTCTCCTGTAGCTGGGTCGAACTTGTCTTCTATCTCCAGGCTGAAGTTTGGATAGGTTGTATTGTACTCTGGCCCAGAATTCCTCAATTCTCCCATCCTGCTGCTTTCTAGTATGTTAGTTCTTGGTTGCTGATTCTCAACTCTACCATTTGTGAACATAAAGATTCCTTCTGGAAGGAGGATCCATCTTGGAGCACTGTCTGTAGGCTACTCGGTGTTTTGACTGAATGCAATGCCCTCTGCTGTTGCATCCTCTCGCTGTGTCAATTGCTCCAGGAGGATATCCAATTGGGCCTACTGTCTTTCACTTTCTTATTGTACAGATAAGGGGATTGGTTGGTCTTGATTTGGTGGAGGGTCTTCTTGCACTTCTATTTGCCTAGGATCATTTTCTTGATTTCCTTGGATAGTTGGTGACATTGTCGGTTCCGGCATTCCTTCTGCCAGAGGTACCTGGTTTTGAGCTATCGGCATAGGTTGCTCTGGGCTCGAGTCAAATTTGAGTGGGATTTCTAGAGTATTTCCTCACCATTGCTCCTCGAATCTGATGTAAGTACTTTACCTCCTCAGTCGAAGAATCTCAACTCTGCTTGCATGTTCCAGTGTGGTTGTTCTCCTTGTTCCCCGATTATGAAAGGCTCTGATGTTGTTTTGAAATAAGATGTGTTGCAGATTATATCTCGTATCATTGGCAAATCTGGTGGATATATTATCCATCTGTTCATTCAGCATTCTTTCAATGTCTGTGTTCTCGTGTGGACAGTTGGGGTGGGTATGTCCAATAATGCCACATCTGGTGCATACCTTGCACACTCGTTCGTATCGAAACTCAACCCACATGCTTACACCATTGTCTCTTCTGATCATGCAACTTGCTATAAGTGTAACGGACCAGCCCAACCGGCCATGGCCACCCCTTTTTGGGCCCACACACAACGGTTGCTGTGACAACGCTACTCATCCGTACTGTCCGCTCTGGGTTCTAGAAGTGGCTCCCGTCACACAGACGTGGCACTTAGCCCCTCACGGATTTATCGGGAAACTTATCCCAATTCGCGTCCGCTGCTACTCGAACCCCTTACCACTTGTAAGTGTCGAGTAACGACTAACCATTGGACCTAGGTTATCAAAATCTTAAAATTCTTACTTATTTACTACAATTTTCAAGTTATCAAAATCTTAAAATTCACCTCTTATAATTTATTGCCATGTTCCTTTGTAAAATCTCAAACCTTATATTTCATATTAATTTCTCATAACCTCAATTTCTCAAAATCACCTTATTTAGTTCCTCCAAATTATAATTCTTCATGCTTAATTAATTTACTTTATAATTCTAATACTGTAAATAATTTTTCAGTTATGAAATCTAATTTCAATTTAACTCTTTAAATCACTTACTGATTGTATAAACTTCGTGATTGTCACAGATTCTTACCACAATAGCTATTTAGCCACCTAAAAAATGACCAGCACAAAAAACAACTGAATAGCCAACTCTTGAGACGCCAATCTTTTCTAGCGAGTTAGCCATGCCGATCGCCTTCCTCGAAAGATTTTTGAGAAGCAAAACTCTCCAATGTCTAACACCATACTGTTAATATCACAAAAGCTAAACCATAGCTTCCATGGTCTTTTAGCCACGTTCTTGTAGCTTACTGCCACTTCCAAGTCTGATTCAATGATGAGGCTCACGCATTCAACCCGTTCTTTCTGACTTCAGAATTGTATTGAAATTGACTGCAACGCACCAACCTTCTTCCTGAACCTAATTATTAATTTTTCAAATATATATACATAATAAATGCTAAATAATTAGCAATGTCATATTGATATTTGTTGTAACAACACAAGTAGCAAAAGATTTTATTGGATTAAGAAAAGACAGAGTACAAAAGGATGTCGCTCTTGGACTTCTTAAATAAAAGAGAAAAAAACAAATAAGGTATCAACGATTACTTTTTCTTCAAGTACAACTTTAATAAGTTTATATTATTTCATTCCATAGGAGCCAGCTGCGAAAAGGTGATTCAAACTGGGACTGGCTCAATCAGCAATGAAGTGATTCCACCTTTAGCAGCTTTCCCAACATAAGTGTAACCATCTCCTTCTCTGTAAATCACATCCATCACCCTTGCAAGGTTGAGGCTTCGATTAAGAACTGGTACTGGCATTTCTGTTGGTTTCAGGAATTCTTCATTTACATCCTTCCAGGAACTCTCGATATGCCTGTTGAATTCATCGTATGCCTCTTGGGCTGATACCCCATATTGCTCCATGTAACACTCGATAGCTGAGCAATCATCTTCTCTCCTATGGCTAAACTGCAGCCATAAAATATAGGATATATATTCAATTTAGGAATACACTTTAACGTGTTGCTCATATAAGAATAAAATTATTATAGCGTAGTATACTATACCTTGTGTTCAGCAACATCGTCCATGAACCTGCAAATGATTGTGGAAGCTTTGATGATCTTTGGGTCATTAGCTGCCCACTTAAAGGTCTCTGGGGTTATAACATCTCCCATGCCGATGAAAGCTGTGATAGCAGGCATAGCATATCCAGATGTTGGCGGTGCATTAGCCCTAAACTCGTCGAACGTTGGTTTGTAGTTTTCATGCGTCCATTTAGCCTCTAGAAGGTAAGCTTGAGCAAGTCGGATCATCTGGAAACATCAAAATCCAAAAAACTATTAATAAAATTTCAGATTTAAATTTTTATGATTCAAGCCAAATTGTGTATCACGAATATGAGCAAGCACTGTTAGATGTTTGTACGTACCGCATTTCTTGGATATTGGACACGATATTGTCTCCCTTGCGGTGTCAGTAGTTGCTCCATTTCGTCATAAACATCTAACAGCGCCTTATAGCTTATTTTCATGTAATCTGGGAGTTGATGCATGCATTTAATATCCCACCTGAAACTCGATTTCTAGGTTATTTCCCTGATAATATTCCACCAATTCATCATTAATAATATATATTTAAAAATTCAAAGTTCAATAGTGAATCTAACCTTTGAATTGCATCTGTATAGACAATCAGCTCATCATATGTTCCATATGAATCATATGTTCCATATGAATCATATGTATCATCTACAATGGATGCCATGGCTATGACCTTTGTCAAAAACTTTCTACCAAGAGAGTATTGGGGCTCAAAGTACACTCTCATAATTCAAAAATAACCTTCAACCACTCTTTCTCTTGCAAATGGTAGTTTCGTTGTAAAGTCTAAATCTTTCCACCACCTAAAAACATCATACCCCCATTAGCAAAAATCTAGTTTTCAAGATTTAATTTCTAAGTGAAATGTCAACAGCGTGTGATATGTTGATAAAATACTAGACTCTTAATTCTAGAGATTGATTCAAAATCTCGAATAGGAAAAAAAAAATTACAAGCACTTACCTACAGATCTCACTTAGCTCCTTCCTGTGCAAAAGTTGTAAGAAGTTGAAATCTGTCTTTGCAAACTCCAGCAGTGCTGCTTTATTATGCGATTCTATTTCTTGGTATATGGAAATGAAATGCCTAGCCGAAACCCTTGGCAAGCCTCTTCGGATTGACTGCTTCAAAACATAAGCAACCTGTTCTGACAAAGGATAGTCTAAACATTCTGCCGCAAGAGTTAGGTGAGTGGTGGCGAAAGAAATTGCTTCATCTAGAATATCTTCCCCATGCACCCGCATGTAGGAAGCTTCATAAAGTTCCAACAATCCTCGTACATCGGCCTTCACGAAAGACTTGAAATTTCCTTCTTCATCTTTGAACTTGTTGAAAACCTCCGCAAAATCAACCAAAGTCATTGTCAAACATTCTTATTATTATCTTCTACAAACTTCTCGCAAATTAAGTTGAAAAACATCGTGGAGGTCCAATAGTTAAGAGTTTGTGCTAAAATTGAAAACTTAAGTTACCACATGAAACACGAAAGCCTTGCTCTCTAAGCAGTCGAAATCGAAGAGCTGTAGTGTAGAGATCATTCTCAACATCATTGCTGTCATGGTATATAGCTTCCAGTACATCGTCAATCTCTTTCTCAAAATGGTAACTCACACCCAACCTTTTGACTGCATCGATAAAGGGCAACTTTTCGTTTGAATTAGCCAAAGGTGCCACAAGCATCCTCCTTACTTCTTCTTTCAATTCTTCATATCGTTGTTCAGTTGTAGTATCAATTTTCTGCTCGTCAAGGATGGGAATTTCTTCTTATTAAATGATAAATAATTAAACAAACACGTAATAAATGTGTAAACAATTTTCTCTGATTTCAATATAAATATATATAGAAATGTAATTTTATATATACCTTATCAGGACAAGTGAGGAACATATCTCCCCAAATGCCAGGATGAAAATCGGCCTTGGGACGAATTTTTGCCATATAGGAGGAAATGGTAGCGTGGGGTGAAGCAAGAATTTCAGAAACTTGTGAAGCCATTTCTCTTGTTGGAAGCAAATATACTCAAGGGCTAAGTTGCTGCTTTTTTCTACTCTTAAATCAGCTCTGTTTTGTGTGATGCTAAGGCTGCAATTGCTGCATGTATTTATAGGTACAAACTTGCCCATAAACATGCTCAAGAGCCGGGCTATCCACCCAAGCTCGAAAGCTTATTCGAAATTTGATCGGGCTTAGAAAAAAATATTATACGCATTTATTGAGCTTAGATAAAATTTTTAGGCCCGATCAAAAAATGGGCTTGGGCTCGGGCTTGACTGTCCAAAGCTTGTGCCCAGCCCAGCCCGAACATAATGTTAATTAAGTTTTTTTTAAATATATACTAAGTATAATATAATTATATGTATATAAAATATTATTGATTAATAAACATGATTATATATTTAATATGAAAATTAACATGAAAAATTTGACAAATCAAATTAAATTTTAAAGGGAATAAAAGAATAAAAAACAAAAAAATACAAAAAATAAATAAAAAAATATGGGCCGGCTGGGCTCATGCTTATATAGTAAAATAAAAATGGGCCTAGATATGGGTCGGGTCGAACTTGAAATTAGACAAAATATATTATTATGTGTCTTTGGCCCGATCCGCCCAATGAGCAGATCTACTTGTGTAAAATCCGAATTTTACTATACTGTATGCCATATGTGTACATTATTGATAGTGAAATTAAAGAATAACCGAATGTGAATTTTCACTTTTCAATTTAAGTGATGATTTATTTTATGGAGTATGTGAGGTAGAATAAACATCAAAAATTTTAAGAATGTAAATTAAATTGTTGGGATTTAATTTTGATAAAAGGTGTAAAAGCATTAAATGAAGGTATAAAAGAGATTAATGGCTAGAGGACAAAATGAAGAAAAGAATGTGAAGATAGCCAATCAACATTGGCTGGAAGAGAAAAGGCGTGGAGAAGAGAAGAAAAAGAAAATAGAAAAGTCAAGAAAAGGGGCGCAGTGGACTTCTCACCACTTGCTTCTCTTGATAATGGGACAAAGCAATAAATGGCAAGTGAGATTAGTCAGAAAACGGGATCTCAGTAAGGATTTTATACCGTTCCTTTTTGCTGCAGTTTCTTCAATTTTAATGCATGAAATGATGAAGAAAACAGGATAAGGAAACAGGTGGTTAGTTTTAACAAGATTTACTTGGCTATATAAGAAGTTTCATGAGGAAAAATCGATGGAAGCAACTTCATCTTCCTCAAAATCATTCTCACCCATTCTGTTGTTATTGCAAGTTCACCATTAGTTCTTTCTCTATTTCCATAAGTGAGCCATGAAACTCATCCTTAGTTAGCTAAACATTTATCCAGTGTGTGAAGAACTGAGGAATAAGCAAAGAAAAACTGATTGAGGCAAGAAAACATTCTGTTTACGGAAGAGCAACTGGGTTAAGGTGAGTTTCATACTTTCCATGGTTCTCTTGAAATTCCATACTAGATTCTATGTTTTATAACGTGATAAACATAGATATGGCCTGGTTGTAGTTAAATATTGTGAGAATATATAAGAAATTAGATGGAAATGATTAAGAAAAACAATAGGCGAGCAAGGAGTATTCGCCCAAAGGGTGAGACGAGTACAATGCAGTACATGACTAGGCGAGAACATGTTCGCCAATAGTTATGGGATAATCAGAATGATAGGTAGATGGGTGAGGACCCATGTTCGCTAAACGGCGAGAAGGGTGACCATAGAGATCGCCCATGTGAAATGTTGATGATCGCTAATAAGGCAAGTAGGAGATAAAGAGGTCGCCAAGCGTTGTCCAATTCATGGGCGAGCCCATTTATAAATGAAAAGCCATGAATGGCGAATTGATTTGTTAAGCATGGCGAGTTGAGCTCCCACGTTGGGCGAACTCCCATGAATAAGCCGTTAATGGTAGGGTGAGCTATGTTGGGCGAATGGCAAGCTTCAGTTCAAATAGTTGAAAGGAAAACTAGTGATCACTTTAGGAAGTAACTCGAAAGGAAATATTAATGGTATTACTATTTACCTTGCAGCTGAGAAGTAAGAGTTGATAAGGCGAGCGGGAAGCTAAGCTTTGAAGAGACCAGGTAAGGAAGTAGTATGTGATGCAAATGCATGTCCTGTGGAGTAAAAATGTTAAGAAAATATTAGAAATTGTTTTATTTTCTGACATGCATTGGTTGATAAACTGTTTTGATCTCGGGCGAACTATAAGCCGCCATATGTTGTTTTGTTGGGCGAACTGATTAAGGCAGGCGAGAATCTTTGTTCTAGGCAGAAACTCGGGCGAGCCAAGTGGCGAGCTCTCTTTTTGAGAACTGGGCGAGTGCACTTGTTTTAAAGATAAATCCGGGGAAGCCATAGTTGGGCGAACCCTTTTTAATGTGTTTGGGCGGGCGACCCTTATTTTAAATATAAGGCGGGCGAACCGTCATCAACGAGCCATACTTTTGCTTTTTTTAAAAAAAAAAACTAAGTGGCGGGCGAATACTAGTTCACCGTCTTGTCGAGTTAGACAGGGGCGAGCCGTGAAGGGCGAGCTGACCCTGACGAACAGTTTTAAAATGAAATTTCTTGTACGAAAAATAAGACGTTTTAATATTTTGAAAATAGAAATATGAAACCTTTTTGGGGCGAGTTGACCATTGGGCGAGTTGACCAATGGGCGAGTTGAGTATTGGCGAGCTTACCATGGGCGAACTAGCCATGGGCGAGCCTGTCTAACCCGTACCTTCTCACACGGAAAATGTTGAGGTGACGGGCGGTTTTATTGTTTTATAAGACCTTTTGGAAATCAAATTATTTTGTGGAAATGATAACATGAGATAAAATTTGATTTTGAGACATTAGGCCATGAGTTCATGCATTATTATTCATGTAGTTTGCGTGACCCATCGAGGGCGATGGCTCGGGTCAAATAGACCAACGAGTGCACCCCATGGTATCACAGGGCTGATGGACCCGCCAAGTCTTCAGCGGTCTTGAGGTCACTTGGCAAGTGGACCCGATGACCATCTATAGATTATGGCCATACATCTAGTTGAGATAGCCGTGAGGGGCGATGGCCTACGGGTGCACCCCAAAAGCGGATGACTTGTGTTCTTTGCATGATTTAAATTGTTGCCTAGTCTCAATTAAATGATTTATGAAAGGATCTGTTGAGTCCTATTTCATGTTAACTGTATACATTGTTTCCTAATGAGTTTGATTGTTAGGATAATTAAATTGTTTTTGAGAATATAGTTTTTATATTTTTTTAAAGAAGCATACACCTTCCTTACTGAGCACGTTGTCGCTCACTCCTTATTTTTCCACTCCACAGATTGTTGAGTTAGGACAAGGAGAATTACCTTCCCAAGATTTGATATTGAAGGTATGTTGTATTCTTTTATATATTCAATTAGCTGGTACAGTACTACTTTAAATAAGAAGGAATGTATAAACAATTGTAAGTGAACAAATTAATAATTCATAACCGTTCATGGTTTACTAGGAATAAAAGAATAAAATCTTATTAAAGTATTGAGAGTTGTTAAGCATCACAAACAGCCCAACCAATAGTAAGTGTAAATTATAAGTAAGTAACATGTTATATAGTAGAATTGGGATGTTACAACTTGCCCTTCAAAGTCAAAAACGACAGCTTAAAAAAAAGACAAAATATTATGTCATGTAGGATCCATTGGCGGCGGAAGGCAAAGAGAGAAAGGTCCATCTGATGCCTTTGTTTGGTTCTATGATCGTCCAAGATGATGCCTGCTAAACATTATTAGACAGTATTTAACTCTTTCTGACCAACCTTTCTGAAAAACTGAGTGTTGAAGTGTGGGATATAATATCTTTTTCTTTGCTTAGACTGAATTTAAGTCTTCAAGTGCAAAGAATTCAAATTGCATCTCTCTTTTACCAAAAAAAAAATAAAACATCTATCTCTCGTTTCCTTGAAGAACAAATTTTCATCCGTCATCTCTTTTAAGTGGTAAATTTTCTTGAAGTTAGCGTTTCATCTCCGATACTTGCTATTTCCATTTTTTTATGTCATTTTAGACTTCGGCTTTCCATGTAAATAAAAAAACAAAATTGTATAATACTAATGCATGCATGATGCAAACATTATTAAATTATCCAAATTGTGCAATTTAATGTGTTCAATCTGGACTATGCTTTTAATTATTATTAGGCAACGAAAAATGTATTCCAATGAAGAAAGATGGTAATCTAACTCTCAGTGATTCATAAATATAGTATTATTTTAGCAGCCATATTTGAATATTCCCATTATTTTTTTTTTGGAGGGATGAAACATAAAAAGTATAAGTTGGCTGCTGGTTGTGATTACTTTCTAGTTAAATCTTAAACATAATTTTTTATGAATTATTATCCAGAACATTGTCCATAGAGATTTTATACTTAAAAAAAACAGATTACAATGATAATACATGTCTTTTAAAAATATTAAAAAATAAAATAAGGTATATATCATTATCTTTCTTTTTTTTTTATATCTTGTATTCTCCCTCATTCTTTGTTTGCTTATTTTAAATTTAATAATGTTCTTTTTTTTCCATTTTTGAAAATAAATTACCAAATTTATGTTTTTTAAAGTATTTGTTAATTCTTTATTTGAAACATATGTTTAGCATTTATAAATTGTATTTGTGGTGAAAAATATAGTATAGAAATTGATTAATAGCTTCTGAAATGAAAAAGAATTTAATAAATTCGCTGGTCAAAGTTAAATGCAATCTGTTTGAAAATATGTCTTGCCAATTTGAATGCCATAAGATTGGCATTCGAACACCATGCAAGATTTCACATTCTATGTGAAATTTGCCGCAATCAAATGCTTTTATAAGGAATTCAAAATCTTTTAATGATTCTTCATCTAAATCGTGTGTATTCATGAAATGTGATTCAAATATCATGAATTTAGACTTAAATACCCTAATAAAATTCATTTAACCCAGCTTTACATACAATCATACCAAGAATGAAATCACTCTCTTATCTTTTTTAAATTTTTTGTTCCTGTGTATTAAAAAAAATTAAAATGTAATTTTTTTTATTTACACTTAATAAGTGAGGAAATTATTATCTTTAAGATAACTTTTCAGAGTGTTTTGCCTAATATTTTTTTCTTCTTCAATTTGTTTACATAAGTTTGTCACATGCAACAAAATTTTTTATAAATATTCTTATGAAAAAGAAGGACAATGGCACGTAATCTTATCATAATTTTTTTTAATTTTGAATTTTCGCAAGTGTAGTTGAACAATTTTTTGTCTTTTATATATTTATCTCTTTTCATCTTCTCAAGCTTGACTACTGACTCCTACTTTATTCTTTGAACTCACAAACTAAAATATCATAACCAAAAGAAATCACTAACTAAAAAGTAGTAAAAAAAAACAAATGAAAGAAATTAAATATACTCCGTCCATCCCATCACAACCATTGCTATCATATCTCTCTATTAATTAATTTAAATTTACCATTTCAAACTTCAAACCACTGTGAATTTTGAAAAATTTACCCATGGCAACACCATAGTCTTCTCTCATGTGAATTTTTCCAAGATTGTTTTGCAGCCGAAATTCAACCAATGCGTGGAAAAGTTATTCCCATTAATTTAATTTCCATGTTCAACGGCTGAATCAACCAACCGAGTATATTTTTCCAAGGATTTGGTGTCAGATATTGTTTAAGAATTAAAAGATTCACTGCACTCTTGCAGTCATAGCGTCATGCTTAATAAATTTACATATATATATATATATATATATATATAAAATTACACATATATATTATATGAAAGAAATAAATTTATATATTTATATTTTGGAGGACTGTCACCAACCAAATTAGCAAGCAATAATTTGCAAGGTCAATATAAAAGAAACAAAAGAAACAAATGAGCAAAAAAATAAATATAAAAGAAAAAACATATACATTAAAACACTCTATAAAATTTGAGTTCTACTTACCACTAATTCAACAACATCGTTAGTAAATTTTTTTTGGTTGGAAACCACCTGGTATCCCCACATCATTCTAGTATAGGACTAATCTAGATTCGAGCCGAACAGGACCCAAAGGGCTGCAAAGCTCTCTCTCAAGAGTTTTAACACAACTGCATATCTAGGGCTCGAATTCGAGACCTCCAATTAAGCTGGAACAACCCTTCCCAGCTGATCTACTTGCTCTTGGGTTTAGTAAAATTTTTCAAAATTCAAGCTGAGAAGTCCAGCTCTAATGAATGGCCTATCGAAAGTCTTATATGGAAACGCATTGCACCACCAAAAGTTGAATTGTTTTGTTTTTTTTTATTACAAGGAAATATTAAATAATTGGAGATGGGAGTGCTTGGATTTGAACCTAAGATTTACAGTATACCACAATTTGTCCTTAACCACTAGATCAGAAGGTTGTTGGTAGTTGAACTATTTCGTTGGAATACTCTTAGAGGTTTGCTTCTAGTTTATGAAATCCTTAAAAAAAGAGGCTGCTTGAACAACCTGACCAACACTTGTGTTTTCTACAATAACACTAAAACAGTCGATCACCTCCTCCTTCACTACAATCATGCGTGGAAAATTTGATGTCATTGTATCCATTGGTGGCATATTTCTTGGGTTCAACCGCATGATTTGAAAGCCCTCTTCAGCAGTTGGATGCCATTCAACCTTAATCCTAACCAGAAGAATATATGGAACACTCTTTTCTATGTGATTATCTTGTCAGTTTGGCTTAGCAGAAATGAAAAAAATCTTCAATCAAAAGGAATCATTGAGGTAGCAAGTCTGTTCCTTGGTTAAAGTTAGATTGGGATGGTGGCTAAAGGCTAAATTTCATGACCTTGATTTGTCTTCACTCTTGCTGCAGCCTATGCACCCCTAATTTTGTTTGAAGAAAAACCTCCGAGGCATAAAGTTTGCTAGTCCCCCGCCCCCCCTCCAGGTTCTTAAAAAATCAATGTTGACTGTACATCACTTGGGAAACCAGGCCGGCAGGCATTGGAGGAGTCCTTTGCGATTACAAATTTCTCCAAGAATATTGGACTGGCATGCTCAAATCTGGCAGAACTCTTAGTCAGGGATTTAAATTGCGGACGCGGCTACATTTTCGGTCACGTTGTGTTTATCACAGTTGCAAATATAACGGAGACCATCGTGGCCATTATGGTCATCTTGATCGTAAATTTTTTTAAATATACACAACTTTTATACAAAATGTAATAATTATAATTATAATTATAAAAAGTCTTATTTTATAATTTTAAAAATAATTTATGATTTTTTAAGTCAATTATTTATGTGAAAAAATTGTTACTTATTTTTTTGAATTATAGTAAAGCATTCATATATAGAAAATCATTTATGGTAATTGAAAAATAACAAATGATGAGACTAAAGATAAATAATTATGCATTAATAAAAATCAATGTATTAATTATTTCTCATTTAAATTATTAAAGAATTTTTCATCCAAATTTTATCAAATCTTTTTTCATCTGAATTAATTATCAAATGTCAATATTATCTTTATCTTTTGAGTTATAATTATATTTAATACTATGTATTTAATTACAATAGAAATTCAACTAAAAAATTACATTTATAATTTAATTTCAAATTTTATTTAATATTATTTGATATACATTTAATAAAAACAAAACCCAAAAATCTCGATTCCCAAACATCCTAGCTACCACCCTTATCTCAACTGTTCATCACAATCACTTTCTCACCCTCACTCACATACCTCACTCTTGCTTTCTTTTTCTCCCTCGTCGACTCTACTCTCTCCAGACAGCAACCTAGCTTCCGCCGATAGATAGCAACCAAGATGCCCACAACCCCATGCCAGGCCACGCCCCACCATGCCTCCACCACTCCACTGCGGCACCGCCTAGTGCCTTCCTTTCTTCTCAGTCTTTCTCTACTCTGCTTCTACAGAGTAAGACTGCAAAACAAAGCTCTCAATAGTCGCTCAGCCCCTCACGAACCAGCATCCAAAAAGTCCACAACCATGACAGAATCCCTTTCCCTAATTCGACAGATCCCCTTCCTTGATCCAATTCTACTGTAAAAGGTAAATGATTTTAAGTTTTAAATAAATTTCTTAATTACTTTCAAATATCAAAACTCATGCTAATTGTTGTGTTGTGGTGTTGTTTCTTAAGAATTGCTGTAGATTAAAACTGAAATTATAATTGTGTGAAGCTAGGGATTTGTTTTGGATTTTGTTGATCAGTCTTTTGTTGGAGTTTTTTTTTACTGATTCTAAAAATTTTTTTAATACCCAATTTCAACTGAGAATGGATGGTAGCACCAATAGTAGCCACTATAACGACCAATAGCAACCAATAGTGACCGTTATTGCAGCTATCAGCCAATAGCAGCTATTACGGATGTGATTTATATTCACGTTTGTTTTGTCCTTAATAGCGGTGAAGGCCACCACCGCTACTACGAGATAGAGGTTGCTATTCCATTTTGCGACTACTATTTGAAACCATGCTCTTAGCTATTGTTGAAGGTCTTACAATTATTGCTAAAGCAAACCACATATCAACTCAGAAACTCATTCTCGAAGGTGGTCATCTCTTGGCTTCACAAAGTTTCCGATTGCCCATGGAAATACAACAATTTACTCAACAAGCTATACAATCTGTTCTCTTGTTAAGGGAGTGTTGATTTTATTCATGTCTTTAGGGAAGCAAATTCATTTGCTGACTTCCTTACCAAATCAGGGGTAAACCGAAAATATGATCTTTTGGTATGGTTGTAATATCTCTTTTCCATCAAATAAATTTTACTTTTCAAAAACAAAAATATTTCAAAGTCCTCAAATGTAAAATGTGTTTTTTCAACCCCCCAAAGAGTATTATGAGGTGACTTGACCCAAGTCACTAAATTTAAAGAATCACTTTCAATAACCAGTGCATGCGTATTGCCTGATCATTTGGGATCAATTAAATTTACCATTTCAAACTTCAAACCACTATGAATTTAAATTCACCCACAACAACACCATAGTTTTCTCTTATGTGATTTTTTCCAAGATTGTTTTGCAGCCAAAATTCAACCAATGGGTGGGACAGTTTTTCCCATTAATTTAGTTTCCATGTTTAACAGCTGAATCAACCAACCAACCAACCAAGTATATTTTTCCAAGGATTTAGTGTTAGATATTCTATAAGAATTATAGGATTCACTACACTCTTGCAGTCATAGCATCATGCTTAATAAATTTACACACACATGTATATATATAATTAAACACACACACACACACACTGATAATAATATATTTGTTATATTATTTTATTATTTATTACCACATTTATTGCTATATTCTTGTGTAAAATTAATTGTTTAATGTATCTTGTGAATTAATTTAGAGAAAGTGATTTGGAATTAATTTTGGAAGTTATTGAGTGAAATCAAACAATAATTTATGTAATTTGAATAAATTTTGGAAAATATATTGTTTGAAGTTATATTAAATTCTGATTTGTTTTAAAGACTTTTGGACCATAGGATTAAAATAAAATAAAGGGTTGAGATTTATTGCTTGATTAAAAAGAAACCCTAGAAATTTTTAATGATAGAAAACAAATTATAAAAGGAGAGGGGGAGGCAGCAGTACGAGAAAAAAAAAAGGTGGACCGAGAGACAGAGAAAGAGAGAGCAGCTATAGTTGAACTAAACCTTGCTGCAGGACAGAACGTGTGAGTTGTAATTGTTGAAGTGTTGCCGTTTGCTGAAGTGAAACGTACTGCTGGAATTGAGACTCAAGAATTTGTGAAGACCAAGCTACTGGAACAGAAACCGTGTCTTGAAGCTATTCCAAAATCAAATGCAACGTGAATCATTAGCTTTGAAACAAGTCCAAATTGTGAGCTGCTACTGCTGCTGTTGATCCTTGAACCGAGGCTATAGTTGCAGTAGCTGAACCCGAGCCTTGGAAGGAGTTGCCAAATTGCTGCAGGCTTGTGTAGACGTGACTTGTAGCTGCTGTCCATATGCCAAACAACCTCCTGTTGCTTTTGGTTTCACGTGTACTTGCGTTGATTTGGTCAAACAAAGGGGTTTAGACTTTCTTTTAATAGTTTATTAGATTATATATATATATTTAATTAGTTATTGTTTAATTGAAGTATGAATTCTCAAATTATTTTGGTGTTTTGTGCTAGATTAAACATGAACTAATTCTTTTACTAGGAATTTGATCAAGCCTACTTGCATGTTTTATGTCTTAATGATTAATTGATCAATTCTTAAATTCTAGTATCATTCATTGTTATTAATTCAATCTTTTGATTTGTGTTATTGATTGGCCACCTTTAATATAAATTAATTGATTGTTTGAGACATGGTAAGGGTACACATCATATGCTAAGCCATGTATAGCTCTCTTGAATGATTGAATAAATATTTGATGCATACATCAAGCTAGAATATTTATTTGGTTCTTGTTAGATGTTCTTCTGTTCTTAATGGATTTTTAGTCATTAATTATGCTACACATCATAGATAATTTAATGATTAAAAATACTTGATTATAGCTGCCATCAAACAGAGTAATCATATATTAGGAAGAATGAACCCTAGAATTGAATTGAGATTTTTAGAATTGAAGACATAAAATTGCAATGTATTGGTGAAATCAAATTCCTAGGCTTTTCTCTATTGGTTAATATCTTGATTTTATTAGGTTAATTAATTTAATTAGTTAATTTAGTTATTAATTAGATACTTAGGTAATTTCTTTTATTTGACTTTCATAATTTTTAGGGCATCACACACACACACACACACACACACACACACACACACACACACATATATATATATTATATAAAAGAAATAAATTTATATATATATATATATATTGAAGGACTGTCACCAACCAAATTAGCAAGCAATAATTTGCAAGGTCAACAAAAAGAAACAAATGACCAAAAAATAAATATAAAAGAAAAAACATATACATTGAATTAAAACACTTTATAGGATCTTGCGTTCTATTTACCACTAATTTAAGAAGATTGTTGGTAAAATCTTTCAAAATTCAAGCTGAGAAGTCCAACTCTGATGAATGGCCTATTGAAAGTCTTATATGGAAATGCATTGCACCACCGAAAGTTGAATTGTTTTGTTTTTCTTAGAAGGGAATATTAAATAATTGAGGATGGAGGTGCTTGGATTCGAACCCAAGACTTACAATATGCCACAACTCATCTTTAACCACCAGGTCAAGAGATTGTTGGTAGTTGAACTATTTTGTTGGAATGCTCTTAGAAGTTCCCTTCTAGTTTATGAAATCCTTCAAAACAGAGGCTGCTTGAACTAGACCTAGAAATCTTAGACACGACACGAATACACGACACAAACACGACACGAATAAATGACACGAGGTGACACGAGATGACACGGGGTTAAAATTAAGTAAAATTAATATATGAATGTGGTAAAAGCTAAAAATAACATTTTGAGTTTTCCGTGTTGACACGAATTTTTGACACGAATACACGACACGAACACGATTTTACATGACACGAAAACGAATTTTTGACGCGAATTGCCAGGTCTAGCTTGAAGAACCAGATCAACACTTGTGTTTTCTGCAATAACGTTGAAATAGTCGATCACCTCCTCCTTCACTGCAATCATGTGTGGAAAATTTGATGTCACAGTATCAATTTGTGGCATATTTCTGTTAGAGTATGCCCTACATTCAATTGAATTTGGATAAGTAATTTTAAAAGGCCCAAAAGACCCAATTTAGTTGGACTAAGGCTAAGGCCTTTTTAGGGTTTTGTTACAAGGCACTATAAAAACAACATTATGTCTAAAAGTTAGACGGAATATTTTTTGTAACCACTCTACCTCTTGGAGCTAGCATTCTCAAAAAACAATTCCCTTCCTCCTCCATTTGCTTCTGATCACACTTTGTCTTAAGCAAAGGTCTTGTTTTGCATCCTACTCTATAGATACTGTCGTAACGTATTAGGTTTTGGAGGAAAACCTAATAGCTAGACATACAATTTATGGAGTCGCCACCGACCATTCTACCTAGGTGTGATTGGTCACCTATTCAAATTAAGGATAAAGCTTGGTCTATGTTCAAAGATAATAGGGTTCGGGAGTACGGTTACGTGTAGGGAAGGATTAGCGCCCTACAACGCCCATCCTAAAATGGTACCACTTAGTTTTAGGTCATTTGTTAGATTTGCTTATGTTGATCTTTAATCTCGATATAATTAATATTGAAAAATATTTCTAAGTATTCTCCATTAAGCTGGTGGGACAACTTAAAAAGATCTTTCTCACCTCAGGAGTATTCAAGTAGTACTATGCAACTTGCTTGAAGAGGCTCCGTCGTCGGATTCATTTTAATATTTTATGAAAAATTCCAACTTTGACTCCTACCCAATTTGTTCTTACTATTCTATTATTTTCTATTATTAATTATTAATTTTATTTATTTATTTTATTTATGCGAAAATGAATATGAATTATTTTTATCAAAAATTCCTTTTAGATCTTCCATTAAGCTGGTGAGACCCAAAAGAAATTTTCTTACCTAAAGATTTCCAAATCATTACTTAAGCGTAATTCTACTTGGAATCTCATCATAGGAATAATCAATATTCATTCTCAATAACTCCTATTTTTTATTGCCTTATTTTATTATTTCATTAAATTTCATTACTATTTATTATTGTTATTTTATGAATTATTGAATTTTTTTATCTTCTTAATTAATTTAATTTTAATTTAATAATGTTTTTAGATGAAAATCACCTATTTTATAATTTTAAAGATGAATAAAAATCACTTATTATTGAAAACTCTCTCTAGGCCATCCATTAAGCTGGTGAGCCATTGAAAATAATTTTCCCACCTAGAAATTTTCGAGAAAATTACTTAAGCGTAATTCTCTCGATATTTCATCATTGGAGTAATTCATATTCGCATTCATCATCATTTTAATATCTAATTCTAGTTTCTTCATTTATTTTTCTTCCTTATTTTGTTATCTATGAACCATTAATATCTTTTTCATTTTGTAACTAATTGTTTTATTTTAATTTCATAATAAATTTATTTTTTAAAAGTATTTGTTATGGAAAACTCTATCTAGACCCTCCATTAAGCTGGTGAGGCCTTGGATAGAATTTTTCACCTCAAGATCTCTAAAGTACCACTTAAGCGTGATGCCTCTAGAGTTCCATTGTCGGAATAACTTACATTTATTATATTTAAAATGTTTATTATTATATTCTTCTAATGCATTGCAATTTTGGACTACATAAATTTTGACAATACTTTTATCATACACTAAATTGAGCACATCATATGAATTTTATTTGAAAAAAACTAAGAAGTCATGCTAATTATATTGAATCATGCTAATTAAATTAAATCATACTAATTAAATTAAACTAAACACTCAAATTAATAAAATAATAAAAAATAAAATAAATAAAAAATACATCAATTTATATACACATGCTACATTAATTAAATCTGATCAATACTTGTTAAATCATACCCTTCATGCATCTAATTAAATCTAATAACTTATCAAATCAATTACTTAGATCACATTATTGTATAATTTTGTTAATTAAATTACTGTATTAATTACAAATGTACGCAACAATCATAAATAGAAAATAAATAAATAAATAAATAAAAAGAATAAAATAAAATAACATAAAATAAACAAATAAAACAAAAAAATAAAATAAAAAAATGGAAATTCTCGGAAAATAGAAAATAAAAACCTTACGATCGGGTCGGGTCGGACGCGGGTCAACGCGCGGGTCGGCATGCGGGTTAGGCACTCCAAAACGACGTCGTTCCAAAGCAGTATTTAAGCTTCCTTTCCGAGTTTTTCGGACAAAGACCTAGCCTTCCAGAAAAAAAAAATCTCTCAAATTCTCTCAAACTGTGAGATCCCGGTAGCCAGAAACTTCAAACGGCGGTCGGAAAATTCAACTTTTTTCAGATTCCGGCGTCTTCCTCCGCCGTCGACCACCGTAAATGACCAGATCTAGACCTAAAAAAAACCTTCAGAAATCTTCCCTTCCTCTCCCTGAAACCAGATCTGGGGATTCCAGACACTAAATCGATCCGCAAATTCCAGATCTGAAACCCCCAAACTAAAAACCTTAATCGCCGAACCCTAAACAGAATTCCACTGATGTATTTTGATTCTGTTGTTGGTTGTGGTTGTTTCTCTCTGTCTGTTTTTTTGGTTGCAGTTGTGTGTGTTCTCCCGATTGTGATTGCCCCCTTTTGTCTCTGTTTCCCTTCTTATAAAATGTTAGATCTGTATATTTTTGGGAGTTTAGAAATCGGGTCCAGATCCGATTGTGATTCTGTCTTTAATGTTCATTTTTTTTATTCCTTTGTTTTGTCTTTATTTCCTTGCAGATCTCCGAGACCGACTTGAATTACGGAATTTCCTTTTTTGTTTCTGGCGGCCATTAGGGTTTGGATTCGTTTTGGGGTCATGGTATGGGGATCTGTTGGTGTTTAGGGTTTGGTTTGGTTTGGGGTTTTGGATTGTGTTTAGGGTTTGGGGACTTAGATTAGGGCTTGGGTTCGATTTGGGGTTAAGGTTTCATATTAGGGTTTCGTTGGGGTTAAGGGTTTGGTTTAGGGTTAGGGGTTCTGTTTGGGCTTTGGGGTTTCTGTCAGGGTTAGGGTTTCCGTTTTTTTTTGTTTTGTTTCCTTTTTATTTTTTTGTCTTTTTTTTATCAAAATAAATGAATAAACAATAAAAGAAAAATAATATACTAAAATTCATATCAATAAAATAAAAATAAAAAATAATAAAAAAAATAAAAAAAACAAAAATAAAAATAAAAATAAAAATAAAAAGAGAAATAAAAATAGAAAGAGAAATAATAATAAAATGAATAATAATTAAAAAGAAAAGATAAAAGATAAAAATAAAAAAAATAAAAAATAAAAATAATGATAATAATAAAAAAAATGATAAAAGTAAAAATATAAAGGAAAAGAAAAAAGAAGAAAAAGAAAGAAGGAAACGAAAGAAAAATAAAATAAATAAGACAAAATAAAATCAATTAGTCAAACATGGGTTTAATTCATTTTCGATTTTTAGAATACACGTCGAGTGACTCGAGATTCACAATATCGGATAAAAATTGGTGTCTACAGTTGCCCTTCTTTGCACATTGTTGAACATCAGAAATGGAGCAAAGACTTTAGACACCGATTTTGTTTTTTTCGTGAAAAACGTTCCTCCAAATAGTGAGACCCTTAAAATTTCAAATTTTCTTATCTTTGACGTGCTCTTTCAATTAAGAAAGCCCTAAAACCCCTCTTTTTTTTTTAATCTTTCACCTAAAGTGTTCCTTCAACTAAGAAGGCCTTGAGACTTTTTTTTTTATCTCTAAAATGCTCCTTCGACTAGGAAGGCCCTGACACTTTAAACTTTCTAATTTTGTAATCTCTTAAATGCTCCTTCGACTAGGAAGGCCCTGAAACTTTAAATTTCTCCTCTCTAAAATGCTCCTTCGACTAGGAAGGCCCTGAAACTTTAAAATTTCTCTTCTCCAAAATGCTCCTTCGACTAGGAAAGCCCTGAAACTTTAAATTTCTCCTCTCTAAAATGCTCCTTCGACTAGGAAGGCCCTGAAACTTTAAAATTTCTCCTCTCTAAAATGCTCCTTCGACTAGGAAGGCCCTGAAACTTTAAATTTTCTCATCTCCGAAATGCTCCTTTGACTAAGAAGGCCCTAAAACTTTAAAATTTCTCCTCTCTAAAATGCTCTTTCGACTAGGAAGGCCCTGAAACTTTAAATTTTCTCATCTTTAAAAATGTCTTTCTTCTTGAAATGAATGGGATGCATGCTAAAAATAATTTCATTATAATTGTGATAACAAAGGCTCAAACCCCCCCCCCCCCCCCCCTCCTTTTTTGAACCAATCTTGTCTTAAATCAATTAGCGACTTTCTCATATCATCACCTTCGATCTTCATTCTTCCCCCTTTTTTTATTTCTAAGCAGCTGGTGTATTCGACTTAGTTTACCAATCTTCTGATATTCCACTATATTTCTGTCCCTCTTCTTTCCTTTTTAAGCGATGCAATTATCTTTTTCTCTTATTTTTTTATTTAAAAAAATATATTTGCCAATCATCTATTAATTACCATCATAATAATATGACTAACATAATGCAAATTTAGATTTTCCCAATCAAGGTAAGAAGGTAAATGGAAGTAGATACGAGATAAATCTGGAAGAGAAGTTATTTTATTTCAAATATCAAGCCAATTTGAACATAGGAATATTACAAGGGTAATTGCATTAACGAGAGACAATCAAATTCTCAACAATCAACATTTTGATAATTCTAATCAAATTAATTCAAATTTCTCTCTTGAAAAGCCTGCTCCATCAATTTATCTAATCATGCAGAGCTCTTTGGACTAAATCTTTTCCCTTGACATCACAAATTCTTCGATGCTGATCTTTCCCCTACACTTAAGCTGCCTTTTCAGGTTTTCAACCTAAGTGTCTCGCCCCTTGATTTAAACCGCCCTTTTCTGGTTTTCGATTTAAATCCTCCTTTTTATTTCTCTTTTTGTTTTTGTTTTTGTTTTGTTTTTTTTTTGCCCCTTTTTTTTTACATCTCTTCGCGTCATCAACATAAACTGAACTCATCAAGTATCATCAACGACTCTTCTAATGCATCTCCTCATACCTAAGCCGCCTTTTCAGGTTTTCAACTTAGGTATCCCCCATTGACTTAAACCGCCCTTTTCGGGTTTTCGGTTTGAGTCCTTTTTTTTTCTTTTTTTTTCTCTTTTTTAAGCATAATACCTCTTAACAGCATCAGAATTGATGGGGTTTGGCAGGTCCTCACCATCCATATTTGCCAATATTAATGCCCCACAGAGAAAGATCTTTTCACTACATATGGTCCCTCCCAATTCGGTGCCTATTTTCCCCTACTATCTTGTTGATTTGGGAGGATTTTCTTCAAAACTAGATCCCCATCTCGGAACTTCCTAGGCCGGACCTTCTTATCATGTGCTCTCATCATTCTTCTTTGGTATAACTGGCCATGGCATAACGCTACAAGCCTTTTCTCATCAATAAGATTCAATTGTTCATAGCGTTCCCGTACCCACTCTGCCTCTTCCAATTGCGTTTCCATTAAGACCCTTAATGATGGAATTTCTACTTCAATTGGTACCACGGCCTCCATTCCGTACACTAGTGAAAATGGGGTTGCCCTAGTAGACGTGCGCATTGATGTTCTGTATGCATGCAAGGCGAAAGGCAACTTTTCATGCCAATCCTTATAAGTTTCTGTCATTTTTTCCACTATTCTCTTGACATTTTTGTTTGCAGCTTCTACTGCCCCATTCATTTGTGGACGATACGGCGCCGAATTATGATGCTTGATTTTGAATTGTGCACAAACTTCTTCCATCATTGTGTTGTTCAAATTGTGAGCATTATCTGAAATAATTCTTTCTGGAAGTCCATATCGGCATATGATATCTTTCTTTATGAATCTGCATACTGCCGTTCGTGTCACACTAGCAAAAGATGCTGCTTCTACCCACTTGGTAAAATAATCAATCATCACAAAAATAAACCGATGTCCATTTGAAGCTTTCAGTGTAATGGGTCCAATCACATCCATTCCCCACATAGAGAAAGGCCAAGGAGGGGCTAATACATGCAGAGCGCTTGGCGGAGCATGAATCTTGTCCGCATAAATCTGACATTTATGGCATTTTCTAGCGTAGTTAATACAGTCGTTTTCCATGGTTGACCAATAATAACCCGCTCTCATTATTTGTCTCGCCATCATATGACCATTAGCATGTGCCCCACAAGATCCTTCATGTACCTCCTCTAATATTTGTTTAGCTTCTGCGATATTCACACATCTCAAAAGTACCTGGTCTCGACTTCTTTTGTATAAGACTTCCCCATCTAAAAAGAATCCCATATCCATTCTCCTAATGATTCTTTTGTCATTCTCCGAAGCATGTTTTGGGTACTGTTGGTTTTTAATGTACTGTAAGATGTCATGGTACCAAGGCTTTCCATCAACTTCTTCTTCTAAACTTGCACAATGCGCTGGTGAATTCTTCAGATTCATCCTGATGGGTTGAATTTCAGCATTACTGTCCAACTTGAACATTGCAGCTAAAGTGGCTAGAGCATCTGCCATTTGATTCTCCTCTCGAGGTAGATGCTCAAACTGAATATTTTTGAACCGATCAATTAAACCGGCTATGTATTTTTGGTACTGGACCAACTTCGAATCCCTAGTTTCCCATTCTCCTCGCAACTGGTAGATGACTAGAGCCGAATCTCCATACACTTCGAGCATATCAATCTTCTTTTCAATGGCGGCTTGCAAACCCATGACACATGCTTCATACTCAGCTACGTTGTTGGTACAATTGAAGTCCAATCTTGCAGTAATCGGGTGATGATCTCCTTCTGGGGATATCAGGACCACTCCTACTCCTCGCCCAAAAGCATTGGATGCTCCATCAAAGAACATTCTCCATGATTTCTTAGCTAGCTTCTCTTCTTCTACCTGAAATACAGCCATCAAATCCTCATCTGGAAAATCGAGTTTCATAGGCACATAGTCATCGGCAACACGGTCCGCTAAGAAATCAGCGATTACACTCCCTTTAATGGCCTTTTGAGTCACATATATAATATCATACTCAGAAAGCATGACTTGCCACCTTGCTATTCTACTAGACAAAGATGGTTTCTCGAAAATGTACTTCAAAGGATCAAGTTTGGCCACCAACCAAGTCGTATGATATAACATGTACTGTCTGAGTCTTTGGGCTGTCAAAGCTAGAGCGCAACACATCTTTTCCAATTGAGAATACTTCGCTTCGTAGTCAATGAATTTCTTACTTAGGTAATAGATGGCTTGTTCTTTCTTGCCATTCTCATCTCGTTGCCCCAGTACACATCCCATTGAACCTTCACAAACTGTCAAGTACAAAATCAAAGGTCTACCAGGAATAGGAGGTACTAACACAGGCGAGTTTGATAAGTATTCCTTAACTTTATCGAAGGCCTTTTGACATTCTTCATTCCATTCCCCAGAGTCATGTTTACGAAGAAGCTTGAAAATTGGATCACATTTTGAAGTAAGTTGAGATATAAACCTGGATATGTAGTTTAGCCTCCCTAAGAAACCTCTTACTTCTTTGGTGGTGCGAGGAGGGGACAAGTTCTGAATGGCACGCACTTTGTCCGGATCAACTTCTATTCCCCTTTCGCTAACTACAAATCCCAATAATTTTCCAGATCTTGCCCCAAATGTACACTTGGCTGGGTTTAACTTCAACTAGTACTTCCTCAACCCTTCAAAGAGCTTCTTAAGATTAGCCACATGATCTTCTCCTTCACGAGACTTTGCAATCATATCATCCACGTACACCTCAATCTCTTTATGCATCATGTCGTGGAAAAGACTAACCATAGCCCTTTGATATGTAGCTCCAGCATTCTTCAATCTGAATGGCATGACCCTATAGCAAAATGTTCCCCACATTGTCACGAAAGTAGTCTTTTCCATATCTTCTCTAGCCATCTTGATTTGATTGTAGCCGGAAAAGCCATCCATAAATGAAAATATGGAATGTCTCGCTGTATTGTCCACAAGGTTGTCAATGTGGGGAAGTGGAAAATTGTCTTTAGGGCTAGCTCTGTTCAAATCCCGATAATCTACGCACATCCGCACCTTTCCATCCTTCTTGGGCACAGGGACAATATTAGCTACCCACTCCGGGTATTTGGCCACTTCAAGAAAACCTGCATCAAATTGCTTTTTAACTTCCTCTTTGATATTCAACAACATTTCCGGCTTCATGCGTCTTAACTTTTTTGTACCAGTTTGCACTCTGGTTTCAAAGGCAATCTATGCTCCATAATATCAGTATCAAGGCCAGGCATATCTTGGTAAGACCAAGCAAACACATCTACATATTCACGAAGTAACTCCTCAAGGCCCTTTCTTTCGTCTGATGCTAGTGATGTTCCGATTTTGACTTCTTTCTTATTTTCTTCATTCCCCAGATTAATTATTTCAACCACTTCCTGATGAGGTTCAATTGGTTTCTTATCTTCTTCCATCGATCTCAATAAGTCATGGGGTAAAGGGTAGTCCGTAGAGACATCTTCATTATCAGATTCAACAAATTGAGCAGGGTTTTCAAAATTGATTTCTGAATTATTGACATTATTATCATCTTGTTTATTGTTTTGATACCTGAAAATAGATGAAATGGGAAATTATGGGTATTTTTAGTGTTGGCATGCTAGAAAAAGACAAAAAAAAATTGACTGGGAAAATGGAAATGCATAATGCTAATCATTTATTGAAATGGAAAATAACAAAGTTGGCCCATACATAAAAATTTATTTGGGTGCTTTTGGGCTAAAGCACAAAAATCCAACTTGCATTATTCAAAATACAAAAGAAAAAGACAACTGCAATATTACTTTTCAAAGGAAATCTCTGGGAACTCCAAAATCGTCCAATTCTTCAATTCAACTCCTGGAGGGGTCAAGTACACGAACCGTCCAGCTACACCCTCATCTGATATCTTTTCATCTATCATGTGAATGGACAAATCAGAAAAATCCCCTTCAAGTTGCATTACAAGTTTCCCTCCTTCGTTGCCAGTCTGGTATCCACCAAAACAGAAGGTGTTATAAAGGTAAGGAATGACCAGCTTCCCAGATTCAAACTCGTCCCCTTTCAACTGTGCTATTCGCCTCTCCTTCTTCTCTTCCATCTTCTTTGCTTTATCTTTCCAAGTTGGTTTGTAACCTAACCCGAACCTATCCTTGCTTTCCAAAATTGTGATGGCCTTTCTAATCCCTTGGTGGTTTCTTCCTAATCCAACTCCTGGATACCAACCTTTGCCCATGGTTTGCTTTACCACCATCTCTGTAGCTGCTGACAGGTGAGGAGCATATAATTTCGAACCTTCTCCTATATAGGTTGCATTAACAAATTCAAAAGCCCGATATGAACATTCCCATGCATTCTCTGTTGCCTCAACATATGGAGTGTTTGGAGATTGAGTGGCAAAGATGTCCTCTTCTCCAGAAACCGGGATTTGTTGATTCCCTACGAAAAACTTCACCTTTTGATGGAGAGTGGAAGAGACAGCTCCTGTCGTGTGAATCCAAGGTCTTCCTAACAAAAGACTGTATGAAGGCACAATATCCATGACTTGGAATTGTATATTGAAAGTACATGGACCAATCTCCACAGGTATTTCTATATCGCCCAACACTTCTCGACGGACTCCATCAAATGCCTTGACGATCATGTTGCTTTTCTGCATATACGATGAATCCACTGGTAGCCTTAACAAAGTGCTCATAGGCATCACATTGAGAGCCGAACCATTATCAATGAGGACCCTGCCAATTGTGTGGCTCTTGCACCTAACTGTGATGTGAAGGGCTTTAGTGCTTCCCCTTCCTTCCACAGGAATCTCATCATCACTGAAAGATATATAATTTGAAGCCACCAAATTACCGACTAGATTGTCCATCTTGTCCATTGATATATCAGGAGGTACATATGATTGATTCAACACTTTTAGTAAAGCATTTCTGTGAGACTCAGAATTCAAGAGTAGTGATAGGAGTGAAACCTTCGCCGGTGTCTTGTTCAACTGCTCGACAATACTGTATTCACTATGCTTAATCAAACTCAAAAACTCACTGGCGTCTTCTTTCGTAATAGGCTCTTGACATCTTGTCTCTTGAACCCCTATCGGGTTCAAGAGACTATAGCAACGCCCACTTCGTGTCATTCCCCCAACTCCAGTGATATTCGCTATTTCGAGACTTTTAGGGGACATATGCTCTCTTTCTCTGTTCATTACTATATCATAGCCATATCTCCAAGGTACCGCCTTGTTGTCTTTGTATGGAAACGGAATAGGAGCTTTGATTGTGATCCCACTAGCTTGGCTTGATTTTTCCTCAAGGCGGATTTTCAGAGGCTTTGACTTTAGGTCGTCATCAATCACACTAATCTCATTCCCCTTTCCTCTGCCTTCCCAAAATTCAATTTGATATGAGTCCATTAACTCCTGCAATTTGTAACGAAAAGCTTCACAGGACTGAATTGAATGACCTACTGCACCATTGTGGTATTGACAAACCAGATTGGGATCATACGAATCTATATAGGTCTCCAAAATCAAGGTTCCTGGTTGCAACATGCCTGCCTTCACTAATACATCAAAGACTTGACTTAACGGAGTCTTTATTTCTGCAACAGCTCTTTTAATGTAATCCTTCTTTTCATTGCTTAACATGTTCACTGCTGCTCCACCATGGTCTGGTAAAGGATTCCCATTCACAGCTTGTTCTGCTTTCGGCTCCTCAAAACTCAACTGCCCAGCCTTCATCAACCCCTGCACTTTATACTTTAGTCCCAAGCAATTTTCTATAGAGTGACCCACATTGTCATTGTGGTAAGCACATTTTGCGTTTGGATCATACCATTTGGGATACGGGGGTTTTAGGGGTTCAAGGTATACGGGGGCAATAAGACGGTTTTGCACTAGTTTAGGATATAACTCCGCATAGGTTATGGGGATTGGGGTGATAGGGGGTCTTTCTTGATTGAAGCGTGGCCTTCCAGGGTTATTCATTAGGTTTGTAGGTTGAGTAAAGGGTTGGGTTGGTCTCAGGGTTTGCGAGTGAAAAATGGGCTGAGTATTTGTTGGTGGGTTTAGTTGATATGGGTAGGGTGAAACATAATTGATAGCATGAGGATAAGATTGGTATTGGTTGGATGGGCGTTGGTGAATATAACCTCATGTAGAGATAGCTTGGACATCTCCTTCCTTTTTCTTAGGAAACCCTCCTTTCTTGGACTCTACACCCTCAATCTTGCCATTTTTAATAGCATTTTCTATTGCCTCTCCTAAAAGCACCATGTCAGAAAAGTTCTTACTGACATTTCCTATCATCCTCTCATAATAAGGAGCTCTGAGAGTGTTTAAAAATAACATTGTCAACTCCTTTTTTGTCAATGGAGGTTGAACTTCAGCAGCTGCATCTCTCCATCTCTGAGCATACTCTCTAAAACTCTCATTTGTTTTCTTCTCCATGCTTTGGAGGGAGAGGCGATCGGGAGCCATATCACTTACGTGACGATATTGGGCTAGAAATGCCCTAGCAAGGTCCTTCCACGAATGTATACGACTCCTGTCCAACTGAACATACCACCTTGCAGCAGATCCTGTAAGGCTATCTTGAAAACAGTGAATGAGCAACTTTTCATTACGAGCATATCCTGCCATCTTTCTGCAAAACATCGTAACATGGGTTGTCGGGCATTTAGTTCCGTCATATTTCTCGAAATCCGGAACCTTGAACTTTGCAGGCAACACAAAATCGGGAACTAGGCTCAACTCTTCTGCATCAACATTCCCAAAGGAGTCGTTTCCTTCGATGGCTTTCAACCTTTCCTCCAACATGTCACATTTCTGTTGTATCCCTACAGCTAGATTGTCAACTGCTTCTCTCTTCAACTTCTCTTGTTCAACAGGATCGTCCAAGTTTGGGACGAAAATAGGGTCAATAGGACTAGACCCTACTCCAGGTTGATTTTGGCCTATAGCACGGCCTTGTCCTCCCATTGAGGGTGTTGCATGAGCATAAACCTTTGAAGGCATTTGGGCTTGATGGGTGAACCCTGGAGGGTATAGTGGGTCATCACTAGGATATTCCTCCGCTGTTAGGTCTTGCACAACTCCTTTCCCCTTAGCCATACTCATCATCAACTCCATCATCTTGGTCATCTGCTCTCGAGTTTCCTCTTGAGCTTTAACAATCTCTTGTTGCACTTTTTCCATCCTGTCAATCCGTGCTAATTGCTCATTTTCCATTGCTCTAGTTCGTGCATGAGTTTGGTATGGATGATTTGAAAGGGCTATTTTTGTACCTTTGTTATCACAATTAGATAAAATTATTTTTATTAAATGCTTATGAAGGAAAAGTAAAAGTAAGAAAAATTTTCGTGAGAAATTTATTGCATAACAAAAATTATCTCATAACAAAAACTTATAAAATATTGTCTCATAACAATTGTTGAACAAAGTTAAAGACCCATTACATCCATAAAGAACATCTAAGGTGTCCACCTAAGTCTCTTCAACAAACTGTAGTGACCTTGGATCTCATCCAGTAGTAGTAGCAGATTCTCCCCATGCTTAGTAAGTGGGCTGACTTCGAGCTTCAAATCCCTTATTCTGTCCTCCATATCTCTTGCTCTATGAGTCATGACATTGATCTGTTCAATCATGGAAACCAGAAGATGAGAATCACGAGCTCTCCTTAAGGTGGCGTACTTCTCCTTTAGGTCATTCAACTCATTAACAACCTTTTGTAGGATCTGCAAGTATTCTTGGGATCGATTGAGGGCACCTTGCAAACTCATCTGCTCGTTTATGACCTTGCCTTCAAGTTCTTCACATTCAGCTCCCTTCTTCTGTATCTTAGCTTTGAGTTGTTCATTCTCTTCCTGCAAACGCTTATTTTCAGACCTTGAGAGCTGCTCCTTCAAGTATCTAATTTCATCCATCAACTTGTACTTTTCTTGATGGACCCTTGTATATGCTTGCTCCCTTCTCCCCAACCTTTCCTCCGTTTCACGTTTGAGTTTTTTAATTTCTCTCTCTAAGTCCTTTTTCTCTTCCTCTAATTTCCTCTTGGCAATCTCCAGATCTATCATAGGGTCTCGAGGTATAGGCTCTTCATGGATCTCTTCATTTTCGGGAGAAACCTTGATATCTTTGGCTCGCCTAGCATGCCAGACTGAGTATTCCGGAGCAACTTTATCAATAAATATCCCGAGGTCTACTCTAAGGGTAGTCTTCCAAGCTTTGACATCTTCTTCGATTTTCTTCATAGACCCTTCTTCATGATAAGCATATTCACGCTGATTAAGACCATGTGTCATTAGGATGAACTGTTTGTACCCTAATTGCCTTCGCACCATGAGAGGAGCATAAGTGACCGTTCCCCATACACCCAATAAGATCATCCATGGATGTCCTCCACAACTATATAGCATGGGTTGTCTTGTCATCCAAGGTGCCACCCAAACTACATCTTTGCAAGTGAGTCCATGTAAAAGTGACACCCATTCCTTTTTTGTCCTCGACCCAAGCCATTTGCTCTCACAAAATTCCTTAATAGGAATATTCTTCTTGAATAAGACCGATCGAAACTTCGGCTCTTCGCATTTGAAGTGACTTTTCATCCAAATGTACAACAAAGGCGAACATCCTGTAAAGCGTCCCCCTCCAGTTTGTCGACAGTAATTTAGTGACCTAATAGTCTCGGCTAAAATAGCAGGAACTACCGCCACTTCATGCTCAATTTGATCCACAAAGTCTACCAATGTAATTTCAACATATAGCAAGGATTTTGGGAAAATCACCATTCCATAGATTGCTAAAGCCATCAATTTCATACCATACTCATCTTCTCGATGCCTACTGATGCAACTTTTCAAAAACTCCCAAGGTATATAAGTGCATTCTCCCTTATTCTTTATTTGACGGTCAACCTCTTGCACATCAGTACATGTCATAACGGCTAGCTTTTTGCGATAACTCAACTTCTTCCTTCTCTAGTACACCTTATCCGATTCTTTAGGGTCAAAATGCAATAATACCGAGTACTCTTCTATGGTGGGAACCATGTCTACCTCGTTGAAGACAAAACACCTATATGACGGATCCCAAAAATGCAACATGGCTCGAATTAAATTAAGGTCCACCGATACTGTCAAGAGTCATGCTATACCTCCATACTTTTCCTCAAATGTCTCTCTTCTTGCATTATCCCAAGATCTCCAAATGTCCACTAATTCGGTGAGATCATTTTGCTTGAGGTCAGGGCGAGTCTTCTCTGGGAGGTCCGAAATGAAACCCGATGGTAAACAATCACCATTCTTTTGTTGGGCTTCTTCAGATATAACTTTTACTTCAATAGATGACTTGCAAAGAGGTTTGGCTTGAGGTGCTTTCTCCATGGATGTAATGGACTTCAATCCTATCACCAATTGTTATGAGACAAAAAAAATGAAAGAGAGAAAGAGAAAAAAAAATGAAATGAGAAGATAGGAAAAAAAACAAAAAGAGTATTTTATGGTTATTCCTTCATATGTCCTATAGTGTAAGGTTTTATCTATATTAGGGTTTGACTTGGTTTTATCCTAGGCTGGTCTCCTAGGCTTCATTATATGCATGGTTTGGATAAGTTAGAATTCTAAAGGTTCTCAAATTGTTCCTCACTATCATCCACATAGGACTAGTAAGGCACCCAATCCTCACCCATCACAGATTACAAACGGAAAGGTTCAATTTGAGTGGGAGTATTTCGCTAGCCATTGCGGAGGTATTACCTCACGAGAGCGTAGATACTTTACTCCCTCCTAAAAAGGACCGAGCCCGAGTCGAGGGCTTATGTATGCTAATGCAAAGTGATGTGTGTGTATGAAGGAATAATGTTTCATTTAATGTTCGTTTTCTATTAAGATCTCTTAAGCAAATTCTAAGATAACCTAAAACTAAGTATTGGCCTGACTCTCCTGATATCCCCAGCGGAGTCGCCAAACTGTCGTAACGTATTAGGTTTTGGAGGAAAACCTAATAGCTAGACATACAATTTATGGAGTCGCCACCAACCATTCTACCTAGGTGTGATTGGTCACCTATTCAAATTAAGGATAAAGCTTGGTCTACGTTCAAAGATACTAGGGTTCGGGAGTACGATTACGTGTAGGGAAGGATTAGCGCCCTACAACGCCCATCCTAAAATGGTACCACTTAGTTTTAGGTCATTTGTTAGATTTGCTTATGTTGATCTTTAATCTCGATATAATTAATATTGAAAAATATTTCTAAGTATCCTCCATTAAGCTGGTGGGACAACTTAAAAAGATCTTTCTCACCTCAGGAGTATTCAAGTAGTACTATGCGACTTGCTTGAAGAGGCTCCGTCGTCAGATTCATTTTAATATTTTATGAAAAATTCCAACTTTGACTCCTACCCAATTTGTTCTTACTATTCTATTATTTTCTATTATTAATTATTAATTTTATTTATTTATTTTATTTATGCGAAAATGAATATGAATTATTTTTATCAAAAATTCCTTTTAGATCTTCCATTAAGCTGGTGAGACCCAAAAGAAATTTTCTTACCTAAAGATTTCCAAATCATTACTTAAGCATAATTCTACTTGGAATCTCATCATAGGAATAATCAATATTCATTCTCTATAACTCCTATTTTTTATTGCCTTATTTTATTATTTCATTAAATTTCATTACTATTTATTATTGTTATTTTATGAATTATTGAATTTTTTTATCTTCTTAATTAATTTAATTTTAATTTAATAATGTTTTTAGATGAAAATCACCTATTTTATAATTTTAAAGATGAATAAAAATCACTTATTATTGAAAACTCTCTCTAGGCCATCCATTAAGCTGGTGAGGCCTTGAAAATAATTTTCCCACCTAGAAATTTTTGAGAAAATTACTTAAGCGTAATTCTCTCGATATTTCATTATTGGAGTAATTCATATTCGCATTCATCATCATTTTAATATCTAATTCTAGTTTCTTCATTTATTTTTCTTCCTTATTTTGTTATCTATGAACCATTAATATCTTTTTCATTTTGTAACTAATTGTTTTATTGTAATTTCATAATAAATTTATTTTTTAAAAGTATTTGTTATGGAAAACTCTATCTAGACCCTCCATTAAGCTGGTGAGGCCTTGGATAGAATTTTTCACCTCAAGATCTCTAAAGTACCACTTAAGCGTGATGCCTCTAGAGTTCCATCGTCGGAATAACTTACATTTATTATATTTAAAATGTTTATTATTATATTCTTCTAATGCATTGCAATTTCGGACTACATAAATTTTGACAATACTTTTATCATACACTAAATTGAGCACATCATATGAATTTTATTTGAAAAAAACTAAGAAGTCATGCTAATTATATTGAATCATGCTAATTAAATTAAATCATACTAATTAAATTAAACTAAACACTCAAATTAATAAAATAATAAAAAATAAAATAAATAAAAAATACATCAATTTATATACACATGCTACATTAATTAAATCTGATCAATACTTGTTAAATCATACCCTTCATGCATCTAATTAAATCTAATAACTTATCAAATCAATTACTTAGATCACATTATTGTATAATTTTGTTAATTAAATTACTGTATTAATTACAAATGTACACAACAATCATCAATAGAAAATAAATAAATAAATAAATAAAAAGAAATAAAATAAAATAACATAAAATAAACAAATAAAACAAAAAAATAAAATAAAAAAATGGAAATTCTCGGAAAATAGAAAATAAAAACCTTACGATCGGGTCAGGTCAGACGCGGGTCAACACGCGGGTAGGCACGCGGGTTAGGCACTCCAAAACGACGTCGTTCCAAAGCAGTATTTACGCTTCCTTTCCGAGTTTTTCGGACAAAGACCTAGCCTTCCAGAAAAAAAATCTCTCAAATTCTCTCAAACTGCGAGATCCCGGTAGCCGGAAACTTCAAACGGCGGTCGAAAAATTCAACTTTTTCCAGATTCCGACGTCTTCGTCCGCCGTGCACCACCGTAAATGACCAGATCTAGACCTAAAAAAAAACCTTCAAAAATCTTCCCTTCCTCTCCCTGAAACCAGATTTGGGGATTCCAGACACTAAATCGATCCGCAAATTCCAGATCTGAAACCCCCAAACTAAAAACCTTAATCGTCGAACCCTAAACAGAATTCCACTGATGTATTTTGATTCTGTTGTTGGTTGTGGTTGTTTCTCTCTATCTGTTTTTTTGGTTGCTGTTGTGTGTGTTCTCCCGATTGTGATTGCCCCCTTTTGTCTCTGTTTTCCCTTCTTATAAAATGTTAGATCTGTATATTTTTGGGAGTTTAGAAATCAGGTCCAGATCCAATTGTGATTCTGTCTTTAATGTTCATTTTTTTTATTCCTTTTTTTGTCATTATTTCCTTGCAGATCTCTGTTACCGACTTGAATTACGGAATTTCCTTTTTTGTTTCTGGCGGCCATTAGGGTTTGGATTTGTTTTGGGGTCATGGTATGGGGATATGTTGGTGTTTAGGGTTTGGTTTGGTTTGGGGGTTTGGATTGTGTTTAGGGTTTGGGGACTCAGATTAGGGCTTGGGTTCGATTTGGTGTTAAGGTTTCATATTAGGGTTTCGTTGGGGTTAAGGGTTTGGTTTAGGGTTAGGGGTTCTGTTTGGGCTTTGGGGTTTCTGTCAAGGTTAGGGTTTTCATTTTTTTTTTGTTTCCTTTTTTTATTTTTTTTGTCTTTTTTTTATTAAAATAAATGAATAAACAATAAAAGAAAAATAATATACTAAAATTCATATCAATAAAATAAAAATAAAAAATAATAAAAAAATAAAAAAACGAAAATAAAAATAAGAATAAAAAGAGAAATAAAAATAGAAAGAGAAATAATAATAAAATGAATAATAATTAAAAAGAAAAGATAAAAGATAAAAATAAAATAAATAAAAATAAAAATAAAAAATAAAAAATAATGATAATAATAAAAAAATGATAAAAGTAAAAATATAAAGGAAAAGAAAAAAGAAGAAAAAGAAAGAAGGAAAAGAAAGAAAAATAAAATAAAAAATAAGACAAAATAAAATCAATTAGTCAAACATGGGTTTAATTCATTTTCGATTTTTAGAATACACGTCGAGTGACTCGAGATTCACAATATCGGACAAAAATTGGTGTCTACAGATACCGTTAGATGGCTTCTCTCAGCTAGGATTCTTGAGTTAACAATAAATTGAGGGTTGTTTGTGGGTTATCATATTCAAAAGTGGTTTTAGTTAATTGTTTTTCTAATCCGCTGCTTATTTTCGTGTATGATATGATAAACCGAGATAACGAAACCTTACAATAGTATCAGAGCTAGTGTGTAAACGGCTTTCGGGATAGCGAATTTGATTCTTGGTGATACTATTTTATTGTAAGCTGTTACAGATTTAATTTTAATTTTCAAAATTCGTTAATTTGGGCAACCTAAAATAATTGTAAGATAATTATATATTTAAATAAACCCTGTAGAGATTTGTTGAATTAAAAGTTACATGTTAGAATTCTTTTCAAACTTGTAATTAAAATGTTGTCAAAATTGTTTGGCATAAGCCCTGCACACTTTTATATAATATAATTGATATTAGAGCAATTGTCAAAATTGTTTTGACAAAAACCCTGTAAGCAACCTTGTAGTTGCCACCCTTGCAAAAAAAATTAATACTTGTTATTATTTTATTTAAAATATATTTTAATTAAAATAAATTAGGATAAAATTTATCTTAATAAGAGTTTTAAATTAAATATATTTTAAATAAAGGTATTTTTTAAAATAAAATTGGATAAGAGTTATCCAATAGTTTTTGAAATTTTAATAAGATTAAAATTTCAAAAACGTTATCTTGATAAAATTTTGCTTTAAAATAAAATATTTTCCATCTTAAATTGGATAAGAGTTATCCAACGGTTTTGAGATTTTAATGAGATTAAAATTTCAAATGGAATTATCTTGATAAAATTTTTATTTTCAACATTCTCTATATTAAATTGGATAAGAGTTATCCAATGGTTTTTGAGATTTTAATGAGATTAAAATTTCAATTAAGCCCAAATTGAATTTTGAGAATTAAAATTTGTGAAGACCGAGAACTTTCTAAATAAATATAAGGTATCCGAAAAATTTAATTTGGACAAATTGAAATCCAAATTTAAATAAGAAATGAAAAGGAAAATTAAATTGGAAATAAGAAATGAAGGAGGAAATTTAATTTGGATAAATGGAAATCCAAATTAAATAAGAAAATGGAGAAAATAATTTTGGATATTTAGAAATCCAAAACTTAATAAAAAAAAATATATATATATATTTTGATATATTTATATAATGATATTATATAAATATAAATATTATTTTGTGATTAAAAAGTGTAAAAAGTATATATATAAATATATATATATATATATATATTTTGATACAAAATATGTATTTAAATACATATTATAAATAGTGTATCTATATACATATATAATTATGGTGTAAATAATTATATATATATTATAGTCATTATTATTATATATAATATTAAAAAAAAAAAAAAAAAAGAAAGAAGGAGAAGTGGGAATCGGGAAAACCGATTCCCACATTTCCTCTTCTGTTAACCAAAACAGAAGAGGAAAAAAAACCCAAAGTGGATGCCGGACGACACCGGCCACCGGAAGGAAGAGGAGCGAAGGGGGGGCGTCGCCGGCGAGCCAAGGAGAAGAGAGAAGTGACCGGCGACGGCCCAAACGGAAAAGAGAAGAAACGGAAAACAGGGAGAGAAGCGAAGAAAACCGAGAAGAAATGGAAGAGGAGATCGACGGTGCCGGCCGATCCGGGCACCGCCACTCCCCCCACGAGACCGGCGGAGACCAGGGGAAGGTGAGAGGAGCCATCGACGAAGAGGAAACCGGCGGAGGAAGGAGAAAAGAGGAAGAGAAGAGCCGCCGGTGTCGCTTCCAGATCCGGCGCCGTCGCCGGTGATGGGGCCAAACCGAGACCAGATCCGACTTCGTGGCAACCTCGGCAAGCTGTTGGGTGGTCGAACCGCCGGAATGGGTGGCCGCCGGTGGGTGAACCGGCCAAGCAGAGGTGAACCCGACCAAACCGGCCTGAACCGGTTCAGGCCAGGAAAAAAAAAAAAAAAAACAGAAACAGAAAAGAAAAGAAAAGAAAGAAGAAAAGAAAAGAAAAGAAAAGAAAAGGAGAAAGAAAAGAAGGAAGGAGAAGAAGAAGGAAAGGAAAAAAGAAAGGAAGAAAAAAAAAATGTGGTAAGGAAAATTTAAGTCTTTTCGCTATATGTCTATTGGATTTATTGGAAATTTTTGGATTTATTTTCTAAATGAAAATATATGTTAATTTTTGAAATTGTAGCAAAAATGAAAATGAGACGAATGGTGGAATTCGGCAAGGCTCGAAAAATCGGAAAGTGCACTAAGCTTGGCGAATAGGTAAGATACTTTTATAAAGCATTAGTAGCTTTATATTGTATGTGGGAATTATGATTTTATATATGATGCATTTATTTAATTGATTTTAAATGGAATTGTGATTTTTATATGATGCATCGATATAAATTGATTTGCTAAAAATGCTAAGAGGACCCACAACTGATGGTGGGGGTCTTAATAAGAGGTAAAATTGGTGAGAATCAACGGCTGCAAGTATAAATTGTGTTTCCCTTGCAGGAGGTTAGGGAAAATTAAGCCGTTATGCTGCCGAAATTCTTAGGAAAACGTTGAGGAAAAATATTTAAGTTCTCACGTAAATGGAATCTTGGAAATAATTATTGAAAAATATACATTTAAAGGACTTTATGATATTACTGGAGAAGTTTGATATTGAAATCGATGAAAAGATAGATCGTTGAAACACGATAATGTAATGAATTATATGGTTTAAACCTTAAGACTCGATAAATCCAGTGATGTTAATAGCACAAATGGTATCAAGTTGAGATTGAGGTGGAATTAATTATTAGACGGATCACTGATACAGTGACGATTATAGAAATGATAAATTCAAATGAATGGACCGTTTAGTGGTATGATTGTGATATTGATGTTAAATAGATGTGAACTGAGATTTTTGCAATAATATGGATAGTCGCAAGACGACTTAAATGATTGAAACACTGTTGATAGTAGAAATTGGCAAATCCTTTTAAGTGGTAAATTGCCAATCAAAGAATTGAATTGAGGACGTTTTATAGATAATTCTAGCATGATATTACATTCTACAGACTATATGAAAAGTGAATTGAGGATTGTGATTTGATTTTACGATAGTAAATGAAATTGAACCGCAAGTTGAGGATTCTGAAAATGTACATATAGGTCAAACCATAAATGGACTTGATAAGCGATTATTGATCTTGTGGTTCTATAATCCTCGATGTCGACTCTGGAATAGATAACGAATGAGGATATTAATATTGCATAATTTCAGTATTTTGATGGCTATATAGTGACATGATATTTAAATATTTATGAATACTAAGAGGATTCATACAAGTGATGTGGTCTTAGTATTAATAGTGAAAGGTAGAAATGATTGGTATAGTTTATAGCTATTGAAAAAGGATATCGAATGCTGAATGACTTGAATACCAAATGATCTGATTATTGAATAATCGGAGTACTGAATAAGTTGAAAACTGAATGAAATGAATATTGAATTGATTTGAACACTGATTTACTGATGTGTCAGAAGGATAGTTTGAAATCGAACGATTGATAGTGATAAAGTTAAATGAATTGTTTCACCGTATTAGAGGAAGGTATTACTTATATTGACATTTGAAGCTATTACTAAAATTACATACGGAGATGATTTCATAGCATCGCTTTTAAGCATAATCTGCTATAGTTTCAGATGTCATAATAGCATTTATATAAATGCTATAAAGTATAGATTAGCTTTCAAAATAAAGTATATGGTGTATATACGTATTTTTATATACCAAACCTTTTAAAGAATTTCACCATATGCTTTACATGATTTTAAAACGAAAAGCTAAAGATTTAAATGTTTTATGAGACTGTAGGCACCCTAAAAGAATTAAATTCAATAAAGCATAGTGGAAACCGCCTAATTGGAGCTTTGCTCATTAGGCAGATATGCTTGTCCGACAATAGTCGTGGACAGGTCTCAGTCACGCCTGATCAGTGGGGCTGAGAGAGATGAGGTCTATGGCCATAGATAGCGCCCTAGTTGGTTTCCAGGGGACGATATGATTTTCACTGCTAGCTACAGTGATTTAAGTCTTTATTGATAGAGAGATGATAGGGATCTAGCCTAGTCTCTAACAAATATGATATGAAGTCTAGAGTATGATTTTTATTGATATGAACTCTAGACTTGACATGATTTATACTGTACATGAAACAGATTTGAAATGAAATATGTTTTGAAACAGTACATGTTTTAAACATGTTTTAAAAGCCCATGAGATATGAATTCGACACTATATGATTTATATGTGATTTTGTGTCGAACATGGCATGATATGCGGTCTAGAGTATAGTTTGATTTGATATGAACTCTAGACCTGATATGATTTACAGTAAATGATTTAAAAGTATATGATAAATGATTTCGACACTTACATGATTTATATACGATTTTGTGTCGAATTTGAAACGACATGCGGTTTAGAGTATAGATTGATTTGATATGAACTCTAAACCTGATATGATTTATAGTATATGAAAAATGTTTTAAAACCGCACATGTTTTAGACATGCTCTGAAAACGAATACATGAATTGAAATTGAATATGTTTCTATTATGCCTTAAAGGCAACTTTTGAAAATGCATATGTTGAGCATGTCTTAAAATATATATGATATGATTTGAAATGATCGCGGTTTATACAGAAAAATTACATGAATTGCATATTAAACCCTGATATGATAATATGCTTAGTATATGAGGATTCCATAAGGAATGTCATGACTCGGTGGTAACGATATTTCGTCTATATGGGGTCATGATATGTTATGAAACATGAATATAGAAATACACGAAGAGAATTATGACTGGGTACCACCGTGATCATGATCCACAATACGAGAATTGATAAGAGATGATATGAGAATTGATAAGAGATGATAGAATACAGAAATATGATTATGAAGTGAAAAGTAAATATGAGAATTGATATGAGATGATAACATACCAAAGTATGATAATGAAATGAAAAGTGAAAATGAGAAGTGATAATGAGATGTATCGATGAGAAAGGATTAACTGTAATTGCATCATTGCAAGTTTAAGCCTTGCAGTTTAAGACAGTGTAATCCTACTTCTGTATTTATATTAGTATCTTACTGAGCCGTGGTTTTGCTCACCCCACTAAATTTCATCTCTTTCAGATTATTGAAGTTAACATCTGCCGTGTGAGCTGCTAGGTGGGCATCGGAGACGGTGTATGGACTTGGTACTAGTTTCCGGAGGTATATGTTACTTATAAATACTTGTTTACATGTAAGACTTAAATTGATGCACAGTACATATTCTGTTTAACAAGTCGGGATGTAACTAAGAACCGTTTCCGTGTTTGTTTAATATTTAAATGGAATGACTATAAGTCACCTAGGTAGTATAGTAACTACACTGACACCGAATACAAACCTTAAAATGGAAAAGAAAAAAATTTAGTCCATAAATTTGTAGACTAAGAAAAGTATAAGAATCGAGTGAAAGTCGCGGTCGTCGGGTCGTGACAGATTTAATGGTATCAGAGCACGGTTTGTCTAGTACGTGTCAGTGTAGTTGAGGCAGTGATAGTGTTACATCCCATGTACTGTGTAGTGTCTACATGTAAACTTGTTGATTTTCAATCTGTACCAAGATTTGTCAGCTATTGGTATGGGTGATACCAGTCGACGGCCTATTGAAACGGACTGGAAACCGTTAATGAACGGCATCGATACGGTATAAAAGAATTGTGTATCACCTTAAAGGAATAGGATATGAATGATCGAGAATGATTGATTGTGGCAATTTATATCGAAGATAATGTAATGATGGTATAGAATATGATCGATATGTGTACTGAAAAGGGGTTGAAAGAGGTAAAGGAATTGCCATTGAAAATGATTGAACAAAAGTATATGGCTTAATTGAAAGTACAATCCCACCTTAATTATGAGGACTATTGGAAATTGAAACTATGATTTCGAGTTATAAGGGAGCACGAATATGAAACAGTTTTCGAATTTAAGACTGAAAGTGATTTCACTTTGGTTATCACATCGAGATGTAATAAGAATACTACATGAAAAGAGATATAGAGATAAGATGATTGATAAATGTTGCAATTATGGCAAGAGATGATTAACAGTAAAGTCTGCTTTGAGGTGCAGCTTTGATTTATCGATGTGACAATGAGTGTTGGGGGATAATACGAAACTCAAAAGAAATATGATATTATGGAAGTGAGTATAGACTGATTGATTAAATTGAATCACTTTTCCATTTTCAGACTTCTATATTTCTCTAATGCCTTAGTCGAAATATAAATATGAAACGGAGAGAATGTATGTGAAGTTCCAGTGAGCATTACATGTGATGGAATCTTGGATTGCCGTATGTCTATGGAAAATAGTAAAAGGCTTTGGGATTCCAAATTTATTGACGGCATCGCTCCATACTGATATGAAAATTCGAGCGTAATGTGGAAACGCTCGAAGATATGTTTAGAGAGCAGATGCACGAGATTTAAAAGCTACTGGGACAATTACATACTACTGATTAAATCGGTAAACGATAGTTACCAAATTGTATCGACTTGGCACCAAATGAGAGAAACGAATGATAAATGGTGTGAAACAGCTATTATATGAAGAGAGATGAAAGTGTTAACTCCCAAATTTATAAGAAGTTTTAAGGAGTATAAAGATATGGAGAAAAACGATATATAACAGTATAAAAAGCGAATCTAAATTTGAAAGTATGCTGGTAGCATCATTAAAGGATGATTGAAAGGACAAGAAAGATAAGAGTACAGGATAGCACCACTTTCTAAATCTAAGTTAAATTCGGAGGACCGAATTTCTTAAGGTGGGGAGAATGTGAAGACCGAGAACTTTCTAAATAAATATAAGGTATCCGAAAAATTTAATTTGGACAAATTGAAATCCAAATTTAAATAAGAAATGAAAAGGAAAATTAAATTGGAAATAAGAAATGAAGGAGGAAATTTAATTTGGATAAATGGAAATCCAAATTAAATAAGAAAATGGAGAAAATAATTTTGGATATTTAGAAATCCAAAACTTAATAAAAAAAAATATATATATATATTTTGATATATTTATATAATGATATTATATAAATATAAATATTATTTTGTGATTAAAAAGTGTAAAAAGTATATATATAAATATATATATATATATTTTGATACAAAATATGTATTTAAATACATATTATAAATAGTGTATCTATATACATATATAATTATGGTGTAAATAATTATATATATATTATAGTCATTATTATTATATATAATATTAAAAAAAAAAAAAAAAAAAGAAAGAAGGAGAAGTGGGAATCGGGAAAACCGATTCCCACATTTCCTCTTCTGTTAACCAAAACAGAAGAGGAAAAAAAACCCAAAGTGGATGCCGGACGACACCGGCCACCGGAAGGAAGAGGAGCGAAGGGGGGGCGTCGCCGGCGAGCCAAGGAGAAGAGAGAAGTGACCGGCGACGGCCCAAACGGAAAAGAGAAGAAACGGAAAACAGGGAGAGAAGCGAAGAAAACCGAGAAGAAATGGAAGAGGAGATCGACGGTGCCGGCCGATCCGGGCACCGCCACTCCCCCCACGAGACCGGCGGAGACCAGGGGAAGGTGAGAGGAGCCATCGACGAAGAGGAAACCGGCGGAGGAAGGAGAAAAGAGGAAGAGAAGAGCCGCCGGTGTCGCTTCCAGATCCGGCGCCGTCGCCGGTGATGGGGCCAAACCGAGACCAGATCCGACTTCGTGGCAACCTCGGCAAGCTGTTGGGTGGTCGAACCGCCGGAATGGGTGGCCGCCGGTGGGTGAACCGGCCAAGCAGAGGTGAACCCGACCAAACCGGCCTGAACCGGTTCAGGCCAGGAAAAAAAAAAAAAAAACAGAAACAGAAAAGAAAAGAAAAGAAAGAAGAAAAGAAAAGAAAAGAAAAGAAAAGGAGAAAGAAAAGAAGGAAGGAGAAGAAGAAGGAAAGGAAAAAAGAAAGGAAGAAAAAAAAAATGTGGTAAGGAAAATTTAAGTCTTTTCGCTATATGTCTATTGGATTTATTGGAAATTTTTGGATTTATTTTCTAAATGAAAATATATGTTAATTTTTGAAATTGTAGCAAAAATGAAAATGAGACGAATGGTGGAATTCGGCAAGGCTCGAAAAATCGGAAAGTGCACTAAGCTTGGCGAATAGGTAAGATACTTTTATAAAGCATTAGTAGCTTTATATTGTATGTGGGAATTATGATTTTATATATGATGCATTTATTTAATTGATTTTAAATGGAATTGTGATTTTTATATGATGCATCGATATAAATTGATTTGCTAAAAATGCTAAGAGGACCCACAACTGATGGTGGGGGTCTTAATAAGAGGTAAAATTGGTGAGAATCAACGGCTGCAAGTATAAATTGTGTTTCCCTTGCAGGAGGTTAGGGAAAATTAAGCCGTTATGCTGCCGAAATTCTTAGGAAAACGTTGAGGAAAAATATTTAAGTTCTCACGTAAATGGAATCTTGGAAATAATTATTGAAAAATATACATTTAAAGGACTTTATGATATTACTGGAGAAGTTTGATATTGAAATCGATGAAAAGATAGATCGTTGAAACACGATAATGTAATGAATTATATGGTTTAAACCTTAAGACTCGATAAATCCAGTGATGTTAATAGCACAAATGGTATCAAGTTGAGATTGAGGTGGAATTAATTATTAGACGGATCACTGATACAGTGACGATTATAGAAATGATAAATTCAAATGAATGGACCGTTTAGTGGTATGATTGTGATATTGATGTTAAATAGATGTGAACTGAGATTTTTGCAATAATATGGATAGTCGCAAGACGACTTAAATGATTGAAACAGTGTTGATAGTAGAAATTGGCAAATCCTTTTAAGTGGTAAATTGCCAATCAAAGAATTGAATTGAGGACGTTTTATAGATAATTCTAGCATGATATTACATTCTACAGACTATATGAAAAGTGAATTGAGGATTGTGATTTGATTTTACGATAGTAAATGAAATTGAACCGCAAGTTGAGGATTCTGAAAATGTACATATAGGTCAAACCATAAATGGACTTGATAAGCGATTATTGATCTTGTGGTTCTATAATCCTCGATGTCGACTCTGGAATAGATAACGAATGAGGATATTAATATTGCATAATTTCAGTATTTTGATGGCTATATAGTGACATGATATTTAAATATTTATGAATACTAAGAGGATTCATACAAGTGATGTGGTCTTAGTATTAATAGTGAAAGGTAGAAATGATTGGTATAGTTTATAGCTATTGAAAAAGGATATCGAATGCTGAATGACTTGAATACCAAATGATCTGATTATTGAATAATCGGAGTACTGAATAAGTTGAAAACTGAATGAAATGAATATTGAATTGATTTGAACACTGATTTACTGATGTGTCAGAAGGATAGTTTGAAATCGAACGATTGATAGTGATAAAGTTAAATGAATTGTTTCACCGTATTAGAGGAAGGTATTACTTATATTGACATTTGAAGCTATTACTAAAATTACATACGGAGATGATTTCATAGCATCGCTTTTAAGCATAATCTGCTATAGTTTCAGATGTCATAATAGCATTTATATAAATGCTATAAAGTATAGATTAGCTTTCAAAATAAAGTATATGGTGTATATACGTATTTTTATATACCAAACCTTTTAAAGAATTTCACCATATGCTTTACATGATTTTAAAACGAAAAGCTAAAGATTTAAATGTTTTATGAGACTGTAGGCACCCTAAAAGAATTAAATTCAATAAAGCATAGTGGAAACCGCCTAATTGGAGCTTTGCTCATTAGGCAGATATGCTTGTCCGACAATAGTCGTGGACAGGTCTCAGTCACGCCTGATCAGTGGGGCTGAGAGAGATGAGGTCTATGGCCATAGATAGCGCCCTAGTTGGTTTCCAGGGGACGATATGATTTTCACTGCTAGCTACAGTGATTTAAGTCTTTATTGATAGAGAGATGATAGGGATCTAGCCTAGTCTCTAACAAATATGATATGAAGTCTAGAGTATGATTTTTATTGATATGAACTCTAGACTTGACATGATTTATACTGTACATGAAACAGATTTGAAATGAAATATGTTTTGAAACAGTACATGTTTTAAACATGTTTTAAAAGCCCATGAGATATGAATTCGACACTATATGATTTATATGTGATTTTGTGTCGAACATGGCATGATATGCGGTCTAGAGTATAGTTTGATTTGATATGAACTCTAGACCTGATATGATTTACAGTAAATGATTTAAAAGTATATGATAAATGATTTCGACACTTACATGATTTATATACGATTTTGTGTCGAATTTGAAACGACATGCGGTTTAGAGTATAGATTGATTTGATATGAACTCTAAACCTGATATGATTTATAGTATATGAAAAATGTTTTAAAACCGCACATGTTTTAGACATGCTCTGAAAACGAATACATGAATTGAAATTGAATATGTTTCTATTATGCCTTAAAGGCAACTTTTGAAAATGCATATGTTGAGCATGTCTTAAAATATATATGATATGATTTGAAATGATCGCGGTTTATACAGAAAAATTACATGAATTGCATATTAAACCCTGATATGATAATATGCTTAGTATATGAGGATTCCATGAGGAATGTCATGACTCGGTGGTAACGATATTTCGTCTATATGGGGTCATGATATGTTATGAAACATGAATATAGAAATACACGAAGAGAATTATGACTGGGTACCACCGTGATCATGATCCACAATACGAGAATTGATAAGAGATGATATGAGAATTGATAAGAGATGATAGAATACAGAAATATGATTATGAAGTGAAAAGTAAATATGAGAATTGATATGAGATGATAACATACCAAAGTATGATAATGAAATGAAAAGTGAAAATGAGAAGTGATAATGAGATGTATCGATGAGAAAGGATTAACTGTAATTGCATCATTGCAAGTTTAAGCCTTGCAGTTTAAGACAGTGTAATCCTACTTCTGTATTTATATTAGTATCTTACTGAGCCGTGGTTTTGCTCACCCCACTAAATTTCATCTCTTTCAGATTATTGAAGTTAACATCTGCCGTGTGAGCTGCTAGGTGGGCATCGGAGACGGTGTATGGACTTGGTACTAGTTTCCGGAGGTATATGTTACTTATAAATACTTGTTTACATGTAAGACTTAAATTGATGCACAGTACATATTCTGTTTAACAAGTCGGGATGTAACTAAGAACCGTTTCCGTGTTTGTTTAATATTTAAATGGAATGACTATAAGTCACCTAGGTAGTATAGTAACTACACTGACACCGAATACAAACCTTAAAATGGAAAAGAAAAAAATTTAGTCCATAAATTTGTAGACTAAGAAAAGTATAAGAATCGAGTGAAAGTCGCGGTCGTCGGGTCGTGACAAAATTAAATTAAAATAGCCCTTAATACCTATAATTAATTAAAATTTGATTAATTAAAATTAGAATTTAATTAGGAAGCATGCAAATTAATATGTGATGTTGCTATGTATGCTTGATGCTTGATTCGTATGTGATATGGATGGTTGCATGGTGCATGGTTATGGGCCTAGGTTTACATGGGTTGTAATTTATTTAAATAAATTTAAATTTGGACAGCGAGCCTTGATTTATTTGTAATTTATTTATGTAATAGTTACATAGATAAATTAGGATTATCTTGTAAAATGTACAACACTTGGAGCCAAGATGGTTCGGAGCTAAGGTGAACCGAGGTGACACTTGAACGGAAACCAAGGAGAAGGCATTTAGAAAAACAATGTATCCCTAGGTTCTTTTGTAATAAAAAGGTTATAACCATGTCATGTTTAATTTTATGCTTTTACTTATATATGTTGATATATATGTTAGAAAAGCATACTAGGTGAGACGGTAAAATTAAAAGTCCCTCAAAATAAATATTAAGTCAAAGATAACAAACAAAGATGTCTTCCATACGATGCATGTGAAAGCGACTTTGTTCGGTATTGTGCTACTTTAGCTCAGTCAAGGCCATACCTACCTTAAGAATTCATGTGGCATGAGATAATAGTTATCTCCAAGTGTATTGGGTCAAACTTAACTAAATCAAATTAGGGCATTATCTAAGTCAAACCTAATAAAATTTAGAGGCATAGGTTGAGCTTTAACCCATATGATGAGTTAGAACAAGAGTTATTCACCCAGCTATCCAGGAGCGGCATGAGATGCAATTAACAAGAGTTGTCTACCTAAATAATCTCATTGGACGTATTAGCTCAGTTAAAGTCATAATGGCACCAAATATGGATCCTGGCCCACTAGGAAGTCTAGGCGAAAAGGCTTCTCGAGTTGATAGTGAGGGTTATTAGCTTGAGGAAAATAGTGGGAGCAATTCATTTAATTAAAAGACCATTATTAAATAATTTTAATCACATTGTTACTTACTTGCATATTTTATGATTGTAGAATTATCATGGCAAACAACAATTTATCCCTTCGTTCTATCCTTGAGAAGGATAACAAGTTGGTTGAGGCAAACTTCTTAGACTGGTATAGAAATTTGAGGATAGTCCTCACTCAAACAAAGAAGTTATATGTTCTAGAGCATGTGATCCCTAATCAAACCAGACAGAATACTTCCACTACTGATAAAATGTAAGATCTGATTCTACACTACTGAAGACCCTAAATTCATAAAATTGATAATGGAAATTAAATGTATAATGAACATTGATTTCCACTTGAGTGAAAAGCTCCTTATCATAAAATAAGAATGGAGCAATTTCGATGAAATAATATTTGGGCGAGAATGTTGTTCAGTTCGCCAATGGGCGAGCAGAGTTGGTTGTTCGCCAATGGGCGAGCAATTTGCCAATGGTGATGGCGAGTTGAATGGTAGCAAGGGCGAATAGGTGAGTTCGCCATTTCTCTTGAGTAGATGATCGCCCGAATGGACGAGAACATGTAATCGCCCATATGGATGAGTGAGTTATATGATAGTAAATGGGGCAAGCTGAGGTTTCTGATTGACTAGACGAACTGGAACTGGAATCAGCACATGACCAATTAGCCGCCAAAATTGACTTGTAAGTCATACGGTTGAAGAGAATTAATGGAGAAGAGGTTGAAGTCAGTAAGGAACTTATCCTTATTGGTTGAGAAACAAAACAAAGTCTGCAGCAGAAGAAAAAGGCGTGTGAAAGGGAGACTTCCACGCCACTTTGAGCTGCAGTTTTCTTCCTACCTTAAATGCATGAAAGACGTGGAAATGATGAAAGAAACAGGATAAGGTATAGGCGGAAGCTTTGGATTGGTTTAGCATGGCTATATAAGAGGAAATGCTGGAGGAAAACTCATTTTGGCAAACTTCATCTTCTTCACGAGAGCTATGCAATTGCCAGTTTATGCTCTGATTTCCTTCCACTTCTGCCATGCCCAATTTACTATATTTCATCCATCAGTTGGCTAAACATGTAAACCACCTTGCAAACCTTTCCTCCTTAGTTGGATGAGCTAAAAGAATAAGCAAAGGAAGGCCAACATGAGATGGAAAGCAATCTGTTCTGGAAGTGCAGTTGATTGAGGTGAGTTTCATATTTCTGAGGTGTTCTTGATATTCAATGGTAGACTTATATGTTTAGAACATAGAACACAACCTTGTTTTAGTTAGATCTTTAGAGAATATGGAAACAAGGAAAGTAATGGAATAAGTGACGACAATGGCGACTACAGTGATCGCCCATGTTGAAAACTAGTAATCGCCAATAAGGCGAGTAGATAATAAGGAACTCGCCAAGGTAAAGCTTGTGTTCAAAGGGCGAGAACGCCCAATTCTAGTGAAGTGAATTAATGGGCGAGCTCAAATGCAAGAGGCATTGGGCGAATAGAATAGTGTGCGAACTCCCACAATTAAGCCAATGAGGGCCTCGTGAGTTGAATGGCGGGCGAACTACCACGTGGAAGCCATTTGGTCAATGGCGAGCTCGTCTGGGCGAACTAGTTGGAGCTCTATTGGGCGAGTAGTCATTTGACTTAGTTCAATCTCGCCAAGTGATATGAAATGAAAATATTAATAGAATTTATAAATTATTTGCAGCCGGGAATTATGGACTCAGTGAATGCGATTTGGAAGGCGAGAAGGAAGCAAAGCTTCGTTGAACCAGGTAAGGGAGATGTGTGTGAAGTGATGCATGTCCTGTGAAGTAAATTTTATGAAAACATTAAGTTAAATGTTTTGTTTTCTGACATGCATTGTTTGAGGAAGTTATTTGATAATTATTTTGATTCGGGCGAGCTTTTGTGTTTTTATGTTGGGCGAGCCCTTGTATTTTTATATTGGGTGAATTGGTAATGTCGGGCGAGCCAAGCCCTTTTATAATTTTTATAAACCCATTTCTAATTTCAAGGGCGGGCGAACCGTTTTTATAGGAAAACTATGGGCGAGCCGGTAGTGGCGAGCCAGTATTTTGTTCTAAATACAGAGGATGGCGGGCGAACACTTGTTCACCTCACTTTTGAGTCGACCATGGGCGAGCCAAATGGGCCAGCTGACCATGGCGAATAGATTTTGATGATGTTTTCTTGAGAAAAAAATGAGCCATTTTAAATATAAGTGAAAATAGAAAATATAAAGCCTTTTGGGCGAGTTGATTATTGGGCGAGCCACTGAGGGCAAGCCAGTTTTGCTTTCTGATTTTAAAAGCAAAGATGGGCGGGCGAACACAAGTTCTCCGCATTGGGCGAGCTGCCATGGGTGAGCCATATTGGGCGAGCTGACCATGGGCGAGCAGGTTTTAAAAGTTGAGATTTTAGAATGTTTTCAAGGTGTTTTGTAAACAGAAAGCCTAAACCTTTTTGGAAATTGAATCATTTTGAGAAAATGATAATATGGGTGAAATAATTCCATAAAGGTTTTTCATGAGATATGAAAGTGATTTTTGAGACTTTAGGCCCTGAGTTCATGCAGTATTATTCATTTAGTTGTGTGACCTGCCTGGGGCGGTGGCTCGGTCGATGGACCAACGAGTGCACCTCAAGGCGTCACAGGGCTGATGGACCCGTCAAGTCATCAACGGTCTCGAGGTCACTTGGCAAGTGGACCCGAGGACCACCTATAGATTATGGCCATAGATCTGAGATAGCCGTGAGAGGCGATGGCCTACGGGTGCACCCCAAAAGCGGCAGATTTCGTTCTCGCATGGGGGAGGGGGAACGATGATAGTATGATTTATTTGTTGCCTAGTCTCAACTTACAAATTTCTGTTTACTGTGAGGATTTGTTGAAATCCCATATAGTGGTTACTACATTTTAAAGTAAACTGTTAGCCAGTGATTTGAATGGTGTTTTAAGAGAGTTGTTTACTATATATCCACTGTCTTTTCTACTGGGTTATTATTAAGAAAAGAACAAATGCGTTGTGATATATAGTTTTGCTTTATTTAAAGCAGCGTATGTTTCCTTTACTGAGCGTATGAATCGCTCACCCCTTTGTTTTAACTCCACAGATAAGAAGTACACGGAGTTGAGAGAATTAGCTCTCAGATGGGTATAGCTATGCTTAAAGCACTGAGGCATGGCACGTTAAATGTGACAGGTACAGTCTCTTCTCTTTTACATTTCAGACATATGTATACAATACTACCTTAGTGAAATAAAGGTTAATATGGGATGTTAGATGTAAGGAATAATGAAAAGAAATTTCATATTCCATAATTAATAGATAAATGTTTATCATTTATCACTGTTACTATTGAATGTTAATGGCATTGCAGACAGCCCAACCGGTAAAGTTGTATGGAAATATGTGAAAAATGTGGTAACGGGATGTTACATAAGCAAGCTTATCAAAAGCATTGACGTGCAGTGCCAATGTTAGCTTCCATGAGTTCTAAACTACAGAAGCAACATGAGAATATGAAACCGTTTGATATGATCGAGCATCTCAAGGAAATGTTACAAGAGCAAGCATGGCACGAACGTTATGACGTATCTAAGGCGCTCTTCTAGAGTAAGATGGCTGAGGAAGCTTCGATGTACTTAATATGATTAGGTACATTGAGAGGCTGGAAGCACTGGGCTTCAACATGCATAAAGAGTTGTCAGTTGATCTCATCCTCCAATCCTTATCGGATAGCTATAGTTCATTTGTGTTGCACTACAACATAAACAGTATGGATAAGACACTTGCAGAATTGCTCAACATGTTGAGAACTGCTGAGCAGGACTTGAAGAAGTTAAGGCCTACTTCTGTTATGGTGATTGACAAGACCAAATCCAAAGGCAAAGGTAAGCCTAAGGGTAAGCCTAAGCCCAAGGGTAACAAGAAGGAAAAGGCTAAGAAGCTCAAGCCATCTAGTGGAGTTACTAAGACAAGATAGTGCTTCCATTATGGTAAGACTGGTCATTGGAAGCGAAACTACATTGTGTACCTTGAAGAGTTGAAGAAAAAGAAAGGAAGTGAGACTTTCACCTCAAGTATATATGTGATTGAGATAAATTTGTCTACTTCTTCATCTTGGGTATTGATACTGGATGTGGTTCTCACATTTGCATGAATGTGCAGGGACTAACAAGGAGTAGAAAACTTGCCGAGAGCAAGGTGGTCCTATGAGTTGGAAATGGAGCAACGGTTGCTGCATTAGCTGTAGGAACATTTAATTTATCGTTGCCTTCAGGCCTAATTCTAGAACTTGATAATTGTTATTATGTTCCAGCAATGCCAAGAATATTATTTCTGTTTCTCGTTTGGACAAGAAAGGTTTTTCTTTTAAAATAATGAACAATAGTTGTTCAATTTACTTTAATGATATTTTCTATGGCAATGCTTCCATTATGAATGGATTGTATGTTCTAGATTTAGATAATCACATGTATAGTGTTGATTCCAAGAGGTCAAAGGGTAATGAGATTAACCCTACATTCCTCTGGTATTGTAGACTTGGTCACATAAATGAGAAATGCATATCTAGGCTCAACAAAGATGGACACTTAGATTCATTTGATTTTGAATCATATGATGTATGCAAATCTTGTTTGCTTGGTAAAATGAACAAGGCCCTTTTTACAAGAACAAGTGAAAGGGCTAGTGATTTATTAGAACTCATACATACAGATGTATGAGGCCTATTAACCATATAGGCTAGAGGAAGGTGTTGGATTATGCCCTTAGAACCATTCATTAGATGATTGACTTTGGCATTTTTTATGTATCATGACATTTTATTTATTATAGTTCATTATTATATTTGTCTTATAACTGCGTAATGTAATCTTATATGATAATGTCCTTAGAATAGTAATAACACACTATTCTTAAAATATCCCTAGTCAAGTATTATTGTGAACAAGGATAACAATGATATGATAAGACTAGTATGTGGTTGACTGATGACCATTGTCATGGATATAGGATATCAGGTCATCACATAGGTACATGTTAGAGAACTATGTACTGGATCGACCCTCCATGAGAACGCTACATGGATTGTTATATGAGTGTCATAAGCGATTCTCATAGTGATGATGGTGTATGTGATCCTTTGACTTGAGATCATCAGAGATCCCAACATAAAGAATTGCATACTTTAATGCTGCTAGATGTCATTCGTAACAGGATGGACTATAAAGGTAGTAATTGGGTATGCCTTGATCTATGTAGAGGGATGTTGAGTGATCAATATAGGATTTATCCCTCTTATATAACAAGAGTGATGTCTTGGGCCCTTTGATAGAGTGAGACTAAGAAATGCATGGCCGTGCTCGAATAAGTCAATATGAGATATTGATTTTATTTGTTTAATTAGTCTACTCAGGAATCAAGAAACGCTGTTTAGACTATACAAGTGTGACACATTCCATGACTTGTGTCTAATCAAGACATCAAAGGATAAATTGATTAGACTACACGGTAACATCTATCGTGAGTAAGGTTATGTCGAGTCATTGACATTCTCGTTACATGGGTAGCAATGATGTGTTGCTAGATACCGCTCATTGCCTGTGACAAATTTGTCATTACCATTGTTTTGAGAACCTATTGGGTCACACACTTAGAACGGATCAATGAGGAGCTTAATTAATCCTATTCTGAATTGGAATAAGGATATAACTAATCCTATAGGATATAACTAATCCTATTCTAAGTAGGATTAGAGTTCTGTTTGAAAGTAAATTTTAGGGTAAAATTTACTACCTATAAAAGGATGTTTTGTGTTTTCTAAAAGAGAGCCGCACTATTAAACAGAAAAGAGAAACCTGTTCTCTGTGGTTTTAGAGCTTCTTTCAAACAAAACAAAATATTCTTTTAATCGAAGTTAGCAATTCAGTTATAAAAAAATAAAAACGCTCTTTAAGGATTCTGATCGTGAGACGTTCAAGAGTCGTGAGATCCGTTCGTGTGGATACCATAGAGGCAGGAACGAAAAGTTGTTGCTTGTGACTCGACCAACGACAGAAAATCAGAGAAAACATTAGGTAAAATCTCGAAACCCTAATCAGGCAACTCTCCGAATCGATCCTGGTGGAGGCCGAATGATTTAAATTCCGTTGCGTGTTTGTTTCGGTTTCCTTCAGAAGGTTCCAATACTTCATCACATTTACTGATGACTACAGTAGATATGGCTATATGTATTTAATGAGACACAAGTCAAAATCTTTTGAAAAGTTCAAAGAATTCAAGAATGAAGTACAAAACCAGCTAGGCAAGAATATCACAACACTCCGATTAGATCACGGTGGAGAGTATTTGAGCCTAGAATTCATAGATCATGTAAAGGAGTGTGGAATAGTTCCACAACTCACTCCACCTGGTACATCTGAATGGAACGGTGTATCTAAGAGGAGGAATCAGACCTTGTTAGACATGGTTCAATCTATGATGAGTCTGTCTGACCTTTTTGTCTCCTTCTGGGGTTATGCTTTAGAGACAATAACATTCACACTAAATCGTGTTCCTACTAAAGCTATTGAAAAGACACCACATGAGATGTAGACTGGAAAAAAGCCTAATCTGTCTTTTCTAAAGATTTGGGGCTGTGAGGCTTATATCAAAAGACAAGTTTCAGACAAATTAAGACTCAAATTTGATAAATGCATATTTGTGGAGTATCCTAAAGAGACAAAAAGATACTATTTCTATAATCCCACAGAGCACAAACTGTTTGTGGCTCGGTATGGTGTCTTTCTAGAAAAGGACTGCCTTTTTAGAAGAACTAGTGGGAAGAAAATAGAGCTTGAAGAAGTTCAAGAACCATAAAATGTCACTAAACCATTAGTGGAACAAGAGCAAGTCCCACAAGATGTTGTGGAACAAGAAATAGCTCCAAAAACACAAGGCTCACGTAAGTCTAATAGGATATGTCGAGAACCTGAGAAGCTTAACCTTCTCACCACTCAGCACGATGACGTATTGCTTATGGATAATAATGAGCCTACCACTTACGAAGAAGCAATTACGGGCCCAAATTCTGAGAAATGGCTTGAAGCCATGAAATCTGAAATGGACTCCATGTATACAAACCAAGTATGGACCTTGGTTGACCTACCTGAAGGGGTAAAACCTATAGGGTGCAAATGGGTCTTCAAAAAGAAGACTGAGATGGATAGTAACAAGCATACTTATAAAGGCCGATTGGTGGCCAAAGGTTTTAAACAAAACATGGTATAGACTATGATGAAACCTTTTCACCAGTTGCAATGCTTAAGTCCATTCGAATTTTGCTTGTTATTGCTTCATACCATGTTTATGAGATAAGGCAAATGGATGTTAAAACCGTGTTCCTGAATGGAAACTTGTCGAAAAATGTGTATATGACACAACTTGACGGTTTTATCACTCCTAAGAATGCCAACAAGGTATGCAAGCTTCAGAAATCCATTTATGGATTAAAACAAGCTTCTCGAAGCTAGAACATTCGTTTTGATGAGACAGTCAAAGAGTTTGGCTTCATCAAGAATGAAGATGAACCTTGTGTTTACGAAAAGGTTAGTGGGAGTGCTGTCATATTCCTCGTGTTATATGTGGATGACATATTACTCATAGGAAATAACATTCCTGCCCTACAATCTGTCAAATCTTGACTAGGGAATTGCTTCTCTATGAAAGACTTAAGAGCAACAACCTATATCCTTGGAATAAAGATCTATAGAGATAAATTGGGTAAGCTGGGAGGTTTAAGTCAAAGTACATATATTGACAAAGTGTTGAAAAGATTCAACATGGAAGAATCCAAGAAAAGATTCTTACCTATGTCACATGGCATTTATCTCTCAAAGGACATATGTCCTAAAACACAAGATGAGAGAGATAAAACGGCTAAGATTCCATATGCTTCAGCTATTAGATCTATCATATACGCCATGTTATGTACAAGGCTTGATGTCTCACATGCTTTAAGCATGGCGAGTAGGTATCAAGCTGACCCAGGTGAGCGTCACTGGGTAACAGTTAAGAACATCTTTAAGTACTTGAGAAGGACTAAGGATGCCTTCTTAGTCTATGGAGGAGAGAATGAGCTCATTGTAAATGGTTATACTGATGCTAGTTTCCTGTTAGATAAGGATGACTTTAAGTCATAATATGGCTATGTGTTTTCCCTAAATGGTGGTGCTGTAAGTTGGAAAAGTTCAAAACAAGAGATAGTGACCGATTTTACAATAGAGGCTGAGTATATAGTGGCATTAGATGCAGTTAAGGAAGTTATTTGGATCAAGAAGTTCATCATAGAACTTGGATGATCTCTAGCATTTCTAATCCAATGGCACTCCATTGTGACAACAATGAAGCCATTACAGAAGCTAAGAAATCTCGGTCTCACTAGTGGTCCGAACAAATACTCAGGGCTTTTCATGATCAATTAGTTATAGTGCAAGTGGGAGAATGTTAGTGTATGCACTATAAGCCAATCAGATTTGGACTTGTATTAAACTTATGACATTGTGATTGTTTATGTTATTTAATAATACATAGTAGTTATTCATTATTATTAACTATATTTAATTTAATCAAGTCATAATCAAATGATAAAGTCCCTAGAATAGTGGATTCGTATCAAAGAAATCAAAGTAGTGACTTTGATAATGAGATCCTTATGATACAAAGAATACTATTCTTAAATATCTTTAGTCGTGGTATCACTGAGAAGGGACATTGGTGATACGGTAAGACTAACATGTGTTAGATTCCTTTGGGTGATTGATCTCACAAGTCATGAATATGGTGATATCCAGATCAACACATGGGTGGTCATTGTGAATGAATACACTGAATTGACCTATCTTGAGAATTCTATGTGGATCATTATATTGAGTGTCATTAGATGTTCTTAAATGGCAATGGTATATGTGATCCTTAGACTTGAGATCACCATGGTATCCTAGGTGTGGATTGGTATACTTTGATACTAGTATACGTAGCTCAATAAAGGTTGCATGTAAGACAACCATATGAGGGTTGTGAGTGATCAAGATAGGATTTGTCCCTCTTGGTAACAAGAGTCTATATCTCAAGGCCTCTCAATAGAGATTAATGATTGAAAAATATGTGGGCATAGTACAAATGAGATTTGAGATGAGATCTTGAATTCATTTGATTAAATCATTTATCTTGAGATTGAGAAACAATGTAGTTGAACTTTAATAGAGATGACACGTTACATACTCTATGTTCAACTGAGATATTAGGTGACGAAAGGATTGAATTATATGATAATTGCTCATTGAAAGATTGTCGTCAACTCAACGACATTTTCATTACTTAGGTAGCCATGATGCATTGCTAGATGCCAATCTTGGCTTGTGATTTATGAATGAGATTATGAATCACTGCCAACGTAATGGAAACCTAAAGGGTCACACACAAAGTACGACCAAAACAAGATAATTGGAGTTGGATCCATGTGATGAATCCTAGTACAAGTAGAATTATAGTGAGACTAGAATCCTATTCCAACTAGAATTCAGGATTTAATTAATGGTAATTTTAGCCCAAGATTACTAAAGGGTATTTTGATCTTTTCAATTATAATGAGATTATAATTATGCATTATTAATTTAATAATTCATGGGCAGACCAAATTATAATCCAAATGCATAACCAATTGGTTATAGTGCAAGTGGGAGATTGTTAAAGTATGCCTTACAATCAATTGGATTTGGATTAAGTAATTTTAAAAGGCCCAAAAGACCCAATTTAGTTGGATTAAGGCTAAGGCCTTTTTAGGGTTTTGTAGGGCACTATAAAAACAACATTATGTCTAAAAGTTAGATAGAATATTTTTGATAGCCGCTCTGTCTCTTGAAGCTAGCACTCTTAGAAAACAATTCCCTTCCTCCCCCCTTTGCTTTCGATCACACCTTGTTTCAGACAAAGGTCTTGTTTTGCATCCTACTCTTGTGGATACTGTTAGAGGGCTTCTCTCAGCTAGGAGTCTTGAGTTAACGATAAATTGAGGGCTGTTTGTGGGTTACCATATTCAAAAGTTGAACATTCCTACACGAGTCACACCAAAAAGGTTAGATTCTATTCTGAAAACAATCTTGTTGCATGATCTTGGTGATTTTGGTTTTGTTGTTTTCCTAATCCGCTGCTTATTTTCGTGTATGACATGATCAATTGAGACAATGAAACCTTACAATTTCTTGGGTTTAATGACATGATTTGAAAGCCCTCTTCAGCAGTTGGATGCCATTCAACCTTAATCTTATCCAAAAGAATATATGGAACACTCTTTGCTATGTGATTATTTGGTCGGTTTGGCTTGGCAAAAATGAAAAAAATCTTCAATAAAAAGGAATCATCGTGGGAGCAAGTCTGTTTCTTGGTTAAAGTCAAATTGGGATGGTGGCTAAAAGCTAAATTTTAGAACCTTGATTTGTCTTCATTCTTGCTGCATCTTATGCACTCCTAATTTTGTTTGAAGAAAAAAACCTCCGAGGCATAAGTTTTCTAGTCTCCCTCCCCTTCAGGTTCTTAGAAAATCAATGTTGATGGTTCATCACTTAGGAAACCAGGCCCGGCAGGCCTTGGAGGAGTCCTTCTTGATTGCAAATTTCTCCATGTATATTGGATTTGCATACTCAAATTTGGCAGAACTCTTAACTATTGTTAAAGCTCTTACAATTATTGCTAAAGAAAACCACATATCAACTCAAAAACTCATTATGGAAAGCGACTCGAAGGTGGTCATCTCTTGGCTTCACAAAGTTTCTGATTGCTCATGGAAATACAATAATTTACTCAACAAGCTATACAATCTGTTCTCTTGTTAAGGGAGTGTTGATTTTATTCATGTCTTTAGGGAAGCGAATTCGTTTGCTGACTTCCTTGCCAAATCAGGAATAAACCGAAAATATGATCTTTTAGCATGATTGTAATATCTCTTTTCTATCAAATAAATTTTACTTTTCAAAAACAAAAATATTTCAAAGACTTCAAATGTGAAATGTGTTTCTTTAAACCCCAAAGAGCATTATAGGGTGACTTGACCCAAGTCTCTAAATTTAAAGAATCACTTTCAATAACTAGTGTATGGGTAATCACTTTCAATAACTAGTGTATGGGTATTGCCTTATGAGGACCGTTTGGGATCATTTTCTGTTTCTTGTTTTTAAAATTTTTGTTTTTATTTTATTTTGTTTTAAAAATAAAAACAGAAAACATGTTTGATTAATACTTTTATGTATTGAAAACAAATATTTAAACCGATTTAGATATAATAATTCAATTCACAAAATAAAATTTTAAAAATTAAATAAAAAATAATATATTTATTAAATAATATCATGTACATAATATTAAATAATATTATTTTATGCTATTTAATACCAATATTAAATATTTTCATTTAATCATATTGAAATTTAATATAATTTAAATAATATTATATAATTAAATAATATATTAAAAAATCAATCAAAAGTAATATTAAATAATTTTTTAATTAATATTAGATAATAATTCAGATTAGCAAAATTATAAATTTATATATTAAATAACAAATAAATCAATAATTACAAATTATATTTAATAGTATTATTTAATTTAATTGTAATAATATATTAAATTATCAAATAATATATTTAACTAATGAATTTATAATAAAGTATATAGTTATTGAAATATATTATATTTAATATAAATAATATTATTTAATGTTTAGTATTCACTTGATTATTTAATAATATTAAATTATTTAATAGTAGTGGTATATTTTAATTTTAATTGAAAGATTATAATATTGAATAATAATATTGTTCAGTAAAATAATAATTAATTATACTAAATAATAATACTTAGCAATAATATTAATTATTAACATACAAAAATAATAATAAATGATATTAGTTAAAATATATAATATATTCAATATAGTATTATACAAATTTAAATTAAATAATATTATGATATTATAGTTTAATATAATTTTTATATATTTGCTTAATATTAAATGATAATATTGTTTAGTAAAATAGTAATTAATTATATTAGATAATAGTACTTAGCAATAATATTAATTATTAACATATCAAAATTATAATAAATGATATTATTTAAGATATTATATATATTCAATAAATTATTATACAAATTTAAATTAAATAATATTATGATATTATATTTTAATATAATTTATATGTAATTGTTTTTTATGTTTTTAACTTTTTTACATTAAAATGAATATATTAATTTTAAAATATTTATTTTTTTAATTAAAAAAATATTTTTATATTAAATTTTAATATTATTTTATTTTAAAAAATTATAAAAATATTAATATTATATTAATACATAAACACTATTCATCTGCTTATGAATAGTATTAGAAATGAAAACATGTTTTCGAAAATAATAGAAACCAAATATCCTTATTTCTAATAATTTTGAAAAAAAAATAATTAGCAATGTCATATTGATTTTTGTTGTAACAAGTAGCATAGAATTTTTATTAAATTACGAAAAGACAAAGTACAAAAGGATGTCGCTTTTGGACTTCTTAAATAAAAGAAAAAAAAACCTTTATCCAAAAAAAAAAACAAATAAGGTATCAACGATTACTTTTTCTTCAAGTACAACTTTGATAATTTTATTTTGTTTTGTTTTAAAAATAAAACAGAAAACATGTTTGATTAATATTGTTATGTATTGAAAACAAATATTTAAACCGATTTAGATATAATAATTTCATTCACAAAATAAAATTTTAAAAATTAAATAAAAATAATAATATATTTATTAAATAATATCATGTACATAATATTAAATAATATTATTTTATGCTATTTAATACCAATATTAAATATTTTCATTTAATCATATTAAAATTTAATATAATTTAAATAATATTATATACTTAAATAATATATTAAATAAAAAACCGATAAAAAGTATTATTAAATAATTTTTTAATTAATATTAGATAATAATTCAAATTAGAAAAATTATAAATTTATGTATTAAATAACAAATAAATCAATAAGTACAAATTATATTTAATAGTATTATTTAATTTAATTGTAATAATATATTAAATTATCAAATAATATATTTAACTAATTAATTTATAATAAAGTATATAGTTATTGAAATATATTATATTTAATATAAATAATATTATTTAATGTTAAGTATTTGCTTAATTATTTAATAATATTAAATTATTTAATAGTAGTGTTATATTTTAATTTTAATTGAAAGAATATAATATTGAATAATAATATTGTTGAGTAAAATAATAATTAATTATATTAAATAATAGCACTTAGAAATAATATTAATTATTAACATACAAAAATAATAATAAATGTATTATTTAAAATATATAATATATAATATATTCAATATATTATTATACAAATTTAAATTAAATAATATTATGGTAATATAATTTAATATAAATTATATATATTTGCTTAATATTAAATTATAATATTGTTTAGTAAAATAATTGTTAATTATATTTGATATGACAAAGTTTATCTATATTGGGCCAAGCCCAATGTTGTCAGAGACCACCACGTGGCAGAAAACCACTGGGCCACGTGGCCTTCGGCGACAGAATGCAAAGCCGCGAGAGACACCTGTCGCTGGGCGACAGACGTAAAAGTCTATCGCGTATATTTGGATGTCGACACGTGGCACGAACCTGTCGTTGCGACAGGTTCCATAGTCTACCGCTTAGAGTCGGCACGTGCCACGAACCTGTCGCAGGCGACAGACTCCATAGCCTGTCGCCACAGTTGTGAACGCGACACGTGGCACGTGCCACGAACCTGTCGCGGGCGACAGACTCCTTAGCCTGTCGCCACAGTTGTGAACGCGACACGTGGCACAGCGACAGACCCCTGGCACCACAAACGTGCCGGATGGTTTAGCCTATCGCTGACGACAGACCTCGGTCTCCTCTGGATCTAAAGAACTTGTGTTGTATTGGGACACAAATTCTTAGCAGAATACAGACTTATCCTCCTGTAATATTGGCCTATAAATAGGCCCCAGGTATGATTTTACTCTCTAATTTTTGACGGCTGGCTTTTACGCTTCTCAAGATTGAAGAATTTTCTACTGACTTAAGCATCGGAGTGTCTACGCAGGGAACCACCCCTGCGTCCCTCTGACTTTTATTGTTTTACAGAAGCTTCTTGGAGACACGTGGAGACTTAGTACGAACATTGACGTCAGTATACTTTTATTGTTGTTTTGTGCAACAACAATTGGCGCCGTCTGTGGGAAGCGTGTAAAAAGCCAACCAAGATTTTCTAAGATGATGAGAACGAGATCAACAAATGCTAGGACTGGGAGTGAGGAAAACTCCGTGAGTTCCCCTGAACAACAGATCCGTCAGAGGAACCAGGTGAACAGGGATGAAGAAAGAATTATAGTGTCAGCGGCAGAATTCGAAGCTTTGAGGCGACAGAGCGAAGAGACTTCCCAGGCGCTGAGAGCCATGGTGGATTTGTTCCAAGGGATTCTCCCGACATTGAATCTGCCGCCTGCCGTACAGAACTTGGTAGGAGGAGCAAATCAAGGGGTCCGGCCGCAAGTGTTTGGGTGACAGGAGGATGATGCAGCGACAGGACCATATCGCCGGGAAGAGGCTCCCCTTGAGGAAGAGAATGATATTCAAAGGGCTGCGACAGGACAGGGGAATATGAGACCCGTCGCCGGAACCAAGCGAGAGACGGAGGTTGCGACAGGCCTAGACCCTGCGACAGGCGTTAGGTGACAGGCCCCACATGTAGGGCGGCAGGTGTCTGGGCGACAGGAGGGTGATAGGGCAACAGGGTCTACCGCCCACTACCATGACTTGTCGAATTTGGATGCTACTAATGTAGACCATGGTATTGGAGGTGCTGGAAAGAACGGTGCTGGAGATCAAAGCACTTGGGTTGCCGATTCGGAGATTGACCCCACTTGGTGCACACAGATGATACGAACAAACACACCTCAAGCAAAGAGCAAGGAAGTAGTTGAAGACATACCTGACTCGTCTCATGCTAGAAGTCATCTCGCTCCTCCGATGGACATGAAAAAAATGATAGAACAAGTGCTGGAAGAAAAGAAGTTAGTGTCTGCAGAAGAGAGCCAGAGGAGAAGAGTACCATTCTGCACGGCCATCATGCAAAAACCTCTGCCCCCAAAGTTCAAAATGCCGCAGATGGCCGCATACACCGGAAAGATGGACCCCTACGACCATATGCAAAACTACGAGGCCTTAATGTTGCTACATGGATGGGAAGACGAAATAATGTGCAGGGCCTTCTCCCTAACTCTGTCTGGACATGCGATGAAGTGGTTTAATAACCTACCTGAAGGGTCCATAATCTCTTTTGACCAGCTCAGAAGTGAGTTTCTCAAGGCGTTTGCGGTGAACAGTCAGAGAAGGAAGGAACCGACCTACTTGCTCACTATTAAGCAAGGGGCTAAGGAGTCATTGAAAAGTTACGTAGATCGGTTTAGAGATGCTACTTTAGAGGTGCGAGATCTGCAAGTTGGTATAGCCGTAGCAGCCATGCTACAAGGAACAAGGTCTGAGAAGTTGCAAGAATCCCTGTCCCTAGACCAGCCAACTACAATTTCAGATCTGCTTTCCCGTGCACATAAGTATGTAACCCAGGAGGAAGTAATGAAAATGGTAGCAACAGGAGAATCCATAGAGGGAAGGAAACGAGGAAGAGAGGTCACTGAAGCATCTTCCAGCCAACCGAGAAAGTTTGAGAAACCCCCTGCACTGAAATACACTTCCTACACCCCACTCACTGAATCTCAGGCTTCAGTGTTAGCAGCCATTGAAGGAACAAGTCTTATACAGACTCCGAAGAAGGCGTCAGGTAATCTGGGCCGTGATTTGAGATCGTATTGCGATTACCACTCAACGCATGGGCACACGACCGAAAAATGTAGGGAGTTGATGAATCAGCTAGAAAAGCTAGCACGAGAGGGAAAAATAAACCGTTTCGTATGGAGGAGTGATAGAAACAACCAACCCGCGCAGAACCGAGGAAACAACTTTAGAGATAGAAGGGGTGAAAACAGGGGACCTTTGAGACGTAATGAAGGAGAAAGGAGAGGTAATGACAGAAGGATTGAAAGAAGAAATCGAGAGGAAGATAATGAGCCCACAGGACCAGCTATTAACGTGATATCCGGGGGTGAATCATTAGCTGGTGCATCTTCCTCGTCTCGGAAAACTTATGCCAGACAGGCCCATCAAATTAACTCTGTGATGGAGGAGAAACAAGATGAGGAGCCCATCATTTTTACACCAACCGATAGGGGGGACATAGTGGTTCCTCATGATGACCCGATGGTGATCTCAGCAGTGGTGGCAAAGCATCCGGTGGGTCGAATCTTGGTCGATAATGGGAGTTCGGTGAACTTAATATACTGGAACTGCTTTGAGAAGATGAACATATCGGAGGACAGGTTAAAACCAGTGCCCGCACCCTTATACGGTTTTTCCGGTGAAAAGGTAAAGGTAGCAGGCGCCATTCAGCTACCTGTTACATTGGGGGAGAGCCCAAAAGATGTCATCAGACAAGCATTGTTCATGGTTGTGAGATCAACCTCTACAGCCTACAATATGATCCTCGGACGGCCATTATTAAATGACATGAGGGCGGTGGTCCATCCCTGCTATTTGCTGATGAAGTTTCCTACTCCCCGCGGTGTTGGACAAGTAAGGGGAGATCAAAGGAAAGCCAGAACGTGCAATGTTGCGTCTACCACATGTAAGGGATTTCAGAGAAAGGAAACCCTTACGATCGAAGAACCGCCTAAACCAAAACCTGACGAGGAGATGGAGGCAATCCGATTAGATGAAGAAGATGAGAAGAAGGTAGTATATGTGGGGAGTCAGTTGCCTGAAAAAATGAAAGAAGAAATAGTCCGATGCTTGAAGGAGAATTGCGACGTGTTCGCATGGACTACAGCCGATATGCCCGGAATTGATCCTGGAATTGTCTGCCATCGGTTGAACATAGTCTCAGGAGCAAGGCCGATAAAACAAAAGAAGAGGAATTTTGCTCCAGAAAGACAACTTGCAATAAATGAAGAAATTTCGAAGTTGTTGCAAGCAGGATTCATCAGAGAAGTCAATTACCCGGAATGGTTGGCCAATGTTGTAATGGTAAAGAAAGCCAACGGGAAATGGAGAATGTGTGTGGACTTCACGGATCTGAATAAAGCTTGCCCAAAGGATTCGTATCCACTGCCTCGGATTGACAAGTTGGTAGATGAAACCTGTGGGTACGAATTTCTTAGCTTCTTGGATGCTTTTTCGGGGTACCACCAAATTATGATGCATCCCGATGATGAGGAGAAAACTTCGTTCATTACCGATAGTGGAACATATTGCTATCGAGTAATGCCATTCGGCTTGAAAAATGCGAGAGCGACCTACCAGCGCATGGTAAATAAGGTGTTCCAAGACTTGTTGGGCAACACCATGGAAGCTTATGTTGACGATATGATCATCAAAAGCCGACAGGGAGAATCTCATGCTGAGAAAATGACAAAAGTGTTCAGTGTGTTGCGGGAATACAAGATGAAGTTGAATCCTAATAAATGCTCATTCGGGGTGAGATCTGGGAAATTCTTGGGATTCATGATTACAAATCGAGGGATAGAGGCTGATCCCGAGAAAGTTCAAACCATTTTGGACATGAGGCCACCCAATACTGTGCGAGAAGTTCAAAGGTTGACAGGGAGGATAGCGGCCTTGAATCGCTTCTTGTCCAAATCAGCAGAAAGGAGTCTACCATTTTTTAAGGTGATAAAGGTCGGAAAAGACTTCAAGTGGACAGAAGAATGTAATGACGCCTTTGAAAGGCTGAAAGACTACTTGAAAGAGTTGCCTCTACTATCTCGGCCACAGCCCGGTGATCATCTCCTCATGTACCTCGGTGTAGGAGAGAAAGCCGTAAGTGCAGTCCTACTGAGAAAGGAAGGGGACAAGGACTGCCCAATCTATTATGTAAGCAAAGTCCTACTAGATGCCAAGACAAGATACCCCTTAGTGGAAAGAATAGTTTTATCCTTAGTGATGGCCACTCGGAAATTACGACCTTACTTCCAAGCTCACTCGGTGACCATCTTAACGGATCAGCCATTGAGACAAATACTGCAGAAACCAGATCACTCCGGACGTCTGATTAAATGGGCTGTTGAATTAAGTGAGTATGACATACACTTTCAGCCTCGCCAAGCTATAAAAGGGCAGGCGTTGGCAGATTTCATTGTAGAATGCACTGGCCGGGAAGTCCGTGATGAAACAGACTTAGTCTGGTGGAAATTGTTTGTGGATGGAGCTCGTAACATGGATGGCAGTGGGGCTGGAATTGTGCTAACTTCACCGGAAGGGGAAACCTATGAGTATTCCCTACGTTTCGACTTTCCGAGTTCGAACAATACAGCCGAGTACGAGGCCTTGATAGCTGGGATGAAACTTGCTGAAAAACTAGGAGTCACCAACTTAATGGCCCATAGTGACTCACAGTTGGTGGTGAACCAATTCTCGGGTGAATATGAGGCACGAGAACCCACTTTGATCCCTTATCTACAAAAGGTGCAATTATTGGCACAGTCGTTTGAACACTTCCAATTAACTCAGATAAATCTGTCAGAAAACATCCATGCAGATGCTCTTTCGAAGTTGGCTTCTTCCAGAGGAGTTAAGGGAGGAATAGTCAAAGTGGAATCTCTCGCTAAGCCTAGTATCGAAGAAGAAGGTGTGTACGATATCGAGAACGGGGATGATTGGAGAGTCCCGATCAAAGACTATATATTGGGGAACACACTTCCAACTAATAGAGACGAAGCTCGAATGCTGAAATTAAAAAGTGCCAGGTTCACAGTAGTAAATGGGGAACTCTATAAACGGGGGTTCACAATGCCTTTACTAAAATGTCTAGGGCCCCAACAAGCTGAGTACACCCTAGCTGAGGTCCATGAGGGAATATGCGGAGAACACTTAGGGGCTCGTGCATTGGCTTCAAAAGTATTGCGTGCGGGGTTTTATTAGCCTACACTGAGGAAGGATGCCGCCGACAAAGTGAGAAAATGCGACAAGTGTCAGAAATTCGCTCCTATAACAACTGCGCCGGTTTCGACCCTCCAGAGCACTCTCCAACCAACTCCATTTGCACAGTGGGGACTGGATATTCTGGGACCTTTTCCCCTAGGCTCAGGACAAAGGAAGTACTTACTTGTGGCCACGGATTACTTCACGAAGTGGATAGAGGCTGAGCCTTTGGCCACAATTTCTGAAAAGAAGGTGGAAGCAATGGTGTGGAGAGACATAATTTGTCGATTCGGAATCCCTCGTGTGATAAATGCAGACCATGGGAAACAGTTCGACTGTGATGCTTTCCAGGATTTCTGTAAAGGCCTGAATATTCTCTTGAGAATATCTTCTGTGTCTTACCCACAGGCCAATGGGCAGGCAGAGGTGAGTAATCGAACTATACTGCACGAGTTGAAGACCAGACTAGATAAGGCAAAAGGAGCATGGGCAGATGAGCTCCCGAGTGTCCTATGGGCCTACAGGACGACAAGTAAAGTATCGACAGGGGAAACACCGTTCAATTTGGTGTATGGAACTGAGGCCCTCATTCCGGTGGAAGTTGGAGCTGAGTCACCCAGATTGGTCCCTTACATTGAGGAACTTAATTCCCAGGAACTAAGGGAGAATCTAGATCTGATAAACGAACTGAGAGACAAGGCAAAAATGAGACTGACTGCTTACCAACAAAGGGTAGCCACTTATTACAATGCACGGGTAAAGAACAGAGAATTACAAGAGGGAGACCTGGTATTAAGAAAGTCGGCAATTACAAACGTCCACAAGGAGGATGGAAAGCTACGCGCCAATTGGGAAGGACCATACAGAATCAGAAGGATGGTTGGACCTAGCACATGCACCTTGGAAAACCTTGCAAGGAAAGAAAATCTCGAAGACTTGGAATGCTAACCATCTTAAGCTGTACTGGCAGTGAACATTGTACTATTTTCTCTATTCTCTGATTATTCATTATTCATATCTTTACTTTTCCATCTGTTGCTTAGTTACTTTACAGATATTATTGTCTTGATTCATGAATAAAAGCCAGCTATTCATTTTCTACATATATCCTCTAATGCAATGTTCGAGAACAGATTGTGTGTGGCAGGAATTGAAATGAAGCAGAAGCTGGCAAACTAAAAGTCCCTAAGCGAAAAATGCGCGAGACGGGCAAACCAAAAGTCCCTAAGCGAAAAGTGCGCGAGATGGGCAAACCAAAAGTCCCTAAGCAAAAAGTGCGCGAGACGGGCAAACCAAAAGTCCCTAAGCGAAAAGTGCGCGAGATGGCCAAACCAAAAGTCCCTAAGCGAAAAGTGCGCGAGACGGGCAAACCAAAAGTCCCTAAGCGAAAAGTGCGCGAGACGGGCAAACCAAAAGTCCCTAAGCGAAAAATGCGCGAGACTGGCAAACCAAAAGTCCCTAAGCGAAAAATGCGCGAGACGGGCAAACTAAAAGTCCCTAAGCGAAAAGTGCGCGAGACGGGCAAGCGAAAAGTGCGCGAGACGGGCAAACCAAAAGTCCCTAAGCGAAAAGTGCACGAGATGGGCAAACCAAAAGTCCCTAAGCGAAAAATGCGCGAGACGGGCAAACCAAAAGTCCCTAAGCGAAAAATGCGCGAGATGGACAAACCAAAAGTCCCTAAGCGAAAAATGCGCGAGATGGGCAAACCAAAAGTCCCTAAGCGAAAAATGCGCGAGACGGGCAAAAAAAAAATCCCTAAGCGAAAAAGGCGCAGGACGGGTACAACGCTCGAGGAAAGTTCATCTTTGAACAGAAATAAACGCTATTTCAAAGTTGAACTCGGGGAGCAACATGATATAAAGGTACGCCTTATGTCGAGAATCCACAATTGATCGATATCTATAATGCTTTAATGGTGTTCTTTAGATTTTGTGATCGATTGGTATCTCTAAACGCTTTTAATGCCGCTCTTTAAAGATTATTGAATTCGCGATTGATCGATATCTATAATGCTTTAAATAAGGATTTTATTATTGACGCTTTAATGCTGCTCCGTATAGCTTATGATTGCTCAATATCTAATCCTGCTCGTTAGAATCTCACGATATAACGATACAACAAGTTACGAAAGAAAAGCATTCATAGAAAAAGAGAAAGAACTACAAAATGAAAACGGTACTTTTCATTCAAAATGAACCTATACATCGGAATTAACAAACAAAACAAAAACTATAAAACTCTAATCTACGGCGATGACCGAATCAGCCGACTGGGAAGGCGCTACATCGGCGCTAGCGTCTCGAGAAGCTTGGAGCTCAGGAACTGGAGGAGTCAAAGAACCAGGATCCCGGGAAGACGAGGGAGCCACCCCGGAAACAGGAATGTCACTTGAAAGCCCACTTGAAGGCTCAACCACGACTGTAGAGTCTGGCACGGGATCAGCGGCAGTAGAATCTGAAATCTGGAGCTCGTCGCTGTCCAACCCCATCAGTGCCTCGATAGACTCAGGCTGATCGCCTGTCTCGATAGGCTCAGAGACGTCACACACTGCCAGAGGCTCAGATTGACCAAGTGCCTCGGAAGACTCAGGCATGTGTAGTGGCTGTCGAGGGGGTCACGGACCCTCAAGGTTGTCTAGATTATCTACGGCCCCTTCCGCTAAATAGGCCTCTGGACTTTGTGCGTCGGGCTCATACTTGGTCCAAGAAGGAGCATCGTAGTACTTAGCCTCCTCGGTGAATAGCAATTCAGGAAAAGCCTCATTGGGCCGATGCCTCTCCAACCAAGAGCGAGCCAAATAGAAACCATATTTAATAAACCCCGTCGAGAAAGCCGCTTTCCTGTCAAAACAATGCTGGGACAAGCGGTATTCACGAACGGCCTCGATCCGAGCTTCTCTTTGACAATCCAGTACATTGTGCAGCTCCTCAATAGCCTCATCTCGCTGCCTCTCCATGGCTCCCCGGTCATCGACGACCTTATTATAAGCCTCTTGGTACCCTTGAAGGGAAGACACCTTCGCCTGCTCTTCTCGGAGCCTTCGTTCGAGATCAGCATTTTTTCGCTCAAGATCAGCGCTCCTTTTGTTTACCTCCTCCACCCTGTTGACATAAGGACGAAGCTGGTTAACCTCGTTTGAAAGCTCCATCTTCTGATCCCGAAGCTCGCGAATCTCTTTGTCAGCTTGCTCCCTGAGAGCCCTGTGCCGAGCATTGACGGCCGCAATTTGTTGAGCTGACTGATAAGACAAAAAACATAAGCAACTCAACAAATCTTTTAACGAAAAAAGTTTAGACGGAGAAATTAGTTACCAAACTCTTACCTTCATAGTGAGATAATCAGAATTATCCTATGCCTCCGGGATGTTTGTAAACAGCTCCGCCTCGTCACGAGGAAGAATGGTGCTCCAAGCCAGACGAGACGCTATCCCGGCATCCTCGATGCTGTCGTTATCATTCACTCCGGGATAGGTCTGAAAATCGTCCCCACTAACGACGACCCCGCTATCAATCACATAACGCCTCACAGTAGGGTCTACCACCTTGGGTAAGACTGGTCTTGTAGGCATCGAGGCTTCAACAATCAGCCTCTTCCTGTATTTTCGCCTTGGCTGGCGGGGAGCCGACCTACCCTCAGCAACACGAGAGCCACCTTCTTGAGGGACTGGATCACTCCTTTGGGACTCGGAGCTCTCGCGATCGCCTGAACCTCGATCAGGGACAGGAGGCCTCTTCCGTTTGTTTCTCCCAGCCTCTTGTGTAGGGCGGCTGGATTCGCCAGTAGAAGGTGGAGGAGGAGTAGGAGCACGCGCTGGCCCAGATGGGGGTCTAACTTGCGACTGAGAAGGGGGAGCCGCTCGAGCGGCAGCATCACTGGCATCCCTCCTACGCATCAAATCTCGAAAGTTCATGCCTACACAATATATAAAGAAAGGATTAGCCAACCGAGCAAAACACCACACAAGAAATAAAAAAAAGATGGAAAACCTAGAAAACCACCAAAATCCTCTAAGATATCCAGATTCGAATCCAACGGAAAATCAACGAAAGGACTCCCAAATGCGTTAGCCTGAGCCCACTCAGGGCCATCCCCTGAATAACCACTAGTACCCGCAGCCTCAAGGGTCCCGTCCTCCGAATATGAAGAGGACTCATCTACAAGGCGGCCCACAGGGGTAGATGCTTTGGCTACTAAGACCGGGGATGGCTGACTAGGGCTAGTATCGGATAAACGAGGAGTTGTGGGTAGGTTAGACGGGGTAGCAGAAGCTTCAAGAACGGTCCTGCTTACGCCCCAGCCGGCAGTGGCAATGTTCTCTGGGGTTAGAAAAGAGAATAAATTGCGTTCCCTAGTAGAACAGATTCGCTGAATAGACTCGCCAAATTGTTCTCTTAAAATTTCTATTTTGAACCTGTCCGAGCGTTGGGAGTGGTCAGAGGTATCACAGTTCCATCTACAGCGAATCCGTAGGTTACTGGGAATCTCAACAACGATCCACTCGCTCTCAAAACCGCGCAGTTTATTGGGGAGATCCGAGAAGATCTTGTTATTAGGAAACTCGTCGACCGTTAACCGTTGAAAGGAAAACGTTATCAACCCTTTCAACCTACGAACTCTAAAAAAGGCGCTTAAGAGAGGAACCGATGGAATAATACCTAGGTGGTGACACACTATGGAAAACGCTACCAATTGAGCCCACGCATGGGGGTGGAGTTGACACGGGACGATGTCTTTGTATCTAAGAAACACTTCGCCAAACTCCGGAAGAGGGAAGCGAAAACCGAAAGACAAAGAAGCCTTATGGACGGCCACACCATTTCTAACCGAGTTGGGCGTTACCTCCCCTTGCACTGGAAGTCTATAGCCATAGCCCGAGGGAAGAGGGAAACGCACCCTAATATCCTCTAAGTCTGCACTTGTCAAAGAACACAGAACGCCACCTTTCATAAGCGTTTTACCTTGACGTTGTGAAGACATGGTGAAAGGAATAACTCAAGGCAGACCCCTTTTTTTGCGACAGACCTAAAGGGCGACAGACTTAAAGGCGACAGACGACAGACCAGTTGGGCGACAGACGTACCAAGCGAGACACCTGCGGGAGACCAAAATCTATTAAAGGAAATAAATAAGGCGACAGATGTACTTACTGTCACGATGTAAGCGAGAGACTCCGGGTGAGAGCTAAAAGACTATTCGGTGACAGACTCTTTTCGCGAGAGAGTAGAAAAATGGGCGACAGGTGGCTGCTCAGAGGGTTTTCATGCACTCTCTCGTCCGGTTCCAGGGGTTTATATAGTCGCGACAGGGAATGCCAAAAGCCGCGACAGAGAATGCTAAACGTCGCGCCAGATCACACTTGTCGCAGAATAGAGCTTTTTTCACCTGCAAAAAATACAAGAAATTACAAACAACAAAGAGAACTATTCAGGGTGGGCTAAGGCCCAAAGACACATATTTATACTCTCTTGATGGCATAAATGCAACAAGAGAGTGGGGAGCACTTGATATGACAAAGTTTATCTATATTGGGCCGAGCCCAATGTTATCAGAGACCACCACGTGGCAGAAAATCACTGGGCCACGTGGCCTTCGGCGACAGAAGGCAAAGCCGCGAGAGACACCTGTCGCTGCGACAGACGTAAAAGTCTATCGCGTATATTTGGATGTCGACACGTGGCACGAACCTGTCGTTGCGACAGGTTCCATAGTCTACCGCTTGGAGTCGACACGTGCCACGAACCTGTCGCGGGCGACAGACTCCATAGCCTGTCGCCACAGTTGTGAACGCGACACGTGGCACGTGCCACGAACCTGTCGCGGGCGACAGACTCCTTAGCCTGTCGCCACAGTTGTGAACGGGACATGTGGCACAGCGACAGACCCCTGTCGCCACAAGCGTGCCGGATGGTTTAGCCTATCGCTGACGACAGACCTCGGTCTCCTCTGGATCTAAAGAACTTGTGTTGTATTGGGACACAAATTCTTAGCAGAATACAGACTTATCCTCCTGTAATATTGGCCTATAAATAGGCCCCAGGTATGATTTTACTCTCTAATTTTTGACGACTGGCTTTTACGCTTCTCAAGATTGAAGAGTTTTCTACTGACTTAAGCATCGGAGTGTCTACGCAGGGAACCACCCTTGCGTCCCTCTGACTTTTATTGTTTTACAGAAGCTTCTTGGAGACACGTGGAGACTTAGTACGAACATCGACGTCAGTATACTTTTATTGTTGTTTTGTGCAACAACAATATTAGATAATAGCACTTAGCAATAATATTAATTATTAACATATCAAAATTATAATAAATGATACTATTTAAGATATTATATATATATATATATATATATATATATATATATATATATATTCAATAAATTATTATACAAATTTAAATTAAGTAATATTATGATATTATAATTTAATATAATTTATATGTAATGACTTTTTACGTTTTCAATTTTTTTATATTAAAATAAATATATTAATTTTAAAATATTTATTTTTAATTAAATAATATTTTTATATTAAATTTTAATATTATTTTATTTTAAAAAATTATTTATTTTATTTTTATTATAAAAATATTAATACTATATTAATACATAAACACTATTCACCTGCTTATGAATAATATTAAAAATGAAAACATGTTTTCAAAAATAATGGAAACAAAAAAATCTTGTTTCTAACAATTTAAAAAATTTTTTTCTCGTTTTCATTTTTTAAAACAAAAACATGTTTTTAAACAAGTTTTTTCCTACTGTTTCCAAAAAAGCAGAACACAGAAAATTAAAACGATGCAAAATGATCGCTAAATAAATGTCTTTCTTATTGCCATCAATTCAAGCTCATTCAAGTCGACAATTCTCACAAAATTAAAGAATTTGAATTTGAATAATCAAAACCACCCACATTGAATTTGAATAATCAAAACCAGAGTTTTAACCAAGCTGACTTACTAATTTTGAATGAGAGCCTTTTGAATGAAAAATTACACCAAAATGCCCCAATATTTTTTTGTTAGTATTCAAAATAATTTCCTCATTTTTAAGATTTCTTAAAATTTGTTACTTAAGGATTTCGTAGAATCTCATTCTTAGAAGATTTACATTTAGCTTCAAAATTTATTAGTAAGTCACAAACTGACCAAACCGCCAATAAAAACAAAATAAAGCTAAATGACAGGGTAAGAAAGAACACAAAGCTAAGAAACAGGGCAAGCCCGATAGCATTTAGCCACCGCAAAAATGACCCGCAGAAAAAACAACTGAATAGCCAACCCTTGAGACACCAACCCTTTCTAGGGAGTTAGCCATACCGATCGCCTTTCTGGAAAGATTTTTGAGAAGCAAAACTCTCCAATGACTAACACTAACACCACAATGTCAATATCACAAAAGCTAAACCATAGCTTCCATGGTCTTTTAGCCACGTACGTTCTTGTAGCTTACTGCCACTTCCAAGTCTGATTCAATGATGAGGCTCACGCATTAGAATTGTATTGAAATTGCCTGTCCTAATTTTTAGTTTTCAAATATATATACATAATTAATCCTTAGCAACGTCATATTGATTTTTGTTGTAACTAGTAGCAAAGAATTTTTATTGGATTAAGAAAAGACAAAGTACAAAACGATGTCGCTTTGGACTTCTTAAATAAAGGAAAAAAAAATAAGGTATCAACGATTCCTTTTTCTTCGAGTACAACTTTGATAATTTTATATTATTTCATTCCATAGGAACCAGCTGCGAAAAGGTTATTCAAACTGGGACTGGCTCAATCAGCAATGAAGTGATTCCACCTTTAGCAGCTTTCCCAACATGAGTGTAACCATCTCCTTCTCTGTAAAGCACATCCATCACCCTTGCAAGGTTGAGGCTTCGATTAAGAACTGGTACTGGCATTTCTGTTGGTTTCAGGAACTCTTCATTTACATCCTTCCAAGAACTCTCAATATGCTTGTTGAATTCATCGTATGCCTCTTGTGCTGACACCCCATATTGCTCCATGTAACACTCAATGGCTGAGCAATCGTCTTCTCTCCTATGGTTAAACTGCATCCATAAAAAATAGGTCAATTACTCAATTTTGGATTAAACTTTGACCTGTTGCTCACATAAGGATAAAAGTACTATAGTATAGTATGGTATAGTATAGTATACCTTGTGCTCAGCAACATCATCCATGAACCTACAAATGATTGTGGAAGCTTTGATGATCTTTGGGTCATTAGCTGCCCACTTAAAGGTCTCTGGGGTTATGACATCTCCCATGCCAACGAAAGCTGTGATGGCGAGCATGGCATATCCAGAGGTTGGCAATGCATTAGCCCTAAATTCCTCGAACGTTGGTTTATAGTTTTCTTGCGTCCATTTAGCCTCGAGAAGGTAAGCTTGAGCAAGTCGGATCATCTGCATGGGGATATCAAAATCCAACAACTATTAATAAATTTTCAAATTTAAACTTTTATGAATCAACCCAAATTAGGTATTAATTTGAGCAAGTACTGTTATATGTTTGTATTACCGCATTTCTTGCATATTGGACGCGGTATTGCCTGCCTTGCGGTGTCAGCAGTTGCTCCATTTCTTCATAGACATCTAACAATGCCTTGTAGCTTATCTTCATGTAATCTGGGAGTTGATCCATGCATTTAATATCCCACCTGAAATACGATTTCAAGGTTATTCCTATGATGCTATTCCACCAATACATCATTAATTATGTATTTTTAAAAATTTAAAGTTCAATACTGAATCGAACCTTTGAATTGCATCTGTATAGATAATCAGCTAATCGTATGTTCCGTATGAATCATATGTATCATCTACAATTGATGCCATGGCTATGACTTTTGTCAAAAACTTTCTACCAAGAGAGTATTGGGGCTCAAAGTACACTCCCATAATCCAAAAATAACCTTCAACCACTCTGTCTCTTGCAAATGGTAGTTTCGTTGTAAAGTCTAAATCTTTCCACCACCTAAACACGTCATACCCGCATTAGTAAAATCTAGTTTTCAAGAGTTAATTTCTAAGAAAAATGTAAATAGTCTCATTGTGTGAAACATTGATAGAATAGTAAATTCTTAATTTTAGTGATCAAGATTCAAAATCTAGAACAGCGAAAAAAATTCAAACACTTACCTGCAGATCTCACTTAGCTCTTTCCTGTGCAAAATTTGTAACAAGTTGAAATCTATCTTTGCAAACTCCAGCAGTGCTTTATTATTAGATTCAATATCTTGGTATATGGAAATGAAATGCCTAGCCTCAACCCTTGGCAAGCCTCGTCGGATTGACTGCTTCAAAGCATGAGCAACTTGTTCTGACAGAGGATAGTCTAAAGATTCTACAGCAAGAGTTAGGTGAGTGGTGGCGAAAGTGATTGCTTCATCTAGAATATCTTCCCCATGCACCCGCATGTAGGAAGCTTCGTAAAGTTCCAACAATCCTCGCACATCAGTCTTCAGGAACGGCTTGAAATTTCCTTCTTCGTCTTTGAACTTGTTGAAAACCTCTGCAAAATCAGCCAAAGTCATTATCAAACATTCCTATTAATACATTCTACAAACTTCTTTTCAATTAAGTTGGAAAACATCATGCTTGTCCAATAGTTAAGAGTTTGTGCTAAAATTGAAAACTTAAGTTACCACATGAAACACGAAAGCCTTGCTCTCTGAGCAATCGAAATCGAAGAGCTGTACTGTAGAGATCATTCTCAACATCATTGCTGTCATGGTATATAACTTCCAATGCATCTTCAATCTCTTTCTCAAAATGGTAACTCACACCCAACCTTTTGACTGCATCGATGAAGGGCAACTTTTCGTTTGAATTAGCCAGAGGTTCCACAAGCATCCTCCTCACCTCTTCTTTCAATTCTTCATATCGTTTTTCAGTTGTAGTATCAATATTCTGCTCATCAAGGAGGAAATTTTCATCTTATTAAATGACTGAAAATTATTAATAATAAAATAATTAAATAAACACGTAACAAATGTGTAAATATTTTTATCTAATTTGCTTTTCATAAACATTACTATTTATCAAAACAATTGTTATATTATAATGTTTTAGGCTCGTGCAAAACAGCGTGATAAAAAAAATTTTGAAAATTCTTTTTTCACTTAAAAAAAGAGAAGGTTGCAAAAACAGTAGCCAAACGAAAAGGAAACTACAAGCAAATAAAATACAAGAGGAAAATAAGTTTCATTGCATATTAAACTTTAATTTTTTTAAGTATCTCGTAATTTTTACATATATAAAAGTAATTTTGCATATACCTTATCAGGATAATTGAGAAACATATCTCCCCAAATGCCAGGATGAAAATCGGCCTTGGGACGAATTTTTTCCATATCGGAAGAAATGGCAGCGTGGGGTGAAGCAAGAATTTGAGAAACTTGTGAAGCCATTTCTCTTGTTGGGAGCAAATATACTCAAGGGTTAAGTTGATTCCTTTCTCTTGTTGGGAGCAAATATACTCAAGGGTTAAGTTGCTTCCTTTCTCTACTATTGAATTACCACTGTTTTGTGTGATTATTAATAGAGCAAAACTGCCCATTAAAATAAAAAAGGACAGCTTAAAAAAAAACCAAACATAGAAAAGTCCTTCTCATGCTTTTGTTTGGTTCCTTGTATCTTCCAAGTTGACGTCTGCAAAACATTATTTAAATAGTATTTAGAAAATATGGCATAGTAATCATTTCTTTGCTTAAAATTTTTGGTCTTCACTTTTTACCAGTAGTCTTTCTGACCAATCTTTCAAAAAAATTTATGATTATTGAAATTTTAAGAGGCAGAATTTAAGTTTTCGAGGTCGAGTGTAATAAGTACGGCTCTATAGTATTAACATTCTAGCATACTGGTATATAATTATTAAAAAAATTCAAATATTTCTCAAGTTAAATAAAAACTTTAAATTGAATCTGTCTTTTATCAAAAAAAAAATTATAAAGTCTACCCGCTTGTTACCTCAAAGAAAAATTCTAAACATCAAGATTCAAGAGCATGTATTCTGTTTTTTTTTAGTGCAATTTCACCAGCAATCCTGTTATTTAATTGGCAACGCCAAATATATACGGATGAAGAAAAATGATAATCTAACTCTCATTGATTCATTAATATAATACTATGTTAGCAGCCATGCATCGGATCTTTTCGATTTGGTTTTTTGAGGGATGAAATATAAAGAGTAGAAGCTGGCTGCCGGTTGTAATTATTTTTTAAAAAAATTTTAACCGTATTTTTTTATATATTGTATACTTCATCTTTCTTTATATATATATATATATATATATATATATATATATATATATATATTGGTACATATCTTTCTTCATATATTTATTTTAAATTTAATAATATTTTTCCGTTTTTGGAAACAAAACGAAGAAAGAATTTTTTGTTGTATATATTACCAAAATTAATGTTTTTTAAAGTATTTGTTAAGTGTTTTGTTTAAAACAAATGTTTAGAATATATACAATTGTATTTGTGGTGAAAATGTAGTTTAGAAATTGATTAGCCTTTGAAATGAAAAAGAATTAAATAAATTGGAATGCTATCTGAAAGAAATTAGAATGGTCAAAGTTAAATCATAAATGCGATCTGTTTGAAATTTTGTCTTCCAATTCGAATGACAGATACAACAAGTATCCAAATGCCACAAGATTTGCAATTGAGTACCATGCAAGATTTCACACTGAGCGAAATTTGCCGCATTCCAATGCTCTTATTCGGAATTAAAAGTCTTTTGATGATTCTTTTATTGAGAAAAATATCCCTCAAATCAAACACTCACAAAATGGAAGAAAGTAAAAAATAAACATAATAATTTTTAATGTGGTTTGGCCCAACTAAATTGACCTACAACCACCCAACCAAATTAATAATCAATTAAACAATTACAATTGTGCAATTTTTAGAAGAAAAAAATTGCAAACTCCTTACAAACCCAAAGCCCAACTACCCAAAAAGCCCAACTACACCCTTTTATAATAACTTAAACTCTATAACTCTCTGGGATATATTACAAATCAAGTCTAGCACATTATTTATAAGGGAAAAACCTTTATAACTTCTCCTACACTTTCAATGTGAGATTCAAGGCAAACCCCAACAAATCCTCCCTTGACTTGAATCCCTAAACTCCCTAAACTGCTCAACAACATATGAAAAACTAACATGCCTCTAAATCTTCTTACTCTTGGAAACAGCTCCATCCTTTGCATCATCAAGCAAATATAGTTGTTTCTCATTCCTCTTTCCTTGCAAAACTAAATCACCGTTCTTGTATACTTTGCAACGATCATTATTACCAACATATGTGTACCCATGTAAAGCAAACTCACCCAAAGAAATCAAATTGTAACTAAAACTGGGTACATACCTCACATTACGAAGAGTCCTGACACCACCATCATAAAGCTTGAGTTGAACACTCCCAATACCTTCAATCCTCACTTGATTACCATTCCCAACCACAATATTGCCTAAACTTTCAACTTCTTTCAATTCATCAAATCGATCTTTATCATTGCAAATATGTATCGATGCAGCTGAAGCCAAAATCCAACCTTTCTCATAAGTATGAGACCCATCTAAACAAGTTGCCAATACATCATCATCTGAATCCGTCAGAACAACACATGTCTCATTCTTATTTCCATCATCACTCTTTTGCTAAGCCTTCTTAAATGCAGCCATGTCCTCCCTTAATGTCTTTGCAACGTGTTTGAATATGACCCTTCTCTTCGCAATAATAACATTTCACCTCACTATAATCTTTAAATCTTGATCTTGATCTCCTTTTTGATCCACCATGTCTCTCATTAATCCTCCCTCGAGTAAAACCTTCCACAACAGCTAGTACACCTTCCGCGGATGAAAAATCTTCTTTGCCCATAAATCTTTCATTCTCACACAACACAGCAATCACATCATCTAATGTTAAAGTAGTTTTACCTACCAATAAAGTCTGAACTAAAGGTCTATAGGACTTTGGCAAAGATGACAACAGCAGCAATACCTTCTCTTCTTCGTTCAACTCTTTAGAATCAATAGCTAATAAATGTGAAACTAGTCTATTAAATTCATTTACGTGATTATGGAGACTCGTACCTTCATCCATCTTCAAGGAATATAAATCCATCTTCAAACACAATCTATTCGTCAGCGATTTTAATACATAGATGTCTCCCAGCTTCTTCCACAATCCGATTGGTGTCGTCTTAATCAATACATTATACTTAATCTCTAGAGCAAGTACCAATCTAATTGTGCTCACATCTCTCTTCTGAATTCCAACCTAATCTTTATCAGACATTCCATCTGGTTTATTTCTTCTAATGCCAAATCTAGACCTTGTTGCACTAGAATTTCCTGAATCGTACTTTGTCATAACATAAAATTACTTTTACCATCAAATAAAGGAATCTCAAACTTAGGCATACCTCTAGACATAGCTTTAGCCATAGCTTCCCTCCTCTCGTAGGACGTTCAACTCCTGATACTACTTATTAGGAAAAATATCTCTCAAATCAAACACCCACAAAACAGAAGAAAGCAAAAAATAAACACAATAATTTTTAATATGGTTTGGCCCAACCAAATTGGCCTACAACCACCCAACCAAATTAATAATCAATTAAACAATTACAATAGTGCAATTTTTAGAAAAGAAAAATTGCAAACTCCTTACAAACCTATGTTAGTATATCTCCACAATAATGAAATAAATATTTGGTTGACCAATTCCGGATATGATCCATAATTTCACACTGAATCTCAACTCAATATTTGGCTATTAAAACACGATTTTGTGATGGTTAAAACGTGATTTTATTGCCATAATTAGCATGCTCTCATTAGTAATAAAAGAGGGCTCCTTTCGGTCCCCAAGTACGTGAATCTCAAACACACAAACACCATCTAGTGAGGTTTTGAGTGCTTGGAAGACTTGGAAGGCCTGTGATCGACACAGAGTAGGCTGTCAGATTCGGAAATTGCTTCAACAGCGGAGTTACAGAGTGCAATGGCTGGAGATTAGATCCTGTCGCTTCCGCTTTTATTTGTTTAACATGTTTCATATTGTGTAGAAGCATGTATAATCTGTATGATGTACTTACATTTGGCATCAAAGCCGTAGTTTAACCTCTGTCTTGCTAGAGATCTATAGAAAGAAGCCATAAAACTCATATTTTGAAACTTTAAGTCTCGGATTCCTTGAAACCCATTCTATTTTCATGTCACTTTGGCTCAAATAATTTAGATCTATTGTTGGAGAGCTCCAGGGATGAAAGTACGTGAAAAACGGGACTGTTTGAATGAGTTTGTACCGTGAGTTTGTACCGGGTCGGGTTAAAAGACCCAAATTTCTACGAAAAACACTCATTCGGGTGAAGAATGCACGCGCCCGATAGAGGAAATGCGGGCGCGTGGATATCACGCACCCGGCCTATTGTATAGTGCAATAGCACTGTTCAAAAAAAAAGGAAAGAAACCCTTTGGGCCATCCGGTTTTGGGCCACTGTTTGGGTTTTCTTTGGTTAGTTTTGGTCCATTTATTTTGGGCCCTTTGGTTAATTATTTGGACATATAGATTAAATAAAAGGCCATTTGATTTATTTATTTTAGGCCTTAAGGATTTATTTAATTTAAGTAATTGAAATTATTTAATTTAGGTCAGATAATTATATTTTTTGAGAGTTTTGTATCAAATTTTCAATTCTGTAATTTTCATAATTTTATGAATAATTAGATTATTTTCACAAAATTAATATAATTATGAAAACTTCTCATTATTTGGATTTTATGAGGATTTTTCATAAATTTGGAATTTTTATAAATGCTATAATTTTAAATTGAATAATTTTGTGAAAATTATCATAAAATTATGAAAATTTGATTTTGAATGTGCATATGTGCTTATTTTGATTATGTATAATTTTGTTATTTTTATACTAAAAGCACATGTAGCTAAGTTATTCATATTATTTGGAATTAAAGTTGCCTTGTCGTAATTGCAATTTTTTTTAAATATGAATAAACTTAGAATTTTACCAATATGTCTCAGTGATTTATAATTTATTTAATTAGGGCTTAGCCACAGCAACCTTAATTAAGTAAAATTATTTTTGTAAAATCACATAATAATATTAGACATAAATTATAATTAGTTATAAGGTTATGGTAAATTTTATCCCACAGAAATTTTTATTATAAGTTTATAACTAATTAGGATAAAATATCAAATTAGTTTCTTAATTTACCCACATGAATTAGGAAATGATATAATTTGATAGTTTTATCATTATGATATGAATCTATTAGAATTAGAACTTTAACCCACAGGCAAGTTTTATATCTAAGATTCATTAATAAAATATGTTTACATTGGTAGATATAATTAAGTTTGTCTCAAAAATTCTAGATACATAAGCATGTTTATTTTCTTTAAGCAGTGTTTCCTCGGACTAGTATTTACCTAGAAGTTCCCAAACTAGATGGAGAGAACTACAAGGTTTGGAATGAGAGAATTCTCCTCCAATTAGGGTGTATGGATATAGACTATGCTACAAGAAAAGATGAGCCCGTATTGACTAAGACCAGCACTCTGCTCAAGTAGCTTTACATGAACGCGGGGAGCGATCCAATCGCCTTAGTGTCATGTATATTAAGACAAAGATATCTGCTGGGATACGTGGTTCTGTCGAACAGCATACCAACGTTAAGACCTTATTGAAGGTCATCGATGATCAGTTTGTCACTTCAGACAAAGTGTTGGCCAGCATCCTGATAATGAAGTTCTCATCAATAAGGCTCACTAATGTCAAAGGAGTGCACGAGCACATAATGACCATGAGAGATATAGCAGCCCAACTCAAGAAGCTAGAGGTGGAGATATCTGAATCTTTCCTTGTGCACTATATACTGAATACTCTACCAAAGCAGTACGGATCATTCAAGATATCCTATAACACACATAAGGATAAGTGAACCATCAATGAATTGATGACCATGTGTGTTCAAGAGGAGGGAAAACTGCTTATGGAATCGGGTGAAAATGCATTTTTTGCAAGCCAAGGAAAGAGCAAGGATCGAGCTAAGAACAAGGGAAACGGGAAAATCCCTGCCCAAGCTAACATTAAGAAAGAGTCCCAGTGTTTCTTCAATAAAAAGAAGGGACACATGAAGAAGGAATGCCTCTCATATGTTTGTTTTGAATCAAATATGGATGAGGACTCCTCCACGTTATGGCACCGGAGATTAGGTCATATCTCCATAAATAGAATTAAGAGATTGGTAAATGACGGAGTACTTAGTACTCTCGATTTTACTGATTTCAACACTTGTGTGGATTGCATTAAGGATAAGCAAACCAACAAGTCTAAGAAAGGTGCCAATAGGAGTTCAACCATATTAGAAATCATACATTCTGACATATGCTATCCAGACATTGATGCATATGGTCAAAAGTACTTCATCACCTTTATTGATCATTACTTGAGGTTTATGTATCTCTACATGCTTCATAACAAGAACGAAACATTAGATGCCTTTAAAATATTTAAGGCTGAAGTAGAGAAACAATGTGGAAAACCTATAAAGATAGTAAGAACTGATATAGGTGGGGAGTATTACGGTAGATACACTGAAGATGGACAAGCACCTGGACCATTTGCAAAGTTCCTTCAAGAAAATGGGATTGTTGCCCAATATACCATGCCTGGTTCACCGAATCAGAATGGTGTTGCAGAAAGAAGGAACCGAACTTTGATGGAAATGGTGCGTAGTATGCTTAGCAACACGAAGTTGCCTAAGTTTTTGTGGATTGAAACTCTTAAAACGGCAGCGTATATATTGAACCAGGTTCCAACCAAGGCTGTTACAAAGACGCCTTTTGAATTATTCAAAGGTTGGAAACCGAGTTTGCGTCAAATGCATGTTTGGGGATGCCCTTCTGAGATAAGAGTTTACAACCCACAAGAAAAGAAACTAGATCTTAGGACCATAAGTGGGTATTTCATTGGATATGCTGAATGGTCCAAAGGCTACAGATTCTATTGTCCATCTCATAGCACTAGAATTGTGGAATCAAGGAACACCAAGTTTCTTGAAAATAACTTAGTTAGTGGGAACGATCAATCTCAAGAACTAGTTTCTGTGAGAGATCAACCCTCTAACTCGAGTCAAGGATTGGTTATCATGAACAATGTCCCTTCAGTACAGCTGGACATTGAACAACCAATCATTGAAGATCCACAAGTAGTTGATAACTTACCAGTAGACGAAGCTCTTCTGGATACACTAGAATTGAGTGAGCAGCCAGTTGAACAACATGATCTTTCAGAGAATGTTGAACCAACATTAAGAGGGTTTACTAAGGAAAGGAAATCAGCTATTCCTAGTGATTACATTGTATATCTACAAGAGTATGATTTCAATATTGGGCCCGTTAATGATCCAGAGACGTTTTCACAAGCCATGAACAACAAAGAATCAAAACTTTGGTTCGATGCTATGAAGGATGAGATGGATTCGATGGCATCTAATGGAGTATGGGATCTTGTCGATTTACCTAATGAGGCTAGAGCTATATGCTGTAAATGGCTCTTTAAGACCAAGACTGACTCATTAGGCAATATTGAGCGTTATAAGGCAAGACTCGTAGCCAAAGGATTCACTCAAAGGGAGGGAATCGATTATAAGGAGACCTTCTCTTTTGTATCTAAGAAAGATTCTCTCCGCATCATAATGGCCCTTGTTGCACATTTTGACTTAGAGTTGCAACAAATGGATGTGAAAACGGCATTTCTCAATGGTGATCTAGAGGAAGAGGTTTACATGAAATAACTTAAAGGTTTTTCCTCTAGTAATGGTGAGCATTTGGTCTGTAAGCTGAAGAAATCCATATATGGGTTGAAACAAGCTTCCCGCCAATGGTATATAAAATTCCATGAAGTCATCTCTTCATTTGGTTTCGTTGAGAACATCATGAATTAATGTATATACCAGAAGGTCAGTGGGAGCAAGATTTGTTTCCTTGTTCTATAGGTGGATGATATTCTGCTTGCAACCAATGGTAAGGGGATGCTACGTGAGGTGAAACAATTTTTTTCTGAGAACTTTGATATGAAGGATATGGGTGATGCATCTTATGTCATTGGCATTAAGATCCATAGAGAAAGACATAGAGGTATATTTGGTCTGTCATAAGAAGCCTATATTAATAAAGTCTTGGAAAGATTCAGAATGAAAGATTGTTCACCAAGCCTAGCTCCCATTATGAAGGGTGACAGGTTCAATTTGAACCAGTGCCCGAAAAATGATCTTGAGCGGGAACAAATGAAGAACATTTCATATGCCTCAGCTATTGGAAGCATTATGTATGCATAGGTCTGTACCAGGCTTGATATTGCTTTTGCTGTGGGAGTTTTGGGTAGTTACCAAAGTGACCCGGGGATGGACCACTAGAGAGCTGCGAAGAAGGTGCTTAGATATTTTCAAGGCACTAAGGATTACATGCTTATGTATAGACGGACTGATGAGTTGGAGGTGATTGGCTACTCAGACTCAGACTTTGCTGGCTTTGTTGATGCCCGAAAATCAACATCTGGTTACATCTTCATGCTTGTCGATGGAGCTGTTTCATGGAAGAGTGCTAAGCAGACACTGACTGCCACTTCCACTATAGAGGTCGAGTTCGTTTCCTATTTTGAGGCTACTTCACATGATGTATGGCTTAAGAGTTTCATTGGTGGGCTTAGAGTTGTTGACTCCATATCTAAGCCATTGAGGATATATTGTGACAATTCAGCTACGGTATTCATGGCTAAGAACAACAAGAGTGGAAGTCGAAGTAAGCACATCGACATTAAGTACTTAGCCATTAGAGAACGTGTTAGAGATAAAAGAGTGGTCATTGAACACGTTAGCACTGAATTGATGTTAGCTGATCTTTTGACTAAGGGCATGCCACCGTTTAAATTTAAGGATCATGTATAGAGAATGGGACTTGGTCCCACATTTTGATTGTAATTGAAACCCTTATTAATAATATGATGTTTCTCATTTTGATTTGTATACACTAAAGTTTTATTTGAGAAATATCCTTGTGGTTTGGACCGAGAATAAACATAAGGTTTATTCATTAAGTAAAATGGTTGATTTAGAAACATTTTACATAGTAATACATGGAAGATAATACTCACCATTTAAGGTACTGTCGCCATGATTCATGTGATTTGTTTCTGTTATAAGTGAAATATATGGACAAAGTGGGAGAATGTTAGTATATCTCCACAATAATAAAATAAATATTTGGTTGACCAATTCCGGATATGGTCCATAATTTCACACTGAATCTCAACTCAATGGTATTCATGGCTAAGAACAACAAGAGTAGAAGTCGAAGTAAGCACATCGACATTAAGTACTTAGCCATTAGAGAATGTGTTAGAGATAAATGAGTGGTCATTGAACACGTTAGCACTGAATTGATGTTAGCTGATCCTTTGACTAAGGGCATGCCACCGTTTAAATTTAAGGATCATGTAGAGAGAATGGGACTTGGTCCCACATTTTGATTGTAATTGAAACTCTTATTAATAATATGATGTTTCTCATTTTGATTTGTATACACTAAAGTTTTATTTGAGAAATATCCTTGTGGTTTGGACCGAGAATAAACATAAGGTTTATTCATTAAGTAAAATGGGTTGATTTAGAAACATTTTACATAGTAATACATGGAAGATAATACTCACCATTTGAGGAACTGTCGTCATGATTCATGTGATTTGTTTCTTTTATAAATGAAATATATGGACCAAGTGGGAGAATGTTAGTATATCTCCTCAATAATGAAATAAATATTTGGTTGACCAATTTCGGATATAGTCCATAATTTCACACTGAATCTCAACTCAATATTTGGCTATTAAAACACGATTTTGTGATGGTTAAAACGTGATTTTATTGCCATAATTAGCATGCTCTCGTTAGTAATAAAAGAGGGCTCCTTTCGGTCCCCAAGGACGTGAATCTCAAACACACAAACACCATCTAGTGAGGTTTTGAGTGCTTGGAAGACTTGGAAGGCCTGTGATCGACACAGAGTAGACTGTCAGATTCAGAAATCGCTTCAACAGCAGAGTTACAGAGTGCAATGGCTGGAAGTTAGATCCTGTCGCTTCCGCTTTTATTTGTTTAACATGTTTCATATTGTGTAGAAGCATGTATAATCTGTATGATGTACTTACAACCTAAAGCCCAACTACCCAAAGAGCACAACTACACCATTTTATAATAGCCCAAACTCTATAACTCTCTGGGATATATTACAAATCAAGCCTAGCACATTATTTATATGAGAAAAACCCTTATAACTTTTCATATACTTTCGTTGTAGGATTCAAGGTAAACCCCAACATCTTCATCTTAATCATGTATGTTCATGAAAACGTGTTTCAAATATTATGGATTGAAGCTTGTAAATATTTTACTAAAATTCATTTAACACAACTTTACATACAATAGTTCGAAGAATAAAATCATTCTCTCTCACTCTTTTTTTTTCTTAGCTCAAATGTGTTAAAAGAAATTTTAAAATGCGTTTTTTTTATTTTTTATTTTGACATTGTGTCATGTTATTTCTCAAAAATCCATTTACACCTAATAAGCGAGAAAAATATTATCTTTAAGATAACTTTTTTAGTGTTTTGCCCAAACAACATTTTTTAGTGTTTTGCCTAAAATTTTTCTTCTTCTTCAATTTGTTTACATAAGTTTATATCACATGCAACATTTTTAGGATAATAGACAACACTATTTTTTATTAATATTTTACGAAAAAGAAGGACATTGGCACGTAATCTTATCATTTTTTTTATTTGGAATTTTAGCCAGTGGACCTTAATTAATATAAAGTTCAACAAATTTTTGTCTTTTGTATTTTTTTTCTCTTTTCATGTTCTCCAGCTTGACTAATCATTCCTTCGCTATTTCTTTGAAACAAATCACAAACTAAAATATCAAAACTAAAAGAAATTACAGACTAAAATGTAGTAAAAGAAACGAAGGAGAGAAATGTAATGTACTCGATCCATCACAACCATTGCTATTATGTCTCTCTATCATTAATTTAAAATTACCATTTCAAACTTCGAACCACTGTAAATTTTAAAAAATTCACCCATGGCAACACGAGTTTTCTCTCGTGTGAATTTTTCCAAGATTGTTTTGCAGCCGAAAATTCAACCAGAATATGCAATTGTTTTTCCTATTACTTTAATTTCATGTTCAAAGGCTGAATCTACCAACCAACCAGGAATATTTTTCCAAAGATTTGTGTTGTTGCTCGAAACAACAATGATTTGTTTGCTGACGTCGATTCTCGATCTTCGCGTTAGTCTGTCTTCAAAAATTCTGCAAGAAAGAAAACCATCAGGGGGCGCAGGGATTTTTCCCTGCGCGCGCACTCCGATGCTTAAGTCAGACAGGGTTTTGACAAGGTTTCAGTAGGCAAATAAAGCTTAGGGTTTAAGAATGATACCTGTGACCTATTTATAGGAGTTATTTTGCGCGTAATTACCTTTAAGCCACACAGCTTAAATAATGACCTAGTGGATCATTTATGGGCCTTTTGAGTCCTCTTTCCTCTTGGGCTTAAATTATTATTTGGCTCAATTATCTTCAGCTTGACTTATAGAAAAGCCTAGTAATAAATGACCTAGTCCACGTCAATTTGAATTCAGATGTTGTTTAAGATTCACTGCATTCTTGCAGTCATGGCGTACGCTTAATAATATATAAATAAATATATATATATATATATATATATATATATATATTAACACTACTAATTAACTATATAAATATGTAGAAGAGACGTGGGAGGACCAAATACTAATTGAGTATTAAAATTTGCGTAGTTTTGTCACTTCCATCGTAGTTTTAAATTGTTTAATTTTATCAAATTTCGTCTTTGATTTAACTTTCATTTTGCCTTTATGCATACATACATACATACATACATACATACATACATTAATAACATCCTAAAAAATCTTCCAAGTCCACTTAATTGTAGAACTCATGCATTTTTTTTAATAATTAAATTTAATTTAATTGAAAATAGAATTTGTCTGTTGAATGTTACTTTATCTTTAAAAACCACAGATGTTTAATTTCAATCAAATAGCTTTGTTTAGTAAAATAATTAAATCTGAGTGCAAAAAAGAGTAGGTAAACATTTACCTCGATAGCAATTTTATATTTAATTCAATTTTATAAACAGACAATCAAGCTTTTTAATTGTATAAACAGAATTAAAAATCATCACATATTTTAATTTTTTATTTTAAATATATCTTAGTAAATATGTGTCATCTATTAATTTCATAAATAGAACATAAGAAACTCGACTCAAATTAAAACATTTGAGGAGAGCAACATACCACCTAACAAGAAACAAATACTATACGAAAAAGCATGCATGTATGAAATCATGTAATTATCTTTTTCATTTTGATCCAATCATGGAACCACCTAGCTTTATAAAGCAAGGGAAATACATATAAACTTACAACCAATTACAAAATAAAAACAAATACAATTGAAAACTAACAAAGGCGACCACTTTAATCAACAATCCTGTGATTCGTTAATAAAATATTAATATATTAAATACAAATCAAAATCCCAAAATCTAACAACAATTGCATGTTTAGATGAAACCAATAATTATGGTACTATTTTTTTTATATGATTGAGGGTAAAAATTTGAAAGCTATTTGAGTTTGAACTTAAATTTTATAATATGTCATAACATATTTTTCTTTAGTCACTTGACCGGTGGTTTGGCCAGTTCGAACATATTGGATTCGGATTATTTTAGTTTGGGTTATTTAAGATTTGGGTCATTTTGATTTTTTTGGATTTGGATATTTTGTTTCCATTTCAGGAAAAATGAATATTTTGTTTGTTGGTTGGTTTATTGTGACCCTTAATGCTAGATACGACAAAAAATATATCCTTTAATATTTTCTCTATTTCTTCGTACCGATCAAAAATTAATATTCTAAAATCAGTTGAGATGGATAATAACATTAATTTTGATAAGGTTAAAAATAATAAAAAGATATTTAAAGATATATTTTTTAATAAAACAATCAAAAAAATTAAAAACAGTGGTAGAAAAGTAAAAAACAATCAAACATTGAAACACGTGATTCAAGCCCCCCACCTTCGTCTCAGCACTTTAGCTCGGAAACTTTGAGCTTCAATTAAACCATTCCACACGTTCTTTCAATTTTTCGTTTGTTTAGTGAAAATACAAACCAGCCAACAACAGTCGACAAAGTGTATCCATTTACGTGTTTTCTTTTCATTCTCTTCTCGAACTGCAACATGCTTCTTTTAAAAAAAAAAAAGACATCACCTGAATATCGCGGTCAAAATCTGAAAAGAATGGGGATACATGGATAATTATTCAAAACATTGTTAATGGAGTTTTTTATTTCACAAACGATGTTAATATTATGAAACATGTCTTATTTTATTTATTTTTTATTTTTTAATATTTTTAAAAGATATATATCATGATCTTAACATCGTTTATGATGTAAAAAAATTCTATGATTATGTATGAAATAATTATCCACTTACATATCAAGTGTCATCTTATAATTAATTGATAATATATAGAAGCTATATATTATTAATACATCATATATAAACTCATATTTTATACATATATCCATGCATGTACAGGTTTATTTATACGCAAATAATATGCATAAATTTGCCTGCATGTATGCACGTGTTTGACTAATTATTACTTTTAAATTCTTAATGACATCACATGTAAAATAATGGTCTATTAGTGCATGCATGCGCGCGAACATATATATATATAAGAGGGAAGGATCAAGTTACACGAGTGTAAAATTAAATAGTTTTACATATTTTTTGGACAATTAGATTGAAAGTAGATTTATGGTTAAGATTAAACTCTCTTCCTCTAAATGCAATTTAATGTAAAAATATTTTATTAACTTTCCTATTTTAATTATCTTAATTATCTAACTTTAAAAATATTTATTATCTTTCTTTTCTTAATTATCTAATTTTTTTAAAAAAATTTATTACTTTTTCTTTTTTAATTATCTTAATTACCTAACTATTGTCTTTTCATTTTTCACATGTTTTCTTCATCTCTATTTCCTTACAGACAGAAAACTATTAAGTCACTACAAGTGTGGCCGAAAATAAAAGATCAACAACTCCCTCTCCTATTCAATTTGGTGATTTCATTCATATTTGCAATAGCTAACAAATCAGTTGGGAGCCCTCTTGACATCACATCGTGATGCACTAGTCAGGAATTCCACCACATATCCCATTTCTCTGCATGTACACTATTTCTATTAACTCGGGAATTCGAATGCAAAATTGATGCTAGTATATGAGTCGATGGTAAGAAAATAATTAGTAAAAGAAAAGAATAAAGGTATGAGATAAAGGAGATGAAGAGAAGAAATGTTGATGGCAACAATTGGAAAAGCAAAATTAAAAAATCAGATACTTAATCTGTGAAATCCCCAATTTTCTGAAATTTTCTATACTTGTACAGTTTCCAACTTGAATTAATGGAATAAAGATGAATTTCTGAAATTTTAAATGATGTATGGAATATGTATGAAAATGAAGAGAATTGAAAGTAAAATTATCAAAGAAATAAGGTGATATTAGGAAAATAAATGGAGGATGAGACAAGAAATTAAATCAGAAAATTCATTGGTAGTTAAATGGATAAGTCATGGGAAGAAAAGAGAAGAAGATTAATTGATGATCAAATGAGTCAAATGGTAAAAAGGGGGAATTAATGGCTGAGAAGAGCATGCATTAAAGGGGCCATTAAATGCCATAGCATGACTCATCATCATCATCTCTTACACCCCACGGTACCAGCCCATCTCCCTCTCCCTCTCGTTGCTTCCATATTTTCCTCTAAGTGTTCAAATTCTCACCTTGACAAACCACCATTTCAGGCCATCGATTTGTTAAGCTCCTCTAAAGAAAAACGATCCTTGTCGATAGCTTAACCTATGCCTGTAATATGAGAGAGTGAATCCAAGTGAATAAGGAGATCTAGAAATTCAAAGATTTGGTGAATTGCAAAGGTAAGCAAGTTAGAAGGTTTTAGTTGATTTTATTGATGGTTTGGTATTGTATGGAGTTGGTAGAATAGGTTTATTGAAGTTTAAATTTGCCATGATGTTTACAGCTTGAAGAAGTGGAAAAAGGACAAGTGTTGGTGCAACCAAGTTGTGGATTAATTGCTAGTTGAGGTAAGAAATTTATGTAACGGACGTAGGGTGACTATGTCCGCATGTTTTAATATGTTTTGATGTGGTTTGGAGAGAAGTACAGCTGTTTTAATTTCAGGAAAAAGGGTACCATTTGGGTCCTACTCCTAGTACCAATTAGGCTAGGAGCAGCCGACTGTCTTAAGTAGCAGCCGACTGCGTAGAGACATCAAAAACGCCGTTTTTCGAAAATCGATGCAAACCAGTCGACTGCCATGGGAGCCAGTCGACTGCCATTTTCCAGAAATCATTCTGTTTCAAACCAGTCGACTACCAAGGGAAGCCAGTCGACTACTATTTGTCCAGAAGCATTCTGTTTCAAAACCAGCCGACTGCCAAGGGGGCCAGTCGACTGCTATTTGTCCAGAAGCATTCTGTTTCAAAACCAGCCGACTGCCAAGGGGGCCAGTCGACTGCTAATTCTGGGGAAGCATTCTGTTTCAAAACCAGTCGACTGCCATTTGGGACCAGTCGACTGCCCTATTTGTATTTTGAAAAATATAATAATTGAATTTCAAAAAGGGAAAGAAATTCATTAAGGCAAAACATGGGGTAGCAGTCGACTGCCATATATGACCAGTCGACTGCCTATTTGAAAGAAAGGTTTTGAGAACCTATTTTAAGAAAGAATATTCATACTTATTTAAAACCTATATGAATAAGGTTTTGGAGACTATGAATCTCTCAAAAGAGCATGCACATTATTTGTTACTTGTATTTGACTGAGGAGCTCTAGTCCAGCCCTCAGACCCGCAGTACGGCACCTGACTAGTGAAACTGTGGGATATAGACAATGGCCATGAGTCTCTTATTTGATTCGGCTTTGGGGAGTATCCCTGGCCCATACGTGGGTACGCCACTTATTTGATATCTCTCGGGATTATCCCTAATGGGATATATTTGCGGTATCCTTATGAGATTTATCTATTGGATTATCCCTTACGGGATATATTTGCTGTATCCATTATCTCTCTGGATTATTCTTAAAGGATATATTTGCGGTATCCACGATGAGAGTTACTTGGTGCATGAATCTATTGGATATAAATTGTCTCCTATCTATTTGAAAATAATTATAATTGCCTACTTGATTTCACGTGATTGGAGATCCGTGGAAATACTTGAAAGCATGATTTACTTGTTTTTGATATATCTGAAAGAAATATAAGCGCTATGCTTTATAATGATTTTACATGACATTATAGAGCCAAGCAGGAAAACTGCATATAGTGATATAGTACGCTCTTTTACATGAGTTTCTTACTGAGTGTAAACTCACTCTTTTACAATTATTTTTATACAGATTACTTGAAGTAATTCCGCTCCGGATAGAGGAGCTCATTTCGGGATTTTTGAGATACCTTCGAGGCACGCTTCCTACTTATCCTTTGAAGGTATATTTAGTCGGCTGTTACTTCGGCTAATGTATAGTACAATACTACAGTTTTGTATATGTTAGGGATTAGGGTGTATGAATATTTGAGATCCTGGTGTATATGGCACATGTTTATAAATAAAAAATTTTATGCATGTGAAAATGAATATTATACTCTGATAGAAATGCCTAAAGCATAAGAGTAAGGGAGATTGACATCGGACAAACTAGTCGATTTATTTGTTATGAAAGATGAAAGTTAGTTGTTATTTGGTTAGTGACGAGGACGTCTCATAATCATATATATGTGTGTATGTGATTAAGTATTTACATGAACCCATTAAATATGTCAAAATCAATTAAACAAAATCAATAAAACTTATTAAATATGCCAACATTTGACAATTTAAAAACCCATATTAAATGACTCAATTGAAAAAAAAACAACCCAATAATAGAATTTTAAAAAAATTTGGTTTATTTGATCGAATTTAAGTGGATTTGTATTTTAAAAAAAAAAGACTAAATAAAAAACTCAAACCCAAACATCAAATCAGGTTTGAATACACAAAAAATCTGTCAATATCTTGATCAAACTCAATCCCGATCCAGTCCGACCTATGATCAAATTTATTTCAGACCTTCAAATCTCTCATTTAAAGGTCCTGGTCTTTGCTTTCACCCTTTGTACCTTTACGCGAATAAATAAATGAGTGCATTAAGTAGAGTTTTTGTAGGTTTTTTCTTTCCTTAGTTTTCCACTTTCCTCGCATTTCCTCTTTCTTGTTTCACTCTTTCCTTTATCTTTGTCTTAGGCTGCACTAGCGTTTCAAAACTTGACCCGACCAATGATCATTTCATAAATTGGACTAATTAGACTCAACCACCGCCAAATTCGAATGCTACAACTAACTTGAGACTAGTCAAAATTGAACTATCCAAGCTATTTGTAGGCTCAAAGAAAGAGATAATAAAATATAGATTAAGCTATTCAATTTTAACAAATGTTTTGTTTGATGAAAATAGTTATTCTTGGTTTTGTCCTTGGTCTGGCAGTTCGTCAAATATATGGATTTGGCCTAAATTTTCAAGTTCAAGTTTCATTGGATTCTATCTTAAATATTATTTAATAATAAAAATATAAAAATAAAAAAAAAGAACAATTTTTACTGTTTTTTTTAAATAAGCCTATTCAAGTTTTTAAAGGATCAGTCGAATTTTATTTGATCTATTTGTAAACACCTCCAATTATTGAATGCAGCCTCAATTTTAAATGGATTGTGGTAATCACAGTAGATAATATATTGTCCGATTAATACATCATCTATGGAATTTTGAATTCTAAAACCTACTTTACCTAGCATATAATTTTTAAAAAATAATTTAATATTTAATTACTAAATAGACATGTTGTAATATTAGTATAAACTCACTTATATTATAAAATTAAAAAACCTCCATGACCCATATATAAGATGGCCCACATATATTTCAACATTTGGTTCCCCTACAACTCAAAATGATTATCCTATGCCTAAGTCCTAAATTTTATTTTGGCAAAAAATTAGAATAGTAATAAGAGTTAGCCAAGAAGAAAATCACTTCTATTGGATAATTAAATGGTTTTATATATCCAAAAGAAATTAACACACCATATATTACATAAAAAATGTTTTAGTCAAAATTATAAAAAAAAATTATACGTCGAAAATAAGATCATTTAAACTCCAAGTTATAAAAACATTATTATTTCCGCAATTTGCGAGAACATATGCTAATGCTGTTAATCTCACTTGACAATTGGCTTAATATGACCAAAAACCTGCACAAGTCAAAGAAAATCATCAATTTTTATTGCACCATTTTTCTTTTTTTGCATGAGAAACACAAGTTCATCCACGGTTTAAGAGAATTTTGGCATTCTTTTTGGGCTCCACCACCAACCATTCACAGATCAGGTAGCAGCAGGCCAACTTTGACCCCAGCAGTGCCAAAATAAGTATCAGCAGTGCCAAAAAGCAGTGTGTGGATGACTGGATGTGGTGAGAGATGACTAGATTTTGTCTTCGTTGTACAAAATGGGTAATTACAAATATATTTCCATTATAGGAAAAATGAATAGTTTGTTTGTTGGTTGGTTGATTTTGACATTGAGAACAAGGAGCGCGTGCAATAGTGGTCAAATTAAATGCTAGATACGATAAAAAATATTCTTTAATATTTTCTCTATTTCTTTGTACCAATAAAAAATTAATAATCTCATATTCGTTTGGATGAATAATAAGATTAACTCCCATAAAGTTAAAAATAATGAAAAACTGTTTAAAGATATATTTTTTTAATAAAATAAAAAAATATTAAAAACAGAAGTAGAAAAGTAAAAAACTGTCTCCTTTTTTTTTTTAATAAAAGTGACTAGAAAGCACCACACTGAAGATGAGATGGCTTCCAAACAAAGCCCTAATTGATCTTTCTAACTATAAATGGACGGCAAAGAAGAATTGATGCTAAATTTTTTAAAATTAAAAAAAAAATGTAATAGTTCTTCCAAATGAAATTTAATACTTCATGATTATCATGATTAATAGTAGATCATGACCTTTTTTGGAAAGCAATCAACCATCAAATCTTTATCTCATTCCTAATAAAATACCAATTTCATATCGGAAAATGACCGGCAGGCATAAATTTCAAACATTGAAACGTGATTCAAGCCCCCAACCTTCGCCTCAGCACTTTAGCTTGGTAATACCGTCACTTTTTAGTTTGTTTAGTCAAAAATTCAAACCAGCCAACAACAATTGAAAAACTGTATCCATTTACGTTTTTTCTTTTCATTCTCTTCTCGAACTGCAACATTCTTCTTTTTTTTTTTCCAAAAAGATATCACCTAAATAACGCAATCGAAATCTGAAAAGGAGAAAGATACATGGATAATTGTTTTATATATTGTCAGTGGAGTTTTTTATTCCACAAGCGATGTTAGGATCATAACACATATTTTATTTTATTTATTTTATAATACTTTTAAAGGACATATGTCATGATCTTAACATCGTTTGTAGAGTAAAAAAATTTCATTAACGGTGTATGAAATAATTATTTACTTACATATCAAGTGTCATCTTATAATTAATTGACAGTATATAAAAACTATGTGCTATTAATGAATCATATATAAACTCTTATTTTATACATACATCCATCCATGTACAATTTATTTATACACAAATAATATGCATAAATTTATCTGCATGTGTGCACGTGTTTGAGTAATTATTACTTTTAAATTCTTAATGACATCACATGCAAAATAACGGTATATTAAGACATATATATATATATATATATATATATATATATATATATATATATATAACAATAATAACGTGTTTACTAGGATTTGAAAAACAATATCTTGGTTTTCCAACATCTTTTTCTAGGATCTGATTATCAGTAGATTAGTTTAAGTTTGTATCAATTCAGCATGTTTATTTTCAACCAAACAGATAAACAATTGCCAGAAGAGGAAATTTCCTTAATTTATATCAAGATCATAGTCAGTGTTTTGTTCAAACGTAGGCGTTCGATTCAAAGAGAAAGAGTAACATTGGGACCATGGATACTTGCAATAAGCTACAGTAGAAGAGACTGCTCGATTAAATATCTTGCCTTATGTTGAAAAATGAATACGAAAACTTAAATAAATAAAACGTGTTGAGGTAGATGTTGTAGCGCAACCACAATTTGAAAATTTGAGTGGTGCATTCAGCTATTTTAATACATATGATTTTAGATTACACAATTAAAAATAAAAAATCGTCCTTTCGATTTTTTTTTCAAATTTTAAATCCATGATTTATAAATTAGTATCTCGAATTTGATTTAGGTATAACTACATATAGTCTAGAAGATGGCGTAATCGACTTGATGTTTTCTCTTTGAGGAATACTATAAATATTTAAAGAGAAGGGATTCATTTACATATGTGTAAAACAAATTTGTTTTACACAGTTTTATATCTTCGTATAGGATTAATATTTTTGCAAACCAACCATTGGATTTAACAACCTACTCATATTTATTATGTATGTAAATTTTTGAATCAATCTGCTATTTCTATCATTTTAATCAAGAATAGTTTTTTTTTCAATATATATCAACGGTTGAAATTTTATTTTTCGAAATATATAGTTAGACGTATTCGATTAATTTGAAATTTGGCATGCATGATCTATGTGAATAGAACATAAAATTCAACGGTCGGATTAAAAAATTATAAATCATATAAAAAGATATGAAAGTGTGTAAAACTAAATTTGTTTTACACATGTGTAAGTGGATCCCTCCTCATATTTAAATTTGATGTATTGTTAATGTAATGACTTGATAACTTACTAATTCATTAACTTTAAAATTAAAAATTTTAAAAAACAAATATTACTAATTAATGAAGTGTTATAATATAATTGAATAATTATGTATGAGCCACTAAACACATCTTTGGAGAGGGGTAAAGAGTTTTAACTGTGACTAAATTCTGAACAAGATTAGTCTTAGATCGTTAAAATAGATGAGGATCCTATGGTTTACACCAAAAAAATAATTATGTACGAGGTTTATACACTAATAATGCATCAAATTATATAAATTTATATTATAATCTCTTTTGAATAAAATTTTTCTTGGCTGCGAACAAGAGGAAAAATGAAAACTAGGCACATGTATCATATTGCAGCCATCTAAAACTAGTAAAAATCTTTACAAATATTAAAATACCCAGATGAGAATTTAAGAACAATTGAACAGGCAGCCCTGAAAATTAATCTAATTATTTGTAATATTTATTAGATTTTTATAGTTTTTGTATTTTTAAAATTTGAAAATTATACAAATAAAAAAGGAAATTATAATTTAATTTGAAAATTTTTTGATATTTGGTATTAGTATTTTATTTGAATTTTTGCAAACCAAAATTTGGGATATTTTATTTCAATTTTTTAAAAAAATTCTCAAGGGCTAATTATGATTATCCCTTAAAAAAAAGAAGAAAAGACAAGTGTCATGCAAAGGAGGACCTAGGAGACAAAAATATAAGTATGTATAGATGTGTGTGTATGTGTGTGTGTGTGTATATATATATGTATGTGTGTGTGTGTGTATATATATATATATCCTTAAACTCTTAAATTTCTAGTATAATTCAATTTCAACAACTCCACATCATTATTTATTAAATTAATTTCTTCCAATAATTTACAACAATTTTTAAGTGGATTATTATCCTATCCATTATCAGTTGTGTTTTTTAACTCCACAAGTAGAATTAAGATAATTATATGTGTCTTTTAAAAATATTAAGAAAATAAAAAATAAATAAAATGGGACATATGTCATCATCCTAACTCTGCTTGTAGAGTTAAAAAATTCCACTGACAATGTATAAGATAATTTTCCTTTTGAAGTAATCAAAATCTTAAAATTCACCTCTTATAATTTATTGCCATGTTCCTTTGTAGAATCTAAAACGTTATATTTCATATTAACTTCTCATACCCTCAATTTCTCAAAATCACCTTATTTAGTTCCTCCAAATTATAATTCTTCATGCTTAATTAATTTACTTTATAATTCTAATACTATAGAATAATTTCTCAGTTATGAAATTTAATTTCAATTTAACTCCTTAAATCACTTACTGATTGTAGAAACTTCGTGGTTGTCACATATAGTTACCACAATAGCATTTAGCCACCTCAAAAATGACCAGCACAAAAAACAACTGAATAGCCAACTCTTGAGACACCAATCTTTTCTAGCGAGTTAGCCACACCGATCGCCTTCCTCGAAAGATTTTTGAGAAGCAAAACTCTCCAATGTCTAACACCATACTGTTAATATCACAAAAGCTAAACCATAGCTTCCATGGTCTTTTAGCCACGTTCTTGTAGTTTACTGCCACTTCCAAGTCTGATTCAATGATGAGGCTCACGCATTCAACCCCTTCTTTCTGACTTCAGAATTGTATTGAAATTGCCTGCAACGCACCAACCTTCTTCCTGAACCTAATTTTTAATTTTTCAAATATATATACATAATAAATGCTAAATAATTAGCAAATGTCATATTGATTTTTGCTGTAACAAGTAGCAAAAGAATTTTATTGGATTAAGAAAACACAGAGTACAAAAGGATGTCGCTCTTGGGCTTCTTAAATAAAAGGAAAAAAAAACAAATAAGGTATCAACGATTACTTGTTCTTCAAGTACAACTTTAATAATTTTATATTATTTCATTCCATAGGAGCCAGCTGCGAAAAGGTGATTCAAACTGGGACTGGCTCGATCAGCAATGAAGTGATTCCACCTTTAGCAGCTTTCCCAACATGTGTGTAACCATCTCCTTCTCTGTAAAGCACATCCATCACCCTTGCAAGGTTGAGGCTTCGGTTAAGAACTGGTACTGGCATTTCTGTTGGTTTCAGGAATTCTTCATTTACATCCTTCCAGGAACTCTCGATATGCTTGTTGAATTCATCGTATGCCTCTTGGGCTGATACCCCATATTGCTCCATGTAACACTCGATGGCTGAGCAATCATCTTCTCTCCTATGGTTAAACTGCAGCCATAAAATATAGGATATATACTCAATTTAGGAATAAACTTTAACGTGTTGCTCATATAAGAATAAAATTATTATAGCGTAGTATACTATACCTTGTGTTCAGCAACATCGTCCATGAACCTGCAAATGATTGTGGAAGCTTTGATGATCTTTGGGTCATTAGCTGCCCACTTAAAGGTCTCTGGGGTTATAACATCTCCCATGCCGACGAAAGCTGTGATAGCAAGCATAGCATATCCAGATGTTGGCAGCGCATTAGCCCTAAACTCCTCGAACGTTGGTTTGTAGTTTTCATGCGTCCATTTGGCCTCTAGAAGGTAAGCTTGAGCAAGTCGGATCATCTGGAAACATCAAAATCCAAAAAACTACTAATAAAATTTCAGATTTAAATTTTTATGATTCAAGCCAAATTGGGTATCATGAATATGAGCAAGCACTGTTAGATGTTTGTACGTACCGCATTTCTCGCATATTGGACACGATATTGTCTCCCTTGCGGTGTCAGTAGTTGCTCCATTTCTTCATAAACATCTAACAGCGCCTTCTAGCTTATTTTCATGTAATCTGGGAGTTGATCCATGCATTTAACATCCCACCTGAAACGCGATTTCTAGGTTATTTCCCTGATAATATTCCACCAATTCATCATTAATAATATATATTTAAAAATTCAAAGTTCAATAGTGAATCTAACCTTTGAATTGCATCTGTATAGACAATCAGCTCATCATATGTTCCATATGAATCATATGTATCATCTACAATGGATGCCATGGCTATGACTTTTGTCAAAAACTTTCTACCAAGAGAGTATTGGGGCTCAAAGTACACTCCCATAATCCAAAAATAACCTTCAACCACTCTGTCTCTTGCAAATGGTAGTTTCCTTATAAAGTCTAAATCTTTCCACCACCTAAAAACATCATACCCCCATTAGCAAAAATCTAGTTTTCAAGATTTAATTTCTAAGTGAAATGCCAACAGCGTGTGATATGTTGATAACAAAATCTGAATAGGAAAAAAAATTTTCAAGCACTTACCTACAAATCTCACTTAGCTCCTTCCTGTGCAAAAGTTGTAACAAGTTGAAATCTATCTTTGCAAACTCCAGCAGTTCTTTATTATGCGATTCTATTTCTTGGTATATGGAAATGAAATACCTAGCCTCAACCCTTGGCAAGCCTCTTCGGATTGACTGCTTCAAAGCATGAGCAACCTGTTCTGACAAAGGATAGTCTAAACATTCTGCCGCATGTAGGAAGCTTCATAAAGTTCCAACAATCCTCGTACATCGGCCTTCACGAATGACTTGAAATTTCCCTCTTCATCTTTGAACTTGTTGAAAACCTCTGCAAAATCAACCAAAGTCATTGTCAAACATTCTTATTATCTTCTACAAACTTCTTGCAAATTAAGTTGAAAAACATCATGGAGGTCCAATAGTTAAGAGTTTGTGCTAAAATTGAAAACTTAAGTTACCACATGAAACACGAAATCCTTGCTCTCTGAGCAATCGAAATCTTAGAGCTGTAGTGTAGAGATCATTCTCAACATCATTGCTGTCATGGTATATAGCTTCCAATGCATCTTCAATCTCTTTCTCAAAATGGTAACTCACACCCAACCTTTTAACTGCATCGATAAAGGGCAACTTTTCGTTTGAATTAGCCAAAGGTGCCACAAGCATCCTCCTCACTTCTTCTTTCAATTCTTCATATCGTTGTTCAGTTGTAGTATCAATTTTCTGCTCGTCAAGGATGGGAATTTCTTCTTATTAAATGATAAATAATTAAATAAACACGTAATAAATGTGTAAACAATTTTCTCTGATTTCAATATAAATAATATATAGAAATGTAATTTTATATATACCTTATCAGGACAAGTGAGGAACATATCTCCCCAAATGCCAGGATGAAAATCGGCCTTGGGACGAATTTTTTCCATATCGGAGGATATGGCAGCCTGGGGTGAAGCAAGAATTTGAGAAACTTGTGAAGCCATATCTCTTGTTGGAAGCAAATATACTCAAGGGCTAAGTTGCTGCCTTTTTCTACTCTTAAATCAGCACTGTTTTGTGTGATGCTAAGGCTACAATTGCTGCATGTATTTATAGTACAAACCTGCTCATCAAAGTAAAAAACGACAGCTTAAAAAAAAAGAGAAAATATAATATGACGCTGAGGGTGAGAACACGTGTTCTTTAAAAATATTAAAAAAATAATAAATATAATATAATATATGTCATTATCTTAATATTATTTATAGAATTAAAAAATTTTACTAGCGGTAGATAGAATAATAATCTATAAAAAAAATATAAAAATAACATTAACAAGAAAAAAAAAAGTACTTTGACCTTTAGGTTTAATGTACAACACTGAATAATCGGACAAAAGAATTCAATCAAAAGTCACAAAGTCCGCCTAACGTTTTATAGTTTTAAAAAAAATATCATTCAAATTAATCTGGGACTAGATATCATAAAAAAATTCAAATAACTCCTAAAAAATTATCGTACTTAATTATCGAAAATATCAAAATTTTTAGGCAATCACACAAAAGTTGATTTTAATTTTGAACTTAGATTTAAGAAAATAAAAAATTAAAAAACATAAGACATGTGTCATCATTCTAATTTTATTTATGGAGTCAAAAAACTTTACTGATTGTGTATAAGATATTAATCATTAAATAAAACACAATTGACAAAAAAAACACTTCTAAAGATTTCAAATAAAATGGAGTATCTACTACACTTTTTTTTTAACTCCCCAAATAAAAAATGAAAAAGAGAGTAACGTAGAGTTTATTTAATACTATAAAAATTGAAGAGTAAAATTAAAACAAGCAAAAGAAAAAAAAAAGCATGAAAAAAAAAAACTGTGGACACATCCTGGATCGCTAACCTTCACGCTTTTTTTCTTACGGATGGATTTGTTCAAAGGCAGAAAACAGACTATTCAAGCAGAAGCACTGTTGAATTATGATGCATGGCTGCACTCCTCTTTCCACGAATTGGACTAATTAGCTAGACTAAATTGGCCTCCGAATTTGATAGTTACAATTGACTCAAGATTAGTTAAAATCGATCAATTCAATCCAAAAATTAAAATTTTCAAAAAGAAAATAAGGGACTTAATCAATGAAGATATCTTTATTTCCATCATTTGTCTTGTTTCACTTGATCAATCTCAGAAAACAGAGATAAATTCTGACATAGTCATTTGGAATGCAAGACCTTTAACGGGGATTTTTAAATCATGAATGCTCTAAGAAAGGGGTTTTAATTTACAACCTATGAATTGGCAAAGGCTTTTCTAAAAGAAGAAATCCATATTAAGGAGATTTCAAAGGCATAAGCACCCTTCACAAGGGTTTTTTACAAAGATAATGATTTTTCTAAGTTACAGGGATTTCTCAACAATAATAATATATTCTCAAGTGCTAGGCATTCCAGGTCCTTGAGACTTCTTTCCATCAAAATTTATTAGTTTGTATGCCTCACAGTCAATTGTGTCCACCATATACGATCCTTCTCAATTAGACGAGAACTATTAGCATATAGATGCTGTTAACAACGTCTGATATATGCCTAATTATTGATGCTTATAATCTAACAACTAAATAGTGAGGACAAGGTGTAAATGTAGTGTCTAAAGTTTAAAACATATTAAAACTATTAGCATATAGATGTTGTTCTCAATGTTTGGCATATGCCTAATTATTTACACCAAAAAAAAAAAAGACATGCCTAATTATTGATGCTTATAATCGAACAACTTAATAGTGAGGATAAGGTATAAATGTAGTGTCTGAAGTTTTAAACGGTTCAGATTTGCTTGATTATTTTAGGTTTGGGGATTTTTGCATGCACATTAATATAGTTATAAAATCGAAATATAAGAATTCATATTATGTTTTCTTTTTTTTTTTATACAAATCCTTGATGAAATATAGGAATTAGCTTTTAGTGCTTGTGGTTTATAGGATAGGTGTATATTTAGAAGAGATTCATCATTTTTTGCATCGATTTACTTTTGTTATTAATAAAAGAAAAAAGTGAAATTTTCAATTTTATAGCAAACCAAACTGAATTGACCAAAACACTTGGTCTAGTTTATTCAGATTAGAGTGTAATTCGGTTTGGTTTTAGATTTTTGTTTTCAAAAAATTCAATTCAGTCAGTTTTCTATTTTACTTTTCAATAATTCACAAAATTATGAGAATGATATTACTTCACATTAATTTTTTTATTTTTGTCCACTTTTTATATTGATTTCTTATATTTTTTATTCTAATTAACAAAAGTATTTTCTACCTTATTTATTAGTTTTACTTAAAAACTTGTGATTTTAGTTAATAAAATTGGTTATTTATTTTTTTTATTTATTAGAAATATACAAAAATACTGTTAAAATAGTTTTAAGCATTTTACAACATTTTTGTAATATGTTTGTCAAATGCTATTAACATCTCTTTTAGTTTTTGAAAGGCAAAGAAACGTTTTTCGATGATAAAAGAGAATTACAACCATGCCTCTAGATCAACAGATCTATGAACTCCAACTTTGGCCAAGGAGTACGCAAAATGATTCGCTTCTCTAAAAACATGAACGAAGGAGACAGAACCTAAGCAAGAATATAGGTTTTGCAATTTATTGATAATATTGTTATACTTCCATGGGTTGGTATTGATTTTGGTTAACCAAGAGATGACCACATTCGAATCGCATTCAATGATCAGTTGTTGAGGGAATTGTAAGCTTGCCTTACTAATGATGGACAGAGTTTCCACAACTGCAAGGAGTTTGACAACGTTTGAATCAGCCATACCAATGTTCTTAGAGAAAATGTAAATAATGGTTCTATCATAATTTTGCAACATGCCACCAATGCCAGTAGGTCTAGGTGTAACGTTTGATAATGCTAAATTTTGAACTAACTTTATCTTTTTGAAACACTTATTCACATTTCAATTACAATTATATGGTTTGCATTTGATGTCAGTGTAAGTTCTCTCTAAACTTTCTATATTATTAATTCTTATACCATTAGAATAATTTATCTATGATTATTAAATAAGAAATTAGAGTATAAATCACAACATAAAATTCATACTTTCATTAATATCAACTTATTACAAGTACATTTCAACTAATTCTTTGACATTCTTTGACTTTTCGCTATACGATTTACATCCTGTACTATAAATACAATTGCTGTGTACCCGCATGTCTAAATATAAAAGCATAACACTTAAATATACTTGCTCACTTGGTCACTTAGGCTTCAAGAAATATCTTCGTTTAACCATACAGCAATGGTTAGCATGCGTGCCGATGAGCTATCTAAGATGGTGAGCAAGGAGGTGAGCTTGGGGAAGCCCAGTAAGAAATTCGTATGAAATAACTGATACTATAAAATCTATATGAATAAAATCATTGAATTCCTAGCGGTGCACTAAGGGACATTTAGGAAAGATACTATAATCGGCTAGGAAACTGGATAAAGTATGGGAAGATACTTTGAAGTACCTTTCATGTCTCGGTCCCTAGTTCTGGCTATAGGAATTCATGTTGGAAGTGTGCAATTCAGTAAACGTATATAGCTCAGTAAGCATTTATAAATAATCATTAATAGTGCTGTTGTCATTTAGGTAAACAATTTAATAAATTCTCCGTAAAAAGTACAGTAAATCAATTTTCAGTGAATAGTAGTAGAATTAGAAATAATGTTTGATAAGCATAAACAATTCTAAATTCTGTAACATATATAATTCAGTTCTAGGAGTACCCAAGATATCCAAGAATTACCACCTTAGCTAAAATAATGAAGACAAGGCAACACCTAATAGACTCATGCATGGTGACATATGGTTATAGCCTAAAGGTTGTCCACAGAAGTACACAGGTCAGGTGTCATCTGGGACACTAAATGATGGGACCAAGATCACTCAGCTACAGTAACAATAACAATAAGGGTGCATGTGCTGTAGGCAGCTATGAGGCCAACAGTCTCAAAACAGTTCGTAAAACAATTCATTAAGTTTACAAAAATAAGTTCAATAACATATACCTTTAGTTAGTCCATAAAAGCATAGTCTAAAAATAATGAGCAGTTTAATAATAAAAATTTATAAACTATTCACCATTCAATATTCAGTTCTAAAAACATTCTATTTAAGCATAAATAAGATATAAAAACATGCAAATGCTGTTACGTACGCAAAAGGTGATAACATGAATTCTTAAATATTAGATTTCAATTTTCGGTATGATAGAAGGCAATTGAGATAGCATGAATTCAAAACTTATTAAATTCTCATTTTAAGCATTTAAAAATGCCAAAAATATAATTCTACAGATTTCTTAAAAATTTTGACAGCATAATGGTTGTTTCTAACCTAGCCTCCCTGTAGGAAAACCCAATTTATAATACCAACCACAGTTTCCAAATCCAATCCATTTCATCTCAAAGCAATTCATAAAATCATTTTCAACATCAATATGCATTCACAGTATCCCTACATCATCCATACTCATTCCTTACCAATTCAGTGTCATGCCATTTCTTACAATCCCGTTTGCAACACTGAGCTAGCAGGCGATCACATATTCACCTACGTATCCATTCTTACTCCACTACTTCGGAACAGCAAAAATCCATTCACAGTATAAGATATGTACTCAATATCTCAACAATTTTCACAAGACATTTAAAATTCCATATCATTTCTTAAATTTCACATTACCCTAGTGAACAATGTTCTATAACCCTTAATCACATTTCTTGTATCCCATAGATATTAAAATCAATTTCCCATTAGGTACCAAGCTGTCTCACCACACTCCAACAATATTTCTATAACTATACTTCACGTTTTGTCTACATCAAGTGTTATTTTTGAATTCATTAATTTCATAGTGATGCAATTAGATAATTTACCTAGCTCATATCGCTAATTGTACAAACCATATCAAGCATCCTATTTTTCTTATCAACTCAGAAGCATAATTAAAGTCATATACACATTCATTCTATGTCATAATAGTTTTCCTAAGGAAGTCAAGATCACATATCACCTCTTAAAATCCACATTTCATATAAAATTAGATATTCTTGATTAATTCCATCATTGGATATTAAAGCAGCTCCCTAAAGTTTGACAATGTTTCCATAACCATTATTAGTATTTATATTGTTCATTCCACATTCACATAAAACCCTAGTTCATACTCCATAAAGTCTAATTTGCCAAAGTTAGCATTCACATCATACCATACTCACACTTAATCAATTATAAGATTTCCAATTCACACACATTAATTCTTTTCCCCAAAGAGACATAAAATTATTAAATTACACCGTCATCACTTTCTATTAAGGGCTTTAATGATATTCAACAAGGTCAAATTATATATATATTTATATTTTCAATATTCTAACAATATCCCTTAACATCAACCAATCATTTACATCACTCCTACTCTTTTATATATTTCCATAGCCATTTTTTTCTCCAATAATTTAAATCAACATTCGATTTTTTTCAACAGTCTCATTTACCTTCAATTAGTCCCCCGTTCGGTATTTAAGCAATATTAAACTAGTACCACAATAATATTCCACACCAATTACTAATATTGTGTCTATACTCTAACAATTTTCCATCACTACATAATCACAAAATCACAATTTAAATAATATTCCATAAGATCATTCAAATAAATATTCAATGGCACTCCTCCATGTCCTAAAATTTTCAAAATAATTAATCAACATGTCCAAGTCCATATTCTAGTATTTTCCAACAATTTCCAATAATATCACTTTATTACATAACCACAAAATCTTAATTTCTAAATAATTTTATTAATATTTTATCAATATTATAATTTATAATCACATGGATGTTCAAACATTTCTTCAATAAAAATTTCACAATTACCCAACAATTTTCTAATGTCACTCCCTAACATGACCTCAATAGCTTTCTCGTAAATCATTCAAACATATTCCAACATTATTCCATATTAGACAACAAAATAAAATCTCTAACAATATAATCCTACAACTAAATTATATAAATGTCTTACATAGCGGCAAAATTTGCAATTTAATCTCTCTCAAGCTCTGTCAAGCTCCAATTATCACTTTTATATCTCTACAATCTCCAAATCATATATACACTTAGAAAATTCTATGAATTATTCAACAATTTATTAAATAAATAACAATATAATAAAACTAAATTTCTTTACCCATCCTTCATCCACTTATGTCTTCTTTTCTTCTTTCTTTCCTTTTTTTTCTGTTCTGTTCCTTTCTTCTTCTTTTTTTCTTTCTTTCCGATCTACTCTTTCTCTTCACTCTCCTTTCCTTTCCTTTCTTGGTTGACGGTGTCCCTCTTTCTCTTCACCGCCGGCGACTTCCCTTTCTTGGCCGGCCCGCTCTGTTTCACCTTCCCTTCTTCTCTTTTTTCTTTTTTTTTCTCTTAATCGGGTCTGCATATGCAGATCCAAAAACGCAGCAAGCATCCCGTGGAAGCTTGCTGAAATTTCTCTTTTATTTTCTTATAAATATATTTATATTTAATATAAATCTATTATAAATATATTTTTATTCACACTAAATAAATTTACTTTATATTAACAATTTATATATATTCTTGACATATATATTATATATACATATATATATATATATTTATATATATTTAAAATTTATATTTACAATATAGCTAATATATATTAAAAACACATATATATATAATATACATATTATATATATTCTTAAAACATATATTTATCCATTTTATTTTATTATTATTATTATTATTATTATAAACTTATATACTTTAATTCAAAATAATATTTATTATTTTTATATATGTACATATATATTTGAACATACATGTATATATATAACACAATTTTATTTTTTAAATTTTTAATTCCTTAATACGAAAATAAATTTCGTACTTATTAATTCTCCAATTTATCAATTCAAATATTTTGATCTCATAATAAATATATTTATTTATTCTTACTTTATCTATTAACATCAGAAGTTGAAATTACATATCCCTAATTGGGAGAATTCTTAGTTATCACACTAGGCTTACCTAATGAAGAACGATCCACGTTGAATTTCCATGAGCCAATCGAGGGAGGGATCCAAAAGATGTTCTTTCTGCAAAGCATATCTTCTTCAAGGAATTTTGCTTTTAACCACTAGCTAACTTTGACTTTAATTAAATGACAAATCTGATCTGCAGTCAAGGAATTTTTGTTTAAAATTAAGTCATTACGTGCTAACCAGAGAAATGAAGGAATTGCAAAAAGGAGAGCATCCCAAACAATATTCTTGTTGTTTGAACAGATCTATCAACTCATATTGAGGTTAATTTTAAGGGTGTCAAAACATCGAAGAGATATCAAGTTACTTACTTGAACTCACTAAATTGAAACCAAAACAACTAAGATCTCTGGGAGCATATTATTAAAAAATATTTAATATTAGAAAAAAAAGCTATCTGACAGAAGCTGACAATTTATATTGTATTCACTAAACGATTATAGACAAACTATGAACTTGGAATGAGTTACGTTATTTGATGAAAGCTTAAAATATCTGTACTTTCTTTAAAATACAGATTTTCCCCAAATTTTTTATGTATTGTTTTTCCTCAAAGCTTAATCCCTAACTAAACAACATGACCATAAAAATTAAAGAGAAATCTTTCACTCACCTTGGTCTTCTAGCACTCACAATAACAACAGCCAAATCTCCTTTCCAGTGTATGTATGTATGAATTACAAATTGGCAGCCAAGTTTATTCTTTCTTTCTTTCTTTTTTGCACCCCAGTGTTGTTCACGCTACTCTATTTAGTTTCTTCTTCTTTTTTTTTTTGCTACCTTTAAGCTTTCCAAATAGTGAAAAGAAAAGAATTTGGAAAGGTGAAAGGTAGCAAAAAAGAATTGTGATTTTATTTAATAAAATTGGTTATTTATTTTTTTAATTAAAAATATACAAAAATATTGTTAAGTAGTTTTCAACATTTTGCAACATTTTTGTAATATGTTTGTTAAATGCTATTAACATCTCTTAACAACATTTTTAGATTAACTGTATTAGAATAAGGTAACTTGACAAATTAGTAAATACAACAAACTATGCAAATAATAACAAACTAAACAAAGTGGTGGTTTAGTTGAGGCACTTTCCATTGTAGCTAAGGCCAAAACTTCTCCTTAGCCTCATATTTTCATTGAAATAGACTCCAAAGGGGTGGCTTCTTGGATAAACAAGGTCAATGAAAGTCCGTGGAAATACAGCAACCTGCTCAACAATCTTCATAATCTTTACTCGTATGTTGGATCTATTTCCTTTGTTCATGTTTTTAGAGAGGCCAATTATCTTGCAGATCATCTTGCAAAATTAGGAGTTTTTTGAAACTCAAATTTTGAGACTTGGCTGTAATCTGTTTCGCTTTCAATAATAATAATCTCTTTAATCATAAAAAAAAACAAATCACACATTTAGTAAGACTCAAACCTGAAACCTCAATATTTTAGAGCCTTCTCCTTACCACTAAACCAAGGCCTTATTGGCAGAATAACATTTTTCCTTAATTTGAATCAAAATAACACTTTTATAAATGCTTCAACTAGACCAAGTAGACCCTTAAAACTTTATTAATTGGAGGATTTGTTTAAGTTACTACTGCAATGAAAAACATCCAAACAAATTCCAAAAAAAATCTTGCAATGCAAATTGACTTTGTTTGCTAAATCCACATGTTAATATTTGTTTATCACTTGCAAAAAAAAAAAAAGAAGATTTTAAGCAAAATATCATAACCAAAAGAAATCTCAAACTAAAATGTAGTAAAAAAACCAAATGAAAGAAATAAAATTGCGTTAAGAACAATCGTAAAATTTTTTACAATAATGATAGATATGAAAGTATTAGTTCTACTACTACTGCTACTACTACTACTCTACTACTACTACTACTACTACCACTACTACTACTATTATTATTATTATATGAGAAAGAGAAAAAAATTATGTTTATTTAATATTAAAAAATAAAATCGTGTTACTAATAATAGTAAAATTTTTAACAATTAGGCTTCATATACAAATATACCCTCCACGTTTGCTACAAAACGAAATTAAGCTCTCAACGTTTAATTGCATGAAAATTAGTTTATTAAACTTTTTTTGAATCAATTAAGTACATTTTTGTTTAATCCCTCTAATGCCATTAAGTTTTAATTGCTATGCAAGGATAATAACAGTTAAAAAATTTAACGAAAATGGACTTAATTCTATTATTTTGATACGTTTAAGTTTTAATTGCTTAAAATAAAATTTAATAGATTGATTTCCATGCAATTAAATGTTAGAGATTAATTTCATTTTGTGATAAATATTGAGGGCATATGTGGGTATTAAGCCTAACAATTATGATAGATATGAAAATTTTAGTTTTATTATTATTATTATTATTATTATTATTATTATATTGTTATTTTCTATATATATATCAACTAAGCTAAAAAAATGAGAACGAGAGTAAAATAATGTTTATTTAATATTCAAAAAATGATGAGTAAAATTAAACAAGCAAAAGAGAAAACAAAGCATGAAAAAAGAAAAACAATGGACACTATCGTGGGTAGCAAGTCTCCACACTTTTTTTTCAATATTTATCTTATGTAAAAAAAAACAATAACAAGAAAACAAAAAAAATTGTACTTGACCATTAGGTTTAAGGTCCAACATTGAATAATGGGACAAAAGAAATCAATCAATGTCACAAAGTCCGACTAAGGTTTTATAGTTTAAAAAGATATAATTCAAATTAATCTGGGACTAGATATCATAAAAAATTCAAATAATCCTGAAAAAATTATCATACTTAATTATCGAAAATATCAAACATTTTAAGGCAATCACACAAAAGTTGATTTTAATTTTGAGCTTAGATTTAAGAAAATAAAAAATTAAATAATATAAAACATATGTCATAATTCTAATTTTGTTTGAGGAGTCAAAAAATTTTAGTGACTGTGTATAGGATATTAATCATTGAATAAAACACAATTGACAAAAAAAACACTTCTAAAGATTACAAATAAAATGGAGTATCTACTACACATTTTTTTTAATTCCCCAAATAAAAAAAGAAAAAGAGAGTAACATAGAGTTTATTTAATACTATAAAAGTTGAAGAGTAAAATTAAACAAGCAAAAGAAAAAAAAAAGCATGAAAAAAGAAAAACTGTGGACACTATCGTGGATCGCTAACCTTCACGCTCTTTTCTTACGGATGGATTTGTTCAAAGGCAGAAAACTGACTATTCAAGCACAAGCAGTGTTGAATTATGATGCATGGCTGCACTCCTCTTTCCACGAATTGGACTAATTAGCTAGATGTTGTTCTCAATGTTTGACATATGCCTAATTATTGCTGCTTATAATCGAACAATTAACTAGTGAGGATAAGGTATAAATGTAGTGTCTGAAGTTTTAAACAGTTCAGATTTGCTTGATTATTTTAGGTTTGGGGATTTTTGCATGCAATTAATATAGTTATAAAATCGAAATATAAGAATTCATATTATGTTTTCTTTTTTTTTTTATACAAATCCTTGATGAAATATAGGAATTAGCTTTTACTGCTTGTAGTTTATATGATAGGTGTATATTTAGAAGAGATTCATCATTTTTTGCATCGATTTTCTTTTGTTATTAATAAAAAAAAAAGAAAAAAGTGAAAATTTTCTATTTTATAGCAAACCAAACTGAATTGACCAAAAAAATTGGTCTAGTTTATTCAGATTAGAGTGTAATTCGGTTCGGTTTTAGATTTATGTTTTCAAAAAATTCAATTCAGTTAGTGTGAAGACCATGAATTTTCGAAAATAAATAATAAATATCCGGAAAAAATTTAATTTGGATAAGTTGCAATCCAAATTAAATAAAAAATAAAAATGGAGAAATAAATTGGATATTTAGAAATCCAAACTTAAAAAAAATATATGTAATTTGATATATTTATATAATGATATTATATAAATATACTTTTAATAAATAGATATATATTTTTGCACATGAAATATATGTATATATTATATGTTTTATAAAAGCATATCTCAGCTTATGTATTTTATATATATACATATATATATATATATATATATAAATATTATGTTACGTTAAAGTGTAAAAAGTATATTTATACATGTATATATTTTGATATAAAATATGTATTTAAATACATATTATAAATAGTGTATTTATATATAATTATGATTAAATGTATAATAATTATATATATTATTAATTAATAATTATATTTATAAATATTTATTTATAAATATTAAAAAAAAAGAAAGAAAAGGGGCGGGAATCGGGATACCCGATTCCCTCCCATTTCCTCCTCTGTTGTAAACAGAGGAGAGACCCCAAGGAGAATGCCGACCCCTGTCGACCGGCCGAGCAAGAGAAGAGTGGGGCGAGGCCCTCGCTGGCAAGGGAAGAAGGAGAGGAAACCCACCAACGACGGAAAGAAGAGACAACCGAGCGAAACAAAGGAAGGAAACGGAAAGGAAAAGAGAAAAAGGAAACGACGGTGCCAGCTGATCCGGGCACCACCACCCAAACCCTGACATCGGCGGAGGTAAGGGGAAGGAAAAGAGGTGGCCGGCGGTGAAGGAGGAAGAGAAAGGTGTGACGACTGCATGACACTTTGGTCCCGTTGGATTCAAGAAGTGGCCCTCGCAGCTCACTCACTCGTATTGTCCGCTTCACGATTCTAGAGGTGGCCCCCGTCCGCAGACGTGGCACTTAAGTCCCTCACGGCTTTGTCCCAAGGGTCCTGAAGAACTCAGGATAAATCCCCTTGAGCGCATCCGTAGTGACTCGAACACTTGACTTCCTTAAATGTCAAGTCACTACTAACCATTAGGCCTAGGCTTTGTCCCAAGGGTCCTGAAAAACTCAGGATAAATTCCCTTGAGTGCGTCTACAGTGACTCGAACACTTGACTTCCTCAAATGTCAAGTCACTACTAACCATTAGGCTAGGCCTAATGGTTAGTAGTGACTTGACATTTGAGGAAGTCAAGTGTTCGAGTCACTACGGACGTGCTCAAGGGTATTTATCCTGAGTTATTCAGGACCCTTGGGACAAAGCCGTGAGGGACCTAAGTGCCACGTCTGCGAATGGGGGCCACCTCTGGAATCCCGAAGCAGACACCTCTGCAATCGCTACATGTATTTATAGGTACAAACTTGCCCATCAAAGTAAAAAACGACAGCTTAAAAAAAAAGACAAAATATAAGGTGATGCTAAGGGTGATAACACGTGTTTTTTTAAAATATTAAAAAAATAATAAATAAAATGTAATATATATTATTATTGTAAAGATGTTTAAGTTATTTGCTTTAGCTGTTAGTTTGAATAATCCTAGTTTTTAGGAAGTCCAGTAGTATTTGATTTATGTTAGGAGTCTAGTGGTGGTGATCTATTCCTCAGGAGAATCACTTGAAATTAGGACTGTTAGTCATGGGTTATTATCCACGATTTTATCTTTCAGTTGTTGCAGTATTGTATGGCTATATAAGCCAACGTATGTTTCAATAAGAGATGGCAATTTCTCCTAGAAATTTATCTTGCATTTGTTTTCTATCCTCAGTTTAAATTAACATTTGGTATTGTCATAACGTATTAAGTTTCAGAAAACCTAATAGCTAGACACTAAAATCAAAGGAGTCGCCACCAACCATTCTACCTAGGTGTGATTGGTCACCTATTCAAACTATGGATAAGGACTGGTCTACATCTCAAATTTAGGGTTCGGGAGTACGATTACGTGTGAGGAAGGATTAGCACCCTCACAATGCCCATCCTAGAATGGTACCAACTAATTTTAGGTTATCTCATATTTGTCTTAGTTAGTCTTAAGTTCAATAATTAAATATTGAAAAATATTTCTAAGCATCCTCCATTAAGCTGGTGGGATAACTTAAAAAATTCTTCTCACCTCAAGAGTATTCAAGTAGTACTATATGACTTGCTTGAAGAGGCTCCATCGTCGGATTCATTTTAATGTTTTATGACATATTCTAATTTTGACTCCTATCTAATTCGTTCTTGCTATCTTATTATTTTTATTATTTCTATTTTTACTAATGCTTAATTTTATTAATTTATTTTATTAGAGAATGAATATGAATTATTTTTCTCAAAAAATTCCTTTTAGATCTTCCATTAAGCTGGTCAGATCTTGAAAGAAATCGCTTGACCTAAAGATTCCCAAAGTATTACTTAAGTGTAATCTCTTTTGGAATCTTATCATCGGAATAATTAATAGTCAATCTCAATAATAATTATTAACTATTATCATCCTATTTTATCATTTATTTATCATTATTATTATTTATTATTGTTATTGAATTATTAATATTTCTTTATATTTATTATTTTATCTTTGTAATTAATTATTTTAATTTTAGTTTTTAATACATTTTATTTTATTTTTTGACCGAATATAAATCACTTGTTATCGAAAACCCTCTTTAGACCATCCATTAAGCTGGCGAGGCCTTGAGAGAATTTTTTTTAACCTAGAAATGTTCAAGAAAATCACTTAAGCGTAATTCTCTTGATATTTCATCATTAGAGTAATTCATATTCATATTCATTATTATTTTAATATCTAATTCTAATTATTTTATTTATTTCCTCCCTTATTCTGTTATTTGCTATTACTATTTTTATTATATTATTACTAATCGTTGACATCTTTTCTAATTAATTATTTTTATTGTTATTTTATAATAAACTTAATTTATTATATATATATATTTAAAAATGAATATGAATTATTTCTTATAAAAAATCCTATTTAGACCCTCCATTAAGCTGGTGAGGCCTTGGATAGAATTCTTTTACCTCAAGATCTCTAAAAGTACCACTTAAGCGCAGTCCCTTAAGAGTTCCATCGTCGGAAAATTTGTATTTATTTTCAGAATCAATTTATTTTTTATTTTAATTTAAAGAACATCTTATAAATTTTATAATTTAATCTTCTACCAATAATTTAATTTTTGATTCTAAATCTAGAATAAAATGAATAAAACATAAATTGATAAAATAAACTAATTACAATGAATATTCCATATATTAAACAAAACTTTTAGATTTAAGTAACACTAATTATAAGGGCTTTTATAATTACCCTAAAACATAATTCATATTTCAACTAATCTAGCCTTTAACAATACCAAAGTATCATATCATGATTAGAAAAAAATAAATAAAATATTAACGGAGGATCCAAACCCACGTCAAAACACAAGAGGATTTAAAAACATGCTAAACAAATATAACTTTTACACTAACTAGTCAATAAAACAAGTCTAAAAATATGCAAAGCAATGATTAAAAAAAATAAAAAAAATGGAAAAGAACACATACCTACCTACTGACGGGAATGCTACTTTTTCTTTTTTTTTTTTGTATTTTATTCCTACTTTCCTTTATGATTGCAAGTAGCAGGATTCGGTCTTGCTTCTCTTTACTTCAGAACAAAAGCAGCAACAGAACAGGGGAAGGCGATGAAGCGTGATGGCAAGTCGCAACAGGAATAAGGGTGCAGTGGTGCGACGAGGACAGAGTCTAGATGATAAGGATGACGCGGCAGCTTCTGCAAGCAAAGGGAATAGCAACGACAAGTGATGGAGCAGCAGAGCGGGACAGTAGCAGCCTCCAGAAATTGCGATCTTCACAACACGGGCAGCCAGTAACGGTGCGGGAAGCGGTGTTGAGGCCAGTCACGGTGGGGATTGGTGGTTTAGATATGGCAGAAAAGGCTTCTTCAGCTTTCTTTCTTTATGCTTCCCGTTCTTTCTCCCCCTGTTTTGGTTGAACAGTCGGGTTTTTATAGGAGGAGCATGCTTGGCTGGTATAGATGGGATCAGAATGGGTCAATGCTCATGGGGAAGAGACGCTGAGCAGTGGCTGGCATCAATGCTCATGGGAAAGGGGTACTGAGCAGTGGTTGGCGTCAATGCTCATGGGAAAGGGGAATTGAGCAGTGGCTGGTGTCAATGCTCATGGGAAAGGGATCGGCCATGGATATGGGGAACAGTAACCCATTGAAAGTTGGTCAGATAAAATTAAGTAAAGGTAAAAATAAAAGTAAAATTAAAAATAAAGAAAATTAAAATAAAATAGAAAAGTAAAATGATACAAGCAGGCCTTTGGGCCCTGAAAGAATCAGGATTTTAAAATATCAAATGAACTCATTCAACTGGGCTTTTCAAACTTAATAGCCCAATTCTCGGTGTTTGGATAAACTTTGTAACACAGAATTTATCTCTTAAATCAAATTGTTCAAGTTATATTGGATTCCAACAAATTTATTCAGTTCATTTTAGAGAACAAGATTAGGCTATCAATCTCGAGCCTAACAGTTCAATTTTTTTAAATTAAAAATAAATAAATAAATCCAAATCCATTTGTTGACCCGGACAAAATTGAGTGTCTACAGTTGCCCCTCTTTGCACATTGCTGAGAATCAGGAATTGGGCAAAGACAATAGACTACAATTTTGTCCGGCTCTTGACCTACTTCTCTTTTGTTGATTAATTTTCCCCTTTTTTTTTGGCGAAATATTCTTGAATTTTTGAAAATTTTTATTTTAAAAAAAAAGGCTCCTTCGATCAACAAGGCCCTAAAAATCTCGTCTTAAAAACATTCCTTTGACTAGGGAGGCCCTAAAACTTTAAAAATTCTCATCTTGAAAAGTGCTCCTCCAACGAGGGAGGCCTTGAAACTTTAAAATTCTCATATTGAAAGGTGCTCCTCCGACCAGGGAGACCCTAAAACTTTAAAAATTCTCATCTTGAAATGTACTCCTCCAACGAGGGAGGCCCTAAAACTTTAAAAATTCTCATCTTCAAAAGTGCTCCTCCGACTAGGGAGGCCCTGAAACTTTAAAAATTCTCATCTTCAAAAGTGCTCCTCCGACCAGGGAGGCCCTGAAACTTAAAAAAAAAAAATTCTCATCTTGAAATGTGCTCCTCCGACGAGGGAGGCCATGAAACTTAAAAATTATCATCTTAAAAAGTGCTCCTCCGACCAGGGAGGCCCTGAAACTTTAAAATTATCATCTTAAAAATGCTCCTCCAACCAGGGAGGCCTTGAAACTTTAAAAATTCTCGTCTTGAAAAGTGCTCCTCCGACCAGGGAGGCCCTGAAACTTAAAAAAAGAAAAAAGAAAAAATTCACATCTCATATAGTACTCTGAGGTTTTAAAGGTTTGACCGGATTAAAAATATTCTATCTGTTTATTTCTTTATCATTGTTCCTTCTTTTCTTTCTTCTTTCTCTCTTTTTCTAAATGGATGAAATGCATGCAAAAAAAAATATTTTCATCTTAATTGTGACAATAAAGGTTTCCAAAATCACCCATTTTCCTTTTCTTCTTTCTCCTTTTTCGAATTGTTCGTGTTTTAAAGAAAACGATGGATTTCCGTCAATTCAAACCTTTATCTGAGCTTCGAATCACTGTTTTTTTTTATATATACTTCTATTATCTTCCTCTTTCTTTTATTTTCTTTTCCTTTTTGAGTAATGCAAGGATTTTCTTCTTTTAGTCACTGTATTTTCAATCATTTATAAGTCATCATTCTAGAATTATGATTCACAAAATGCACGTCTCATATTTCCTCAATTCGAAATAAGAAGGTAAAATGAAGGTAAGTACAAAATGACAATCTGGGAGTTTGAACAAAGGATAACTGTTTAAATAGGAAGCAAATATCTCAGTGATAAACATTTTGACAATTCTGATCAAATTAACCCATATTTCTTTTTCGCAGAACCTGCTCCACCGATTTATCTGATCTAGTAGAGTTCATCAGACTGAATATTTGCCCCATATACCATGAATTTCTCAATGCCGATCCATTCTTATTCCTAAGCCGCCCTTTTAGGTTTTCGACCTAGGTATACTCCATTGATTTAAACCACCTTTTCAGGTTTTCAATTTGAATCCTTTTTCTCTTTTCTTTTTTTCTTTTTCTTTTTTTTTGTCTTTTTTTTCTTCTCTTTTTTTTAAGCATAATATTTCTTCACAGCATCTGAGTTGACTGGATTTGGCAAGTCATCACCATCCATGTTTGCCAACATTAATGCGCCCCCAGAGAAAGATCTCTTCACCACATATGGGCCCTCCCAATTTGGTGCCCATTTTCCACGACTATCTGGTTGGTTTGGGAGAATTTTCTTTAAAACCAAATCCCCTTCTCGAAATCGCCTAAGCCGAACTTTTTTATCATGTGCTCTCATCATCCTCTTTTGATATAATTGGCCATGACAGAGTGCCGCTAACCTCTTCTCCTCAATAAGATTAAGCTGTTCATAGCGCACTTGCACCCACTCTGCTTCTTTTAACCGCGTCTCCATTAAGATTCTTAAAGATGGGATTTCTACCTCAATTGGTAACACAGCCTCCATCCCATATACTAGCGAGAATGGAGTGGCCCCAGTAGAAGTACGCATTGAGGTTCTATAGGCATGTAAGGCAAATGGCAACTTTTCATGCCAATCTTTATAGGTCTCTACCATCTTCTCTACTATCCTTTTGATGTTTTTGTTAGCAGCTTCCACTGCCCCATTCATCTTTGGACGATATCGTGCCGAATTGTGATGCTTGATTTTGAATTGGGCACAAACTCCTTCTATCATCCTGTTGTTCAAGTTGCAAGCATTGTCCGAAATGATCCTCCCAGGAAGCCCATATCGACATATGATTTCCCTTTTTATAAACTTGCACACTACTGCTCGCGTTACACTAGCATATGATGCTGCTTCAACCCATTTGGTAAAATAATCAATCATTACGAAGATGAATCGATGTCCATTTGAAGCCTTTGGGGTGATGGGCCCTATTACATCCATGCCCCACATAGAGAAAGGCCATGGAGGTGCTAAGACATGAAGAGCATTTGGCGGGGCATGAATTTTATCAGCGTAGATTTGACACTTATGGCATTTTCGGACATAATTAATACAATCACTTTCCATTGTCGACCAATAGTAACCTGCCCTCATAATTTGTCTTGCCATCATGTGACCACTAGCATGTGCTCCACAAGATCCTTCATGTACTTCTTCTAGTATCTGCTTGGATTCCGCTGTATTCACGCACCTTAGAAGCACATGATCCCAATTTTTCTTGTACAAAACTTCTCCATCTAGAAAGAATCCTGCAGCCAGCCTCCTAATGATTCTTTTATCATTCTCTGATGCGTGTCCTGGGTATTGTTGATTCTTGATGTATTGCCAGATATCATGATACCAAGGCCTCCCATCAGCTTCTTCTTCGATACTAGCACAGTATGCTGGTGAACTCTTCATTTCCAACTTTATCGATTGAATTTCAGCATTAGTATCTAATTTGAACATGGTAGCTAAAGTAGCTAACGCATCTGCCATCTGGTTTTCCTCTCGAGGAAGATGTTCAAATTGGATACTTTTGAATTGATTAATCAAACCAACCATGTACTTCTGATATTGGACTAACTTTGGATCCCTTGTCTCCCATTCTCCTCGTAGCTGATAGATGACCAGAGCTGAATCTCCGTACACCTTTAACACATCAATCTTCCTTTCAATAGCGGCTTGTAAGCCCATAACACATGCTTCATATTCAGCCACATTGTTTGTACATCTAAAATCCAACCTTGCTGTGATCGGATGATGGCTTCCTCCTGGGGCTATTAGGACCACCCCTATTCCATGTCCCAAAGCATTAGATGCCCCATCGAAGAACATCTTCCATGATTTTTCAGTAGGCTCCTCTTCTACTTGGAACACAGCCATTAAATTCTCATCTGGAAAATCAAGCTTCATGGGTATATAATCATCTGCGACACGGTCTGCCAAAAACTCAGCGATCACACTCCCTTTTATGGACTTCTGAGATACATAAACAATATCGTATTCTGAGAGCATAACCTGCCACCTTGCAATTCTCCCAGATAGAGATGGCTTCTCAAAGAGATACTTCAATGGGTCGAGCCTAGCAACCAGCCAAGTTGAATGATATAACATATATTGTCTAAGCCTGTGAGCTGCCCAAGTCAAAGCGCAACACATCTTTTCTAACTGAGAATACTTGGCTTCATAATCAGTAAACTTCTTACTCAAGTAGTAGATGGCTTGTTCTTTCCTACCTGTCTCATCTCGTTGTCCCAATACGCATCCCATTGAATTCTCGCAAACTGTCATGTAGAGAATCAAGGGTTTACCAGGAACCGGTGGAACTAATATTGGAGGGTTTGATAAATACTTTTTCACTTGATCGAAAGCCTTTTGGCACTCCTCAGTTCATTCTCCTTGGTCATGCTTACGGAGAAGCTTAAAGATGGGATCACATTTGAAAGTGAGCTGAGAAATAAAACGAGATATGTAATTCAACCTCCCTAAGAAACCCCTCACTTCTTTTGCTGTCCGTGGAGGTGATAAGTCTTGAATAGCACGTATCTTATCAGGATCGATTTCTATGCCCTTTTCACTAACGACAAAGCCTAGCAATTTCCCTGATTTTACCCCAAATGTGCATTTGGCTGGATTTAATTTCAACTGATACTTTCTTAATCTCTCAAATAACTTTTTAAGGTTAGCCACATGATCTTCCCTTTCATGAGACTTTGCGATCATATCATCTACATACACCTCAATTTCTTTATGCATCATATCATGAAAAAGGGTCACCATCGCTCTTTGATAAGTAGCTCCCGCATTTTTCAGACCAAAAGGCATCACCTTATAGCAGAATGTCCCCCATAACGTCACAAAAGTAGTCTTCTCCATATCCTCGCGAGCCATTTTAATTTGATTATAGCCCGAAAAACCATCCATGAATGAAAACATGGAGTTCTTTGCAGTATTATCCACAAGAGTATCAATGTGCGGAAGTGGAAAGTTATCCTTCGGGCTTGCCCTGTTTAAATCTCTATAATCCACACAAATTCGTACTTTTCCATCCTTCTTAGGGACTGGGACTATGTTTGCTACCCATTCTGGGTATTTGGCTACTTCTAGAAAGCCTGCATCAAATTGCTTTTTTACTTCTTCTTTAATCTTCAATAGCATCTGAGGTTTCAAGCGTCTTAACTTCTGCTTCACTGGCTTGCATTCTGGCTTTAAAGGCAGCTTGTGTTCCACGATGTCAGTGTCAAGTCCGGGCATATCTTGGTACGACCAAGCAAACACGTCTGCATACTCATGAAGTAACTCTTCCAACCTTTTCCTTTCATCAGGTGTCAATGACGTACCAATTTTGATCTCCTTTCTATTGTCTAAATCTCCCAAATTGATCGTTTCAGTACTTTCCCGATAGGGCTCAATTAACTTATTTTCTTCTTCCGCTAATCTCACTAAATCATGAGGTATAGTATCATCTTTTGAAACTTCCACATTATCAGATTCATCGATTTGAGCAATGTTTTCGAAATTGATTTCTGGGGCATTCTCATTATTATCATGATGTTTATTATTGAGATACCTGAAATAGGGGTGGAAAAAAATGTAGGTATTTGGTATTGACAAGCAATGAATGAGAACCAATCAAATGAGGAAAACAGATTTGCATTTCATTAATCATTTTTCAAAAGTTGACCCATACATGTGAAATACATTTAGTACCCTTGGGGTTAAATACAAAAGCTTCAACTTGCATTTTCAAAAAGAAAAGAAAATAAAACATAAACAAGTGACTCCTTACTTTGAAAGAAAGACCACGGGGAACTCCACGATCTCCCAATTCTTCAACTCTGCGCCTAGAGGAGTTGGGTACACAAATCGACTAGCCTTTTGATCTTCTGAAGTGTCTACACCAACCATGCAAACTAACTGATCAGAAAAGACTTCCCCAAAATGTTTTATGAGCTCTTCCACTTCATTCCCCATTGAGTCTGAGTGGATGCACCTACCAGAATGAAATGAATCATAGAGATAGGGAATGGCCAATTTTTCAGAACCAAATTCATGCCCTTTTAGCCTTGCTATTCGTTTCTCTTTCTTTTCTTCCATCATCTTTATCCTATCCTTCCGGGTCGGCTCATATCCTAGCCCAAATCTGTCTTTATTTTCTCGAATGAACGGTGGCTTCTTAATCCCTTGTAAGTTTCTTCCTAATCCAACCCCAGGATGCCAACCTTTATTTATTGTTTGCCTTATCACCATTTTTGTGGCTGCTGATAGACAAGGAGTGTACAACTTAGACCCTTCACCTACATAAGTTGCATTGACAAATTCAAAGGATCGGTACGAGCAGTCCAACACATCCTCCGTTGCTTCGACATATGGGGCATTGGGAGATTGTGTGACAAAAATGTCTTCTTCCCCCGCGATAGAGACTTGTTGATTTTCTAAGAAGAATTTCACCTTTTGATGAAGAGTAGATGGGACCGCTCCTGCCATGTGAATCCATGGTCTCCCCAATAGGCAGCTATATGAAGGCGTGATATCCATGACTTGGAACTGTATATTGAAGGTGCCTGGACCAATTTGTATTGGTATTTCTATATCGCCGATCACATCTAGACGAGCCCCGTCGAAGGCCTTGACTACCATATTGCTATTCTTCATGTGCGATTGGTCCACGGGCAACCTTAACAATGTGGACATGGGCATTACATTAACACTATGTTTGGATAAACATTAGTAAAGGAAAGGAATGGAAAGGAAACGAATGCAAACTAAAGGAAAGGAGAGGAAAAGAAAGGGTACATGTACCCCTTGTTTGGATAACTAAAATTAATAAAGGAAAGGAAAGGAAAGTAATCCTAACAATCCTTGTTTGGTTAAACAATGGAAAAGAAAGGAAATGATTTATTGTAATGCTTTTTTTCCAATTATAACCCTTTTTGTTTTAAATTTTATAAAATAATAAGGTTAAATTTGATATTCTACATGTTAAAATTTTTTTCAAGTTTCCTTTCCTTCCTCTTTACCCCAAATTGGGGTTTTAAAAAAATTGAGTAACTCAAGGGAAAGCAAGGGGTGCTCAGTCCCCCTCTCTTTCCTTTCCCTTACTAAAAAATCTTCCCAAACAAAGGAAAGGTTTACAACCTTCCTTTGTTTTACTTTCCTTTCCTTTCTTTTCCCTTCCCCACCCTCAATCCAAACATAGGCTAAGAGCAGAGCCGTTATCGATAAGAACATTGCTGATTATATGACTCTTGCACCTGGTCGTAATATGAAGGGCCTTAGTGCTACCACGCCCATCTGCGGGGATCTCATCATCGCTAAAAGATATGTAATTTGGAGCCATCAATTTTCCCACCAAATGATCGATACTATCTACTGATATATCATGATCCACATACGACTGGTTTAATACTTTCAACAAAGCATTTCGATGTGATTCAGAATTCAAGAGTAGTGATAAAATTGAAATTCGTGCTGGCATCTTGTTTAGCTGTTCAACCACACTATATTCACTATGTTTGATCAGCTTCAAAAATTCACATGCATCCTTTTCTGTTACAGGCTTTTGATACTCATCATCTTGCACATCAACTGGATTAGCCTTGTCCCCTTCAACAATATCTTCTTTAGCCTTCTTCTTCCTAGCCTTTCCTAACATCTCAGGAGTGTAACAACGTCCACTTCGTGTCATTCCCCCAACCCCTGTGATATTTGCGGCATCAGAGCTGCTTGAAGATGACTCCTTTTCGCCTATATTCACCACATCACAATCATAATTCCACGGTACTGCTTTGTCATCTTTATATGGAAATGGAGTGGGAACTCTGACTATGAGAGGAGTTGGTTTTGCACTCACAGGACCGCAGTTCTGGCCAACAAAAACTGTCAACGGCTTTGGTTTTGACTTATCATCAATCATATTAACTGTATTCTCTTCTTCTCCCTCCCAAAACTCAATTTGGGACGAATTCATTAATTCTTGTAGTTTGCAATGAAAACTCTTGCACATTTGGATAGAATGTCCTCTGGCACCATTGTGGTACTTGCAGATCAAGCTAGGGTCGTAGAGATCTTGACAAATGTTTGGAGTCGGAGTTATCGGTGCAACATATCTGCTTTTACCACTGCATCAAAAACCCAACCCAACAGAGTTTTTACTTTAGCAACAAACCTTTTGATACACCTCTTTCTTTCTTCACTCACCGCATTAATTGTTGCTTCACCATGGTTTAGCAACGGGTTCCCATTTATAGCTGATTCTCCCTTGGCTTCAAAGCTTAAAAGTCCTGCTCTTATCAATCCTTGCACCTTATACTTCAACCCTAAGCAGTTTTCTATGGAGTGACCCACATTATCATTGTGGTATGCACACTTAGCATTCGGGTCATACCACTTGGGATAAGGAGGCCTTAGGGGTTCTATGTATACGGGTGCAATCAGGCGATTTTGAAGTAAACGAGGATACAACTCTGTGTAAGTCATTGGGATTGGTCCAATCGGTGTTCTTTCTTGGTTATTACGTACCCCTTTTTGATTATTCCCTTGGTTTATGGTTGGAGTGGTAGGCTGAATCGGCACGGGAGATTGTGGACGGAAAGTAGGCTGTACATTTGTTCGAGGATTTGATTGATATGGATAAGGTGAGACATAATTGACAACAGGTGAGTACAATTGATTTGGGACATAGGGACGATGGTGGGTATGACCTCCATAAGATACTGCCTGGACATCTCCCTCTTTCTTCTTAGGGAGCCCACTCCTCTTCGCCTCTGTGACCTCAATCCTACCATTTTTATGGCATTTTCTATAATTTCTCCAGAAAGCACCATGTCAGCAAAGTTCTTACTGACGTTTCCAATCATTTTTTCATAATAAGGGGCTTTGAGAGTGTTCAAGAATAAAATCGTCAACTCTTTCTCTATCAAAGGAGGTTGAACTTCGGCAGCTATGTCTCTCCACCTCTGAGCGTATTCTTTGAAAGTCTCATTATTCCTTTTTTCCATGCTCTGGAGGGAAATGCGATCCGGTGCCATATCAGTTACATGGCGATATTGAGCAATGAATGCCCTTGCTAAGTCCTTCCAAGAGTGGATACGATTTCTATCTAGTTGAACGTACCACCTAGCAGTTGACCCTATAAGACTGTCTTGGAAGCAATGAATTAACAACTTTTCATTACGGGCATAGCCTGCCATCTTCTTGCAAAACATTGTGATATGGGCCGATGGGCATTTAGTTCCATCATACTTTTCAAATTCAGGAACTTTGAATTTCGACGGTAATACCAAATCCGGAACCAAACTCAACTCCTCTACATCAAAGCTTCCATAAATATCAGTTCCTTCAATAGCCCTTAACCTCTCTTCTAGCATATCGTACTTATGTTGTATACCCAGGCTAGTATTTGGTTCAACCACTTCTCTTCTCAAATTTTCTTGTTCAGCAGGGTCATCCAAATTCGGAATAAATATGGGGTCAATAGGGCATGACCCTACTTTAGTACTAGGTTGGCCTTGGTGAGGTTGTGGATTCATGGCACGAATTGGTTCTCTCGTTGGGGATGCTACTTGGCGAGGAATTCTCTGAGATGTTTGGGCATAAGGGGGAGTATATCCTGGTGGGTATGTTGGGTCTTCCCCTTGAGGTTCTTCCCTCGCATTGATATCCTGAGTGACTCCTTTTCCTTTTGCCATGCTCATCATTAGTTCCATCATTTTAGCCATTTGTTCTCGAGACTCTTCTTGGACCCTTACGATTTCTTGCTGTACCCTTTCCATTCTTTCCATCCGTGCTAATTGTTCATCTTCCATTGCTTTAGCTTGCAAACGAGTACGATAGGGATGATTTGGAGGGGCTATCGTGTACCTTTTATATCATAATTAAGATAAAAATTATTTTCATGCAATACCCCCTTAAAAAAAATTAAAAAAAACTTTAATAAAATGATTATTTCATAAAAATATGAAAAAGAAACACTTATTCGATAACAACCATTTGATAACATTGAAACTTCATTACATCCATGAAGAAAACCTAAGGCTTCCACCTAAGCCTCTTAATCATATTATAATGGCTCTGCACTTCCTCTAGCAGCTGATGCAGACTCTCTCCATGATCCGTAATTGGATTGATCCCTGGTTTCAATTCGTTTATCCAATCTTCAATCTCTCTTGCTCTACGGGCAATGAAATCAACTCGATCGAACATAGTCAATAGGAGTTGCGAATCCCGTGCTTTCCTTAACATGGTGTTTTCGCTTCTTAAGGTGTTCATTTCAGTTGCCACATCTTTTAAGTCCTGCCAATACCCTTGAGCTCTGGTGAGTGCACCTCGTAATTGCACTTGCATGCGTATGATCTCCCTTTGAAGTTCTTCATATTTTAGCTCCCTTTTTTGTGCTTCCTCCTTAAGTTGCTCATTTTCTTTCTTCAGTCGGCTGCTCTCAGACCTCAAAAGCTTTTTCTTCAAATCACTAATCTGATCATTCAACGCATTCTTTTCTTGATGAAACCTCAAACAAGCTTTCTCTTGACATGCTAATTTTTCTTCCATTTCCACTTTCAATATCTTGTTGTCATATTCCAACTTCTTGTTTTCTTCTTCAAGCCTCCTTCTAGCAATCTCTAAGTCTATCTTGGGGTCTCGTGCAATCATTTCTGAAGGAACCTCATGATCTTCTGGTGGGAGCTTGATATCTTTGACTCTTCTTGCGTGCCACACTGAGTACTCTGGAGTTACCTTTTCGATGAAGATTCCTTGGTTCACCCTAAGGGTGGTTTTCCATGCTTTGACATCTTCCTCTATCTTCTTCAAAGTTCCTTCTTCAGTATAAGCATATTCCCGCTGATTAAGGCCATAAGTCATCGGGATGAACTGCTCATAACCAAGTTGCCTACGCACCATGAGAGGGGCATATGTAATAGTTCCCCATACGCCTAAAAGGATTACCCATGATTGGCCTCCACAACTGTATAACATCGACTCCCGCGACATCTATGGTGCTACCCAAACTACATCTTGGTGAGTGATCTTTCGTAGAAACGACACCCATTCCCCTTTTGTCTTAGGCTTAGGCCATTTACTTGCACAGAACTCCCTTATAGGAATTTTACTACTAAGAAAGGCAGGCCGAAATTCAGGTTTCTCACATTGGAAATGGCTTTTCATCCAAATATACAACAATGGCAAGCATCCTATGTAACGTCCTTCCCCGGTTCGACGACAGTAGTTTAAGGACATAATTGTCTCGGCCAAGATGGCCGGAACCACAACCACTTCATGATCAATTTGCTCAATGAAATCCACCAAGGCGACCTCGATGTATTGTAAGGACTTGGGGAAGATAACCAACCCATATATTGCCAAAGCCATTATTTTTATGCCATAGTCGTCTTCTCAATGTTTGTTGAGGCAACTTAGCAAAAACTCTGAAGATATATAAGAACATTTTCCTTTATTCTTTATCTGACGATCAATCTCCTGCACGTCAGTACATGTCATGATGGCTAATTTCTTGCGATAACTCACTTTCTTCCTTCGCCAATAAATCTTATCAGACTCTTCAGGGTCAAATCGGAGCAAGACTGAATATTCTTCTATGGTAGGCACCATGTCTACCTCATTAAACACAAAGGACCTATATGAGGGATCCCAAAAGTGTATCATGGCTCTAATTAGGTTCATGTCCACGGGTACAGTCATAAGTCGTGCTATATCCCCGTATTTCTCCTGAAAGGCCTCTCTCCTGGTTCCATCCCAACCTTTCCAAATACTAAGCAATTCACCAAATTCATTTTGCTTGAGATCGATATGAACCTTTTCCGGAAGTTCTGAGACGTAGCCTATGGGTAGACAATCACCATTCTTGTGTTGTTCCTCTTCAGACATAGCTTTCACTTTAACTGATGACTCATAGACCAAGGGCTTGGTTTGAGATGTCTTCTCCATGGATGTAATGAGTCCTAACCCTATCATCAATTGTTATGAGATGAAAACATGGTGATGCAGTAAAAAGAGATAAAGAAGAAAGTTTTATAATAAGGTTTGTTCCTTCATGTGTCCTACAATTGGTTTTTCTTTATAGTTGACCTGGTTCTATCTTAAGTTGGGCTTCTTAAATTTGCTTTACATGCAAGGCTTGAAAAATTTGAAGTTCTAAAGGTTCTCAAACTGCTCCTCACTGTCGTCCATATGGACTAGTAAGGCACCCAATCCTCACCCATTACAGGTTACAAACGGAAAGGTTCAATTTGAGTGGGAGTATTTCGCTAGCCATTGCGGAGGTATTACCTCACGAGAGAGTAGGTACTATACTCCCTCCTAGAAGGGATAAAGCCCGGGTCGAGGGCTAATGCATGTAGTGTAAGTGATATGTGTGCATGAAGGAACAATTTTTATTATTGTCAAGAAATTAATATCCCTAAGATAAACATAAGATAACCTAAAACTATCTGTTGGCCTAACTCTCACCTTCCCTAGTGGAGTCGCCAGTCTGTCATAACGTATTAAGTTTCAGAAAACCTAATAGCTAGACACTAAAATCAAAGGAGTCGCCACCAACCATTCTACCTAGGTGTGATTGGTCACCTATTCAAACTATGGATAAGGATTGGTCTACATCTCAAATTTAGGGTTCGGGAGTACGATTACGTGTGAGGAAGGATTAGCACCCTCACAACGCCCATCCTGGAATGGTACCAACTAATTTTAGGTTATCTCCAAATTTGTTTTAGTTAGTCTTAAGTTCAATAATTAAATATTGAAAAATATTTCTAAGCATCCTCCATTAAGCTGGTGGGATAACTTAAAAAATTCTTCTCACCTCAAGAGTATTCAAGTAGTACTATATGACTTGCTTGAAGAGGCTCCGTCGTCGGATTCATTTTAATGTTTTATGAAATATTCTAATTTTGACTCCTATCTAATTCGTTCTTGCTATCTTATTATTTTTATTATTTCTATTTTTATTAATGCTTACTTTTATTAATTTATTTTATTAGAGAATGAATATGAATTATTTTTCTCAAAAAATTCCTTTTAGATCTTCCATTAAGCTGGTCAGATCTTGAAAGAAATCGCTTGACCTAAAGATTCCCAAAGTATTACTTAAGTGTAATCTCTTTTGGAATCTTATCATCGGAATAATTAATAGTCAATCTCAATAATAATTATTAACTATTATCATCCTATTTTATCATTTATTTATCATTATTATTATTTATTATTGTTATTGAATTATTAATATTTCTTTATATTTATTATTTTATCTTTGTAATTAATTATTTTAATTTTAGTTTTTAATACATTTTATTTTATTTTTAGACCGAATATAAATCACTTGTTATCGAAAACCCTCTTTAGACCATCCATTAAGCTAGCGAGGCCTTGAGAGAATTTTTTTTAACCTAGAAATGTTCAAGAAAATCACTTAAGCGTAATTCTCTTGATATTTCATCATTAGAGTAATTCATATTCATATTCATTATTATTTTAATATCTAATTCTAATTATTTTATTTATTTCCTCCCTTATTCTGTTATTTGCTATTACTATTTTTATTATATTATTACTAATCGTTGACATCTTTTCTAATTAATTATTTTTATTGTTATTTTATAATAAACTTAATTTATTATATATATATATATATATTTAAAAATGAATATGAATTATTTCTTATAAAAAATCCTATTTAGACCCTCCATTAAGCTGGTGAGGCCTTGGATAGAATTCTTTTACCTCAAGATCTCTAAAAGTACCACTTAAGCGCAGTCCCTTAAGAGTTCTATCGTCGGAAAATTTGTATTTATTTTCAGAATCAATTTATTTTTTATTTTAATTTAAAGAACATCTTATAAATTTTATAATTTAATCTTCTACCAATAATTTAATTTTTGATTCTAAATCTAGAATAAAATGAATAAAACATAAATTGATAAAATAAACTAATTACAATGAATATTCCATATATTAAACAAAACTTTTAGATTTAAGTAACACTAATTATAAGGGCTTTTATAATTACCCTAAAACATAATTCATATTTCAACTAATCTAGCCTTTAACAATACCAAAGTATCATATCATGATTAGAAAAAAATAAATAAAATATTAACGGAGGATCCAAACCCACGTCAAAACACAAGAGGATTTAAAAACATGCTAAACAAATATAACTTTTACACTAACTAGTCAATAAAACAAGTCTAAAAATATGCAAAGCAATGATTAAAAAAAATAAAAAAAAATGGAAAAGAACACATACCTACCTACTGACGGGAATGCTACTTTTTCTTTTTTTTTTTGAATTTTATTCCTACTTTCCTTTATGATTGCAAGTAGCAGGATTCGGTCTTGCTTCTCTTTACTTCAGAACAAAAGCAGCAACAGAATAGGGGAAGGCGATGAAGCGTGATGGCAAGTCGCAACAGGAATAGGGGTGCAGTGGTGCGACGAGGACAGAGTCTAGATGATAAGGATGACGCGGCAGCTTCTGCAAGCAAAGGGAATAGCAACGACAAGTGATGGAGCAGCAGAGCGGGACAGCAGCAGCCTCCAGAAATTGCGATCTTCACAACACGGGCAGCCAGTAACGGTGCGGGAAGCGGTGTTGAGGCCAGTCACGGTGGGGATTGGTGGTTTAGATATGGCAGAAAAGGTTTCTTCAGCTTTCTTTCTTTATGCTTCCCGTTCTTTCTCCCCCCGTTTTGGTTGAACAGTCGGGTTTTTATAGGAGGAGCATGCTTGGCTGGTATAGATGGGATCAGAATGGGTCAATGCTCATGGGGAAGAGACGCTGAGCAGTGGCTGGCATCAATGCTCATGGGAAAGGGGTACTGAGCAGTGGTTGGCGTCAATGCTCATGGGAAAGGGGAATTGAGCAGTGGCTGGTGTCAATGCTCATGGGGAAGGGATCGGCCATGGATATGGGGAACAGTAACCCATTGAAAGTTGGTCAGATAAAATTAAGTAAAGGTAAAAATAAAAGTAAAATTAAAAATAAAGAAAATTAAAATAAAATAGAAAAGTAAAATGATACAAGCAGGCCTTTGGGCCTTGAAAGAATCAGGATTTTAAAATATCAAATGAACTCATTCAACTGGGCTTTTCAAACTTAATAGCCCAATTCTCGGTGTTTGGATAAACTTTGTAACACAAAATTTATCTCTTAAATCAAATTGTTCAAGTTATATTGGATTCCAACAAATTTATTTAGTTCATTTTAGAGAACAAGATTAGGCTATCAATCTCGAGCCTAACAATTCAATTTTTTTAAATTAAAAAAAAAATAAATCCAAATCTATTTGTTGACCCGGACAAAATTGAGTGTCTACAGGTATCAGAGCAAGCAATCCTGTAGGACCTGATTATCAAAAGCTGTAGCCTTCCTAACAAGTCACACGCATTATGGCAGCAAAAAGAGGCAACTTTGTCCAACCAGCCATACCTCGTTTTGATGGTAACTATGACCATTGGTGCATGCTGATGGAGAACTTCTTGAGATCCAAGGAGTACTAGAGTCTTGTGGAGCATGGTATCACTAAATATCCTGTTAACACCCCTTTGTTAGAAGCATAGCAAAAAGCATTCGAGGACCAGAAACTGAAGGACATGAAGATTAAGAACTACTTGTATCAATCTATTGATCGAGCAGTCCTTGAAACTATCCTAAACAAGGATACTGCAAAGGATATCTGGGAGTCCATGAAGAAGAAATATCAAGGTACTGCTAGAGTCAAGCGTGCTCAGTTACAAGCTCTTCGCAAAGAGTTTGAGATGTTGCACATGAAGATGGGAGAGACGGTCAATGATTACTTTGCTAGAGTTCTAACAGTAGCCAATAAGATGCAGATTCAAGGAGAAAAATTGGAAGATGTGAAGGTGATAGAGAAAATTCTACCATCGATGACGTCCAAGTACGATTATGTGGTCTGTTCTATTGAGGAATCGAATGACATTGATGCCCTCTCAATTGATGAACTTCAAAGTAGTTTGTTGGTTCATGAGCAATGGATGACCAGTCACGTGACAGAGGAGCAGGCCTTGAAGGTCAGTAGAGACAGCAGCTCAATTGAAAGAAGGAGAGGTAGAGGATATGTTCGTGAACGTGGCAGGGGAAAAGGAAGACAATCATTCGACAAATCCACTATCGAATGTTATTATTGTCATGAGTTGGGTCATTTCCAATATGAGTGACCTAGTAAGGAGCGGAGTTCCAAAGTCAATTACATTGAAGCTGATGAAGAAATGCTGCTTATGGCTTACACGGACAGTAGAGAGGAGTATTCAAGTACTGTCTGGTATTTGGACTCAGGTTGTAGCAACCACATGAGTGGTGATCAGAGGCTTTTTTCCAGCCTAGATGAGACTTTCAGAGAGAACGTTAAGTTGGGAAACAATTTTAACTTGAGTGTCAAAGGCAAAGGAGATATAAAAATTAGAATGAATGGAGCAGTACAGTGCATCAGTGGAGTATACTATGTACCAGCATTGAGAAGCAACCTCATTAGCCTTGGACAACTTCAAGAGAAAGGATTTGTTATCATATTTCAGCAAAACACATGTGAAATCCGACACCCAGAGAAAGGTCAGCTTGCACTAGTAGAAATGGCATCAAATCGTATGTTTCCATTACACACTGAATCCACTCAAGGACATAAAGTGTGTCTCAAGATAGCAACCTCAGAAGACACTCGGATATGGCATTACAGATACGGTCATCTCAACTATGGCGGTTTAAAGGCTCTCCAGCAGCATGGGTTAGTGACTGGACTACCTTTGTTGAAAGCCTCTTCAGAAGTGTGTCAAGAGTGTGTGATAGGCAAGCATCATCGTACACCATTTCCACCAGCAAGTTCATGGAGGGCTAGCTACATTCTTTAGTTAATCCATTCAGATTTATGCGGACCTATCAATCCTATCTCCAACAGGGGAAAAATGTATTTTGTAACATTTACTGATGATTATAGTAGAAGAAGTTGGGTATATTTTCTAACTGAAAAATCAGAAGTTTTTGAGATATTCCAAAAGTTCAAGATTGTTGTAGAAAAGGTGACTAATAAGTTCATCAAAACTTTGAGAACTGATCGAGGAGGAGAGTTTACTTCACAGAGCTTTATTCGTTTTTGCGAAAATAATGGAATTCAACGGCAACTAACAACAGCTTATACACCCCAGCAAAACGGTGTGTCCGAACGGAAGAATCGTACCATAATGAACATGGTACGATGCATGCTAGCAACCATGAAGATGCCAAAAATATTTTGGCCAGAGGCAGTAATATGGAGCGTCCATATCTTGAATCGATGTCCAACCTTTGTCGTGAAAAATTCCACACCAGAGGAAGCATGGAGTGGCCGAAAGCCAAGAGTTGATTATTTTCGGGTTTTTGGCTATCTAGCCTATGCTCATGTTCATGATAACTTGCGAATGAAACTTGATGATAAAAGCACACCATGTGTGATGCTTGGAGTTAGTGAAGAATCTAAAGCCTATCGACTTTATAACCCAGTGACTCGAAAAGTTATAATCAACAGGGATGTGGTGTTTGACGAAAGAAAGGGTTGGGATTGGTCCAAGGGAGGAGAAGCAAGTGCTGGCAGCAATTCTAATGGTGCAAGTGAAAAAGTTGGGATTGATCTTGAAGCTACTGAAGACAACCAACAAGAAGCCGTGCAAGAGGAAGCTATTGAAGCCACCGAGAATATTGTAGAAAATGGACGGAATGTTGCAACAAACTCACCTGCTATAGACAGTACACCTGACTCCAATCCGCGACAACCAAGACAAAGAAGAACTCCTATTTGGATGGACGATTACGTCAGTGGAAGTGAGATATCTGATGATGAAAGTCTAGCTCAGTTGGCACTCTTTATAAATAGTGATCTAATCCTGTTTGAAGATGCTGTATGCAGTTCTAAATGGAGGCAAGCAATGGACCATGAGATCAAGGCAATTGAGAGGAATCAAACATGGGAACTAACTAACCTACCAGCTAGAGTAAAAGCTATTAGAGTCAAGTGGATTTATAAGACCAAACTCAAGGAGAATGGTGAAGTGGACAAGTATAAAGCCAGGCTAATGGCTAAGGGGTACAGTCAGGAACATGGGATCGATTACTCTGAAGTTTTTGCTCCTGTAGCTCGACATGACACCATTCGCTTAGTCATCTCTTTGGCAGCTCAACGCCATTAGCCAATTTTCCAGCTCGATGTCAAGTCTGCATTTCTTCACGGTGAACTTGCTGAACAGGTCTTTGTGGAACAGCCCTTGGGTTATGTGAAAAAGGGAGAAGAGCATAAAGTTTACAAACTGAAAAGAGCTCTATACGGCCTGAAACAAGCTCCTAGAGCTTGGTACAGTCGTATAGAAACTTATTTCAACAAGATGAACTTTCACAAGTGTCCCTATGAGCACACTCCATTCATTAAATATGGAGAAAAAGGTAATATTCTGATTATATGTCTCTATGTAGATGATCTTATCTATACAGGGAATGATGAGTTAATGATTAAAGAGTTCAAAAAGGCCATGATGAGTGAGTTTGAGATGACTGATTTGGGGAAGATGCATTATTTCCTAGGCATAGAAGTCAAGCAAACAGACGAAGGGATATTTGTTGGGCAAAGAAAGTATGCTGAAGAAGTGTTAGAAAAATTCAAGATGAATAATTGCAATTCTGTTCAAAACCCGATGGTTCCAGGGACAAGACTCACAAGAGATATAAATGGCATGAGGATAGACAGTACACTGTATAAGCAAATCGTGGGGAGCTTAATGTACTTGACATCTACACGGCCTGATCTGATGTTTGCAGTGAGCATGATTAGCAGGTTTATGGAGACACCTACTGAACAACATTATCAAGCTGCAAAACAAATCTTAAGGAATGTAAAGGGGACTTTAGATTTTGGCTTGTTTTACAAGAGGGAAACAGATGATATGTTGGTAGGTTATAGCGACAGTGATTATGGTGGTGATCTGGAGGATCGAAAAAGCACATCTGGCTTTGTGTTCATGTATGGTGGTGCAGCTATTGCTTGGTCATCAAAAAAACAGCCAATAGTCACTTTATCGACTACTGAAGCTGAGTTTGTGGCAGCTGCTAGTTGTGCTTGTCAAGCCATATGGATGAGGAGATTACTGAAGGAGCTATGTTGTGAACAGCAAGGGGCAACTGCAATTTATTGTGATAACAGTTCAGCTATTAAGTTGTCAAAGAATCCTATCATGCATGGTAGGAGCAAGCACATTGATATTCGATTTCATTTTCTCCGTGATCTCACAAAAGATGAAACTGTAAAGCTACTGTATTGTCAAAGTCAGGAGCAGATTGCAGATGTTTTAACCAAACCAATGAAGTTGGATGCATATGTGAAGCTTCAGGGATTACTTGGAGTGGTGTCCAGTTCATGTATAAACTGAAATGTTAATATTTCAGTTTAAGGGAGGAATTGTAAAGATGTTTAAGTTATTTGCATTAGCTGTCAGTTTGAATAATCCTAGTTTTTAGGAAGTCCAGTGGTATTTGATTTATGTTAGGAGTCTAGTGGTGGTGATCTATTCCTAAGGAGAATCACTTGAAATTAGGACTGTTAGTAATGGGTTATTATCCACGATTTTATCTTTCAATTGTTGCAGTATTGTATGACTATATAAACCAACGTATGTTTCAATAAGAGATGGCAATTTCTCCCAAAAATTTATCTTGCATTTGTTTTCTATCCTCAGTTTAAATTAACAATTATCTTAATCTTATTTACGAAATTAAAAAATTTTACTGACGATAGATAGGATAATAATATATAAAAAATATAAAAATAACATTAACAAGAAAACAAAAAAAAGTACTTTCACTTTTAGGTTTAATGTCCAACACTGAATAATCGTACAAAAGAATTCAATCAAAGTCACAAAGTCCGCCTAACGTTTTATAGTTTAAAAAAAATAACTCCTAAAAAATTATCGTACTTAATTATCGAAAATATCAAATATTTTAGGCAGTCACACAAAAGTTGATTTTAATTTTGAACTTAGATTTAAGAAAATAAAAAATTAAATGACATAAAACATGTGTCATCATTTTAATTTTTTTTTAAAGTCAAAATACTAAAAAAATGGAAGAGTAAAATTAAAAAGAAAAAAAAAGCATGAAAAAAGAAAAACTGTGGACACTATCGTGGATCGCTAACCTTCACGCTTTTTTCATACGGATGGATTTGCTCAAAGGCAGAAAACGGACTATTCAAACACAAACACTGTTCACTTGAATTATGATGCATGGCTGCACTCCTCTTTCCACGAATTGGACTAATTAGCTAGATGTTGTTCTCAATGTTTGACATATGCCTAATTATTGATGCTTATAATCGAACAATTAAATAGTGAGGATAAGGTATAAATGTAGTGTCTGAAGTTTTAAACAGTTCAGATTTGCTTGATTATTTTAGGATTGGGGATTTTTGCATGCACATTAATATAGTTATAAAATTGAAATATAAGAATTCATATTATGTTTTCTTATTTTTCTTATACAAATCCTTGATGAAATATAGGAATTAGCTCTTACTGCTTGCAGTTTATATGATAGGTGTATATTTAGAAGAGATTCATCATTTTTTGCATCGATTTTCTTTTGTTATTAATAAAAAAAAAGAAAAAAGTGAAAATTTTCTATTTTATAGCAAACCAAATAGAATTGACCGAAAAAATTGGTCTAGTTTATTCGGATTAGAGTGTAATTCTGTTTGGTTTTAGATTTATGTTTTCAAAAAATTCAATTCAATCAGTTTTCTATTTTACTTTTCAATAATTCACAAAATTATGGGAAGGATATTACTTCACATTATTTTTTTTATTTTATCCATTTTTTATATTGATTTCTTTTATTTTTTATTCTAATTAACAAAAGTGTTTTTTTACCTTATTTATTAGTTTCACTTAAAAACTTGTGATTTTATTTAATAAAATTGGTTATTTATTTTTTTATTTATTAGAAATATACAAAAATACTGTTAAAATAGTTTTAAGCATTCTACAATATTTTTGTAATATGTTTGTCAAACGCTATTAACATCTCTTTTATTTTTTTGAAAGGCAAAGAAATGTTTTTCAATGATAAAAGAGAATTACAACCATGCCTCTAGATCAACAGATCTATGAACTCCAGCTTTGGCCAAGGAGTTTGCAAAATGATTTGCTTCTCTGAAGACATGAATGAAGGAGACAGAACCCAAGCAAGAATACAAGTTTCGCTACTTATTGATAAGATTGTTATGCTTCCATGGGTTGCTATTGATTTTGATTAACCAGGGATGACCACATTCGAATCGCATTCAATGATCAGTTGTTGAGGGAATTGTAAGCTTGCCTTACTAATGATGGAGAGAGCTTCCACAATTGCAAGGAGTTTGACAATGTTTGAATCAGCCATACCAATGTTCTTAGAGAAAATGTAAATAATGGTTCTGTCAAAATTTTGCAACATGCCACCAATGCCAGCAGGTCTAGGTGTAACGTCTGAAAATGCTAAATTTTGAAGAACTTTTTCTTTTTGAAACACTTATTCACATTTAATCAATTACAATTATATGGTTTGCATTCGATGTCAGTATAAATTCTCCCTATAACTTTCTATATTATTCATCCTTATACCATTAGAATAATTTATCTACGATTATTAAATAAAAAGTTAGAGTATAAATCACAATATAATATTTATACTTTCATTAATATCAACTTATTACAAGTACATTTCAACTAATTCTTTGACATTCTTTGACCTTTCGCTATACAATTTACATCCTGTATTATAAATGCAATTGCTATGTACACACAAGTCTAAATATAAAAGCATAACACTTAAAATATACCTATTCTCTTAGTCACTTAGACTTCTAGAAATTTCTACATTTAACCATACAACAGTGGTTAGCATGTGTGTCGATGAGCTATCTAAGATGATGAGTAAGGGGGTGAGATTGGGGAAGTCCAGTAAAAAATTCGTATAAAAGAACTGATATTATAAAATTTATATGATTAAAATCATTTAATTCTTAATGGTGCACTAAGGGACATTTAGCACTAAGCGGTGCACTAAGCGACGATTCTCTTAAGACATGGAATCTTGAGTTGAAGACATTTCTTTACCTAGTAATAATGTAGGAAACGCTACAAATGAGATGCTTGTAACCCGTTTTTTCTCTCTTGTAGCCTTATGTTTCCGATTGGTGTGAGAAAAAGAGCAGCTACGTTGTTTAATTTATAGCCATTTGCCAGCATGGGAAATATCGCACGTAAGATATTAATTTCCTCTGTCGAGGTCCTGTCATTTAACTATGATTATGACAGGAAGCAATTGTAATTACGTCTGAGCCATAATTCAATTTTCATTGAAGTAATTGTAATTACAACTGTTAAATCCTTGTATAACATAGTCAGAAAAGCAAAGCATAGGGAATGACATTTCCATCCTCTCAAAACATAATACACAATAAGAACGAAATAAAACATCAATGTGCAAGCTGCAGGGATAAAATTTAATTGCTAAAGTGCTCTTTTTTCCGTTTGCCCATTGTTAAATTGTTTTTCGGTTAATTTAAATGAGCGATATGATTGGTATTCCATGAAATTAAAAGTAAAAAAAAAAATCACTGTAAATATAATTTTTTTAATAAAATAATTAAAAAATAAAAATGGGAGGGTAATTTACCCTCCTAAAGTTTTGTTTTCTTGTTACATGACTGATCGCAAGGGTTGCCAAGTCCTAACCTCCATCAGTCTGATGCTGTTCAATTAATTCCTCTGCTTGCTCCCTACTGCTAGTACTGTTCCCTCTAGAATTTTCTTCGAATCTCTCTTTTAATTACTTTTGTCCTTGAGATCCTCCACCTGATTATGACCTCTCATCTGCCTATTTGAGACCGCGTATCTTTGGAAAATGCTAAAAGAAATAGCCAATTTTAATTCATTTTTTATTTAAATTATAAAAAAATGTTATTATTTGCTTAAGTGAGGATGAGAAAATGCTAAATATGATTTAGTGTAAGTTTGGCGTAGCTTACTAAAAAGCTTATAAGCTGCTAAAATTTTAAAATGTTTATCTTAGACCTAAGCTTTTAGTTAAAGTTATAAATTAAAACTTTTTGAAGACATTATAATTTTAATAATAAGTATTTAATAATTTTTTTACAATTTTATTTTATTATTCAATAATTCACAAAATTATGAAAAGAATATTACTTCACATTAATTTTCTTTTCAGTTAATTCTGTTACTTCAATTTTATTGTGATTTTTTTCACAAAATAGACTTAATTCTATTATTTTAAAATATTTAGGTTTTAATTATTTAAAATAAAACTTAATAAATTGATTTTCATGCAATTAAACGTTAAAAAATTTATTTCATTTTGTGATAAATATTAAGAGGATATGTAGGTATTAAGCCTAACAATTATGATAAATATGAAAGTTTTAGTTTCTCTGTTATTATTGTTGTTTATATATATATATATATATATATATATATATATATATTTATATCAACTAAGCAAAAAAAAATTGAGAAAGAGAGTAAAATAATGTTTATTTAATATTCAAAAAATGAAGAGTAAAATTAAAGCAAGCAAAAGAAAAAAAACATGAAAAGGGAAAAACAATGGACACTATCGTGGATAGCTAGTCTCCACACTTTTTTTCAATATTTATCTTATATAAAAAAATATAAAAGTAACATTAACAAGAAAACAAAAAAGAAAGTGCTTGACCATTAGGTTTAAGGTCCAACACTGAATAATCGGACAAAAGAATTCAATCAAAATCACAAGGTCCGATTAACGTTTTATAGTTTAAAAAGAAATAATTCAGATTAATCTGGGACTAGATATCATAAAAAACTTCAAATAACTTCAAAAAAATTATTGGATTTAATTATCGAAAATATCAAATTTGTCAAGGCAATCACACAAAAGTTTATTTTAATTTGGAACTTAGATTTAAGAAAATAAAAAATAAATAAAATAAAACATGTATTATTATTTTAATTTATTTGAGAAATAAAAAAATTTTAATAACTGTGTATGAGATAATAATCCTTGAATAAAACACAACTGACAAAAAAACATTTCTAAAGATTTCAAATAAAATGGAGTATCTACTATCCTTTTTTTAATTCCTCAAATAAAAAAAAAGAAGAGTAAAATAGAGTTTATTCAATATTATAAAAATTGAAGAGTAAAATTAAAACAGGCAAAAGAAAAAAAAAAGCATGAAAAAAGGAAAACAGTGGACACAATCGTGGATCGCTAACCTCCACGCTTTTTCTTAAGGATGGATTTGTTAAAAGGCCGAAAACAAACTTTCAAACGCAAGTATTGGTGACTTGAATTATGATGCATGGCTGTGTGAGATCAATTATTCACTTTTTTTATGCAATAATTAAAACATAAGAAATATTAAATAATTAATTATGAGCACTTGTTAGAGGCAAATATCAACGAAAGTAGAAGCATAAAGAAACATAATCACTAGAACTATGATTAGGTAAATTTTCCTCTTTTACTTCTCTTTAGGGTGGCTCTCAATGAGTAAATACCAATTTATTGAGAAGTGAAGAGAGGATTTAACTTTATATTTGTAGTTGAACCTAATAATCCCCCTATCAAAGAATATTAAGCCTATACAACCACCATACCATACTGACCCAATAAGATGCGCAAAAGCTTATACTTGTTGATCACAATTAACTATTTGAGCTTACTTGCATGTTTTTATACCAGGACTAAATTATATCAACCTGTTTTATTAAAACTCAAAACTATCAATTAATAGTAGTATACCAATTGAAAAATTCTAACGTTCTCCTACTTGGATAATATTAATTGAGGTTTTTAACTTTAAGAAAACTTATATTTTTGAAAACAAGGCTCCAAGCTAATTTACTTTATTTTGACGTGGCCATGATTTTTTAAAACCATTTAGTCCTTGGAAGCAACATCTTATTGATCTTGTTCAACATGACCATCTAATATTGAATCACAACGGTGATTGTGCCCTTTATCGACACAAGACCAATTCACAGTTACAAATATTAGTGACTATATCAACAATGGATCTCAATGTGGTTATGTAGCAAGAAAATAACACCTAGCAGTGATCAAATGTGTTACTTTCATTGTTGTAAGCTCTAATTCTACACTATCATAGACCCTAAATTCATAAAATTGATAATGGAAATTAAATAAATAATGAACATTGATTTCCACTTGGTTGGAAAGCTCGTTATCACGAGATGAGAATGGAGCAATTTCGGTGAAATAATGTATGGGCGAGAATGTTGTTCAGCTCGCCAAAGGGCGAGCAAGGTAGTACGTTCGCCAATGGGAGAGCAGATCGACAGTGGATAATGGCGAGGGCGAGTATACTAGTTCGCCCAAATGCTGCGAGTACTCCTGATCGCTCATACAAATTGAGGAAATTAAAATGCTAAATAAAAATGGCCAAATATTAAGTTGGCATCAAAACAAAGTGGCGACCTGGTGTAACCAGTGGGCGAGCTGTTAATTTGCTTAGTGTTGGCGTGGTCTAAACAACAAACCGTGTAGCCAAAATTGATGGCAAGTCAGACGGTTGGAGATAATAAATAGAGGAAAGCTAAAGTCAATAAGGGAATTAGTCTCATTGGTTGAGGAACAAAAAGCAAAGTCAATTGAAGTAGAAAAAGGAGTGTGTAAGGAGGACTTTCACGCCACTTATGCTTCAGTTTTCTTCATGCATTAAATGCATGATAGACGTGAAATAAATGCTGGAAATGAGATAAGGCCAAGTGAGGGGCTCTGATTGGCTAGCATGGCTATATAAGAGGAAATGCTTGACGGAAATCCATTTAGCAAACTTCATCTTCCTCCCGAGAGCTATGCAACTGCAATGGTTATATTCTAATTTTCTCTCGTTTCTACCATGCCCGATTTACAAAACTTCACTTTTAGGTTGGCTAAACACATAAACTGCTTATAAAACCTTTCCTCCATAGTTGATGAGCTGAAGGAATAAGCAAAAGGAGGCCAACATGAGACAGAAAACAATCTATGCTGGAAGTGCAAATGGTTAAGGTGAGCTTCCTTATTTCTATGATTATCTTGGGTTTTGATGATAGATTTCTATGTTTTACAAAGTAATAAACATAGAGGCAACCTTGTTTTGAGTTAGATCTTTAGAGAATATGAAAAGAAGGAAAATAATGGAATAAGTGACGGGAATGGCGACTACTGTGATCACCCACGTTGAAATTAGTGATCGCCAATGGGCGAGTAGGCAATATAACTCGCCATAGTGGTTGTTGAATGGGCGAGGTCGCCCAATTTATTATATTCATGGGCGAACTTATAAGGGACGGGCGAGCCCATCTCTGAGTTGAAAGTCGTATGGCGAACTCACAAGCATAAAGCATTGGGCGAGTAGAATTGTGGGCGAACTCCCGCATTTAAGTTAATGTAAACCTGGCAAGTTCTGGCGAGCGATCTCCCACGTGTAAGCCAGTTGGTGAATGGCGAGCTCGGTCGGGCGAACTAGTTCGAGCTCTGTTGGGCGAGTAGTTATTTGATTTATCTCGATCTCGCCAAGTGATATGAAATGAAAATATTAATAAAATTTATAAATTATTTGCAGCCAATAATTGGGAATGGCTATTGGCGAGCAGAAAGCAGGGCGAAGCAAGGCTTCGTTAAACCAGGTAAGGGAGATGTGTGTGAAGTAAATGCATGTCCTGTGGAGTAAATTTTATGAAAATGTTGAGATAAATGTTTTGTTTTATGACATGCATTGTTTGAGAAATTTAGTTGATATTAGGCGAGCTACTAGGCGGACCCTTGTGATATTTCTGGGTGAAATCGTATTGGCGAGCGATCCGAACTTTTATAATATTTTGGGTGAACATAACCTTTTAGTTTTGGGGCGGGCAAACCCTTTCCAATAAAATCCGAGTTAGCCAATTAAGGGCGAACTCATTTATGTTGTTTTGGGTGAAGACCCCTTTCAATGACAAAATGGGCAAATGACCCTATTTTAATTAGAAATCCGGGCGAGCCGAAATTGGGCGAACCCTTTTACATGTTTTATAAAAATCGGACGAGTTGACCATAGTAATATCCCATTGGGCGAGTTGACCATGGAAGTGTTGCAGTTGGGCGAACTAACCATGGCAATGCCATAGTGGGCGAACTGGTCATGGGCGAGCCACTGAGGGCGAGCCAGTTTTGCTTCTGATTTAAAAACAAAGTTGGGCGGGCGAACATGAGTTCTCCGCACTGGGCGAGCTGCCATGGGCGAGCCATATTGGGCGAGGACCATTGGCGAGCAGGTTTTAAAGGTTGAGATTTTGGGAAGTTTTCAAGGTGTTTTGTAAACAGAAAGCTTAAACCTTTTTGGAAAATCAAATCATTTTGAGAAAATGATAATATGGGTGAGATAATTCCATAAAGGTTTTCATGTGATATGAAAGTGATTTTGAGACTTTAGGCTCTAAATTCATGCATTATTATTCATGTAGTTACGTGACCCACCTGGGGCGGTGGCTCGGTCAATGGACCAACGAGTGCATCTCAGGGCGTCACAGGGCTGATGGACCCGCCAAGTCATCATCGGTCTCGAGGTCACTTGGCAAGTGGACCCGAGGACCCTCTATAGATTATGGCCATAGATCTGAGATAGCTGTAAGGGGCGATGGCCTACGGGTGCACCCCAATAGCGGCAGATTCCGTTCTCGCAAGAGGGAGGGGGAATAATGATAGCATGATTTATTTGTTGCCTAGTCTCAACTTACCAATTTCTGTTTACTGTGAGGATTTGTTGAAATCCTATATAGTGTTTACTACATTTTAAAGTAAACTGTTTAGCCAGTGATTTGAATGGTGTTTTAAGAGAGTTGTTTACTATATATCCACTGTCTTTTCTACTGGGTTATTGTTAAGAAAAGAATAAATGCGTTGTGATATATAGTTTTGCTTTATTTAAAGCAGCATATGTTTCCTTTACTGAGCGTATGAATCGTTCACCCCTTTCTTTTAACTCCACAGATAAGAAGTACACGGAGTTAAGAGAATTAGCTCTCAGATGGGTATAGCTATGCTTAAAGCACTGAGGCATGGCACGTTAAATGTGACAGGTACAGTCTCTTCTCTTTTACATTTCAGACATATGTATACAGTACTACCTTAGTGAAATAAAGGTTAATAGGGGATGTCAGATGTAAGGAATAATGAAAAGAAATTTCATATTTCATAATTAATAGATAAATGGTTATCATTTATCACAGTTACTGTTGAATGTTAATGGCATCGCAGACAGCCCAACCGGTAAAGTTGTATGAAAATACGTGAAAAATGTTGTAACGGGATGTTACAATTGTCAATCCTCCGATTTCTCCTTAACTCGTCGAAAAATCTATTTGGCAACCAGATGTACTAGTATGTCTCTTCCTTGTCCTCAAGGTTATAAACGGTATCATTTACCGAGACATACCCCCAATTACTAAAGTCAATTGCATAATTTTCTCAAATGTACATGGACAAAATAATCAACATGATAGCACAAGATATAAACCAACAATGATCATCAATAGACATTTTAAGTGAAATATCACATAAATATTCCAAACATGAAGTGGTCTCAACATAACATGATGTATAACATGAGAGTTCAATCACAAGGAACACAATCCCACTAAACCAATACATCAAAGACTTCAAAACACCCATATCCTTTTAACATGCAGTAGATTATGGATATTTTCTAAGTCAAATTATACCTCATAGGTAATTTTACAATCACTAATGATGCATTTAACCAAGAAACCCAAAACAATAGTGGTTTCAAACAACAAATCACAATGCATCTATCATCAAAATTCTCGCACAAAGAAAACATGTCATCATCAAATCACAATGACTCCCATTTAACGCAGTGAATCACAAACATGCTCCAATTGTTTTTAAATGATGAGGAATAAGCATAATAATAAATGGAGTCATAACAAAGCCATGTATTATCTAGCCTCATAGCAAATGTGATAACTAATATTATTCTTGGATTTCATGATGTCACTTAAATAAATCACTTACAAAATTACTAACAAATTGCAAATTTTTCATGCTCGTGTTTTAACAATGTGTCTTTTAAGCACATGCCAAATATTTGCCTAAGTGCTCCCACTGATCTTAATACATATGATATCTCCAAAATAATAATTTTAGGGCATTTATGAATTCTCACTACTTTCCAAAATATATGAACTCCCACTATTTTCCACTTCCTTTAAAAAAGTAGTTTTTGATTCAATAAAATATAATATAGTCAAAACCTTTATAATATTCGCCAAAACCTTTATAATATTCTTTCTTTTACCTTTAAAATGTTATTTCAAAATACTATTCAAAATAGAGGAAGAAGACTATTAAAATTCTTACTTTCTCTTAAGAATCGGTTTATGTACTTTATAAATATAAATAATATAAACCTAAACAAAATGGGGAAGATTAACAAAGAATTACCAAAATAAACACAAAACAAATAAATTACTTATTCGCATAAAGTTTATTCCTTCAAAACTCTTGCACATGCAATAAATGTAAAATAATATTCTTCCCTTACGTGTGAGTTCCCTAAAAAAATTTTTTATTAATGTTCTTGAAAATACATTGTCAACAAGTGGCAACAATATGCCCTTAAAAAAATGATAATTGTGCTAAGTTTGATAATTTTAGCTAAAATACTAAAATCAAAATCTTAATTGAGAGTTAAAGAACCAATATAAATATTTATCAAACTGAATTATATTTCAACAACTCTCAGTTTTACACAAAACATTATTGAAGGGAGACATCACATCAGGTCTAAAACATAAATCCTTATGCGGAAGCTATTTTAAGGCACAACATATAAAATATTAATCCTAAGATGTGATAAAGTAAAGTGACTAACATCCAAGAATTTACCATTTATGGCAAACACTAAACTATGATGACAATTATTCAATAAACTCAAATTGCATAGAAAGACCAATAATTTTTTTAAACAAATCATTATATTAATCAACTTAATTTATTTGTCAGTCTTATCAATAATAACTAAGGTGCTTCAAAGACAAATTTATATCGGGCAAACTAAATATTTAGAAAACATGTTATACCATATGTATTCTCAATTTAAACAACTACGAATACAAGGACTTTAAAAAAATTATCCCTTTTAGGCAGATAAATTTTTCGGGTCCATGTATCTTTAATTTTACATTCATAATTCACGATTATCTCCAAACTGAAAACATATGATCAATCTCTTCGGGTAGGTAGTCACATGTAGTAACTTAGAGACAATCCTATTACAACATAAGAAATTTCATTATCATTTTGGTTTCATTAATTTTTGTGATGCCCTGGTGTGCACCTGTAGGTCACCAACTCTGGCCACCGCTTCGAGTGGGTCACTCAACAATATTGTCCGCTCTAGAGTGCACCCCGTAGGGCAACCGCTCCGCACGGGTTTGTGGGAGTGTGCTAATTGGCCACAACACCAATTCGCGTTCGGAACAACTCAAACCATTAACATCATTAAGAGTCAAGTCACTCTTAACCAATTGTTGGACCATTATTTTATGATAAATTGCCATAGTACACAAGAGATATTAAATAATTAATTATGCACACTTGTTAGAGACAGATATCAACGAAAGCGGAAGCATAAAAAATTATCACTAGGACTATGATTAGGCAGATCTTGCCCTTCTACTTCTCTCTTTAGGGTAGCTGTCAATGGGCAGATACCAATACTTGAGAAGTGAATAGGGGACTTAGCTTTATATTTGTCATTGAATCTAATAGTCCCACATCAAAGAATATTAAGTTCCAAGCTTACATAACCACCACACCATACTGAACCAATAAGATGCATAAAAACTGATTCTTGTTAATCACAATTAACTATTTGGGCTTACTTGTATGTTTTCGTACTAGGACTAAATTATATCAGCCTGTTTTAATAATACTCAAAACTACCAATTAATAGTAGTCCACCAACTAAAAAATTCTAATAGCCTGCACTCCATCTGTTTGTATTTTGTCAATCCTTGAAATTGATATTTCAAATGTATGTACATTGGAGAAAGACAGAACCAGAGGAAATCAAATTTCACCAGAGTTCTATTTCTATTTGAACTGAATAGCTTTTTCTAAACATATTATTTTGCATCTAATAAATTGAGTATAGAATTTTAATTAATATTGAAATTATTCAATACATTTCAAAAATTAATTATTTGAATACATTTTTTTATTCACATGTTAAAAAGAAACCAAAATGGCATAGGTATCATCATAGATAAATAGTACCATAAGGATGTTATACAGATTATGAGACAAAGGGATAGGGTTATTTTGGTTAAGCTAGTTCTAGGAGAAGAGGTGTTGAATGTCATTAGTGCGTATGCACCCCGGATAGGACTTGACGAGGTTAGTAAACGACAGTTTTTGGGAGGATTTAGATAAGGTAGTATAAGAAGTGCCTTTATGAGAAAACCTTTTTATTGGCGGCGACCTAAATGGACATGTAGGTACAAGTAGAAAGGGAAAGCCTACATAGTGTAAAAACGAGAGTGAGGATGTTATCCTAGATTTTACTTTATCTTATGACCTAACCTTAGGAAACGCACTATTTAGGAAGAGCGATTCTTATCTTATAACCTTTAGAAGTGGACCAAGAGCAAGTCAGATAGATTTCTTTTTAACTAGAAGTAGGAATAGACATAGATGTCTAGACTATAAGGTTATCCCTGGTGAGAGTGTTACCATGTAACATATACTCTAGTCCTAGATATGAAGATACATAGACGACATCGAAGAAACCAACAAAAAGGAACTAAAAGGATTCGATGGTGGAAGCTAAAAGAAGATTGTCATACAATATGTAGAGATAACTGGATTCAAAAAGAGGATTGGACAACAGAAGAGTACCCAAATGTACTGTGGAACAATATGGCAAAATGCATTTAGGAGGTAGGTAAGGAGACACTAAGAGTATCAAACAAAAAAGTACCGACTGGAAATGATGTAACATGGTGGATTGTAGCAGTAAAAGACACTATAAAGACTAAGCGAGAGTGTTACAAGGCTTTGAAGAAGAACAACACAAAAGATAGTTTTACTGAATGTAAGTTAGCTAGAAAGGAGGCAAAGAAGGCTATAGTAGAAGCTGAGGCGAAGGTTGCAAAAAAGATTTACGACAAGTTGAACACAAAGAAGGGAGAAAAAAAGATATACAAATTGGTGTGAGTAAGAGAAGGGAGGAGTTGCGACCTAGGAGTCAGGAAATGTATTAAGGATGAGCATCAAAGAACACTCGTTAAAGACAACGACATTAAGGACAGATGGCGTGATTATTTTGACAAATTATTTAATGACAGACAAAATCAAAATTTGGATAATATCTCGGTACTTCTCAAAGATATAATTGGTGCTTTATGCGTAGAATCAAAGAGACAGAGGTAAAAAAGGCACTAAAAAGGATGAAGACCAAAAAAGCTGTTGGACCTAATGACATTCCAATTGAAGTTTCGAAATGCTTTAGAGATGTAGGAGTTTGGTGGTAGACAAATCTTTTTAATAAGATGTGGTGCACCAACAAAATGCCTTAGAAATGGACAAAGAGTGTCTTGATACCTCTTTATAAGAACTAGGGAGATATTTAAAGTTGCGGCAACTATCGGGGAAAAAAATGATGAGTCACATGATGAAACTATGGGAGAGAGTGATAGAATGGAGATTAAGAAAGAATGTAAAGATATCCAAGAATCAATTTGGTTTTATTCCTAATCGATCAACTATGTAGGCAATATATATACTTAGACAACTTATGAAGTGTTATGAAATCCCCTAATTTCATGTAATTTCCTTATGTTTGTAAAGTGTTCCAGCTGAAAGGAATTAAATAAATATGAAGTTTTGATGTGTGAATGATGTATGAAACATATGAAGGAATAAATAGAATTGAAAGTTAATTAGTCAAAAAATTTATTTTGATATTAGGAAAAATATTTAGAATATGAGAAAAGAATCAAAATCAGATTTTAATTGGTAATTAAATACATGTGGCATATGAATGGAAGAAGGATAATTAAATGGTCAAATAGTCAATGAGAAGGTTAATGGCTAAGATGATGGGGGATAAAGCATGCAATTAATGCAAGTGCATAGTCATCATCTTCATCTCCCATCACCCTTACGACAGCAACATTCCTGCCCTCACTCTCGTTCACTCCATTTTCTCCTAAGTCCCTTCCATAGCTACCTTGACAAGCTACCTTGTTCCTCCATCGATCCCTTTAGCTAGTTGAACGAAAAACGACCATAGTCACCAGACTAAGCTATATCCAAAGTTTGGTATATTGAATCTAAGTGTTGGAAGAGATATTAAAGTCTGAAAATTTGGCTATTGATAAAGGTAAGAGAAGAAGTTAGTTCTTTCAATTTCATTTATATTTTGGAGTTGTACTGAGTTGGTATAGCATGTGTATGGTGATTGTTTAAAGGTTTGAATTATGATGATGCATGCAGCTTTGAAGAAGTGAAGTGAAAGGTTAAGTTTATGCAAGCAATCTTGTGGATTTTGGCAATCTTGGTAAGGAATTTATGTAACGGACGTAGGGTGGCTATGTCCACATGTTTTAATATGTTTTTAAGTGTTTTGGAGAGAAGTACAAGTTGGCTTTTATGCAGGAAAAGTTACATTTCGGGTCTTACTCCTAGTACCAATTAGGCTAGGAGCAGCCGACTGCCTTAAGTAGTAGCCGACTGCCTTAAGTAGCAGCCGAACAAAGCGTAATTTTTCAAAAATCGAGACAAACCAGTTGACTGCTATGTAACCCAATCGACTGCTATTTTCCCAGTATGCATTCTATTTCAAACCAGTCGACTGCTATATAGGATAGTCAACTGCTGTTTCTTAAAAAGCATTCTGTTTCAAAACCAGCTAACTGCCCTATAAGACCAGTCGATTGCCCTGTTTTCAGAAGCATTCTGTTTCAAAAATAGTCGACTGCTATATGACCACTCGATTGCTAATTCTCGAAAAGCATTCTTTTTGAAAACCAGTTGATTGCTATATGGACCAGTCGACTACCCCCATGAGTTTTCAAAAAAGGAAAATAGCGAAATTTTAAAAAAAAATAATTTTGATAAATGAAAATATGAGGCAGCAGCCAACTGCCCGATAAGGCCAGTCGACTGCCCTGTATGAAAAGAGATTTAAAAGTCTATTTCAAGAAAGTAAAAAAGTCATAGCAAATAGTTATATGACAAATGTTTTGAGACTATGAAGTACTTAATGATTATGCACTTCTGTATATGTTCATGACGGAGGAGCTCTAGTCCAGCCCTCAGTGCTATGATGTTACCTGACTAGTGTTCACTGTAAACACTAACGTTTGGCCAAATTGTCTCTGTTATGTATATATTGGCTAGGGGAGGATTCCTGGCTCCTACAAGAGTACGCTACATGATTCAGTGCATAATTCTGTTAAATTGCAAATAGTCTATCTACTATATGATGTATGTTTTTAAAGAAAGTATATGATATGCATGTTTTAAAGAAAGTATAAGATGTTTGTTTGAAGAAAGCATGTGAAGTATGTTTGCATACACTATTTTAAAGAAGTACATGATTTACTTGATTTGTAAGCATATGCTATTATAAAGAACTTATGCTTTATAATGATTTACATGACATTATAGAGCCAAGCAGGAAAACTGCATATAGAGGCATAGTACGCTCTTTTACATATATTTTTTACTGAGCGTAAACTCACACTTTTACCATCTATTTTTCCTACAGATTATCTAAAGTGAACCCCGCTCCAAATAGAGGAGCTTGTTTTTGAGATATCAAAGTGTACCTTCGACATACGCTTCCTAGTTAGTATTGAAAGTTTACTTATGTACTTATATAAAGTAAATTGTAATTTAGCTATGGTACAGTACAAGATAACAATTTTGTATATAAGATGTCGGGGATTTAAGTTAGGAATGATGTGTAAGATCCTGTGGTATGGAATGATATATATATTAGTCTGTGTTATTATTCATATTGAGTTGTTAAATATTAAGCTTAAGAAGAATAATGAATGACATTGATGAACAAGTCTAATCAAGTCGTATAAGATAATAAGGAAAAAGTTAGATGGTAAGATGTAGTGACGGGGACGTCACAGATTGGTATCAGAGCTGATTAGACTGAGGTTTGTCGATGTCAATAAGCTAGAATTAGTGTATATCACCAATGTACTTTACTTGTCTGAATTCATACGCATAGCATAACTGTTTATAATTATACTAAAGAGCTCAATTGTGATTATATCGACAGAATAAGCTCACGTAGAAGAGGTGCCAATAGAGGAAGAGGAAGGGGTCGTGTAGAAGAGCCTCCAGTACAATCTCCTCCTCCATCTCCACCGCATAGCCCGAATACTAGGCTAGCGAAAATGAAGAAGCATATGGAGAATATGGCTACTATGTTCACGCAATTCATGTCGAACTTCTCAAACGTGGCCGTAAGTGCACCATCAGTTACCCCTACTATACAGCCCCACCAGCACAAACAGAATTGCCCCCACTCGTCCCAGCTACTGAAAGGCGAGATCCCAAGGCATATTGTAGTGTGACCTTTATTAAGGAATTTATGAAGCTGGATCTGCCTAAGTTTAAGGGGAAAAAAGATCTATTGGCAGCAGAGAATTGGATGAAGGCAGTCATGAAATCTTTTGAGTACATGACATGCTCTGAAAGGGAGAAGGTGGGCTTGGTTGCTTATCTGCTGATAGATGATGCCGAGTATTGGTGGCAGGCCATTAAAACCATCTTGGAGGCCCGATATACGGAAGTTACGTGGGATAGATTTGTAGAAGCCTTTAATGAGCAGTATATCTCACGCACTGATCAGAATAAGTTGAAGATAGAGTTTTTAAGTTTGACTCAAGGGATGATGACAGTAATCAGTATGAATCTAAGTTCATTACCTTGAGTAGATTTGACCCAGAGGTTCTAAGGAATGAAAGACATAAGATCTACCGGTTCATAGAGGGATTGAAGTCCCCCATTAGATCGAAGCTGTACCCTATGGATATTACCACTTATGGAGAGGCGGTCCGTAAGGCTCAGTTGTGTGAGCAGGACTATGAGCTTTATCATGCCGAGTTCCGAGCTAAGGGTAAAGGCAAGGAACCGATGAAGCGAAAGTCATATGAGAAAGCTCTGAGTGATAGGTATCCATATAGAAGAAGTAGACGATCTGAAGAAGTTTCAATAGGTAAGTAAAGTATAAGAAGAGGATTTCTAATTTAATTAAATGTTTCTATGGAAAGATATTGAATTTGAAGTTATGATGATGATGATACAGGAACTCCTAGACCTACGGGGATCAAGATATGTGATGAAAGATCCCGATACCCAACTGGAAGAGTACGATACAAAGATGTGAGCAATGCGGGAAATTCCACGGATCACAGCTATGTCGATTAGCGAGTGGCGCATGTTTTAGATGTGGTGAGCAAGGACACATGATTAGAGATTGTCCTAAGAGGAACCTAAGGGCGTTTGAGGAATCAAAGAAGACCCCTCAACCACAGCATAAGGCCACTGTTGCAGAAAAGGGAAAGAAAGCTGTAACCCAAGGACGAGTGTTTACCATCGATGAAGAGTCTGCCGATGCCTTGTCCAAAGTGATTAAAGGTAAAATTTATCTGTTTGATATAAGTGTCACTGCATTATTTGATCCAGGCTCTACGCATTCATTTGTTTCCCCTATGATTGCCATGGAATTATCTGTTGAGCCTGAGCCTTTAGGACACTTATTGCAAATAAGCACACCATTTAAGGAATCCCAAATGACAGATATAGTGTATCAGAATTGTAAGCTACAGGTAGGAGAAAAAGAATCAATAGCTAACCTAATCCTACTAAATATATATAGATTTGATGTTATTTTGGGTATGTATTGGTTAGCTAAGAATCATGTAATGCTAGATTGTCATGCTAAGGATGTGATCTTCTCTTCACCCGTTAGCTATGTTGTAAATTTTGTCAATACCTAAGGCTAAAGTATGTTTATTGTTTGATTTGATTTCAAATGAAAGTAATGGGAAATATGTATGGTCATGTGAAGGGTTTATGGCATATGTGGTGGACATAGATCAGAAACGTCCTAGACTTTATGAAATTCCTGTAGTCAAGGATTTTCACGAGGTGTTCCCGGACGATTTTCCAGGACTTTCTCCGGATAGGGAAGTAGAGTTTACAATCGATTTGGTGCTAGGGACTAAGCCCATTTTGAGATTTCCCTATCATATGGCATTAGTGGAATTGGAAGAATTAAAGAAGTAGCTTCAGGAGTTACTAGATAAGGGATTCATACGACCCAGCATATCCCCTTAGGGTGCTCCTGTGCTTTTTGTCCGGAAGAAAGACGGTAGTATGAGGTTGTGTATAGACTACCGATGGCTGAATAAGGTGACGATCAAGAACAAGTATCTTTTTCCCAGGATTGATGATCTATTTGACAGCTGAAGGGTGCACAAGTCTTTTCTGAGATAGACTTGAGATCGGGGTATCATCAGTTGGAGATTCGAAGTGAAGATATCCCTAAGACTGCATTCAGGACACGGTATGGCCACTATGAGTTTCTAGTGATGTCGTTTGGTTTGACCAATGCACCCGCAGCATTTATGAACTAATGAATGATGTGTTCAAGCAGTATTTGAACCAGTTTGTCATTGTCTTTATCAATGACATATTGGTGTACTCGAGGTCCCGGGAAAAGCATAAGCGGCATTTGAAGATAGTTCTGCAAACCCTCAGAGATAGAGGATTGTATGCCAAGCTAAGTAAGTGTGAATTTTGGCTAGATCATATCTCCTTTTTGAGTCATATAATCAGCAAAGATGGAGTTTCGGTCGATCCATCGAAGATTGAAGTGGTGGTTCAATGGGAGAGTTTCAAGAATATGATGCACGTTTTATATGTATGCTAATTTAAAGAAGCATACAAAGTATGCTTGCCATGCCATTTGAAAGAAATATGCATGTTTGCAAACAATGCATGAAAGACGTTTATGATGCACGCTTTATAATGCTTTACATGACATTATAGAGCCAAGTAGGAAAAATGCATATAGAGGCATAGTACGCTCTTTTACATATTTTTCTTACTGAGCATAAACTCACCCTTTTACGACCATTTTTCTTACAGATTTCCTGAAGTGCACTTCGCTCCGAATAGAGGAGCTTAATTTTGAAGAATTAAAGTGTACCTTCAAGAGACGTTTCCCAGTCAACATAGAAGGTATACTTATATGCTTATGTGAATTAAATTGTAATTCAGCTACGGTACAGTACAAGTAGCATTTATGTATATAAAATGTCGGGGATGTAAGTTAAGATGATGTATAAGATCTTGTGAAATGGAATGATATTTATATATATCATTTTTACGTCTATGAAAAGTAATTAATTTCTATAAGCTATTTAATAATTAGCTTAAGGGTAAGGAATGAATGACACTGATGAACTAAATCAAATTTAAGTCGGATAAGATAATAAGGAAAAAGTTAGGTTATAAGATGTAGTGGCGGGGATGTCACAGATTGGTATCAGAGCAGTTTAGATTAAGGTTCGTCAGTGTTAAGAAGCTAGAAATAGAGTATATCCCCAATTGTACTGTACTTGTCTGAATACAAATGTATAGTATAACTGTTTATAGTTATACTAAAGAGCTCAATGCTGATTATACTTACAGAATGAGCTCACGAAGAAGAGGTACTAGTAGAGGAAGAGGACAGGGTCGTGAATAACAGCCCCTAGTTCCGTCTCCTCATCCATCTCCACTGTATAGCCCGAATACAAGGCTAGTGAAAATGGAGAAGCGATTAGAGAATATGGCCACTATGTTTACACAGTTCATGTCGAGCTTTTCGAATGTGGCCACAAGTACCCCAGCAACTACACCTGCTATTCCTCCTACAGAAGTAACCCCACCAGTCCTAGCTACTGGAAGGCATGATCCGAAGGCATATTATAGCGTGTCCTTGATAAAAGAATTCAAGAAGTTGGATCCGCCCAAGTTCAAGGGGGAAAGAGATTTGTTGACAGCAGAGAACTGGATGAAAGCAATTCTAAAATCTTTTGAGTACATGCCCTGCTCCGAAAGGGAGAAAGTAAGCTTGGCCGCCTATCTGCTGATAGATGATGCTGAGTATTGGTGGCAAGCCACTCGGACCGTGTTGGAGGCCCGATATGATGAGGTTACGTGGGATCGATTTGTGGAGGCCTTTAATGAGCAGTACATCCCACGCACGAAGCAGAATAAACTGAAGATTGAATTCTTGAGTTTGACTCATGGTACAATGATGGTGAATCAATATGAATCAAAGTTTACTATCTTGAGTAGATTCAACCCAGAGGTCTTCAGAGATGAAGGACACAAGATTTACAGATTCATCGAGGGATTGAAGTCCCTGATCTGATCTAAGCTGTATCCTATGGATATCACCACTTATGGAAAAGCAGTCCGTAAGGCTCAGTTGTGTGAACAGGACTATGATCTTCATCATACTGACTTTCGAGCTAAGGGTAAAGGCAAAGAGCCGATGAAGCGGAAGTCGGACGAGAAAGCTCCGAGTGATAGGTATCCTTATAGGAGAAGTAGGCAATCTGAAAGAGTTTCTATAGGAACTCCTAGAGCTACCGGGATCAAGATAATTGATGAAAGATCCTGATACCCAACTGAAAGTACCGCTAGCTCACCGAAGAGTACCATGTAGAGATGTAAGCAATGCGAGAAGTTTCATGGATCGCAGCCATGCTGATTGGCAAGTGGCACATGTTTGAGATGTGGGGAGAAAGGGCACATGATTAGAGACTGCCCTAAGGGAGATCAAAGGGTGCCTAAGGAATCTAATAAAACCTCTCAACCCCAACCTAAGGCCACTACTGCAGAGAAAGGAAAGAAAGCTGTGACCCAAGGACGAGTGTTTGCCATCGACGAAGAATCTGCCGATGCCTCGTCCAAAGTGATTAAAGGATTTATTGCTTATGTGGAGGACGTAGATCAGAAATGTCCCGAACTCCATGAAATTCCTGCAGTTAAGGATTTTCCAGAAGTGTTTCCGGATGATCTTCCAAGACTCCCTCTGGATAAGGAAGTAGAATTCACAATTGATTTGGTGCCGAAGACTGAGCCCATTTCAAGATCTCCCTATCAAATGGCCTTAGTGGAATTGGAAGAGTTGAAGAAGCAGCTTTAGGAGTTACTGGATAAGGGATTCATACGACCCAGCGTATCCCCTTGGGGTGCTCCTGTGCTTTTTGTCCGGAAGAAAGACGGTAGTATGAGGTTATGCATTAACTACCAGTGGTTGAATAAAGTGACGATCAAGAACAAGTACCCTCTTCCCAGGATTGACGACCTCTTTGATCAGCTAAAGGGTGCACAAGTCTTTTCCAAGATAGACTTAAGGTCGAGATATCATCAGTTGAAGATTCGAGATGAAGATATCCCTATGACTTCATTCAGGACACGGTATGGTCACTATGAGTTTCTAGTGATGCCTCAGGGCAAGGTTTAGGATGCGTACTAATGCAGCATGGTAAGGTGGTTGCCTACGGTTCTAGACAATTAAAGGACCATGAGAAGAACTACCCAACTCATGATTTGGAGTTAGCTGCAGTAGTATTTGCTCTGAAGATATGGAGGCATTACTTATATGGTGAGAGATTTCAGATTTTTACGGATCACAAAAGTCTGAAATACTTGTTCTCTCAAAGGGAATTGAACATGAGGCAAAGAAGATGGCTCGAGCTCCTAAAGGACTATGATTGTGAGATCTTGTACCACCCGAGGAAAGCTAATGTGGTGGCGGATGCTCTGAGCTTGAAGTATGTAAGTATGATAGCCTACTTGATGATCAAAGAGCATGAACTGAATGAGCAGTTTGCAAGCCTCAACCTGAATGTTATGCCTAATGAGCAAGTTGAAATGATGGCTAGTTTAAGGATTGAGCCGGATTTGATAGAAAGAATTCGAATTGCTCAAAAGGAAGATAATCAGTGTATTGAGGCTAAGAATGGGCTTCAATCAGGTATGACCTCAGAGTTCAGTATGGGTAATTATGGAATTTTGAGGTTTAGAGGTCGTATATGTGTTCTTAATGATGATGAATTGAAGAACTTGATATTGACAGAAGCACATGCCACTAAGTACACGTTGCACCCAGGAAATACGAAGATTTATCATAATCTTAGCAAGGTGTATTGGTGGAATGGCATGAAGAGAGACATAGCTAATTTTGTAGCGAAATGTCTTACGTGCCAACAGGTTAAGGTAGAGCACCAAAAGCCAGCAGGATTACTGCATCCTCTGCCTATATGGAAGTGGGAACACATTACAATGGATTTTATTATGGGATTGCCCAGAACCAAGAGGAATCATGACGGTATTTGGGTGATCGTCGATAGATTGACCAAGTCAGCTCACTTCCTACCTATGAAGTCTACGGATACGCTTAGCGCTTTGGCAGATATGTATGTAAGAGATGTTGTAAGATTACACGGTGTTCCGATGAGCATCACATCTGATAGAGATTCTAGGTTTACCTCTCATTTTTGGGAGCATTTTCAAGAAGCCATGGGATCTAAGCTAAATTTTAGCATAGCTTTTCATCCGTAGACTGATGGACAGTCCGAGCGCACTATACAGACGCTCGAGGATATGTTGAGAGCTTGTGCCATCGACTTTAAAGGCTCTTGGGATGACCATTTGCCATTGGCTGAATTCGCCTATAATAATAGTTATCATGCAAGTAACGGGATGGCACCATATGAAGCTTTGTATGGAAGAAGGTGTCGATCTCCGATAGGGTGGGAAGAAGTGGGCGAGCGCAAGTTGTTGGCTCCAGACTTAGTCAAGCAAGCCTCGAAAGATGTTAAGTTGATTTGTCAGAGGCTTAAAACAGCTCAGAGCAGACAAAAGAGCTATGTGGATGCTCGACAGAGATCACTTGAGTTTAAGGTTGGAGATTTTGTGTTTCTAAAAGTTTCTCCATCTAAAGGGATTATGAGATTTGGCCGACGAGGTAAGCTGAGTCCTCGCTACATCGGTCCATTTGACGTCTTAGATCGAGTGGGTGATGTTGCCTATAGATTGGCATTGCCTCCGGAGCTATCAGGAGTGTATAATGTGTTTCATGTATCGCTACTTCGGAAATACAATCCGGATCCATCTCATGTTATAGAGTATGAGCCCTTGGAGATAAGGGAAGACATGAGCTATGTAGAGAAACTGATTCGGATTTTGGACTGAAAAGAGAAAGTTTTAAGGTCTAAGATGATCCCTTTAGTGAAAGTTCTCTGGCAATACCATACGACGGAAGAAGCTACATGGGAGCTAGAGAGCCTGATGAAAGAAAAGTATCCGGAGTTGTTTACTTGATAAGCTAACCCAAATTTGGAGGACCACATTTTCTAAGGTGGGGAGGATGTGAAATCCCCAATTTCCATGTAATTCCTCCATGTTTGTAAAGTATTTCAATTTCATATGATTAAATAAATATGAAGTTTGATGTGTAAATGATGTATGAATGGTGTATAGAGCATGTAAGAAATAAAGAGGATTGAAAATAAATTCTCAAAGAATTTATGTGATATCAGGAATTAAGGTATGAGAAAAGTAATAAAATCATATTTTGATTGGTGATTAAATGGATGAGTCATATGGAAGAGAGGATACCAATTTATTAATGGTCAAATGAGTCAAAAGGGGTTAAGGAGTAAAGCATGGCTGAGATTGATGATGGGATAAGAACCAATTAATGCATGTAGCATGACTTATCATCCTTCCCATCACCCCACGGCAGCAACTCTTCCAGCCCTCTCCATCGTGTTCTCCAAGTTTCTAAGTTTTCCTTCCATAGTTACCTTGACAAACCCCCTCATCCATCAATCGATTCATCTAGTTCGTTGAATGAAAAATAATCCTTGTCACTAGACTAAGTGATATCCAAAGTTTGGTAGATTGAATCCAAGTATTGGAGGAGATCTCAAAGTTTGAGATTTTGGTCTCTAACAAAGGTAAGAGAAGAAGATGATTCTTGCAATTTCGTTCATGGTTTGGAGTTGTAGTGAGTTAGTAGGATATGTGTATGAAGATTGTTTAATGATTTAAATTGATTAAATGTTACAGCTTTGAAGAGGTGAAAAGCTAGGGTTAACGCGCCAAGTGATTTCGCGTTCTCGAAGGAATCGAGGTAAGGAATTTATGTAACGGACGTAAGGCGGCTATGTCCGCATGTTTTATCATGTTTTAATATGGTTTGGAGAGATATACCAGCTGTTTCTTTGCAGGAAAAGTGCATTTTTGAACTTGTCTCCTAGTGCTAATTAGGTTAGGAACAGCCGACTGCCTAGAGACATCCAAAACGCCATTTTTCGAAAACCGATTCAAACCAATCGACTATTATGTAAGCTAGTCAACTGCTATTTACCCAGAAGCATTCTGTTTCAAACCAATCAACTACTATATGTGCCAGTCCACTGCTATTTGCTAAATTACATTCTGTTTGAAAACCAGCCGACTGCCCTATGAGACCAGTCAACTGCTAATTTTCCAGAAGCATTTTGTTTCAAAAACAGTCGACGGCTATATGACCAGTCGACTGCTATTTCTTAAGAAGCATTTTGTTTGAAAACTAGTCGGTCGCTATATAGACCAGTTGACTGCCCCCATGTATTTTCAAAGATGAAAATATCAGAATTTTAAATAAAAATAATTTTGATAAAGGAAGTTATGAAACAGCAGCCGACTACCCTATGAGGCCAGTTGACTGCCATGTATGAAAAGAGCTTTCAAAGCTTATTTGATTTAAACACAAAAGTGTTTTCTGAAAAAGCATATAATAAATGTTTTGAGACTATGGACTGCGTGATGATCATGTGTTTCTGATGGCTGAAAGACTCTGATCAAGTCCTCGATAATATGTATGTTAAGCGAGGAACCCTAGTCCGGTCCTTAAGACCACAAGTGACACCTGACTAGTGTTCACTGTGGTATTACTAAAGGAAGGAGAGAATCCCTGACCTCTACATGGTGCACCACTGTACTAATGCATTATTAGAATCATATAAATAGGTATAAATGATTTATATGATGATGCAATCGCTTCAATAATTGTACATAGTCTCCATCCTATTTCAAAGGATATATAATGTATGTTTTGAAGCAAAGAAGTATGATATATGTTTCAAGTGTACGATGTATGTTTAAAAGCAAGTTTAAGAAGTATGATGTTTTAAAGAAAGAAGTACGATGTATGTTTCAAGAATATGATGCACGTTTTATACGTATGCTAATTTAAAGAAGCATACAAAGTATGTTTTCCATGCCATTTGAAAGAAATATGCATGTTTGCAAACAATGCATGGAAGACATTTATGATGCATGCTTTATAATGCTTTACATGACATTATAGAGCCAAGTAGGAAAAATGCATATAGAGGCATAATACGCTCTTTTACATATTTTTCTTACTGGGCGTAAACTCACCCTTTTACGACCATTTTTCCTACAAATTTTCTGAAGTGAACTTCGCTCCGAATAGAGGAGCTTAATTTTGAAGAATTAAAGTGTACCTTCAAGAGACGCTTCCTAGTCAACATAGAAGGTATACTTATATGCTTATGTGAATTAAATTGTAATTCAACTACGGTACAGTACAAGTAGCATTTATGTATATAAGATGTCGGGGATGTAAGTTAAGATGATGTATAAGATCCTATGGAATGGAATGATATTTATATATATCATTTTTATGTCTATGAAAAGTAATTAATTTCTATAAGCTATTTAATAATTAGCTTAAGGGTAAGGAATGAATGACATTGATGGACTAAATCAAATTTAAGTCGGATAAGATAATAAGGAAAAAGTTAGGTTATAAGATGTAGTGGCGGGGACGTTACAGAGAGACCGAAAAAGATTTGTGGATTACGAGTTTCTTGGGTCTAGCTGGCTACTATAGAAGATTTGTGGAGGGTTTCTCGAAGTTAGCTGCTCCATTGACACGCTTGATGCACAAAGAAGTAAAGTATGAATGGAATGACGCCTGTGAGCGTAGCTTCCAAGAGTTGAAGCATAGGCTAACGACTGCACCTATTCTCACCATTCCTAGTGGTTCAGGAGGATTTCCAGTGTATAGTGATGCCTTAGGGCAAGGTTTGGGATGTGTACTAATGCAGCATGGTAAGGTAGTTGTATATGGTTCTTGACAATTAAAGGACCATGAGAAGAACTACCCCACTCATGATTTGGAATTAGCTGCAGTAGTGTTTGCTCTGAAGATTTGGAGGCATTGCTTATATGGTGAGAGATTTTAGATTTTTACGGATCATAAGAGTCTGAAGTATTTGTTCTCTCAAAGAGAGTTGAATATGAGACAAAGAGGATGGCTCGAGCTTCTGAAAGACTATGATTGTGAGATCTTGTACCACCCGGGGAAAGCTAATGTAGTGGCGGATGCTCTGAGCCGGAAGCATGTAGGAATGGTAGGTTATATGATGGTGAAAGAGAATGAACTGATTGAGCAGTTTGCAAGCCTCAGCTTAAATGTTATGCCTTATGAGCAATTTGGACTGATGGCTAGTTTGAGGATTGAGCCAGAATTGATGGACAGAATTCAGATTTCTCAGAAGGAAGATGATCAGTGTATTGAGGCTATGAATGGAATTCAATCAGGTATGTCCTTAGAATTTGATATGGGTAGTGATGAAATTTTGAAGTTTAGGAATCGTATATGTGTTCCTAATGATAAAGAGTTGAGAAAGTTGATTTTGACAGAAGCACATGCCACTAAGTACACGCATCCAGGAAATATGAAGACGTATCATAATCTTCGCAAGGCGTATTGGTGGACTGGCATGAAGAGAGACATAGTTGAGTTTATGGCAAAGTGTCTCACGTGCCAACAAGTTAAGGTAGAGTACCAAAGACCAGCAGGATTGTTACATTGTGACGTCCCCGCCACTAAATCTTACCTTATAACTTTTTCCTCTTATCCACATAAACTTGATTAGACTTGCTCGTCAATGTCATTCATTCTTTTCTTTCTTAAGCTTAATATCTAACAGCTCAATATGAATAATCTATTTCCAATAAAACAGACTAATATATATATATATATATCATTCGTTTCCACAGGATCTTACACATCATCTTAACTTAAATCCCCGACATCTTATATACATTAATGTTACTTGTACTGTACCATAGCTAAATTACAATTTACTTTGCATATGTACATAAGTATACCTTCTATACTAATTGGGAAGCGTATCTCGAAGGTAAACTTTCAAGATCCACTCGTAGGCTCTTCTATCGAGAGCAAGAGATTACTTCAGATAGTCTGTATGAAAAATGTTCGTAAAAGGGTGAGTTTACGCTCAATAAGAAAATTATGTAAAAGATAGTACTATGCCTCTATATGCAGTTTTCCTGCTTGGCTTTATAATGTCAAGTAAAATCATTATAAAGCATAATTGTATACTTTCATTTATTATAGAAAGTTTATCATAATAGCATATGCTTATACTTCAAGCAAATCGAGTAAAACAAATAAATCATGCACTTCTTTAAATTAGCATATGCAAGCATACTTCATATAATTTCTTAAAACATACATCGTCGACTTCTTTTAAATCCTCATGCGAAAACATTCGTCATGTACTTCATTCAAAACATACTTTCTAAACTTCTTTCAAAACATACTTCATATACTTATTTTGCATCATCATATGCAAGTAAATCAAATACTTACGATTTCTTTATTCTTTTGAAATCGCATATTCATATAGCTTTTAAATAACATAAAAACTATTTATACTTTAATGGAGTTATGCACTGCATCATCATCATCATTGGCATACCCCGTAGGGCCAGGAATCCTCCCTTAGCCGAACATGTAATAAAGACAAATTTGGCCAATTGTCGGGGGCTACAATAACACTAGTCAGGTGTCCTTTTATAGCGACTGAGGCCTGACTTATGGTTCCTCAGCCAAAACATACATCATCTCGGGACTTGATCAGGGCCCCTACTATAAGCATAGAAGTGCATAATCTCAAAACGTATGCCATATAGCTTTTTGCCATGACATTTCATACTTTCTTGAAGTAGGTTTGAAAACCTCTTTTCAAAACAGGGCAGTCGACTGGTCTTACAGGGCAGTCGACTGGTCTTACAAGGCAGTCGGCTGCTGCTTCATAAATTCATTTATCGAAATTAATTTCATTTAAAAATTCTGATATTTTCATCTTTGAAAACATATAAGGCAATCGACTGGTTCATATAGCAGTCAGCTGGTTTTCAAACATAATGCTTTTCGGGAAATAGCAGTTGACTGTTTTCGCAAACAGAATACTTCTGGAAACATGGCAGTCGACTGGTCCATATAACAGTCGACTGGTTTTCAAACAGAATGCATTTTAGCAAATAGCAGTCGACTGTCCCATATAGCAGTTGACTGGTTTGAAACAGAATGCTTTTGGGTAAATAGCAGTTGACTGGCTTACATAGCAATCGACTGGTTTGAATCGGTTTTCGAAAAAACGGCATTTTGGATGTCTCTAGGTAGTCTACTTCCCTTTAAGGCAGTCGGCTGCTCCTAGCCTAATTGGCATTAGGAGTAAAGTCCGAAAATGCATCTTTTCCTGCACAAAACAGCTGGTACTTCTCTCCAAAACCAATCAAAATCATATTAAAACATGCGGACATAGCCGCCTTACGTCAGTTACATAAATTCCTTACCTCGATTGCCAATAATCTTCGAGCTTGGTTGTCTCAACCTTAGCCTTTCACTTCACTTCTTCCAAACTGCAACATCATCACAAATCAAACCTTTAAGAATTTGCCATAAACATGTTATACCAACTCAGTACAACTTCATCCATAAACATGATTGAAAGAATCATCTTCTTCTCCTACCTTTGCTAGTGACCAAACTTTTCAAGATTTCTGATCTCTCAAATTACTTGGAATCTATCCATCAAACTTCAGATATAACTTCGTCTAGTGACTCTGATAATTTTTCGTCTAACGAACTTAGTGATTACATTAAATGTCTGATATTTTAATTCTCTTCTTCTTCCATTCTCATATCAGTTACATATATCATTTAATTATGAAAATCTGATATTGTTTTATCATCATCCCATTAAATCACTTCATCCCCATCTTTACCTATCATTATCTGACCCTTCACTTAATTGGTTTCCTTTCTTCCATATAACACTTGTCTTTACTTATACTAAATTTTTTGATCTTAATTCTTTCCTCATACCTTAAATATTCTTATAACACCAATTAAATTTCTTCACTATTTGAATTTCCATTTCATCACTTATTCCATGTTCCATGCCTTATACATACATCATAATTCTCTTATTTATTTACTTCATTTTAGTTGAAATACTTTACAATTATGGAGGAGTTACATGAAAATTAGGGATTTCACATTCTCCCCACCTTAGAGAATTTGGTCCTCCAAATTTAGATCAGGTCATGTCTCAAATAGTTCCGGATACTCTTCCTTCATCAAGCTATTTAGCTTCATGTAGCTTTTTCCATAGTGTGGTATCGTCAATGATCTTTAACTAATGGGACCATCTTGGACCTCAATACTTCCGGATTATACTTCTGAAGCATATATACATGAAATATATTATGCAGTCCTGCTAATTTCGGAGACAATGCCAATCTATAGGCAACATCTTTAACTCGGTCTAAGACCTCAAATGGACCGATGTAGCGAGGACTCAGCTTACCTCGTCGGCTAATTCTTGTAATCTCTTTGGATGGAGAAACTTTCAAAAACACAAAATTTCCCACCAAAACTCAAGTGGTCTCCGTCGAGCATCCATATAACACTTTTGTTTACTCTAGGCTATCTTAAGCCTTTGGCAAATCAACTTAACATTTTCATAGGCTTGCTCGACTAGATCTGGAGTTAATAACTTATGCTCACTCACTTCTTCCCACCCAATCGGGAATCAACACCTTCTACCATACAGAGCTTCATATGGTGCCATCCCAATACTGGCATGGTAACTATCATTGTATGCAACTCAACCAATGGCAGATAGTCATTCCAGGAGCCTTTAAAATCCATAGCACAAGCTCTCAACATATCCTCGAGCGTCTGAATCATGCGCTCGGATTGCTCATCAGTCTGTGGATGAAAAGCTGTGCAAAATTCAACTGAGATCCCTTGGCTTATTTGAAATGCTCCCATAAGTGAGAGTAAACCTGGAATCTCTATCAAATGAATTGCTCATTGGAATTCCATGTAGTTTTACGACTTCTTTCACATACATTCCTGCCATAACACTAAGTGTATCCGTAGACTTCATCTGTAGGAAGTGAGCTGACTTAATAAATCTGTCCATAAATTTTGGCTCCATCATTATACTAGCCATCATTCCAAATTTACTTTGAAAGCATAATACTTAGATTAATGCTTGAAATTTCTCAAGCAATTCATACTTTCTTGTCATCATATGAACCATTATTCCTTCATGCTTCCGGCTTAGAGTATTTGCCACCACAATGGCTTTCCTTAGGTGATTAATCTCACCTTCACAATCCTTTGGAACTTGAGCCATCTCTTCTATCTCAATCAGAATTATAGCCATAACTTATTCACAATGGCTATCCATAACTTCTTTCTTTTGCTTTCTAAATACCCATATACTGATCACACTTTAAACTATTAGCATAGTTCTTTTAACTCATATCCAAAATGTTCTCTTCCCATAGCATCAAACATGCCTAATGAATGAACATCTTCATTTCCCTATGGTGCTCTAGGGACCAAACAGGAAAGATACTATAGTCGACTAGGGATCCAGATAGAGTAAGGAAGGTACTTTAAAATACCTGTCTTATTCTGAAACCTAGAAGCGACTATAAAGAATAATTAACGTTGTTGAGATAACTCATCCTTCATATTAATTCATATTCTTTTTGGAGAAATACTTCCATATGATAAAGCATTTGAGTAAAATAAATCGATATGAATATTAGTTTAAGTTCATCATCAGTTTCACTTAAGCTTATTTCACATATCACTATATATATCATAAAACCTCATACCAATGAGTACTTCTAAATTCCAACTATCGTTTCTTGTTAATTATTGTATTCCATTAAGTTCAGGACTTTTCTTTGCTATTTCCACAACGTAAGCTAAAAATTCTTCACAAAACCGTACATACCTTCTATTAATTTCATTTATAATTAAGTTAGAAAATACCACATATTTTTTCATTAGACATCTTCAACATTTACTTCATAATTAATGGGTGTCTTTCCCTTCTCTTCAGCAGTGGCCTTACGCTGTGGTTGAGGGGTTTTCTCTGATTCCTCAGACACCCTTAGGTTCCTTTTGGGACAATCTTTAATCATGTGTCCATGTTCACCACATCAAAAACATGGGCCACTTGCCAACCGGCATGGTTGTGATCCATGGAACTTTCTGCAATGTTCACACCTTTGTCTTATACTCTTCGGTGAGCTAGAAGTACGACCAGCTGAATGTCGGGATCTCTCATCATTTATCTTGATCCCAGTAGCTCTAGGATTCCCTGTACCATAATCATCATAATACTCCCAACTCAATATACATTCCACATAGCCATTTATTTAAGTTAATGATCATTTTCTTATAATTTACTTGCTTACCTATCGAGGCTCTTTCATATGGCCTACATCTCCCAGATGAGTATCCATCTCCCGAGGTTTTCCTTTCTGACTTCCACTTTATCGATTTCTTACCTTTACCTTGGGCTCAAAAATCAGTTTGATGAAGCTCGTAGTCCAGCTCACACAATTGAGCCTTACGGACTGTCTTATCATAAGTAGTGATACCCATAGTATACAACTTGGATCTAATAGGAGGTTTTAGTCCTTCTATAAATCTGTATATCTTATATCCTTCACTTCTAAGGGTCTCTAGATCGAATCTACTTAGAGAAATGAACTTCGACTCATATTGATTAACTGACATTTTCCCTTGAGTCAGATTCAAAAATTCAATCTTCAGCCTAGTCTGATCAGCGCGTGGGATGTACTGTTCATTAAAGGCCTCTAAAAATCTATCCCACGTAACCTCAACATGTTAGGCTTCCAAGAAGGCTCGAGTGGACTAACACCAATACTTTGCATCGTCCACTAACAGATAACCAAACAAACCCACCTTTTCCTTTCCGGAGCATGGCATATACTCGAAGGATTTAGTAACCGCCTTCACCTAGTTTATTGCGGCCAACTTGTCCTTATCACCCTTAAACTTAGGCGGATCCAGCTTCTTACATTCCTAAATTAATGTCATACTGCAATAAGCTTTGAGATTCCGCCTTTCAATAACTAGGACTTATGGGGTTAACTCTATCTGTACTGATGGGAATTGTACTACAGGAATAGTAGATGGTACACTTGTGACCACATTTGGAAAGTTAGCCATAAACTGTGTAAACATAGCGGTCATATTCTCCATGTGCTTCTCCATCTTTGCTAACCTAGTATTCGGGCTATGCAGTGGAGATGGAAAAGGAGACTGTACTGGGGGTAGTGCTACATGACCCCTTCCTCTTCCTTCACCAATACCCCTTCTACCTGAGTTCATTCTGTCGATGAAATCACAAAATTGAGCTATTTAGTATAACTTCAAACAATTATACATCGCATATGTATTCAGACATGTACAGTTCATTGGGGATATACATTAACTCTAACTTATTGACACTGACAACCTCAGTCTAATCAGCTCTGATACCAATCTGTGACGTCCCCGCCACTACATCTTACCTTATAACTTTTTCCTCTTATCCACATAAACTTGATTAGACTTGCTTGTCAATGTCATTCATTCTTGTCTTTCTTAAGCTTAATATCTAATAGCTCAATATGAATAATCCATTTCCAATAAAACAGACTTATATATATATCATCCATTTCCACAGGATCTTACACATCATCTTAACTTAAATCCCCGACATCTTATATACATTAATGTTACTTGTACTGTACCATAGCTGAATTACAATTTACTTTGCATATGTACATAAGTATACCTTCTATACTAATTGGAAAGCGTCTCTCAAAGGTAAACTTTCAAGATCCACTCGTAGGCTCTTCTATCGAGAGCAAGAGATTACTTCAGATAGTCTGTATGAAAAATGTTCGTAAAAGGGTGAGTTTACGATCAGTAAGAAAATTATGTAAAAGAGCGTACTATGCCTCTATATGCAGTTTTTCTGCTTGGCTCTATAATGTCATGTAAAATCATTATAAAGCATAATTGTATTCTTTAATTTATTATAGAAAGTTTATCATAATAGCATATGCTTATACTTCAAGCAAATCGAGTAAAACAAATAAATCATGTACTTCTTTAAATTAGCATATGCAAGCATACTTCATATAATTTCTTAAAACATACATCGTCGACTTCTTTTAAATCCTCATGCGAAACATACGTCATGTACTTCATTCAAAACATACTTTCTAAACTTCTTTCAAAACATACTTCATATACTTATTTTGCATCATCATATGCAAGTAAATCAAATACTTACGATTTCTTTATTCTTTTGAAATCGCATATTCATATAGCTTTTAAATAACATAAAAACTATTTATACTTTAATGGAGCTATGCATTGCATCATCATCATCATCATTGGCGTACCCCGTAGGGCCAAGAATCCTCCCTTAGCCGAACATGTAATAAAGACAAATTTGGCCAACTGTCGGGGGCTACAATAACACTAGTCAGGTGTCCTTCTGTAGCAACTGAGGCCTAACTTATGGTTCCTCAGCCAAAACATACATCATCTCGGGACTTGATCAGAGCTCTTACTATAAACATAGAAGTGCATAATCTCAAAACATATGCCATATATCTTTTTGCCATGACATTTCATACTTTCTTGAAATAGGTTTGAAAACCTCTTTTCAAAACAGGGCAGTCGACTGGTCTCACAGGGCAGTCGACTGGTCTCACAGGGCAGTCGACTGCTGCTTCATAAATTCATTTATCGAAATTAATTTGATTTAAAAATTCTGATATTTTCATCTTTGAAAACATATAAGGGCAGTCGACTGGTCCATATAGCAATCGGCTGGTTTTCAAACAGAATGCTTTTCAGGAAATAGTAGTCGATTGGTCATATAGCAGTCGACTGTTTTCGCAAACAGAATACTTCTGGAAACATGGCAGTCGACTAGTCCAAATAGCAGTCAGCTGGTTTTCAAACAAAATGCATTTTAGCAAATAACAGTCGACTGTCCCATATAGCAATCGACTGGTTTGAAACAGAATGCTTCTGGGTAAATAGCAGTCGACTGGCTTACATAGCAGTCGACTGGTTTGAATTGATTTTCGAAAAAACGGTGTTTTAGATGTCTCTAGGCAATCGACTTCCCTTTAAGGCAGTCGGCTGCTCCTAGCCTAATTGGCACTAGGAGTGAAGTCCGAAAATGCATCTTTTCCTGCACAAAACAGCTGGTACTTCTCTCCAAAACCAATCAAAATCATATTAAAACATGCAGACATAGCCGCCTTACATCCGTTACATAAATTCCTTACCTCGATTGCCAATAATCTTCGAGCTTGGTTGTCTCAACCTTAGCCTTTCACTTCACTTCTTCCAAACTGTAACATCATGACAAATCAAACCTTTAAGAATTTGCCATAAACATGTTATACCAACTCAGTACAACTTCATACCATAAACATGATTGAAAGAATTATCTTCTTCTCTTACCTTTGCTAGTGACCAAACTTTTCAAGATTTCTGATCTCTCAAATTACTTGGAATCGATCCATCGTCTAACAAACTTAGTGATTTGGTTACTAAACAAGAGTGTTTGTCAAGGTAGCTATGAAGGAAGACTTGGAAGCTTGGAGAAATGGAGAGAACGAGAGGGAGAGGGCTGGAATGGTTTGCTGCCGTAGGGGTGATGGCTGGGGGATGACTCATGCACCTTCATTTAATTCATGCAAATCCTCTTTATCCTATAATCATCTCAGCCCTTGACCCTTTGACCCTTCTTTGACTATTTAATCTCTTCTTTCCTCCATATGACACATGCCTATTTAATTACATTAAATGTCTTATATTTTAATTCTCTTCTTCTTCCATTCTCATATCAGTCACATATGTCATTTAATTATGAAAATCCGATATTGTTTTATCATCATCCCATTAAATCACTTCATCCTCATCTTTGACCATCATTATTTGACCCTTCACTTAATTGGTCTCCTTTCTTCCATATAACACTTGTCTTTACTTATACTAAATTTTCTGATCTTAATTCTTTCCTCGTACTTCAAATATTCTTATAACACCAATTAAATTTCTTGACTATTTGACTTTCCATTTCATCACTTATTCCATGTTCCATGCCTTATACATACATCATAATTCTCTTATTTATTTAGTTCATTTTAGTTGAAATACTTTACAATTATGGAGGAGTTACATGAAAATTAGGGATTTCACATACATCCTCTACCTATACCTATATGGAAGTGGGAGCACATTACGATGGATTTCATTATGGGATTACTCGGAACCAAGAGGAATCACGATGGTATTTAGGTGATCGTGGACAGGCTAACCAACTCAGCTCACTTCCTACCTATGAAGTCTGTAGACACACTTAGTGCTTTGGCAGACTTGTATGTGAGAGAAATTGTAAGACTACACGGTGTTTCAGTAAGCATTACATCTGATAGAGATTCCAGGTTTACTTCTCACTTTTTGGAGCATTTTCAAGAAGCCATGGGATCTAAGTTAAATTTTAGCACAGCTTTTCATCCGTAGACTGATGGACAGTCTTAGCGTACGATTCAGACGCTCGAGGATTTGTTGAGAGCTTGTGCTATGGATTTTAAAGGCTCCTAGGATGACCATCTGCCATTGGTTGAGTTTGCATATAATAATAGCTATCACTCAATCATCGGGATGACACCATATGAAACTTTGTATGGTAGAAGGTGTCGATCTCCGATTGGGTGGGAAGAAGTGGGCGAACGTAAGTTGTTAGCTCCAGATTTAGTCGAGCAAGCCTCTGAGGAGGTTAAGTTGATTTGTCAAAGGCTTAAGACAGCTCAGAGTAGACAAAAGAGTTATGCGGATGCTCGACGGAGACCACTTGAGTTTTTGGTTGGAGATTTTATGTTTTTGAAAGTTTCTCTATCCAAAGGGATCATGAGATTTGGCCAACGAGGCAAGCTTAGTCCTCGCCACATCAGTCCATTTGAGGTCTTAGATCGAGTTGGTGATGTTGCCTACAGGGTGGCACTACCTCCGGAGCTATTGGGAGTACACAATGTATTTCATGTGTTGATGCTTCAGAAGTATAATCCGGATCCATCTCATGGTATAGAGTATGAACCCTTGGAAATAAGGGAAGACGTGAGTTATGTGGAGAAGCCAATTCGGATTTTGGACAGAAAAGATAAGGTGCTAAAATCTAAGACGATCCCGCTAGTTAAAGTTCTCTTGTAATACCACACTATGGAAGAAGTTACATGGGAGCTAGAGAGCTTGATGAAAGAGAGATATCCAGAGTTATTTACTTGATAACCCAATTCAAATTTGGAGGATCAAATTTTCCAAGGTTGGGAGAATGTGAAATCCCCTAATTTCATGTAATTTCCTTGTGTTTGTAAAGTGTTTCAGCTAAAGGAATTAAATAAATATGAAGTTTTGATGTGTGAATGATGTATGAAACATATGAAGGACTAAATAGAATTTAAAGTCAATTAGTCAAAGAATTTATTTTGATATCAGGAAAAATATTTAGAGTATGAGAAAAGAATCAAAATCAGATTTTAATTGGTAATTAAATACATGTGGCATATGAATGGAAGAAGGATAATTAAATGGTTAAATAGTCAATGAGATGGTTAATGGCTGAGATGATGGGGGATAAAGCATGCAATTAATGCAAGTGCATAGTCATCATCTTCATCTCCCATCACCCCTACGGTAGCAACATTCTAGCCCTCACTCTTGTTCACTCCATTTTCTCCTAAGTCCCTTCCATAGCTACCTTGACAAGCTACCTTGTTCCTCCATCGATCCCTTTAGCTAGTTGAACGAAAAACGACCATAGTCACCAGACTAAGCTATATCCGAAGTTTGGTAGATTGAATCCAAGTGTTGGAGGATATTTTAAAGTCTGAAAATTTGGCTATTGATAAAGGTAAGAGAAGAAGTTAGTTCTTTCAATTTCATTTATAGTTTGGAGTTGTACTGAGTTGGTATAGCATGTGTATGGTGATTGTTTAATGGTTTGAATTATGCTGATGTATGCAACTTTGAAGAAGTGAAGTGAAAGGTTAAGCTGAGGCAAGCAATCTTATGGATTTTGGCAATCGAGGTAAGGAATTTATGTAACAAACGTAGGGTGGCTATGTCCACATGTTTTAATATGTTTTTAAGTGTTTTGGAGAGAAGTACAAGTTGGCTTTTATGCAGGAAAAGTTACATTTCGGGTCTTACTCCTAGTACCAATTAGGCTAGGAGCAGCCGACTGCCTTAAGTAGCTGCTGACTGCCTTAAGTAGTAGCCGATTGCTTAGAGACAACCAAAGCGTAATTTTTCGAAAATCGAGACAAACCAGTAGACTGCTATTTTCCCAGTATACATTCTGTTTCAAACCAGTCGACTACTTTTTCTTAAAAAGCATTCTGTTTCAAAACCAGTCGACTGCCCTGTTTTCAGAAGCATTCTGTTTGAAAACCAGTCGACTGTTATATGGACCAGTCGACTGCTCCCATGAGTTTTCAAAAAAGGAAAATATCGTAATTCTCTACCAATTCATCATCACAAACCCGAAACCACTAGACACCACTATTGTTACCATACCAGCCTTACCACCATGATTCACACTACACCAATTTCCTCCAAGCCCTGGTTTGAAACCCCTACCACTATAAATCACCTAATGCACCTTTACCCCATCATCTACAGCCAAATTAGGTCCTACAAACCACCACCATACACAGCCCCAAAACTCTCTGCCCCTCCCATTTTAGCCTCACAACCATCAAAAACCGAGACCACCATTTACCTCCATTACCCTAACACCATATCAAACCTCATCTATTCGACCCAAAACAAACTCAAAACCCGAGTTCCAAACCCCAAGACAACAAACCCAAATTAACAAAAAAAATCAATAAAAAAGAAACACAACTTAAGGAAGCCACAACAGTCTTTAAAAGAAAAAAGGATTTTTGGAGCTTTGGTTTGACATTAGTTTTCGGGAGTAAGGTTCGGGAGGGAGAGAGGTGAAGGTAAAGGAGAAGACATAGAAGAGGTGTTAGTCTAAGCGGTGGAGATGGCGTTGAGGGTGTTGAACCGACAGCTATCTTTTGTAGATCTACGATTTTAGGGACATTTTTGAGAAATCTGAGTGGAGAAATGAAAAAAAGAGGTGAAGAAGCTTTGAAAGGATGGAAGCTTTTGGCTTTTCGATCACCGAGACGTTGGTCTGGAGAGCTGCAAAGCGACTGAAAATCAGAGAAGAGAGAGAGCTAGAAAAGGCTCTGGATTTTTTTTTTGCAAAAACAGAAGAAAAATGAACTTTAAAAAAATTGAAGCCTTTATAAAGCACCAAAACAGGCGACCACAGGACCCATGTGTCGCCCCAACCTAGAGTCGACATCCGCATGACCCAGCTTCTAACTTGCTCGCGATCCGCTTCTCAGCCCAGCAAATCTAGCCCGTTCGTGTGAGCCCTTTACTGTTTAGGCTGTTTTCTAGACTTGTTTTGAAAGTTTCTTTTGGTTTTAAGCCCAAATCACTTTGGGTACACTCTTGCTTCCCATTTATTTTATTTTTATGTATTTTAAATAATTGCATGGTTGTTTATTTTATGTATTTTTATATATCTCCATGCTGTTAAATATATATTTATATACATATAATAGTTCTCGTTGAATAAATAATAATTTTAAACCCACTTGATTGCATGAAATTAGTTTTAATAATAAAAAGTTTATATAATTTTGGTCAAAATAAAAAAAATCCTTATTATATAAATTGCTATTTTTTAAAAAAAAAAAGTATTTTAGAAAACGTTACTTAAAAAAAGCATGAAAATCTGATGATAAGTTTTTATTAAAATCACAAGTAGAGATTCTTTGAAAAACTTTAGATAAGAAGAACTTACCGAATGTTACCAAAGTATTGGAATATTCGGTATAATTTCTCAATATTCAAATTAATATTTATTTTAAGAGAATATTTAATAACAAATATAATTTTTTAATAATTAAAGTAGAGAATAGTTAGGAAAGATTGGTTTTAAAAAAACTAATTAAAGATAAAAATGGATAATAGTGGAATTTTAATAATAAATAGAGAATAGTCTAAAAATTAATTAATTTAAGAAAACCAAATAAAAAAATGAATACTGGTAAAATAATTAAGTCATTTACATAAGATAAACATGAATAACTAATGATGAAATTTTATGGAATTTGCAAATAGCAATTCCTCAAAAATATCTAGGTAAACAGAAGTTTACCAAATATCACCAGAGTATTAGAATATGCGGTGTAATTTCTTCATTAAAATGATTCATGTTAATAACAATAACAACAACAACAACAATTAACATTAGTAATTTAATACAAACAAATTAAATAAACAAATAAATACAATGCTTAAAATAATATAATGGTAAAGTAAGATAAGATAAAATTAAAATAATAATAAAATAAAATATTTGATATACAATGTGTACATTATAAATCAGCATTATGCATATCTTCATTGTTATAAAAACAAATGAGTCCTCAATGATGAGACTTCGTAGAAATCACAAGGAATGATTCTTCGAATATCTCTAGATGAGAGAGATTCTCCATATATTACCAGAGTACTGGAATATATGGTATAATGTCTTAACAAAAGGACTCACATTTATAATATAAAATGATAAATAACTCATTCTTTTATGGAGATAAATAGTGTAAGTAAAAATTAAATAATAAAATTAGTGATGAAATGAATTAAAAATAAATGGTAATACATGAATAGGCATCATGCATTTTATTTTATGTCATGACTCGAAGGCTGCGACATACACTTAATAATCACACTTATACTGTTTCCCCAAATTTACTAACTAAAATTTTCTTTTCACTTAAGGTTTGTATTTGGTGCCAATGTCACCGCTAAACAATTTTCACCTTTCTCAATTTCGATTTAACTTAACGTTGTCATTCAAATGGTTAGCTCTTAAGGTAAATCAACTTACTTCATTAATATTTAATTCAAGATTTAATCTGGCAAAAGAAAATATCGAAAACTTCCCCTTATATATAATTAATTTTTTCCAGTTAATTAACTTGCAAAATATATGTATAATTTCAACATCATATCTCAACTCCACAATCCACAATTTATATCATCATACATTAGATACATCCCTAGAATCATCAATAAACATATTCACATTCCATAAAGTTCATAGTTATCATACCACTAATATATTCCGAATCGCACTCAATAATCATACTAGTCTATAATAATCTAGAGTGATCCTAAGTTACATCCCAAAACAATTTCCAATGACATGTATTGTGCATTACATAATGTTTATATATGATAACCAACATGATATACAAAATTTCATATACCTCTAAAGTATCAAAAGCAACGCTTGGAGGACTAAAACAAGAAACATTACTAGGTACAGTCCCTAAGCAGCCCACACAAAACTCCAAGCGTGGACTCTAGTTTGTATGATCTACGACGATGTTAGAAAGGAGTGAGCAAACCACGGCTCAATAAGATACTCATATAAGTGTAGAAGTAGAATCATATTGTCCTAAATACAATGCATGAAACTTGCAAATATAAATCCTTATAACATATTTGGATAATAGACGCTGTACTTAATCTCGATATCATGACTTAAAGAACCTAGATGTGCCAGGGTTTTGGGGTACAGATGGAAAAGTACTTTTGAAATACCTTATTATCCCCATTCTCGGCATCTATCGACAAAATGTCAAACACTGTACTTATTACTCATCCATATCAATCCGCAATAGCAATCATTTAACCCAATATTAATTATCTAACCTGATATCAATCTAATACCACATTCACATGATTTTTTTTCAAAGCTTTTATCTAGTTTCAAATAGTATGGCTTCCGATATAAAACCACGTGTAAAAGCATACTGTACAAATCATGTCAAGCATGGTTTACAATTATGTATAAAAGCATGCATAACTTAAAATCATTTCACATGTATAGTTTGAAGTATGCACAGTCTCGTGCATGTCACGTATACTGTAAAAATGTTCAAAGTTAGAATTTCAATTCAAATGTACATGCCCATTCAAAGGTTTCAAAACAATACTTGGACTATCATCTCGAGTTCGAAATCAATGTTTCAAAACAATATTGTGAAGACTGCGAAATTCTTTGTACCTAAACTGTAAAAAAAATACTAAATTAATTAATTAATTAATTAATTAAACTTAGCATTGAATTGTAACCTAAATTTTGTATTAACTTGAGTACTGAATTCGAAAGTTTGAGTTTAGTGCATTTAACAATTAATGAATTTCTGTCTATACATTTGATTAACATATATATATATATATAAATTCAATAAAAAAATTTAAATTTATACTTTTATATTTTTGCACGTTGATGATATAAGTTAATTGGCATATATATTACCATTACTTATATTTATACACTTTAGACATGACATATATATAAATAAAATATATAGATATATAAAAATTTAAGATATATATATATGTATATATCTGTTTAAAGTAATCAAAAAATAAGTAAAATAAATAATAATAATAAATAATAGTAAAAATAAAAATAATGAAATAATATGTATATATAAAATAAAATAATAATGATGCAATATATATAATAATAATAATATAAAATTTGATTTGGCTTCCTTAGGAAGCCAATCAAAACATCACTTGCTCCCACTAATGTGGGAGCAGGACTGAACCTAAATGAGGTAGATGGATTGCCTCTGTTAACCAAAATCGAAATTAAAAAAAAAAAAAGAAAGAAAAGAGGAACTCACGGCAAGGAAAGAAGAGGAGCTACATTCGTGCAGTAAAGAGAAGAAAAAGGAAACTTTTGCAGTAGAGGAGAACGGATCCGGTATGTGAGAGAGGGCAAGAAACGGAGCATTCGGGAGAAGGGACACGACAAGCTGGTGCAGCAGCTGGTGCTCGATGAAGCAATGGGCAGAGGTGGCTATGCTGGCTAAAGAAGAAATAGAGGAGAAAGGAAAAGAGGGAAGAAGGAAGGAGAAGAACCGTGAGAGGGAGAAAGGCTGTACAAGGGCTGATAAGGAAGCTGAAACAAAGTTTAAAATAGGGGGCTTTAAGGCTGAGTTGAGGACTGTCCGTGGAGCAGAAACAAAAGCCAATCAAGAGAGAAAGAGGCTTGTTGAATGCATTTTAGCGGTTGTTTATGGTGCCTCTCGGTAGGGGAGGAACTGCTGAATGGTGGATGACTTATAGGCAGCAAACAGGGACTGAGCTAAGACGTGAGTGAGAGGAAGATCAGGATCGGGGATAAACTGATCAGGGGAGGAACCGAGTATGTTTTGGGGGCTGTTGGAGGCTAACCCGAGGGTGTTGTAGCTGCTTTAAGTGGCGGTAAGATTTTGGCTTGAACAGAACATAATTTGGACTGTACAGGGTGTGAAATGCGGCAAATTTAATGGGATTCTAGGCTGTTTTGACAGGTTGTATAAGGGACAAAAATCGGGTATTAAACATAGCAAGAGGGTTAGCTCAAGGGGGAAAATAACAGCCAACCGAGAGGCATAGTAAGTCTTAAAGAGGGGGCAGAAATCAAAGGAGTTTAAGGTAAATAATATTGACTCAAGGTGAACATATGAGCATGCTAAAGGATGAGAATAGTGATGGAGATTTATATATATATATATATATATATATATATATATATATATATGAAGGAAACCGAAACAAACACACAGCGGAATTTAAATCATTCGGCCTCCACCAAGATCGATTCGGAGAGTTGCCTGATTAGGGTTCCGAGATTTTACCAAACGTGTTCTCTGATTTTCTGTCGTTGGTCGAGTCACAAGTAACAACTTTTCGTTCCTGCCTCTATGGTGTCCACACGAACGGATCTCACGACTCTTGAACGTCTCACGATCAGAAGCCTTAAAGAGCGATTTTTGATTCCTTATAACCGAATTGCTAGCTTCGATTAAAAGAATATTTTTTTCTGTTTTATTGTGTGGCTCTGTTTTAGAAAACATCCTTTTATAGGCAGTAAATTTTACCCTAAAATTTACTGCCAAACAGAACTCTAATCCTACTTAGAATAGCATTAGCTATATCCTTAATCCAATTCAAAATAGGATTAGATATATCCTTAATCCAATTCGGAATAGGATTAATTAAGCTCCTCATTGATCCGTTCTAAGTGTGCGACCCAATAGGTTCTCAAAACAATGGCAATGACAAAAATTGTCACAGGTAATGAGCGGTATCTAGCAACACATCATTGCTACCCATGTAACGAGAATGTCAATGACTCGACATAACCTTACTCGTGATAGATGTTACCGTGTAGTCTAATCCCTTTATCCTTTGATGTCTTGATTAGACACAAGTCATGGAATGTGTCACACTTGTATAGTCTAATCAGCGTTTCTTGATTCCTGAGTAGACTAATTAAACAAATAAAATCAATATCTCATATTGACTTATTCGAGCACGACCATGCATTTCTTAGTCTCACTCTATCAAAGGGCCCAAGACATCACTCTTGTTATATAAGAGGGATAAATTATATCTTGATCACTCAACATCCCTCTACATAGATCAAGGCATGCCTAATTACTACCTTTATAGTCCATCCTGTTACGAATGACATCTAGCAGCATTAAAGTATGCAATTCTCTATGTTGGGATCTCTGATGATCTCAAGTCAAAGGATCACATACACCATCATCACTATGAGAATCGCTTATGACACTCATATAACAATCCATGTAGCGTTCTCATGGAGGGTCGATCCAGTACATAGTTCTCTAACATGTACCTATGTGATGACTTGATATCCTATATCCATGACAATGGTCATCAGTCAACCACATACTAGTCTTATCGTATCATTGTTATCCTTGTTCACAATAATACTTGACTAGGGATATTTTAAGAATAGTGTGTTATTACTATTCTAAGGACATTATCATATAAGATTACATTACGCAATTATAAGACAAATATAATAATGAACTATAATAAATAAAATGTAATGATACATAAAAAATGCCAAAGTCAATCATCTAATGAATGGTTCTAAGGGCATAATCCAACAATATATATAAATAGATATCATGATGATCAATATGTTTGTGTCATTAAAATGATATATATGTATAAATATATACTTATGCATAATAAATATTTATATGGAGAATGAAAAGATGAGCATGGATATATATATATATATATATATATATATAATATATTGGGATATACACATAGATATAAGCATATACGGATTCGAATGGTCAGGAAAAAGTTGTTAATTCTCAAGGTAAGTGGATTAAATAAATATTGCTAGTATCACTTTGTGAGAAATGACAAGAATCATATCTAATAATTATCTTGTCTTGTAATAAGCTCTAGGAATTATAATAGAAACAAGTGTAGAAATAAGCATCGATATGACGCAAGTCCAGCTTAATACGATTGTGAACAGTGCTTGGACTAGAATGAAATTTTAATTATGCTTTGCATGTTATGGTCAGCTAACTTGCGTATGGTGTGTAAGGACATGTTTATACTAAGTGAACATATGAACTTATATATTCATAGGTGTTTGGATTGTGGGTTACGTGTGTGAGCCACCACTAGAGACTCCAAAGGAGTACATGCTACACAGTTACTTTTGGAACTGTGGGAGCCACCTCTAGAGTCTTTTGGGAACTAATTGCTACACGAGTATCTATGAATCTCAACAATTCAGTCCTCTATGTTAAGTAATGCCTAGAAAGTGAATAATTATGAAATAATAGTATGTGATTTATACGAAATTTCAATTCAAACTGGAAAGTAAACAGTCCATTAACCTTTGGGTCACCACAAACCTACTGAGTTTTGCTCTAGGTCTATTACCTGTCAATCGAGCCTTGTACTCTAGACAACTAGTACTGTGTACCTATTGAGCCTAAATGCTTTAGGCAAATCATACTTGTCTAGAAAACTAGCAGACAGGTTCCAACTCTTGATTTATTAGCGAGACTGGGGTATTTTATGGCCATAAATATTATACCATGGGAGCCATCTCTAGAGACCCCAAAGGAACCAAGTGCTACACAGACATCTTCAGAACAATGGGAGCCACCTCTAGAGTCCTAAGGGAACTAAGTGCTACATGAATATCTCTTGGATTGTGGGAGCCACCATTAGAGACCCTAAGGGAGCTACGTGTTACACAGTTATCTTCTGAACTGTAGGAGCCACCTCTAGAGTCCTTTGGGAACTACATGCTACACGATTATGTATTTGTGACATTTTACCCATCACTAGCTAGGGTGGATGTTATATATGATAATGGATTAGAATAATTGCCTAAGTTTTATCTGTATCACACTATACTATCATTAGCTAACTGTAATGGTTAGAAACAATATGTTTAACCATACCTATTAAAGTTTCAAAAAGGTAAGTAATTGTGTGAGTTAAGTATATGGAGGAAAATTGAATTAATCTATACAATTTATTTTGGATTTAACTATTAGTGACTAATCATGGTGTTGTGCATACACGATATCTGATGCGGTTCATGCATACATAATCATATTTTACGACTTGAGCCTAGTTGTATTTATTTAAGCTACTTACTGAATCGTGGATCGCTCACTCCTTAATTTAACTCCCTGCATATCATCTAAGCTAGACTCTAGTTTCAAAATATTGGGTAGGCTTTCGAGGACTGTACTTGGTCGTGGTACTCGTTAACATCCTCTTAGCCTTGTTTTTTTGTACTTTTAAGGTATATGAATTGTATATCATTTTGATAATTGAGCAAACTTTACTTTCACAGTACTAGGAAGTGAAATGGGATGTAACTTAGGATCGCACTAGATTATTGTATAGGTTCGTATGATCCAAGATAAGATTATATTTTGATGTGTGCATAATTGATAAATGTAGAAATGTTGTTATGTTGAATCTTGAAAACATGTAATGTATGTTGGCACAAATTCTGGGAAGTAGAAACTGGCTGGATTGTGGAAAATTAAAATGTGTTTGTATTGCAGGTGATTTACTGGGGAAATTGATAAAATATAAGGGAGAGGTTTTTGACCTCTTTCTTTGTTAGGCGATAATAGAATTAAATAACTATAATTCACCTTAAGATTTGTGAGGTAGCTAGTGAAGTAATATTATCTCAAGGTAAGATTTGTTTAGGAACTATACTAACACCGAATACAAACCCGAAGTTAAAAAAAATTTGTTCGTAAATTTGTTAAGTGAAATCAAGCTATATGTTAAGCGTACATCCCGACCTTAGGGTCGTGACAGATTTAATGGTATCAAAGCAGGGTTTGTCTAGTACGTGTTAGCGTAGTTAAGATTGTTCGTGGTGTTACATCCCATATACTGTGAAATGTCTGTTTGGAAAATTATTTGTTAATTGACTTATACTGAGATTGGTATGCTCTTGTTATAGGTTGTCTTAATTCAAGTTAGAATGAGGAGGACTGGACGTAGAGCTGGGCTTGGAAGACCACCTCGAAGGTTGACAATACCACCATCGACTCAATCACCCTCCACACCTCTGTCGCCTCCACATCCGACTCCTCCACCCTTGAACAGCATGGAGGCGATGATGGCTAGAATGGAGCAAAACTATAAGGTTATGATAGCCTTACTACAACAAATAATAGCCAACCAAACCAGTAGACATCAGGCTCTACTGCCTCTTCCTACACCTCCGGTGCCACCACTTGCACCACCACAGCAGGTGCCACCTCCACCAACTCCCGTAGAGCCGCAGGCTGCTCTTCTGATTTTACCTCAAGCAGCTATGCCTTAACCAGCTACTGCTCAAATTGGGAATCAGGTAGATCAGAATATGACCCTCCTTAAGCAATTCCAGAAAATGAATCCTTTGCAGTTCAAGGGGGAAAAAGATCTGTCAAAGGCTGAGGAGTGGATAGAGGAAATGGAGTTCCTCTTTAAATATATGGGCTGCAATTCCACCGAAAAAGTATCCTTAACCATATACATGATGAGAGGCGAGGCTCAGAAATGGTGTAAGACTACTGAACCGTTCATATTGGCCAAAGATCCCATTATCACATGGTTAAGACCTTTATGAGTTACTATATTTAAGCTATAGCGAGACAAAAGAAAAAGAAGGAATTCCTTGAATTAACTTAAGGGTCTATAAAGGTTGATGAATATGAGACCCGATTCACTACCTTAGTAAAGTACGACACTGATTATGCCAATAATGATAAGAGGAAGGCAAAGAAATTTACATCGGGTTTGAGGCCAAACATTAGGGACAGAGTTACTGCCTTCAAGCTCATGGAGTATGCTGCCATTGTGAGGAAGGCCCAGATAGTTGAGCAAGAACTTCAGACTACACAGGCTGAATATGAAGCTAGGAAGCACCCTAAATCCAAACAGCCCACTAATAAGAGGTTGGATAGAAGGAGGCTAGGGCAAGGTAAATACTAGGGTCCTAGTAAGAGGCAAAGGTTTGTTGCACCTCGACCACAGGCTGTTAGGCTTAATGCTATGGCTACTTTTGCTACTCGAGCCATAACCACAGCAACTATTGTTACTTCTCAGCTGTGTACCACTTGCGGCGGATATCATGGGAATCAGCCCTGTTATAAGGCTATGGGAGCTCGTTTCAAGTGTGAAAAGACGAGCCACATAGCTAAAGATTGCCCTCAGCTTAAGGCCATCGAGAAACAAGCTGATAAATAATCAATGTCATGACAGAGAAAGACCCAAGATAAGGGTAAGAGACCTGTGGAGTATAGTAAGGTGTTTGCACTTGACCAAGAGACGGCTGATGCTTCGGTTCGGTTATTAAAGGTAAGCTCACTATCTGTGATTTAGAAGCATTTGTACTCATTGACCCAGGCTCAACTCACTCATTCATTTCACTTACATTTGCTAGTAGATTGCATAGAGAGTCAAAGCCTTTAAGTTATCTATTATGTATTACTACTCCTTTCAAAGAATCTCAAATGACCAAACATGTGTATCGTCAATGCAAAGTGAAGGTGGGAGATAAGTACCTAGTAGCAGATTTGGTGTTATTAGATATGTATGATTTTGATGTAATACTAGGCATGGATTGGTTAGCCAACCATCATGCTAGTTTAGACTGCTATAGGAAGGTTGTTACTTTCTCCTTACTTGAAAAGTTTATATTACACCTTGGAAATGATAAATAGAATGATTGTAATTTTATTGATGTCTCACTAATATGAGATTAATTTGTTTATAAAGGTTATCTTGCATTTATCGAGGATGTCAAAAAAGTCCTTCGGTACTGTCTGACATTCCAATTGTCAAGAACTTCTCCGATGTATTTCTGGATGAGCTACCAAGGCTACCTTCGGAAAGAGAGACGGAGTTCACTATAAAGCTACTCCCAGGCACTCAACCAATATCTAAGCCTCCATACTGAATAGCCTTGGTTGAGTTAGAAGAACTGAAAAAGCAGTTGCAAGAGTTGCTAGATAAAGGGTTTATAAGACTTAGTGTGTCACCTTGGGGCGCTCCAGTATTGTTTATAAAAAAGAAAGATGGTAGTTTGAGGCTGTATATAGATTATAGGTAGTTGAATCAAGTGACAATGTAGAACAAGTACCTGTTACCTCGGATTGATGATTTTTTGGATCAGTTGAAGGGTACCCAGATATTTTCGAAGATTGATTTGAGGTCAGGGTACCATCAACTAAGAATCAGAAAGGAAGATGTATCGAAGCAGCCTTTAGGACTCGATATTGCCACTACGAGTTTCTGGTTATGCCGTTTGGTTTAACGAACGTCCCTGCAGCATTCATGGGATTGATGAATGAAGTGTTTAAGCCCTACTTAGATAAGTTTGTCATCGTCTTCATGGATGACACACTAGTGTATTCCCGATCCCGAGAAGAACATGAACACCACCTCCGTACGGTACTCCAGACTCTCTGAGAGAAAGAATTGTACGCAAAGTTCAGTAAGTGTGAATTTTGGTTAGAGCAAATCAATTTTCTAGGTCATGTAGTATCAAAGGATGGTGTATCGATTGACCCAGCTAAGATAGAGGCTGTGATAAATTGGGAGAGGCCTAGGACAGTGATTGAAATTCGTAGTTTTCTAGGGCTTGCGGGATATTATAGGAGATTTGTATAGGGATTCTCCAAGCTTGCTGCTCCATTAACCTGACTTACACGCGAGGATGTAAAGTTTGAGTGGAGTGATGCGTATGAGCGCATTTTTCTAGAATTGAAGTAGCGATTGACTACAGCTCCTATTCTGACAATTCTGAGTGGATCCAGGGGATTGTAGTATATAGTGATGCCTCTCTACAAGGTCTAGGGTGTGTATTAATGCAGAATGGCAAAGTAGTGGCCTATGGTTCAAGGCAGTTAAAGGACCATGAGAGAAACTACCCTACACATGACCTGGAGTTGGTAGCGGTAGTGTTTGCGCTAAAGATATGGCGCCACCATTTATACGGTGAATGGTTTCAGATTTACACGAATCATAAGAGTTTGAAGTACTTATTCTCGCAGAAAGAGCTGAACATGAGACAGAGACAATGGGTGGAGATATTGAAGGACTATGACTGCGAGATTCTCTACCATCCGAGTAACGCAAATCGAATGGTTGATGCATTGAGTAGGAAGAGTATGGGTTTGATCAACTACATGATGGTCAAAGCGTGGGATTTGATGGAGAAATTCTTAGAACTGAATCTAAACCTAGAACCAAAAGGTGAGTGTTTAATGGCTAGTTTGAGAATAAAGCCTAACATTATTGATCAGATTAGACAAACTCAGAGAGAGGATCCTAGACTTGTGGAGATTACTAGTAGGATACAACCGGATCAGAACTCAGATTTTGGGATCAAGGATGATGGGTTGTTGAGATACAAGGGCAGGATTTGTATTTCGAATAATGAGGTACTAAAGAGACAAATTATGGAAGAGGCACACAACTCCAAATACACGATGCATCCGAGTAATACAAAGATGTATTAGAACTTACGTAAAGCGTACTGGTGGGCTGGTATGAAGAGGGATATAGTGACCTTTGTGTTCAAATGCTTAGTATGCCAAAAGGTTAAGATTGAACATCAAAGACCAGCGGGTTTATTGAAGCCTTTATCTATACCTACGTGAAAATGGGAGCACGTGACTATGGACTTTATCATGGGGTTCCCGAGGACTCGTAGGAATCATGATGCAATCTGGGTGATAGTGGACAGATTGACAAAATTTCGCTCACTTCCTAGCTATGAAGGCTATCGATTCTGTTGGCTCCACCAAGAGGGGGGTGAATCGGTTTTTCTAGTTATTTCTAATTTTCCTAACTCTTAATGCACAATCAAAGTCAAATAAGCAACAATGAAATAAATGCAGTAAATAAGAGTAAGGGAAAGAGAAGCAAACACAAGTTTTATAGAGGTTCGGCCAACCTCTTGCCTATGTCCTCTCTCCTTGAACTCCTTGTCAAGGTTTTGATTCACCTCTTCCTTGAGAATGCTTACAAACCACTTGAAGGTGTGGCAAGACCTCTTACAATTTCTCTTGAGACTTTAGAATTCTCCTTCTAATCCTCTACCCTTGTAGTATTCCCACACTCAACAATATCAGACCTTACAAGGACAGCTCACCCCTTTGAATATCTAATTTTTCAGTAAATGGGTGAAGAACACAGAAAACAATCTCACAAAATGGAGTTACAACAAAGATTTTCAGATTTCAGTTTCTCTCTTGAAGCTTGAATACTTTGGAATGCTTGTTCTACCTCCAAACTTCATAAATGTCACTATTTATAACCCACCAAACGGATAGAACAGTTGGTGAAGCATTTAATGTAATTCTTCCCGTTGAAAACCTCAGAAACTAGCCGTTACTGTCAGGTCTGGGGCAAAGGGATCGATCCTGCTACAGTAGGGATCGATCCCTTTTCTCCAGAATGCTATCCAACTTTCTCCTGGATGGTTCAATGGCATTCTGCCAATTTGGGATCGATCCTGCTACAGTAGGGATCGATCCCTTTTGTCCAGTAGGCCCTCCTGCACTTAACTTGCTGCAAAGTTTATAGCTTTTGTGATTTTAAGTCAGTTCAAAATCTTCTAACACTTTTCTAAGAGTATTTACTGACTTTTTCAATTAAAATCTCAATGCAAGACTTTGTTAAAATAGTTTCAATCATTGAGTTCATTCAAAGCAAATTTACTTGTATAAAAATCATTTCTAATCTTGCTTGAGTTTTGTCATTTTCAAAATACTTGTCAATTTAAAGCTAACAATCTCCCCCTTTTTGATATGACAAAACTCAAGGTAAATTTGCTTATGTGTTTGAAAATTGAGGTTACTTGATTATTTGAAAAACATTACTCCCCCTCAATATTTGCTCCCCCTCAATTTAACTTTTTGTTGAAAAACATTACTCCCCCTCAATATTTGCTCCCCCTTAATTTAATATAAGTTTACCACATTAATTCTCCCCCTTTTTGTCATAGCAAAGGAATAAAGAGCACGGAGAAATGGTTAGTGGTAGAAGTCAATTTAAAGCAATAAGAAACCAAATAAGCAGTAGCACGGGGAAGGAAATAAAGAGAAATAAAGATCAACTTAATGTCACTAAAGCACAATTAATGTCAGAACATGACATAGTCATTAACATATAAAACAACTAGAAGGCATAGCTAGCAAAGTCATTAACATAGTCATAGACATAGTCATTAACATAAAACAACTAGAAAGCATAACTAGCAAAGTCATGAACATAGGCATTAACAGGAACAACTAGAAAGCAGGACACATGTCACAACAAGGAGGATCAACGCCTTGGAAAGGTCTTGTGATATTGCTCAACGAAATCCTCGTGTTGCATGCGAACATCCTGAATTTCATCGAACAAGGCAGCTTGAGTGGCCTCGATGTGATCAAGTAGCTCACCCACGTCATGCTGAAAGTTTTGAAGCATATGCATGATCTGGTCAAGAGAGACGGACGAGGAGCCGAAAGGTACAGAAGATGTGGCTGCTGCAGGTGCGTCGGCTGCATCCGCTCCTTCTTCGTCGTCTGGTGCCGGAGCATGTTCGGGAGACGCAGACTGACCATGACCCTTAACCCATTCGAAGGTGTCACCCACTTGATGAAGATACCATCCCAAGTTATGAAAGGTGGTGAGATTGATGGTGGTGTTCGCAGCCGGAAGTGTACCGACCTCACATGAGCAGTCAACGCCTTCATGAAGTAAGTAAAAGGCGAGAGGCTGAGGGAAGACAATGGAGTTGACCTTGCCACGAACAATCTTCACCCAATCATGAAGGATAAACTGTAGGAGGTCTGGTCGTTCGCCATTGGGTTCATGAATATGATGGAGCCAAAAACGATCAAGTTTGCGAAGGTGAGAATATCGGGTGCCAAAAGGGCAGAGATTCCATGAAATGATGATATGAAGGAGACATGCGAAGACAAGAAGGTCACTTTCACGATTATCGGTAACAGGAAATACCAAGGGTACATTGAAATTTTCATAGATATCACCGTCTTCAGGAAGTTTGAAGGCAAAGGAGAGGGATTGCTTGGTCTGTTCAATATTTTTGCCCATGACATAAGATCTAATCCCGACAACCTTACATTCATCATTTGGAGCATAGATGATCTCAGCATTGGAAAAGAAGGCACGAATGATGTTTGTTGGGACCGGAGTATTGATTTTGAGGAATTGGGTCCAACCCCATTCATTGAACTTGGCGAGATAAGGAAAATGAATTGACTCGAGGAAGTCGAAATCAATAGGACGCCAATGCTTAATGGGCATATTGGCAAATTCGGTTAGAAATTTGGTTTTCTCATTAGCATGGCAAAAGCAGCGGTTAAAAGTGGTTGGTATGGAGGATGAGGAAGACGAAGCACGGGTTTTGCGTTTTTGAGCAGTGTGCTTAATCTTAGGAGCCATATGGAGAAGGAAAAAGATAGGAAATTTCGTTAAGGACTTTTATCAAACAGGTGGTGTGCACAAGTTTGAGGAACTATGGATGAGTGTGTGGGAGAGATGTGATCTAACCAACAGCAGAGAGCCACAACCCAAGATGCATCGAACAATTATAACAAGGAAATTCGGATGAAAAATGACAGATAGTCTAAGTATAAACTTGAGAAAAATACAAGTGCCAAAGGAATTGAAAACCTAGATGGAGAAGAAATTGATGCAAGATATGCACATGGGTAGGCAAGATATGATAAAAGAAACTAGAAATGCAAGAAAAATTTAAAGAAAAATGTTAGAAAAACTTACAATTGAAATGTTGGGTGAATAGTATCCATGGTGTGAAAGAAAAAGGAAAAGAAGAAAGGAAGAGTTTTTGTCAGGAAATGAGGAGGGGAAATGAAAAAGAGAAGAAAATGAGGAAGATTGGTGAAAGAATGGAGTGATTTGGGGTAGAAATGAGTGAGATAGAGAAGTGTGAATGAGAGAAAATGGTGAATGGCGTTTGGAAAGGAAGAGGAAGATGAATAGTTGAAAAGAGGAGAAGAGGCCGACAGTTAAAAATCACCTTGGAGGCAAATATGCCACGAGGGGATCGATCCCCACTGTAGAGGGATCGATCCCTTTTAGGCAGATTGCTTCCCAAAGTCTAGAAAGCTATTCTGGCACTAGGGGATCGATCCCCTACTGTAGAGGGATCGATCCCTTTTAAGCAGAATGCTTCCCATCACCCAGAATTTTGCCCAGACAGACTTGGAAATCAATCCTATTTGAGAGGAATTGTCTCCGCAGCCACGTGGCTCATTTATGATGCATAAAAATGATTTGAAAACATTGAAACTTATGCATTTTTTTTTTACCATGTGAAAATCAAAAACTGATTTTTGCACTTGAGATGCATGAAATGAGTTTGAAAACTGCAGAAACAGTGCAGAATACTGCAGAAAAAATGCAGAACCTTGCATAAGTATGCAGAAATAATACGTGAACATGGCTGTGATAGTGTCTTAACATTAGAAATGTGTTTTGGCTAATGAATGAAGTTTGACATGAGCAGAACACACAAAATTCAACAGTTCAATCTTAAGGAGCTATGAACATGAACAATAACTCAGTAAGTTAAGGTCATGAATTGCAAGGGTAATTATATTCTTCAAATTGCTGGCTTGCAATCATCACAAACCAACCATAAGACATTCATGCAACATCAAATTACTTCAAGGAGCATTCATAATGCCTAATTCACCTCTAAGAGTGCAAAATCTCTCCTTGTCCAAGGGCTTTGTGAAACTATCAGCTAATTGGTGCAAGGTGTCCACATACTCTAGAATTATGTCTCCTTTTTGCACATGATCTCGTATAAAATGATGTCTAATCTCAATGTGCTTGGTTCTAGAGTGTTGAATAGGATTTTTTGTAAGATTGATGGCACTAGTGTTGTCACACCTAATGGGAACTTGGTTCATTTCTATTCCATAGTCTCTCATTTGTGGCTTAATCCATAACACTTGAACACAGCAACTTCCGGAAGCTATATATTCAGCCTCGATTGTGGATTGAGCTACACTATTTTGTTTCTTAGAAAACCATGAAATGAGCCTACTTCCTAAGAATTGGCATGTTCCCGATGTGCTTTTCCTATCCACTTTGCATCCACCAAAATCCGCATCGGAATAGGCATGGAGGTCAAGTGTAGAATCTTTAGGATACCAAAGTCCTAAGGAAGAAGTGTCTTTGAGGTATCTAAGGATTCTTTTTACTGCTTGTAGGTGTGATTCTTTAGGGGATGACTGAAATATAGCACACAAGCATACACTAAACATTATATCGGGTCTACTAGCAGTTAAATATAGCAATGAGCCAATCATAGACCTATATAGTTTAGTGTCTACACATTTTCCTCCTTCATCCTTATCAAGCTTAATATTTGTGCTCATAGGTGTAGAAAAAGGTTTAGATTCATCCATTCCAAATCTTTTGAGCAAATCTTTAGTGTACTTAGCTTGATTTATGAAAATACCTTCTTTACATTGTTTAACTTGAAGTCCTAGAAAGAAGGTTAATTCTCCCATCATACTCATTTCAAATTCACCTTGCATTAGCTTTGAAAAATTTTTGCACAATGACTCATTTGTAGAACCAAAAATGATATCATCTACATAAATTTGAACTACCAATAAGTCATGGCCCTTAGATTGTATAAACAAAGTTGTGTCTACCTTTCCTCTTGTAAAACCCTTTTCGATTAAAAACTTTGAAAGTCTTTCATACCAAGCTCTAGGAGCTTGTTTTAATCCATATAAGGCTTTTGAAAGTTTGAAAACATGGTTAGGAAATTTTGGATTTTCAAAACCGAGAGGTTGCTCAACATAAACTTCTTCATTTATATAACCATTTAAGAAAGCACTTTTCACATCCATATGATATAACTTAAAATCCTTGTAGCATGCAAAAGCAAGTAGCATCCTAATGGCTTCTAATCTAGCTACTGGAGCATAGGTTTCATCATAGTCTATTCCTTCTTCTTGTCTATAACCTTGAGCCACTAACCTAGCCTTGTTTCTAACAATGATGCTATTTTCATCCATCTTATTCTTGAATATCCATTTGGTTCCAATGATGGGATAATCTTTAGGTCTTTCTACTAATGTCCACACTTTGCTTCTTTCAAATTGATTTAATTCTTCTTGCATGGCCATAATCCAATTTTCATCATTCAAAGCCTCATCCACTTTCTTTGGCTCAAATTGTGACACAAAGGCTACATGTTGACATATGTTTCTATAGGTTGACCTAGTCCTAACTCCAATGGTAGGATCTCCAACAATATCATTATCTTTCACATATCCAAGTTCTCTAGGACACCAAGATTCCTTCTCAATTATTTCTTGTTCCATGGACTCCTCATTTTTGTTAATAGTAAGATCTTCTAATTGTTCTCTAACATCCTTGTCTTGAGATGGGTCAATTATAGGTTCATCAAAAATCTCTACTTCATCATCAAGATTGGTTTTACTAGAAATATTTGATTCATCAAAGATTACATGTATTGACTCTTCTACAACAAGTGTTCTTTTATTAAAAACTCTATAAGCCTTAGAATTTAAAGAATAACCAAGAAAAATACCTTCATCACTTTTAGCATCAAATTTTCCTAGGTTATCTTTACCATTGTTTAAAACAAAACATTTGCACCCAAATGGGTGAAAATAACTTATGTTAAGCCTTTTTCCTTTATAAAGCTCATATGGAGTTTTCTTTAAAATAGGCTTTACCATAGCTCTATTTATGACATAGCAAGAAGTATTTATTGCTTCAGCCCAAAAATATTTAGGTAAATTGTTTTCACAAAGCATGGTTCTAGCCATTTCTTCTAATGTTCTATTTCTCCTTTCAACTACCCCATTTTGTTGAGGAGTTCTAGGAGCTGAAAAATTGTGGCTAATACCATTTTCATTGCAAAATATATCAAAACCAAGATTTTCAAATTCTTTTCCATGATCACTTCTAATGCTTGAAATAGAGTAACCTTTTTCATTTTGAACAAGTTTTGAGAAAACAGTGAATTTTTCTAAGGCCTCATTTTTAACACTTAAAAAGAACACCCAAGTAAACCTAGTGTAATCATCAACTATCACAAATCCATAGTGTTTACCTCCTAAACTAGTTGTCCTAGTTGGTCCAAAGAGATCTAAGTGAAGAAGTTGAAGTGATCTAGAGGTAGTGACACACTTCTTAGGTTTAAATGAATTTCTTTTGTGTTTTCCTCTAACACATGCCTCACAAACTTTGTCATTTTCAAATTGAAGCTTAGGCAACCCTACCACTAAATCTCTTTTGGCTAACTTAGACAAAACATGCATGCTAGCATGGCCTAGTCTTCTATGCCATAGCCAAGGTTCATCTTCTCTAGTAGCCATAAAGCATACATTTTTGCTATTAAGTTCATTTAAATCTACAACATAAATATTTCCTTGTCTATGTTCAATAAACACAATTTGATTAGATTTGGCATTAACAACATTGCAACACAAATCATCAAACATAACTTTAAATCCCTTATCACACAATTGACTAATACTAAGCAAGTTATGTTTCAAGCCTCTAACATACAAAACATTTTCAACGGTTGAGGAAGAGTTACCAATGGAGCCAATTCCTTCAATTTGTCCTTTGGAGTTGTCTCCAAACGTGACCTCTCCACCACTTTTATGCTTTAAGTACTTGAATTGGCTCGTCTCCCGTCATGTGTCTAGAGCATCCACTATCAAGGTACCAATGCTCCTTGGACTTAGCCTTGTAGCAATACTCTTCCTCCTACAAACACATCAAACTTTCATCTTAGGTACCCAAATTTTCTTGGGTCCTTGTGAGTTAGTATCAATAATTTTTTATCCTTTAGGAATCCATTTCAACTTTAAAGACTCATCATTTGAATTCAAAACATGTTTAGGCACCCAAATCTTGATAGCCATTTTTCCTCTAATTATGGTCTTCCTAGAGGTGCATGCTTGTGAAGAGTGTCCTAGTTTGTTACATAATGGGCACAAAGCAAATTTTCTATCTTTAACTAGGAAGTTTTTAAGATGAGTCTCTTTGTTAGATGCATTATAGCCTAACCCTTCTCTATCAAAGAATGCTCTTTGAGTTTCTAGCATTTGATCAAGTTTTTGTTGACCCATGTAAAATCTAGAAAAGGAGTTATGCAAATTAGTGTTCTTCTTATTTAATTCTTCAATTTCTAGATTAGCATTTTCTAATTTCTTCTCACATTCTAACTTAACATTCACAAGCATTTCATTTTCCTTTTTCAATTTAGAAATCATTTTCTTATATTTCAAGTTCATGCATTCAAATACATTGGCCAATTCATCAAATGCATCTTGTAATTCATCAAAAGTGTATTCATGAGTATCTAGCAAGTTAGAAGTTGCCTTCTCATCTTCAAAAGCTATGAAGCAAAGGTTAGCTACTTCATCTTCCATATTCTCTTCATCGGAGGAGTCACTATCACTCCAAGTAGCCACCATTGCTTTCTTCTTTTGTTTCTTTTCATTTTGCTTCCTATACAAAGGACAATCAAATTTAATATGTCCAAGTTTTTTGCATTCATAACATATAATTTGGTCCTTATCTTTCCTACTAGTTTCACCTCTATTTAACTCTCTCCTAGGGGGTCTCCTAGAGTTTCCACTAGCTCTCATCCTCATGAATTTATTAAACCTCTTGGCAAACATGGCCATTTCTAAATCTTCTTCATCACCACTTACATCATGATCATCTTTTGATTCCTCACTTGTGGTGGATTTTAGTGTTACTCCAACTTTCTTTGGGGGATCTTGATTTCTCTTAATTTTCATCTCATAAGTGAGCAAGGATCCCATAAGTTCATCTAATGAGAAAGTATGAGGGTCCTTGGATTCCTCAGTAGCAGTGACTTTAGCTTCCCATGATTTGGGTAAGCTATTGAGAATCTTTCTCACCATCTCTACATTAGAGTACGTCTTCCCTAAAGCTTTAAGACCATTTATTATGTCCGTAAACCTAGTAAACATGTCACTAATTGACTCATCATTCTTCATTCTAAATAATTCATAGTCTTGTGTGAGCATGCCTACTTTGGTTTCTTTGACTTTGTGGTTCCCTCATGTGTGATAGCTAGTTTATCCCAAACTTGTTTAGCATTCTCACATTGTGACACTCAATTATACTCATTTGGTCCTAATGCACAAAAGAGTGTGTGCATTGCTTTAGCATTAAGTTGTGCCATCCTAATATCATTAGTATCCCATTCATCTTCTTTCTTAGGCATATCCGTCCCATCTACTTTCTTAATAGGGATAATCTACTTTCTTAATAGGGATAAGGGGACCTTTAATAATAACTCTCCATACTTCATAATCATTAGCTTGAATAAATAGCATCATTCTAGTCTTCCAATAAGCATAGTTTTCACCATTAAAGAGTGGAGGTCTAACCGTAGAGTGTCCATCTCCTACCAAGGGTGTAGACAAACTAGTTTGAGCCATTAGTGATCGTTTATACTCGATAGATGTTAATCTAAGTTAATCTCGAGCCCAAACTCTGATACCAATTGTTGGCTCTACCGAGAAGAGGGGTGAATCGGTTTTTCTAGTTATTTCTAATTTTCCTAACTCTTAATGCACAATCAAAGTCAAATAAGCAACAATGAAATAAATGTAGTAAATAAGAGTAAGGGAAAGAGAAGCAAACACAAGTTTTATAGAGGTTCGGCCAATCTCTTGCCTACGTCCTCTCTTCTTGAACTCCTTGTCAAGGTTTTGATTCACCTCTTCCTTGAGAATGCTTACAAACCACTTGAAGGTGTGGCAAGACCTCTTACAATTTCTCTTGAGACTTTAGAATTCTCCTTTTAATCCTCTACCCTTGTAGCATTCCCACACTCAACAATATCAGACTTTACAAGGATAGCTCACCCCTTTGAATATCTGATTTTTCAGTAAATGGGTGAAGAACACAAAAAACAATCTCACAAAATGGAGTTACAACAAAGATTTTCAGATTTCAGTTTCTCTCTTGAAGCATGAATACTTTGGAATGCTTGTTCTACCTCCAAACTTCATAAATGTCACTATTTATAACCCACCAAACGGATAGAACAGTTTGTGAAGCATTTAATGTAATTCTTCCCATTGAAAACCTCAGAAACTAGACGTTACTGTCAGGTCTGAGGCAAAGGGATTGATCCTGCTACAGTAGGGATCGATCCCTTTTGTCCAGTAGGCCCTCCTGCACTTAACTTGCTGCAAAGTTTATAGCTTTTGTGATTTTAAGTCAGTTCAAAATCTTCTAACACTTTTCTAAGAGTATTTACTGACTTTTTCAATTGAAATCTCAATCCAAGACTTTGTTAAAATAGTTTCAATCATTGAGTTCATTCAAAGCAAATTTACTTGTATAAAAATCATTTCTAATCTTGCTTGAGTTTTGTCATTTTCAAAATACTTGTCAATTTAAAGCTAACAGATTCCCTTAGTGCCTTAGCAAATATGTATGTCAAAGAAATAGTGCAGTTACATGGGGTCCTAGTGAGCATAGTTTTGGACAGAGATTCTCAGTTTACTTTCCGTTTTTAGGAACACTTCCAGGATGCCTTGGGAAATAAACTGAGCTTTAGCACAGCCTTTCATCCTCAAACCAATGGGCAGTCAGAGAGAACAATTCAAACTCTTGAGGATATGTTGAGGGAATGTATCATGGATTTTCAAGGCTAATGAGATGATCATTTGACACTAGTTGAATTTACGTATAACAACAGCTTTCACTCTAGCACTGGGATGGCACAATACGAGGCGTTGTATGGATGTAGGTGTAGATCCCCTATTGGCTGGGAAGAGGTAGGTGAAAGAAAGATATTTACTCCAGAATTGGTAAAGGAAGCTTCTTAAGATGTGAGGCTGATATGTGATAGATTGAGGATAGCTCAAAGTAGACAAAAGAGCTATGCTGATAGTCGGAGAAGACCCTTAGAATTTCAAGTTGGGGATAAAGTATTCTTGAAGATCTCTCCATCTAAGGGCATAATGAGATTTGGTAAGAAGGGGAAGTTGAGCTCCCGGTATATTGGTCCATTTGAAATACTAGAAAGAATTGGTGAAGTGGCATACTGACTAGCATTACCACAAGAGTTATCGAGTGTGCACAACGTCTTCCATATGTCTATGCTAAAAAAGTATCATCCGGACCCCTCCCATGTCATTAATTATGAACCTTTGGAGATTAGGGAGAATTTGAGCTACGTTGAGAGACCTATTCGGATTTTAGACAAAAAAGATAAGATGTTAAGGTTTAAGACAATCCCTATAGTGAAAGTACTCTAGCAGCATCACTCCTCAGAAGAAGCAACATGAGAGTTAGAGAGTTTGATGAAGGAGAAGTACCCTGTCACGACCCAAAGATCGTTAGGCGTACTTATCACTTTCACTTTATTACAATTCACCAATTTTTTGAACTAATTTTTTTTCTTTTCACTTTCAGGTTCGTATTCAGTGTCAGTGTCGCTTCCAAACTCATTTTGCATTTCTCAATTCAATTTAACTTTACATTCACTATTTAATTTACTATCTCTTAAGACAACTCAACTTAATACTTTAATTAAATATTAAACTGGTAAAAGAAAAAGGTCAAAAACTCCCTCTTATATAAAATCGATTTTTCCCAGCTTAATAACCTGCAAAATAATAACTATTCCCAACAACATATTTCAATTTCCATAATCCACAGTCTATAGCATCATATAGTACACATACTTCCCAAAATATATAATTAAATATATTAGCATTTCACAAACTCATAATTGTCGGATATTAGCCATTTCTCGGATCGCACTCGATAATCATATTAGTCTATAATAATCTAGAGCGATCCTAAGTTACATCCCAAAATAATACCATAAGCATGTACTGTGCATTTTAAATGTCATACATGATAAACAAAATGACCACTTTTCTACCTCAAGATAAACAAAACAGCTCTCGAAGGACTTAGACTAGTATTGTTAATAAATATCGTCCTCGAGGCCTTGCACCAAAACTCTAAGCATAGCGTCTAGCTCGTATGATCTACGATGATGTTAAAAAGGGGTGACCAAAACCACGCCTTAGTAAGATATTAATATAAATGTAGAAGTAGAATTATACTATCCTAAATGCAATGCATGTTGTCTGCAAGCTTATATTTCAATCTTTATTTCTTATGCATATCATATCATAGCATCATTGTATGCTTTTATAACTGTTATAGATCATGTCCTAAGGATTCTAGTTGTGCCAGGGTTTTGGGGAGAGAAAGTACGGATACATCGAAATACCTCATTATCATGTTCCTGACATCGATTAAAAAGAGCTTTAGCCCATTATTATTATCAATTATCCATATCCATCCATACCATCAATCACTTAACTGATATCAATACGATACAGTGTAATATTAAACTATATCGTTGATTCGCTCAGCTTAATACCAAATCAAATATAACGAAATATCAGTCAATATTATCATTTACTTAACTCAATATTAATCAAACACATCATACATCTAATAAACTCAACGTTCTGATGCAAGCTCTATCATATAGCTTATAGTATCAAATCACATTCCCGAGTGTATGGTCTCAGATCTTGTCATGCGTCATATAAAATTGTGTCTAAAAGCATGTACTGCCAAAATTCATATCACATGTGCCATTTCAAAGTATGTACAGTCTCAAGAATGGCATGCATGCTATAAAACCCGTTTAGAATTTAAGCTTTAAATTTAAATTCAAATGCTCTTTCGGAAAATCGAACTTCGATGTTTCAAAATTCAAAGTTCGAAGTTTCTAAGACGATGCTCTGAAAGAGTTTCAAACTATACATTCTGATGGTCCGAAACAATACTCAACTGAGTAGAAAACATATATGCTCTTTGGCCTAAATTTCAAAATCCTAACTTCGAAGTTCTAAATCAATACTTTGAATAATGTTTCAAAGTTCTAAATTAGTGATTCAAAAGTTCTAAGGCAATACTCTAACTATTGTCTAGAGTTCAAAAATTGCTTTGGCATAGCTCAAAGCACAAGTCAAATGTTCTAAAGTGAGATATGGCTCGAACAGTTCAACTATCAATAAAGACTCATAAATCCCACCGTAGCTATCAACGGGCCAAACATCCGATACGGGCGCTATCTATGGCCATAGACCCCTAACCCCAGCTCCATTGATCAAATGAACCTGGGACCTGTTCGCGATTATTGTCAGACAAGAGTTAAATGCCTGTTTATCATTGATTCAATCAGGCAAGTTCTGAAATGGTGCTTTATTGACATTGTCAAAATATGCCATAATCTCAAAGATGAAGTTCTGCATATTCTGAAAGTTCTGAAAATTCGGATATTCAAATAATTCGAATGCACTAAATTTCAATGATTCTAATATCATGAGGCTGTATCATGCTTTCGTTTAAAATCACATTACATGCGTATGCGAGTATGTCATATGCCATTTCAAAAGTTCTAATAGTTCAAAATGCTTCGAAGTTCTAAGTATGTATTTTCAAGCTCATGCATTTCTTCCAAATACTCAAGTTATGCCATGCAATGCTTTAAGCCAATGCACACAAGACTCTTAAAATCATCACATCACGGTTGCCAAGCATTTTGCCTGATGCACTAAAGTATGTGTTCTAATATCTTAAGGTCTCGATCATGCATGCCTATGCCAAAGGATATCCAAATCATGATCGTTAATTATTTCTATTTCTAACTAGGCTTGTATGCCTTCATTAGTGACCTCAGAAAATCCACACATCATATCGATTATCATGCCATTATCAAAATTAGTGCAAGATTGCAATACCACATAGGCCATCGTACCTTTACTAATATCATTTCGATTCCAAGATTTCGCTTAAGGTATCACACTTCTCTAGTATCACTATAAGGCCATAATACCTTTGATCATTCAAACTTTTAGTTTTTACATATGTTCAACTATGCTAATCATATCAGGACTCTTAAACAAGACATTGAAATCAACCAAAAGCCCCCTGTTTGAAGCCTTCAAACTCAACAATCCCTCACGCATGCCTTGCTCCCGATCTCTCTTTCTTTCTTTCACTCTTTCTCTTCCAACGGCTAAAATTTCAGTCTTTCTTTTCTTTTCTTTTTTTTGATTTGATGTGGCAGAGGACTTGCTCTGTCCCTTTTTCATTTTCAGAGTTCCTACTCCCACGTTAGTGGGAGTAGGTGAAGCCGATTGGCTTCCTTTGGAAGCCAATCAGTATTTTACTTTATTTATTATTATTTTATTTTATATTTCTATATATTCCTTATCTATATATATTTTATGCATATATTGCCTATGTTAAATATAGTGTGTGTATATATATATATATTTTAGGTCTAAGGTATATAATATATGTAATAGTAATATATTTTAGATTTTCCTTTGTTTTAAATATCTATCATATATTACTATACTTAACATTTATATATTTTTCTTATTTATTATATTTATATCTATTTATTTATATACTTACGTGCACATCACATTTAATGTAATATACCTGTATCATTCATTTCATCAAATAAATATATATAGGTATATATATTTTTTTGTCTAAACACTTATGATATAGATGCACTTAGTTTTTGTAGTGCATTTGTATTTTAATTAACTTGAATTATTAATTTACAAATTATCTATTTTTTTTGAATTAATATATACATACATCTCGATCTCATTTATGTAGATCTAAAATATTTATATTTATCATTTATCATTTAAATGTTCTAAACTCACACCTTCAGTTTCATTACTCAAAATAATACAATTTAAGAATATATTTCAATACTTTGTTTGTTTCATTCCTTATTTATCCACAAACTTTGCATGAAAAATTTCCAGTCTTCACATTCTCCCCACCTTAGAAATTTGGTCCTCCAAATTGATCAAAGTCATACTCAAGGTCGACATTTTTCTTTACTATATTCATTATATTCGTATAACCCCCAAGGTCTAACAAATCTCGAGATCTAATTCACATATCACCACTTGTTCCAAGGGTCATATCTACTTCATTTTAACCTCGAAATTCAACTATTCATCAATCCATAACTTGGATGCATCTTTTTATTTCCTAATTTGCAACATAGACTCTCTTGCACTTCACGAGTTATCATACTATACCGACATTAACCATCCAATACAAGATGGTATTGAGTGTCTTATTCCGTAAAACCTTAACTTTCACATCTGTTAACATGTTCAAATAGTCTCCGAAATTCCTTTCGAGATTCGTTTTCTATAATGGTATCATATTTAATCTTGGTTCTACAAAGAGGAAGTTAGAATTGTTCTTATCTACTATTTTTACTTACAACACTCAAACATAAATTTATCATTTATAATTCACTTAAAAGTGTTAACATATTAACGATATTCTAAAGGTCCCATCTCTAGGCTTCATTTTCTAATATTCAAGGATGATATGTAGACATGCGTAGAGCCAAAGAAAAATCAATTATTGCAAAACTTCAAAATTATTGATCAAAAGCTTACCTCAACTGTCTGAAGCGGAGGCATTAGCTGCTCCCTGATCTAAAGCAAACACCCTACCCTAAGTTGTAGGTCTCTTGCCCTTATCTATGGGTTTCTGCTTTTTGGTGTGCCTTGTCTTAGGTTGCCTCTTAGAAGCCTTTAATGTGGGGCAATCCTTGATCCAACCTTTCCACAGTGAAAGCAAGCCCCAGTGTTCCAATGACATGACCTGGTGCCATGGTCCTTACCACATCTAGTGCAAATCCGATCTATCTTAGGCCTAGTAGTCTGTGGGTGGGGCACTACTATCTTCTGCCTCTTGTTCTGAACTTTATTCGAAGATTTACTCTGATCAGACTTCTTTCCCTCTATTCTCATATCATTGGACAGCTTGGCTCTAGGCTACTTCCTAGCCTCATACTCCGCTTGGGTAGTCTCTAATTCTTGCTCAACAGTCTGAGCCTTCCTAACCACTGCTTTGTATTCTGTAAGCTCAAATGGAGTGACCCTGCCTCGGATGTTAGGTCTCAATCCCGAAGCAAATTTCTCTACTTTTTTCTCATCATTAGTGGCATAATCTGTGTCATACTTCACCAAGGCAATAAATCAGGTCTCATACTCATCAACCTTTATCAATCCTTGAGTAAGTTCCATAAATTTTTTCTTCTTCTATCGCCTGGCAGCTTTAGAGATATAATGGTTCATAAAAGCCTCTATAAATCTCTCCCATGTAATAACTGGATCCTTAGCCAATAAGAACGTCTCATGGGTCTTCCACCATTTCTGTGCATCACCCCTCATCATATACACGGCTAAGGAAACCCTTTCAGTGGTACTGCACCCCATATACTTAAAAAGAAACTCCATTTCCTCTATCCATTCCTCAGCCTTCGCCGGATCCTTCTCCCCCTTAAACTATGATGGATTCATCTTCTGGAATTGTCGGAGGAGTGTCATGTTTCTATCCACCGAATTCCCAGCCTCAGACATGGCTAGTGGAGGCACAGTTGCCTGGGGTGCAACTGGCGAAGGTGTAGCTTGAGGTACTGCAGGAAGTGGTGGAGGTGGTGCCTGTTGCGGTGGGGGTGGAGGTGGTGGCACAGAAGGTGTAGGAGGTGGTGGTGTAGCCTTTTGTGTACTAGCTTGGTTGGCCACTAACTGTTGTAAGAAGGCGGTAATGGTTTCATGGCTTTGCTCTATTCGAGCCATATTCACTTCCATACTATCTGATGGTGGAGGAGTCGGATTTAAGGATGATGGAGGTATTATGGATGAGATCGGACAAGTAATTGGCAATCTTCGAGCAAACCCCCTAGGTCTACCTCCAATCCTCCTCATTGTATTTCGATTTAGAAAAATACCTATACCAAGCGCAGATCAATCTTAGTATAAGTTGATAACGGTAAGTTACATGTAGATATTACACAGTACATGGGATGTAACACTAATAACGATCCTTATGACATTGACACGAACTAGACAACTTTGCTCTGATACCATTAAATCTGTCACAACTCGAAGACCGTGACGTGTACTTATCACTTTCACTTTATTACAATTCACCAATTTTTCGAACTAATTTTTTTTCTTTTCACTTTAAGGTTTGTATTCGATGTCAATGTTGCTTCCAAACTCATTTTGCATTTCTTAATTCAATTTAACTTTACATTCACTATTTAATTTACTATCTCTTAAGACAACTCAACTTACTTAATACTTTAATTCAATATTAAACTGGTAAAAGAAAAAGCTCGAAAACTCCCCCTTATATAAAACCGATTTTTCCTAGCTTAATAACCTGCCAAATAATAACTATTCCCAGCAACATATTTCAATTTTCACAATCCACAGTCTATAGCACCATATAGTACACATACTTCCCAAAATATATAAATAGATATATTAGCATTTCACAAGCTCATAATTGTCAGACATTAACCATTTCTTTGATCGCACTCAATAATCATATTAGTCTATAATAATCTAAAGCGATCCTAAGTTACATCCCAAAATAATACCATAAACATGTACTGTGCATTTTAAATGTTATACATGATAAACAAAATGACCACTTTTATACCTCAAGATAAACAAAACAGCTCTCAAAGGACTTAGACTAGTATCGTTAATAAATATAGTCCCCGAGGCCTTGCACCAAAACTCTAAGCATGGCGTCTAGCTCGTATGATCTACGATGATGTTAAAAAGGGGTGAGCAAAACCACGGCTCAATAAGATATTAATATAAATGTAGAAGTAGAATTATATTGTTCTAAATGCAATGCATGTTGTCTACAAGCTTATATTTCAATCCTTATTTCTTATACATATCATAGCATCATTGTATGCTTTTATAACTCTTATAGATCATGTCGTAAGGATTCTAGGTGTGCCAGGGTTTTAGGGAAAGAAAGTACCGATACATCGAAACACCTCATTATCATGTTCCCGACATCAATTAAAAAGAGCTTTAGCCCACTATTATTATCAATTATCCATATCCATCCATACCATCATTCACTTAACTGATATCAATGTGATACAGTGTAATATTAAACTATATCGTTGATTCGCTCAGCTCAATACCAAATAAAATATAACGAAATATCAGTCAATATTATCATTTACTTAACTGAATATTAATCAAACACATCATACATCTAATAAACTCAACGCTCTGATGCAAGCTCTATCATATAGCTTACAGTATCAAATCACATGCCAGAGTGTATGGTCTCAGATCTTGTCATGCGTCATACAAAATCGTGTCTAAAAAACATGTACTGCCAAAATTCATATCACATCTACCATTTCAAAGTATGTACAGTCTCAAGAATGGCATGTATGCTATAAAACCCGTTTAGAGTTTAAGCTTTAAATTTAAATTCAAATGCTCTTTCGGAAAATCAAAGTTCGATGTTTCAAAATTCAAAATTCGAAGTTTCTAAAACGATGCTCTGAAAGAGTTTCAAACTATACTTCTGATGGTCTGAAACAATACTCAACTGAGTAGAAAACATATATACTCTTTGGCTTAAATTTCAAAATCCCAAGTTCGAAGTTCTAAATCAATACTTTGAACAATGTTTCAAAGTTCTAAAATAGTGATTCAAAAGTTCTAAGGCAATACTCTGACTATTATCTAGAGTTCAAAAATTACTTTGGCATAGCTCAAAGCACAAGTCAAATATTCTAAAGTGAGATATGGCTCGAATAGTTCAACTATCAATAAAGACTCATAAATCCCACTGTAGCTATCAGAGGGCCAAACGTCTCATACGAGCGCTATATATGGCCATAGACCCCTAACCCAAGCTCCACTGATCAAATGAAATCGGGACTTGTCCGCAATTAATGTCGGACAAGCCTAAATTGCCTGTTGATCATTGATTCAATCAGGCAAGTTTTGAAATGGTGCTTTATTGACATTATCAAAATATGCCATAATCTCAAAGATGAAGTTCTGCATATTCTAAAAGTTCTGAAAATTTTGCTATTCAAATAATTCGAATGCACCGAATTTCAATGATTCTAATATCATGAGGCGGTATCATGCTTTCGTTCAAAATCACATTACATGTGTATGCGAGTATGTCATATGCCATTTCAAAAGTTCTAACAGTTCAAAATGCTTCGAAGTTCTAAGTATGCATTTTCAAACTCATGCATTTTTTCCAAATACTCAAGTTACGCCATGCAATGCTTTAAGCCAATGCACACAAGAGTCTCAAAATCATCACATCACAGTTGCCAAGCATTTTGCCCAATGCACTAAAGTATGTGTTCTAATATCTTAAGGTCCCAATCAAGCATGTCTATGCCAAAGGATATCCAAATAATGATCATCAATTATTTCTATTTCTAACTAGGCTCGTATGCCTTCATTAGTGACCTCAGAAAATCCACACATCATATCGATTATCATGTCATTATCAAAATTAGTGCAAGATTGCAATACCACATAGGCAATCGTACGTTTACTAATATCGTTTCGATTCCAAGATTTCACTTAAGGTATCACACTTTTCTAGTATCACGATATGTAAGACCCGATTTTATAACACTATACACCATATTTGTAAATGAATGATAGTGGAAATAAATTCTTTAGTGGAAATAAATAAATATTGAATATGGATTTCCACTTTAAATTATGGAATTATTGGAATTATAATTTAATATGGTGTATAAGAGTGGAAATGAATATTAAAGGATGAATTGAAAGTATAGAATAAGAGAAGAAAAGAAATTAGAAAATTATGAATAGAGGTATTATTTTCATGACATAAAATACCAATAAATATATTTATAAGAGAGAAAATTATTTATTGGACATGTGATTTAAACTTGAATGGTGGAATATATTAAAGGAGGCGAAATCAAGCAAAAACCATGCATCAATTTTCTACTGCTATTATACACGGCAGAATGCTAATTTGGTTGTAAATTTTGTGGTGTGAAATCTGATGAAGATGATAGAGAAAGAGAAAGTTATTAGGTGGAAACATGGCTGAAATTTAGTGGTTGAAATATGCACCAAAAGAGGCAAAATGAAACAAGAAACATGTAGCCAAGAAAATTGAGCTACACGCCACTTCCTAGTTGCTATTGTGTGATACGGCAGAAAAATTTGTAAAAGAAATAAAATGCAATTTTTATGGCATGATAATGACCAACAAATGATGGATAATGGGGGGAAATTTTATATTTGGAAAGATGTTTAATTTCTATTGTTTGGAACTTTCAAAAAAAAAGAAAACAAGTCAAAAATGTATAGCAGAAAATTTATTGTTCCACGCCATTTTTGCTGTACAGCTGTGGTGCCGTATGGTTTGATTTTTTTAGAGCATAAAATACCATGTAAGAAATACTTAAAGGAGGAGTTTAATTTAATTGGCTGAAGTATGTCTCAAAAAAAAACTTGGATAAAGGAAGTGCAGCAAAAATAATTGGACAGCACGCCATCCTTGTTGCCGTGGTCTGTTTAGCTAGAAATTTTCTAAGTAAAATAACAATAATTTTATGACATACAGAGCAATGAAAAAGAAGGCTTAAAGGAAGAGAATTTTAACATCCATCATGAGATTATATTTATTGGCCGGAGAATGTAAAAAGGGGATAGAAATAACTCAAGGAACGGCAGCAAATAGCTCTCCTCAGCCGTTGCTTTTTGGCTGCAGTCTCAAAATTGAATGCTATGTAAGACTAGAAATTATGACAAAAATAGATAAGTAAGATAGGTGGCAAATTCTTATTTGATAATATAAATAAAAAACAGACTAAATGGAAATTTACCTTCAGCAAATTCCTTCTTCCTTGCCGATTCTACTCTACTGCTCCAAGATTTTCTGTTTTGCTATGTGTTCTACTCTGTTCTTGCTTCCGTTTGTTCCATGGATTTTTAGCAAAATCTCATTTTCTTAGTAGGAAATCCCTTAAGCCCTTTTAGTAAGCCTTTCTTCCATTTTTAAAACTATCTAAAAGACCAAAAAAGAGAGGATTTACGTGGATGGAAGCAACACAAAACAGTGAGCAGTTTAGTCGGTTAAGGTATGGAGACTTTATTTCCTCTTGTTTTAATTAAATTTAAAGCTATATTCTAGCTTAGTGCAAGGTGTAAATAAGGTTTATGAAGTTGTTTTACATGAGGTAGGCTAGATCAATATTTACCATGGAAAAGGATGTTCGGTTGGCATGAGATTGAAAGAAATCTTGTGTTGTCATGCAAGAAAACAATAGGGAAATGATCAAGTAAGTAAGTTAAGGAATTAAAGGTTAAAACAATAAATCATGGTGAAAGATTGAAAATCAAAATTTGGTAAATGAAGAGAGGGGTTCGGTTTGGACATGAGAGTAGTAAATATATGGCTACATGCAGAAAATGGTAAGGAAAGGCTCACGTGTACATGGAAGAATAATGGAAATATTAGAAGAGACAAAAATCATGAAAATGGCCATAAGAGGGTTCGGCCATGACTTTGTTTAAGTATGGAATATGCTGAATTTTTATGATTAATAGTAGAAAATAATCATAGAAATTAAAAGAGAAGGATGGGTGAAATTAAAACCGAAAAAGAAGCTAGAATGAACAAATTGAGTCTTAACACCAGTATAATTTATACTGGTTGTGCTCATAACATGAAGTTAGTGGCTGCATTTTACAAATATTAGTGGCTTAAAAAATAAGAAGAAGAATATTAATGATTTTTGGTACAATTATTTTGCAGCCGAGTCGACGAAATTCGGTAAAAGTAATCGAGAAGCTCGGCTTCGTAAGACAAGTAAGGGGGGAGTGTGTGAGTTGTAGTGATATAATGAATTGTATGTTTTCTTGAGCTAAATTTTATGAGAATATTGGATGCATGATTTGGTTTGAAAACATGCAAAATCTGTGGTTGAAAAGCTGGTTTATATACTGTGACTGTGTGTAGGAGGTTAAGAATCCGCAGCTGTTATGCTGTCGGAAATTTTCCAAAAATATTCCAAAATATTTTAGAAGCATGAAATGATTTAAATGGAAAATTTTGAATATAATTTCCACCAATTTTCTGTAAATTGGAAATTTTGAGAAAGTTATGAGAAATTAAATATTCATGTTTTATATTTTTATTAAAGTGAGAAATTGATTTGTTTTATATGATATTAACTATTCAAATTGAATATTTATTTACTTTCTCACTTAATACATGAATATTTACTGATGGATTTACTGTATGTGAAAATGGGGAATAAAATACCTTTTTGGAAAATAATTCTTTAAATAAATGACTTGATTCATTTGATTTCCTTAAAAGTATTTTTATGAGAAAATAAATGATTTTATACCTTTATGGAATTAAGTGATGATTTTATTTATTTTATAAATTCCATAAAGGTGATGATATATGAAAATGTGAGAGCCCTATGGATAAACATTAAATATTTCAAATTATTTTGAATAAGATCCATAAAGGCTGTGGTACGGTTTTTATACTGTTTTGATACTTAGGCCCCGAGTTTCATGCATCATACTATTCTTGTTATTGTCACGTGGCTGATTAACCCGCCAGTCATCAGCGTCCCGGATGTCACCTGGCAAGTGTACGCCGAGGACACCCTATAGATCATGGCCATAGATCTCACTGTATATTGTTATTGTGTCCCTTCGGGGATGATTACTGTGTCCCTTAATGGACGACGATAGCATGATTTGATTGTAGGGTGATTCCTAGTCTCAACTTACTGATTACTATTTACTGAAGGGATTTATTAAATCCTGTTTTACTGTACTGCACTGTGAATTACTGTTTACTGAACTAAATCGTACCGAAACACTATTTTATTAAACTGTACTGAACTGGTAGCTACTGATTGCTGTTTACTGAACTGAAAGCTACTGATTACTGTTTATTGAACTAGTAGCTACTGATTTGGGTTTACTAAACTGAAATCTACTGATTACTATTTACTGAACTGAAAAGAAAATTTACTGTTATCGAGAAAGAATACTTTGAAAATTATTTCTAAAATAGAAATAATTACCGAACTGTTATCCAGTGATTTGGATATTTATAAGCTACTATACTGAAAAAGACTGTTTATCGTAACTACTGTTTTACCACTGTACTGTCACATGTTTTGAACTGTTACTGAAGTGGTGGAAATTAAAGGATTTATTCCATTTAAATTTATGGAAAAATAAATATTTTCCAGCATATAGATTTCATTATATCAAGCAGCATACAACTCCTTTACTGAGCATGTGGTTCGCTCACCCCTTACTTTCAAACTTTCCAGATTAATTACGAGGATTATTTGATGGCTTCCTCAATTAAATATAGTTGCGAGTAGCCTACTAGGACGAAAAGCATGGAAATTTAAAGGTACAATCACTTCTCTGATGTATTCAGACACTTGTATACAGTAATACATCATTGTAAAGTAGAAACATGGGATGTAAAGTATAAGGAATATTGTAAAATTACATATTTCAAATTTTATAAATAAATAAATGTCCATTATTTATTATTGTTACTGTTGAAGTGTAAAGGCATCACAGACAGCCCAACCGATGGAAATGTGTAAAATACTAGTAAATATTGTGTAAAAATGTACACTCAGACTGTTACAAATTTAATGGTATCAGGGCAAGGTTGGCCTGATGTCTGTTGACGCTTTTAGAGTTAAAAGTGTTGAAAATGTTTAACATCCCTTGTAGTACTGTGTAGTCTGAATACATAGAGAAAATAAATGATTGTAAATTGAGTTAATTGTTTTGAAGGGGGTGAGAATTATGAAATAAGGATGACTAAAGAGAGAAAATGGCTCTGGAAATTACCTAGAAATGGTGATCTTATAATCTAAATGAAGGTCGGTTCGGTAAGGAACCGAAAGGACTCGGTGAGGGCCCCACCAGTATCTTTCTATCCTGATCGAACTGAGACTTGAAAGTGATGATATAAAGGAGGAGAATGAAGTATCATCATTAAATAGACCTTAAGATCACCGATTGAAGGTATTTTGAAGAGAGAGAAAATTTTTATCTAAAAATGACCAAAATACCCCTACCTCCAAAATTTTACCTGGAGCCATAATAGACCAACAGAAGTTGGAATTGATTGATTGGACAGAGAAATTAATGATATAAAGCTACATTACATGCAAAATAATCCAAGTATAGATCCTAATGGACCTCTCTGTCGAAATCGAATAAGATCTCAAATTGCTGATATTAGTACGAGAAGAGGTACTATCAGCACATAGATATTAAGATCATTGGTTTAAATGTATACTGAGGAGAAAGAAATAAATGTTGAAATGACGAAAACGCCCCTATATTGGGTGATGTTCTGAATAGTGATGAAACCAAGTGATCTTGAATCCATTGATAGAAATGGAGTTATTAATGGCATAGAGGATGTAATATGAACATAGCGATCCCTATACTGATTCCACTGACACTTAGCGTATGGACGCGAATTGTGAGTGACCTAGTGAACGGGCTGGGCCTCACGACAGATCCTTGAGAGGGCCAATGTGCTCGCCAAAGAGAACAGTACAAATGTGTAAAGGCGGACGACGAACAGGTCGGGGCCTTACATGATGCGATCCAATGAGTGTATAGTGGAATGTTGTAGATGATTGGCTCGGTTATTGATTGTAAGGGCCTGAATTAAGAGTGTATTGAACTGGATGTTATTACGGGATCGTTGAATATTATGAAAGAGAAATTGACTGAAAAGGTTAATGATGGTTCTATACAGTTATACTGTTTTAAAGTATCAAATAAATATAGAATCGAAATATTGTGAATATGATATACTGTAAATTGGAGAATATGCATAAGAACAGTAAAGTGATAAAAAGAAGAAGATGACAGCTAACCTAAGTTCTTCAGGACCTTTGAGACAAACCGTGATGGGCGACCCGCAGTGGACAATGGATTGTGAGGTGTGGGTGAACTATGTGGTCGCCGACTCACTTGTAAGGGTAAACCTAGGGAAAAAGGATCGCCTAGGGGATGCTCGCCGACGGTTGATTCAAATGGGCGGGGCTTTTACAATTATTTCAATGGTAATACGAGTGTAAAGAACTAGGTATGTAAGGGTGCCAGGGTTCAAACCTCATGGATAACATGCTCAAGGGAATTAAACCTGAATTCAATTAAATGAAATTAATTTTAAAGTAAATTGCAGCAATAAGGAAACTATTAGCTATAAAATATGTTGATAACTGTTATACTTGATACAGTTTACTAGATTGAGACTCGTAATGTTATGAAGTACGAGTAGATAATGAAATTAAGGTGGAGAATAATTCAAAACGATTTGAGTAGTGAATATCTCTGCCTTGAGAATATACAGTGAAAGTGACAGGACATGAGGATGAAATGTCGAAGATGATAAGAAATGTGTGATTAAAGAAAGTATCGGATGTGATTCCCGATAAATTTTTCAGAGTGATACAGATTGTAGAAATCGAGCTAACATTGACTCAATCGTTGATATGAAATCTAATTGTAAGCTTATATCGGAGAATATAGAAAGAATCTGAAAGCTTAAGAATCAACTCTGGAAAGTGTGAGGTTAATGAAATTATCTGTATAAGAGCAAATGAGAGAAAACACAGATGACATTGAGACGTAGATGAACTAAAATGATATAGTAAATGTTTACTATTTAATAAAGTTCTTGTGAAGAACAAGTATTCATCTACATGAAAATGGACGCTTTATTAATCTAATCAAAGATATGTGAGGAGTTTATAAGGCTAACCTCGGTATAAAGCGTCATTAGATACAAGTTGGAGAATGAGGTCCATGAAATAATGATTAAAACTCGATAAAATGCTTACGAGTTCCTATGGAGGTATATAAGCCTAATGAATGAGGCATCCATATAAAAATAAAGTGATGAGCTATCGAAATAGTTAAAGATACAAATGGAATATGAGCAGCATGGTAGTATAACCCTTCAAAGTCTCAAAGACTGTGATTTATAGGTTAAGATTGGAAAATAAAAGATTTGGCTAGACAGTATGACAGTGAATCTGTCTCTAATAGATGATCTTGAGATGACAAAATGACAGATACGAAATTAATGAGTCTAGCTAGATACTACTGCCAGGCTATAAAAGAGTTATGGGAATAGCTACTCTACTAATGTGATATAATTAAAGACATTAAAGTCAGTAAACGGATAAGTGTAAAGAAAAGATGGTATGCAAAATGCTAAAAAAATTTAACAGTAAAATACCATACCATTTGAGAAAACCAACTGAAATGATAAGTAGGGAACATAGAGTAGTTCCCGAAATTAAGACTGAAAGTGATTTCAGGTTGGTTATCACATGACTATGGCTAGATGTAAAATCAAGCCAAACTGACAAGTGAAATAAATGATAGTCAAAGGAGTAAGATGAATGACAGGTATTATTTTACTGCCAGTATATAAATAGAAAAGTGTTATATAGATATATATACCCACCTCGAAAGGATAAAAATGGTGGAACTGTATAGATAATGTGGTGATTAAATGGATAATTTGAGGATTTAATCATCAAATGACCATACTACATGAAAAGAAATATAGAGAGAAAGGATTGTCTCATAATTTATTAATATAAGAGATTATCAATAGTAAAGTCTGCAATGAGATGCAGCTTTGATGGAATGAAGGTTATGGACAATAAAGGATCCAAAGAGATATGATGATATGGAAGTGATTTAAGACTGATGATCTAAATAGAATCACTTTCTATTATCAAACTCTTAGATTTTCTAGTGCCATAGTCAAAATATAAGTGTGCAACGGTGAGAATGTATATGTACCGTTCCATTGAGCATTATATGTAATGGAAGTCTCTGAGTTGCCATATGCTAATAGAAAATAGCAAAAGGCTTTGAGATCCCAAATGTACTGATAGCACCGCTCCGTACTGATGTAAATATCTTAGCATGGTTTTGAGATGCTTGAAGATATATTAAGAGAGAGAGTGCACGAGATGTGAAAGCTACTGGGACAATTACATATAACTGACTGACATGTGTAATTGATAGTTTTTAAACTATATCGACTTGGCACTAATTGAGAAAAATGGATGATGAACAGTATAAATTAGCTATTGTGTGAAAAGAGAAATGAAATTGATAACTCCTAATTGGTAAGGAAACCTTACGAGAGTATAGATATATGAAGAAAGACAGCATGTAGTGGTCTAAAAGTAATCTTGATGTTTAAAGTGTACTAGCAGTATTATTTGAAAGATGATGTAGAGGTCCAAAACGATAAGTAGACGGAATGTACCACCTTTGGACTTAAGTTAAATTCGGAGGACCGAATTTCTTAAGGTGAGGAGAAAATGTGAGACCCGATTTTATAATACTGTACACCATATTTGTAAATGAATGATAGTGGAAATAAATAAATATTGAATATGGATTTTCACTTTAAATTATGGAATTATTGGAATTATAATTTAATATGGTGTATAAGAGTGGAAATGAATATTAAAAGATGAATTGAAAGTATAGATTAAGAGAAGAAAAGAAATTAGAAAATTATGAATAGAAGTATTATTTTCATTACAAAAAATACCAATAAATATATTTATAAGAGAGAAAATTATTTATTGGACATGTGATTTAAACTTGAATGGTGGAATATATTAAAGGAGGTGAAATCAAGCAAAAACCATGCATCAATTTTCTACTGCTATTATACACGGCAGAATGCTAATTTGGTTGCAAATTTTGTGGTGTAAAATCTGATGAAGATGATAAATAAAGAGAAAGTTATTAAGTGGAAACATGGCTGAAATTTAGTGGTTGAAATATGCACCAAAAGACACAAAATGAAATAATAAACATGTAGCCAAGAAAATTGAGCTACACGCCACTTCCTCGTTGCTATTGTGTGATACGGCAGAAAAATTTGTAAAAGAAATAAAATGCAATTTTTATGGCATGATAATGACCAACAAATGATGGATAATGTGTGACGACCAGTATCATGTGGGGCCGGTCGCACTCAACCGTATTGTCCGCTCTGGGGTGCACCACACGGGCCACCGCCCCTCACGGATTTATCGGGAATAAATTCCCAATTCGCGTCCCCCAGGAGGTTCGAACTTAGGACCTTTAAGTACCTAGTTCTTACACTCCTGGTACCATTGAGACAACTAGTCCAATGGTTAGTCATGACTTGACACTTACAAGTGGTAAGGGGTTCAAGTCATGGCGGACGCGAATTGGGAATTTATTCCCGATAAAATCCTTGAGGGCCAGTGGGCCCAGAGAGGACAGTACGGATGAGTAACGGTGCCAGATAGCCCATACAGGGGCGAGGCTGGACCGTTACAAAAAAACGCGCGTTTTTTTGTGACGACTCGGGTGCACCCACAGGCCACCGCCCGAGCTCACTCAACCGTATTGTCCGCTCTGGGGTGCACCACACGGGCCACCGCCCCTCACGGATTTATCGGGAATAAATTCCCAATTCGCGTCCCCCAGGAGGTTCGAACTTAGGACCCTTAAGTACCTAGTTCTTACACTCCTGGTACCATTGAGACAACTTGTCTCAATGGTACCAGGAGTGTAAGAACTAGGTACTTAAGGGTCCTAAGTTCGAACCTCCTGGGGGACGCGAATTGGGAATTTATTCCCGATAAATCCGTGAGGGGCGGTGGCCCGTGTGGTGCACCCCAGAGCGGACAATACGGTTGAGTGAGCTTGGGCGGTGGCCTGTGGGTGCACCCGAGTCGTCACAAAAAAAATTGTCCGCTTTGGGAGTATCATGTGGGGCCCCCTCACGGATTTCTTTCGCGTCCGCCGCTACTCGAACCCTTGACATCCAAACGATTCGAGTAACGACTAACCATTGGACCTAGTTGTCTCAATGGTACCAGGAGTGTAAGAACTAGGTACTTAAAGGTCCTAAGTTCGAACCTCCTGGGGGACGCGAATTGGGAATTTATTCCCGATAAATCCGTGAGGGGCGGTGGCCCGTGTGGTGCACCCCAGAGCGGACAATATGGTTGAGTGAGCTCGGGCGGTGGCCTGTGGGTGCACCCGAGTCGTCACATAATGGGGGGAAATTTTGTATTTGAAAATATGTTTAATTTCTATTGGTTGGAACTTTTAAGAAGAAAGAAAACAAGCCAAAAATGTATAGCAGAAAATTTATTGTTTCACGCCATTTTTGCTGTACAGCTGTGGTGCCGTATGGTTTGGTACCATGTAAGAAATACTTAAGGCTTTGTTTGGTAGAGCGGAAAGAAAAATAAAAAGAAAGAAAATTGAAAGGAGAGAAAATTGAAAAGATGGAAACTTGTAATTTTTTTCTTTAGGTGTGCTTGATATGAAAGATGGAAAAATGGATGGAAAGTATATTTCTTTCTTTCTATTGCTTGGTAGAGTGAAAAAGTGAAGGGAAAGAAAATTAAAAATAAAATAATTTTACCATCTTACCCTTATACAAATATTTATTAACTATAATTGTTTTTGAATAATAATTTTTTGGCATTTATTGAGTTTTTATTTTTAATGAGATTTTTTTAAAAAAATCTAATCAAAATAATTCAATAATTAATTATTATAATTATTTATTTATTTATATAATTAATTAATTATTAATTAATTATGTAATGACTAATAATTGTTAAATACTCAACTCAACCATGAATAATGTCAAAAAAAATTTTTATTTAGTTCAATCATTTTTTTCACTTTTTATTTTTCAAAGAAATTTTTAAACAAAAATTTGTCAATTTTTTTTGAACAAATAAATTATCTTAATTCCTTTAGATTTACAAATAAGATATTAAAATATATAAAAAAAACACCATATTCATATAATCTTTTTTTAACTCCAATAAAAATTAAAAAATATATATATATTATAACAAGTGAAATAATACTATAACATAAATTTATAATAAAAAAATGTAACATTATAACATCATAACTAGTTACAAAGAGTTTCATACCAACATAAGTATTTTAACAAAAAACAAAAAAAATTAAAAAGCTATCATCTATGTGAAACATAATCTTGCCACATTGTAGCAGCTATATTGTTGCGTATAGCAACTCCTAGCCTAGCATCTTCATCACCACCAATGTTATTAGCATTACTCTCATGAGTTTGCTCAGTTTCTATCATCAACTCTTTATCAACTCTTTCAATTAACTCGTAATCAAGATCAACACCCATTAAGTAATTATGCAAAATACAGCATGCCAAAATTATGTTTGTCATTGTATCAACCAGATAGAATGGCTCGGTCATTCCAGAAATAATTGCAAAACGTTTCTTTAACACTCCAAAAGCTCTTTCAATCACATTTCTCAATGAGGAGTGTCGATAGTTAAATAATTCTTCAACATTTTCAGGTCCGCGTCCAGAGTACTCCTTCAAATGATATCGTGTACCTCTAAATGGTGCAATAAGTCCACTTCTTAGCATAAAACCAGCATCTACTAGATAATATTTTCCTTAAAAAAAACTAAGTTAGTATTAATTCTATAAGATAAATTATTTACAAATGAATATTACCTTGAGGAATGATAAGTTTGTCTTCCCTAGTTAAAGCATCTTTTATGATTCTTGAATCGGATGCTGTTCCTTCCCAACCAGCTAACACATATGTAAACTTCATGTCAAATCCACATGCAGCCAATATATTTTGTGTTGGATATTCTTTTCTCCCTCGATATCTTGGAGCATCTTTTCTAGGAATTTTAACACGGATATGTGTACCATCAATTGCACCAACACAATCCTGAAATTCAACCTTTTAAGTAAACTCTACCTATAGTGACTATACTATTATTTAGAATTTATAAAACTTATAACATAATTTACCTTGAAATATGGGTAAAATCGATTGCTATTGAGTATTTGTGGTGGGACTTCAGAACCATTTGGTTGTACCAAAAAACTATCTTCTAAGCTAATGATTGCTTTTAACACATCATGAAATTGACGACTTATGGTCTCACGGGATCGACGAAACCATAGACCAACTGGACGAGTTCGTTCATTATGTCCTACTATATAGAGAAACTTCGCAACTTGTTCCTCAACAGAAGAATTTTTAGTATCTTTGAGACGCTTAGATCCTCGAAGCAAGCGACAAAATCTAAAAAAAGCATTTGGTCCCATCCGTATAACATTCCTACAATGTTGTGCATCGGTCAATTCTTGCATTAATTCATGACGAACTTGTTCTCTATCCCCCCTATCATTGATAACTATAGTATTGACATTTCTTGAATGATAGTGCATCTTCATCAAGCACACTACATGAATGATGTGACAAAGAAGATTAACAATTCCCATACGTTGTCTTTGCTCCCAAGCATTTAGTTCTTGCAAAGCATATCCTATAAGATGTTCCTCAAAATTTTCTTCTTCATTTTCTTTATCAACCAATTCCATATCACTCAATCTTGGAGGACATATATCTTCTCTAGACTCCAAAAAACTATTATCCCCATTGGATTCAAGCACATCATTTGTATTCATTCTTGAACTTCCATCACAATTAGTTTCTCTATCCATCTATGCAAGGCAATATAATTAATTAAAATTAATCAAATACAACAATAACAAAAAAATATATTTTCACATCTTTAATACTAATAAACTATTGCAAGAATAAACAATGGATATTAAAATATTGCAAAGCTTGGAGAGTTATAAGATGCTGCCAAAGCTCAACAAATTAGACACAATGCAACCACCATTTTTTCATCTTTTTTAAATGTTCCTATCTAACGTTAAAAATATTCTAGATTTCATAGTGCAACAATGCAAAGTAAGCAAATATCATCCATCTCTTCTATCCATTTGAGATTAGCCTTCTTAACCTCACTAGTGCACTCACTATTTTTAGACTTCTTAGCCATTATCAAAACTACATATTAAAATACAAAATAATTCTCTATTAAAATACAAAAATATAAGATAAAGTTGAGAATGAAACTAGAGAAATGAAGGTATATTAAAGAAAATTGAATTAACATAGGGAAGAATGAAAGGGAAAGAAAGGAGCAGAAGCAATCCCCATGAACCATAGAAAGAGCTAGCCATAGCAAAATGATCTGAGCAATAACTAGCAGTGGCACTCTATCTATATAAATGCTACAGTAAATTATTTAATATTAATAGCTATGTTAAATTTGTGAGTTAATGTTAAATTTTTTTTATCATGACCAAAACATAAAATACTTATAATACTAAATAAATTAATCAAATACAACAAAAAAAAATATATGCACGCATGAAAAATTAAGATGAATAGAAATAAGTTGTAAAGATTAACCTCTCTAGTGCTCTCACTATTTTTAGACTTCTTAGCCATGTGGATACTGCATATTAACAAAATTTATGTTATATAAAATAATAAAAGCTAAAGTTAAATAGAAACAAATTACAAACAATTAAAAAGCCCTTAAAATTTTTACTTCAAAAACACCCACTTTCATCTAATTTTCAGAATATCTATTGTCTACATTATATCACTTAAAATATAAAAATTGCAGAATCAATCCACTTTTCTCATATTAAGCTAGTTAACATGCTCAATGCTAGGTGGTGCCATGCCATCCACTCTTTAGCTTATGATGTCTTTGAGAGTTTAGTGCAAATTGGAGTGAAGGGAAAAATAATGAAATGAGATGGGAAACTTTGCATCAGAAATTGAGGACCACTTGGTCATTGTTCACGTTCCATGGTCTAGTCCTTCAGGTTTGAGAAATTCTATACACACTCCCTTTTTTTCTTTACACACCCATTTTTTCCTTATATATGAACAGTATTACCATGAAGAAAATAAGGTGTATGGAGAAAAAAAGTGTGTTTAAAAATTCTCTTCAGGTTTATCTACTCACTACTGCATACTGTGTATTTGTTTTAAGTTTGGTTTATCAAAAGAATGTCACTGACTATCATGACTAACAAGAATTAGTTTGATGACTTATTTCCATTCCATCCAAATGGTTGTAAAGTACATATCTCAATTTAAGTTAATGAACATATTACTAGTTTACTAAAGTAGTTTGGTTTTTGAGATTCACAGACTTCGCTACCCAAGTGGAATATTTCCAATTGAAATGTGTTTAGAAAGTAGAAATATGGAATGATAGATACAAATAAACTGCATAAGAGAATTGCATTGAGAAAAAAAATCACTAGAAGAAAACCCAAGTTATTCCTTTTAGCCATGCATGATCAGTAAGATCATAACAAATAACAATATATAGGTTTCTGTTTTGCTTTCATACCTTTCTGACTCTGCTTTTCTTGCTAGAGAATAGAGATTAATAAAAACAATAAGACTAATAACAAAACTATAAAGCAAAGCCTAGAACTCCCAGAGTTGCAATACAGCAAAACCAGCTTCCAAAATGAGAGGACGACATATAACTAACACCATTAACAAACTAACAACCCCTTACACATTCAAAATTGCTACAATCCTGATTTTTGCATAAGCATAGACACAACACATACCCGAAATTAAATGCAAGCTTACAAAAATTTGACAGCCACATTTCAATCTATCAATGTAGATAAAAATCTCATGATCTATCAATGTATACCTGTTAGCAGAATGTAAACAGGTAAATGTTTTTCTACTCCAGGAAAATTGTACAATAACAACTTCAGCTATAAAAGTTTCAAAATTTTCTTCCTTTCCTAGATTTTCTCCTCAACCAAGCAAAGCACAATAAGGCAAACTCAAAATCTCCAACTGTATTTAACAAACGGCTGGTTTCTAACAAATTGGGAAACTACACAGATTTTGCAAGACAATGAGCAATCACAAGCAACAGAAGATTCAAACAGAGAAGGCTAAAAAATGCATCTTCAAATTGGGGTCCATGAAACAAGAGAGAACAAAACAAAAGTAGCTCAACAGAAGATTCAAACAGAGAAGGCTAAAAAATGCATCTTCAAATTGGGGTCCATGAAACAAGAGAGAACAAAACAAAAGTAGCAAAGCTACTTGAGATTGTAATGCCCAGATCTCCAAGAACTTGAAGGGTCCTCTTTCCTTTGTTTTCTATTCACAAGACAAACAGAAAATATCAGAAGCTTGAAAGGGTCACGGTTCTGTATAGCTGCTTCCTGTAATATGGAGAGGCAGATGAATAGAAACAGATCTTGACAATGAGATTAGAAGGAATATGAAGAAGAAACAGCTTAATTAATTTTTCATAAAGATAATTCGTTTTGAAAATTAATAACTAGAATTTTCCCTTACTTTAATACCATGGCCTAATTTAGTAAGCAATAATTTGGCATTGAACAAGATGTCATGCATAAACTTTCACATACAACCTAAAAAACTCGGTTTCTTCATACAAAGAAAAAGCTGCAACAATTTTACTACTGCTGCATCAACAACTAAAGAAAAATCAATTACAGAAAATGCAGTTACCATAACCATGCTAGAAGCTAGATAAAATGCTTCTATTATGTTATTCAACGGATCTCTACACTTCTGTTATGATACTTAAATGCTAAATTTTCAGTATATCTCAAAGAAATTACACTTCCAGATTGGCTTTTCTTTATATCAGACAATTCCAAGTAAGAAAATTGAGAGTCAGTCAGCTTTAGACTGACACAATGCCAAGTGCAGAAAATCTGCTAAGTTGAAAGAAATATCGTTTAATCTAGAAATGTATCTAGAAAAAATGTCAAAGCAGAATAATCAAGACAGTTTGTACATCTGGAGTTTGAAGAACAGAGCTTTAGAACTCAAGGAAAAAATTAACATGATTTATCCACTAGAGTAACGAATTTTTTATTTTGACTCCTCGTCTTTTTTACCCAGCAAAATTTTAATTCTAATAATCAAATTCGATTCCTAATAGCCATAAATCTGAAAAAAGATATTCAAACTTCAAAGAAAGGATGGGTTGTTTCACTAGATCTTTAACTCAGAAAGTACACAAACACTCAAAATTTGCAATTTTCCTCAGTAAACAAATGATCAAATGAATCATCTTCGAGCATGGATGCAAAATCTCAGATTAGGGATTGAAACAAACCTGACTAATTAGAATGAAATGAAAGGACATGCCGCGAACAAGCTCTAATCCTCTAACCCATTACAAATGGTGGCTTGAACAGCGGCTCGAACGGTAGTGGGACAGAGGATATCGGCGATAGAAAAGGAGAGATCGGGAGTTTGGGGAATGGAAGCTCAACGTTCCAGAAGAAAACAAAAAAGGCAAAGTTGATAATTTTAAAATTTTTCCAGGGTAATTTCGTCGTTTCAATTAATTTATTTGCATGCCTCCTTTTTCCTTCCCTTTTTCTGTCCGAATCGGACGGATTGATATTTTTTAAGGAGAGAAAAATAGCTTTCTCTCTTTTTTTCTTTCCTTCTCATTTTCTATTGTACCAAGCAATCTCAAATTTTGTTTTTCTTTTCATTTTTCTTTCCATAACTTTCTTTCCTTCCACTTTTTAGTTGTACCAAGCACAGCCTAAAGGAGGAGTTAAAAGTTAGTATGAAATCAATTTAATTGGCTGAAGTATGTCTCAAAAAAAAAAATTGGATAAAGGAAGTGCAGCAAAAATAATTGGACAGCACGCCATCCTTGTTGCCGTGGTCTGTTTAGCTAGAAATTTTCTAAGTAAAATAACAATAATTTTATGACATAAAGAGCAATGAAAAAGAAGGCTTAAAGGAAGAGAATTTTAACATTCTACATGAGATTATATTTATTGGCCGGAGAATGTAAAAAGAGGATAGAAATAAGTCAAGGAACGGCAGCAAATAGCTCTCCTCAGCCGTTGCTTTTTGGCTGCAGTCTCAAAATTGAATGCTATGTAAGACTAAAAATGATGACAAAAATGGATAAGTAAGATAAGTGGCAAATTCTTATTTGATAATATAAATAACAAAAGACTAAATGGAAATTTAACTTCAGCAAATTCCTTCTTCCTTGCCGATTCTACTCTACTGCTCCAAGATTTTCTGTTTTGCTATGTGTTCTACTCTGTTCTTGCTTCCGTTTGTTCCATGGATTTTTAGCAAAATCTCATTTTCTTAGTAGCAAATCCCTTAAGCCCTGTTAGTAAGCCTTTCTTCCATTTTTAAAACTATCTAAAAGACCAAAAAAGAGAGGATTTACGTGGATGGAAGCAACACAAAACAGTGAGCAGTTTAGTCGGTTAAGGTATGGAGACTTTATTTCCTCTTGTTTTAATTAAATTTAAAGCTATATTCTAGTTTAGTGCAAGGTGTAAATAAGGTTTATGAAGTTGTTTTACATGAGGTAGGCTAGATCAATATTTACCATGGAAAAGGATGTTCGGTTGGCATGAGATTGAAAGAAATCTTGTGTTGTCATGCAAGAAAACAATAGGGAAATGATCAAGTAAGTAAGTTAAGGAATTAAAGGTTAAAACAATAAATCATGGTGAAAGATTGAAAATCAAAATTTGGTAAATGAAGAGAGGGGTTCGGTTTGGACATGAGAGTAGTAAATATATGGCTACATGCAGAAAATGGTAAGGAAAGGCTCACGTGTACATGGAAGAATAATGGAAATATTAGAAGAGACAAAAATCATGAAAATGGCCATAAGAGGGTTCGGCCATGACTTTGTTTAAGTATGGAATATGCTGAATTTTTATGATTAATAGTAGAAAATAATCATAGAAATTAAAAGAGAAAGATTGATGAAATTAAAACCGAAAAAGAAGCTAGAATGAACAAATTGAGTCTTAACACCAGTATAATTTATACTGGTTGTGCTCATAACATGAAGTTAGTGGCTGCATTTTACAAATATTAGTGGCTTAAAAAATAAGAAGAAGAATATTAATGATTTTTGGTAAAATTATTTTGCAGTCGAGTCGACGGAATTCGGTAAAAGTAATCGAGAAGCTCGGCTTCCTAAGACAGGTAAGGGGGGAGTGTGTGAGTTGTAGTGATATAATGAATTGCATGTTTTCTTGAGCTAAATTTTATGAGAATATTGGATGCATGATTTGGTTTGAAAACATGCAAAATCTGTGGTTGAAAAGCTGGTTTATATACTGTGACTGTATGTAGGAGATTAAGAATCCGCAGCTGTTATGCTGTCGAAAATTTTCCAAAAATATTCCAAAATATTTTAGAAGCATGAAATGATTTAAATGGAAAATTTTGAATATAATTTCTACCAATTTTTCGTAAATTGGAAATTTTGAGAAAGTTATGAGAAATTAAATATTCATGTTTTATATTTTATTAAAGTGAGAAATTGATTTGTTTTATATGATATTAAATATTCAAATTGAATATTTATTTACTTTCTCACTTGATACATGAATATTTACTGATGGATTTACTGTATGTGAAAATGGGGAATAAAATACCTTTTTGGAAAATAATTCTTTAAATAAATGACTTGATTCATTTGATTTCCTTAAAAGTATTTTTATGAGAAAATAAATGATTTTATACCTTTATGGAATTAAGTGATGATATTATTTATTTTATAAATTCCATAAAGGTGATGATATATGAAAATGTGAGAGCCCTATGGATAAACATTAAATATTTCAAATTATTTTGTATAAGATCCATAAAGGCTGTTGTACGGTTTTTATACTGTTTTGAGACTTAGGCCCCGAGTTTCATGCATCATACTATTCTTGTTATTGTCACGTGGCTGATTGACCCGCCAGTCATCAGCGTCCCGGATGTCACCTGGCAAGTGTACACCGAGGACACCCTATAGATCATGGCCATAGATCTCACTGTATACTGTTACTGTGTCCCTTCGAGGATGATTACTGTGTCCCTTAGTGGACGATGATAGCATGATTTGATTGTAGGGTGATTCCTAGTCTCAACTTACTAATTACTGTTTACTGAAGAGATTTATTAAATCCTGTTTTACTGTACTGCACTTTGAATTACTATTTACTGAACTAAATCGTACCGAAACACTATTTTACTGAACTGTACTGAACTGGTAGCTACTGATTGCTGTTTACTGAACTGAAAGCTACTGATTACTGTTTACTGAACTAGTAGCTACTGATTTCGGTTTACTGAACTGAAATCTACTGATTACTATTTACTGAACTGAATTAAACGAAATACTGTTTACTGAACTGAAAAGAAAATTTATTGTTATCGAGAAAGAATACTTTCAAAATTATTTCTAAAATAGAAATAATTACCGAACTGTTATCCATTGATTTGGATATTTATAAGCTACTATACTAAAAAGACTATTTACCGTAACTACTGTTTTACCACTGTACTGTCACATGTTTTGAACTGTTACTGAAGTGGTGGAAATTAAAGGATTTATTCCATTTAAATTGATGGAAAAATAAATATTTTCCAGCATATAGATTTCATTATATCAAGCAGCATACAACTCCTTTACTGAGCATGTGGTTCGCTCACCCCTTACTTTCAAACTTTCCAGATTAATTACGAGGATTATTTGATGGCTTCCTCAATTAAATATAGCTGCGAGTAGCCTACTGGGACGAAGAGCATGGAAATTTAAAGGTACAATCACTTCTCTTATGTATTCAGACACTTGTATACAATACTACATCATTGTAAAGTAGAAACAGATGATGTAAAGTATAAGGAATATTGTAAAATTACATATTTCGACTTTTATCAATAAATAAATGTCCATTATTTATTATTGTTACTGTTGAAGTGTAAAGGCATCACAGACAGCCCAACCGATGAAAATGTGTAAAATACTAGTAAATATTTTGTAAAAATGTACACTCTGACTGTTACACTATAAGGCCATCATACCTTTGATCATTCAAATTTTTAGTTTTTACACATTTTCAATTATGCTAATCATATCAGGACTCTCAAACAAGACATTGAAATTATTTCTAATCTATCATTCAATCATTGTTTTTGAAAACTATAATTATTCCCACAAATAGTTGCTTTTTTTTTCTAAATCATTCCTTTGTAAAAATTTCGGCAGCATAACATTTCTATAATTAAAACCTCCTACACGTACAAAGCAATAAAAATCTCAACCCTTCTCAAAGCAGTTCAATTTCATAAAATCAACAATTTCATTTCAATTTCATAAAATCAACAATAGCATATTTCTCTAAATTCTCACTCAATTCGCTGCTCAAAATCACAATAAATGCATTAATTTAAATTCACCGTTCGGTTCATTATTTAAAATTCACAATTAATTCATTACTTTAAATAATTATCAATCAAACAAAATCATGTCATATGTATAAAACTTAGTCATGAGTATTCAATGATTATCAATTACGCTAGCAACAATTTCATAAGATTCCCGTAACCTTTTTATCGATACTCTATTATCAACCCATCAACATTTTAACCCAATTCTTCGCAGTATTTCTATATGTAATTCAAAACACCGCTTCAATCCAAAATTTATTTTTTTAAAATATTAAGCTTGCCTTACAAAAAATATTTAGTAATCCCATAAGTTCAACACTTCAAACCACACCAACGTGCTTGACATATTTCACATTTTCTATTTGTTCTACCAATAGCCTTAAATACCCAATACACTCTCTAATAATATCGAATTATCATTTCACAATGTTTCAACAATTATCCATCATCAACAATCATATGTCTAAACTATACAATATAATACTACTACTACTTTATAAAAATATCTTACCTATTCACCAAAGCTCAGCACATTTTTGACTTCAGAGCCTAGCCAAACTCCTACATCCGCCTTATTACCGTTTTGCTACAATTTCAACAATTCACACATATTTTCACTTAAAAAATAATCTAACAATTTCTAATAAATTTCTTAGAGAAACAATAAAATCTTTTAATTTACATACCCATTTTCTCATTCAAACTTTTGTAAAATACCCCCTTTTTTTGCCTTTTTTGCCAAAACAGCCTTTAAAACAGCCCTCGTTCGTTTCTGTTTTCAACACCCTAGACTCCCCTGTTCAGCTCTATTTCGGCTTCCCCTGACATGCCCTGTTCAGCCCTAAAAACTAGAGGTGGCAAACGGGCAGGTTCGGGCGGGTTTCGGTCCGGGTTTTTTCGGTTACGGGCTTTTTCGGTTACGAATTTTTTCGGTTGCGGGTTTTTTCGGTCTTGGGTTTTCTCGGTTGCGGGTTTTTTCGGTCTCGGATTTTTTCGGTTGCGGGTTTTCTCGGTTTCGGGTTTTTTCGGTTGCGGATTTTTTCGGTTTCGGTCTGGTTTCGGGTTCGGTCCGGTTTTAATCGGGCGGGCTTAGTCAAATTATTTTAAAATTTTATAAATTATAAATATTTTATAATTTTGAATATAATAATTAATTTAATTTTATATAGTTAAATAAAAATATAACAGAAATGCTAAATTAAAGTTAAAATTTAATAAATGGGAATTGTATAATATATATTAAGAAATTTGGTTGGGATGATTTTGAAAACATTGGGAGTGGACCAATGAAGAATATAGTTATCTACAATAATAAAAGAGAATATATCATCTATAATTATTACATTATAATTAATTAATCAAAATTTAAAGTCACGTGAGATCTATCAAAATAATACATAAAGTTCGCACTTGTAAATGATGGACCAATATATAATTTTTAATTATAATTGATTAATTATCGTAAAAAGAATAACAAGTAAAATACTCGAAGATGTAAAAGATATTGAAAAAGTTTTAAATCTTGCATTGCATTTGCAAGAAATGAAAGCATTTATGCTATTGTAAACTTTTGCCTTGGAAGCATCTGGATTTCTGTCCTAATTAATTTTTTTGTCCACAAACTCCGACTACTAAAAATCATCTTTGAATTGCCAACAATCTCTTGGCCTAGTGGTTAAAGATGAGTTGTGGCATATTGTAAGTCTTGGGTTTGAATCCAACACCCCCATCCTCAGTTATTTAATATTTCCCTTGTAATAAAAAAATCATCTTTGAATTTTGATTATAATTAAAACGATTATAATAGACATTACATTATATTAAACTTAATAATTCGTATATATATATATATATTGTATTCGTATTGCATCAAATATATTTGTATCATATAAAATATAAAAATTATTGTATTAAAATTTATATTGATATACCAAACACAATTTCTTTTTAATTATCATATCTACATTGCATGACAGTATATTGAGATAAATATATTTCAAAGTTTGCTTTTAAAGTTTTTTCATGTGATTTTCAAGAGAGGGAAAAGGCATATTCCTAAAGAACTTGAAATTTTTTGGTAATGTGACAAAAGCTTGTTTGGAGGGAATTGAAAAATGAAAATCAAACAGATCTCCTTTCACACGAAACTCTCATAAATAAAATATTGTTGTTTTGATTAAATTTATATAAATATAAATTTTTACATTTTAATGTTTTTATTACTTGATAATTATTATTTATTTTTTAATTTCCTGTGATATTTACATTTGTTATAAAATATATAATTATATATTAATAATTATATAAAAATTTATTTTTTAAATGAGCCAAATATATATAGTAAAACTAAAAGAAAGTGAAAATCCAAAAGTATTAGCTATACAAATAAATAACTAACAAATTATAAATAAATCACACTAAACTATTAAACATTTATATAAATAGCTTTATACTCTTAACAATAACTTATTGAGTCATTGTGTTTTTTTTTTTGGGTCAATATTGGGTTATTGGAATTTAGATACTCTTAGTTCAATAAATTTAATATATATGACATTTTATTATAATGTAAATCTTAATATATATATATATATATAGTATATTATGTTGATTATTTTATTTGTAACTCATTATAATAAATTAAAAAAAACACTTTTTTGACTAAAAAGTAGTTGAGAAGGTCAATATCTATTTAATCATACTATATTATGATTATTAATTGATCAAGTTAAACTAAATTACATGAAAACATCCTAAGAGATTAAATGTTTGAAATTAAAAACAAAAGTATATTCTAAAAGCATGATAAGAAATTGGAATGAAAAATGTCTAAAATTAAAACTATAATATGCTATGAGAGATTGTTTAATTTATTCTATATTACATGGTAAGAGATTATTATAATGTAACATACAAATCATTATAATAAGATAAATATATTAATAATCTATTTTATATAATTAAGAGCTTGTATAGTTGATTATATATCACATGATAAAATATTATTTTTAAAGTTATAATAACATACAAATCATTATGATAAGATGTTATTTATTAACTATATTATGTATTTTATTTGCCATCAAAAAAACTATTCTAAATTGAGTACTAATTTTTTTCATATTCACATTAACATAATAATATTATATTAACATAATAATCTTAGATATACACCAATTGATTGAATATCTAATTAAAATGTTAAATAATAGATATTACTAAATTAATTAATATAATGCTAGTTATTTAAATATAATTAATAATAATAATAACAAAGTATAAAAAATAAATTTTATTAAAATTACCACTTACATAGTAATACAACTCTAATCTATTATTAAATTACACTTTAATTTACTATTAGAATTATTATTTTTATCCACACTTTAATTTTACATTTAATAGATAATAAAGAAATTATTTTTAATAAATACTTAATTCTATCAAAATAATACTTACACACTAGGAGATTGCATAATTTATTCTTAAAAGATTATTATAATATAATATACAAATCATTATTACAAGATACCAAATTAGTTTATTCGTGTATAAGATTATTATAATATAATAAATAATTAATTATCACTAGCTTGATTTTTTAATGTCTTTTGTTTTAAGGCTAAAAATAAAATTACCACTATAATGTTCTCTTTTAATGATACCCAAGTATAAAAAAATTGTAATTGTATTGTTTAATTTAATAACTTAGCTTTTTCTAATCTTAAAAATTTAAATTTAAATTTTAAGATTAGGTTTTTTTTAATCTAAATTTAATATCTTTCTATATTTGAAACGTTAAGAAAATATAGTTTAAATTTAATTTTATTAAAAATATTTTTAATGTGTTGCACAAGATATCAAATTCAAAGTTTCAAACAAATATTGAAATTATATAATTTTTATATATTTGATTTATTATTGTATTAAAATTAAATTTTTATTATAAATAAAAATAATAAAATGTTAAAATAATTTTTATAATAAAATCAAATGTAAAATTAATAATATATTTATTATTATAAATGCAATAAAGATAATATTAAAGATTATTTGATATCATATATTATATCATATATTATGGTGTTTTAAATTAATTTAATTTAATTAAAAAGATTCAATATTTATTATGTTGGTAATATATAATTGATAAAATTGTATAATAAATAATAATTGTTTTTAAAATTTTAAACTTTTTAATTAAAAAAGTGTATCAATTATTTATTTATTTTTAAATAATAATTATATAATTATAATTCGGGTTTTCTCGGGTTATAAATTCGGTTTTTTCGGTTTTCGGTTCGGGTCGGTCTCGGTTTCGGATCGTATCGGGCTCGGGTTATGTCGGGCTCGGGTTGTGTCGGGTTCGAGTTTTTTCGGTTTCGAGCTTTTTCGGTTTCGGGCTTTTTCGGTTCCGAGCTTTTTCGGTTACGGGCTTTTTCGGTTACGGGCCTTTGACTTTTTTGATCAATTCGGACTGATCCCGGTTCGGTCTCGGACGAATTCGGACGAGTTTTCGGGCTCGGACCAATTTTTACCACCTCTACTAAAAACAGCCAAGGTTAGCCCTATTTTCCCCTGATTCTAGCTCCTTATTCAGCACCATTAAATCCATGTTTTGATGCCGTTTTACAGCCTGAAAAACCCAACTTCTCCAGCCTTGTTTCAGCCTATTGCAGCACCGACATCAGCCTTGGAGAACCCAGCTGAATGACCCCCGCGCGATGTCCCCCTTTTTTCCAGTTTTCACGTTCTGGTCCAACTCTGTTTCAGACACTTAAATGCCACCCTCGAAACAGCACCGATTTAGCCTGATCTCAACACCCTAAATAGCCCCAACACATCACCGTTTCTCCTTGTTCACAGTCCTGAAAAATCAACCAAAAGCCCCCTGTTTGAAGCCTTCAAACTCAACAATCCCTCACGCATGCCCTGCTCCCGATCTCTCTTTCTTTCTTTCACTCTTTCCCTTCCAACGGCTGTAGTTTCATTCTTTTTTTTTTTTTTGATTTGATGTGGCAGAGGACATGTTCTGTCCCTTTTTCATTTTCAGAGTTCCTACTTTGAAAGCCAATCGGTATTTTACTTTATTTATTATTATTTTATTTTATTTTTTTATATATTCCTTATATATATTTTATGTATATATTTTCTATGTTAAATATAATGTGTGTATATATATATTTTAGGTCTAAGGTATATAATATATGTAATAGTAATATATTTTAGATTCTCCTTTGTTTTAAATATCTATCATATATTACTATACTTAACATTTATATATTCTTTTTATTTATTATATTTATATCTATTTATTTATATACTTATGTGCACATCACATTTAATTTAATATACCTGTATCATTCATTTCATCAAATAAATATATATATATATATTTGTCTAAACACTTATGATATAGATGCACTTAGGTTTTGTAGTGCATTTGTATTTTAATTAACTTGCATTATTAATTTACAAATTATCTATTTTTTTTAATTAATATATACATACATCTCGATCTCATTTATGTAGATCTAAAATATTTATATTTATCATTTATCATTTAAATGTTCTAAACTCACACATTCGGTTTCATTACTCAAAATAATACAATTTAAGAATATATTTCGATACTTTGTTTGTTTCATTCATTATTTATGCACAAACTCTGTATGAAAATTTTTCATTCTTCACATACCCTCACCTATTTCAGATGAATGAAAAAAATTTGGAAGACCAAATTTCTTAAGATGGGGAGAATGTGAAGACTGCGAAATTCTCTATACCTAAACTGTAAAAAAATAAATTAATTAATTAATTAAATAAATAAACTCAGCATTGAATTGTAACCTAAATTTTGTATTAACTTGAGTACTGAATCTGAAAGTTTGAGTTTAGTGCATTGAATCTGAAAGTTTGAGTTTAGTGCATTTAACAGATAATGAATTTTTGTCTATACATTTGATTAACATACATACATATATATATATATATATATATAAATTCAATAAATAAAATAAATTTATACTTTTATATTTTTGCACGTTGATAATATAAGTTAATTGGTATATATATTACCATTACTTATATTTATACACTTTAGACATGAAATATATATATAAATATATAAAAATTTGATATAAATATATATATATATATATATATATATGTATATATATGTTTAAAGTAATAAAAATTTAAGATAAAAAAATATATATGTATATATATTTAAAGTAATAAAAATAAATAAATAAATAATAATAAAAATAAAAATAATAAAATAATATATATATATATATATATAAAATAAAATAATAATGATGCAATATATATAATAATAATAATATAAAATTTGATTTGACTTTCTTAGAAAGCCAATCAAAACATCACCTGCTCCCACGTCTGAACCTAAAAGAGACAGATGGATTGCCTCTTTTAACCAAAACCGAAATTAAAAAAAAAAAAAAAGAAAAGAGGAATTCATGGCAAGGAAAGAAGAGGAGCTGCAGTCGTGCAGTAAAGAGAAGAAAAAGGAAACTGCTGCAGTAGAGGAGAACGGATTGGGTCTGTGAGAGAGGGAAAGAAACGGAGCATTCAGGAGAGGGGACGCGATAAGCAGGTGCAGCCGCTGCTGTTCGGTGAAGCAATGGGAAGAGGTGGCTGTGCTGGGTAAAGAAGAAAGAGAGGAGAAAGGAAAAGAGGGAAAGGAGGAGGAGAACCATGAGAGAGAGAAAAGTTGTATAGGGGCTGATAAGGAAGCTAAAACAAAGTTTAAAATAGGGGGCTTTAAGGCTGAGTTGAGGACTGTCCGTGGAGCAGAAACGGAAGCCAATCAAGAGAGAAAGAGGCTTGTTGAATGCATTTTAGCGGTTGTTTATGGTGGCTCTCGGTAGGGGAGGAAGTGCTGAATGGTGGATGATTTATAGGTAGCAAACAAGGACTGAGATAAGACGCGAGTGAGAGGAAGATCAGGATCGGGGGCAAATTGATCAGGGGAGGAACCGAGTATATTTTGGGGGCTGTTGGAGGCTAACCCGAGAGTTTTGTAGCTGCTTTAAGTGCCGGTAAGATTTTGACTAGAATAGAAAATAATTTGGACTGTACAAGGTGTAATGAAGCAAATTTAATGGGATTCTTGGCTGTTTTTACAAGTTGTATAAGGGACAGAAATCGGGTATTCAACATAGAAAGAAGGTGTAATGCCCTCGGAAGCCGGATTTTCGGGCTAATTTTTTCTTTCACTTCCTATGTTTGTTTCTCGCTTAGTGTAGCTAAAAACCTAATGAGTAGTCCTACTCTTATATTTGTTTAAGACTAGTTGTCTAAGGTCCCATTATAGTCTTCTCGTAAGACGTATCGAAAATGACACTGAAAAACTCCGCCCCTATTTTAGTCTAGTATCCATCCCCATACTAATGTACATCATCATCTCAACCTGTAGAAATTTCAAATCTCCATGTAACTTCTAAAATACTAGACATCCATGTGATTCAATATATAAACATATCGAAATTACAACTTAACTACGAATCACAATATGTTTACAGACTCGATATCACCTAGTACTTACATCCCGCATCCTATACATTGTGTGCACAAAAGAAGTTAGTCTGGGATATAAACAAAAGAACAAAAGATTATACCTTGGCTCAAAATATAGCTTTTTACGGCTCAACAAAAAGACTCTCGATGCACCACACTCGTGCCGAGTCTACCTGAAATAATCTGAGGTGGAAAGGGGTGAGCTTTGGGGAAAGCCCAGTAAGAAAGCATACGCTAAATGATGTTAGGTTTCTACTATGTTAAATGCATGTGCATGCGTGAATGAACGTGCCCAAAACTCATGCTCAAAGATGATTATTTGGAAATAATACCAAATTGATAAACCATAGTTTATAAGCTATAAAATGTTATGCCAAGTAATTTCAAAACAATTTAGTACTCAAGCATTCACCGAATCAAGATATATATAGTAGTAGTAGAAATGATACATTCGCTCGTCTTTGTAACAGTATCGTAATATACATTTAAAAACATTTACATGAGACGAGCATTAGGAGATTCGGTAACGTAACAGGAATCTTTGGAAATATAACTAAGAAGCTTTCTATGAAAGCATCCACTGTAGCTAGCAGTGGTCGGTGTCCCATACCAGGGCTCTATCCATGATCATGAATCATCCCAACACCAGTGATCATCTAGTAGCTGAGGTACAAGTCACGACTAGTTGTCGGACAATCATACGTAATTACCGCTACCCATTTGCCACACAGGCAGGATCCATGACGCAATTACGTATACGGCGCCTCAATGCCACACAGGCATAATAAAACGCCACACAGGCATAATAAAACGCCACACAGGCGAGTGCCACACAGGCATTTCCAAGTGCCACACAGGCATTTCCAAATGCCACACAGGCATTATACATCATCACATGTATCATGAGTCAAAACTCGTTTAGAAATCTATCTTACAAAATAGGTTGAGTACCAAAGGCATAAATCGTTTCACATACTTACAGTTTTAAAAATCTACTCGTACGAAATCTCGATAACAAGTAGCAGTGATTAATATTCATGAGGTTTTAAAGGCATTTAATAAATCTAATTTAATATCAAGAAACTTATTTAGACAATTTCTAACGAAATTTCGGCATTATAACGGCATAGGTAGAACACTACCCAGCGTCATAACCACAATCAAATACATGTAGAAAACTCAATCAAGCAATATATCTTCAATACACCAATTTCCAATACAAATCCAAATCCAAATCCAAACATTATGCATTTTAAACTCAATCCAACATATTTGGGCATTTAACCAAGAATGCATTTAAATCCATAAATATTAAATAACATTAATTTAAAAATGCATAAGCATAGTAGACTGACAAGCATTTACCGTATATTCCCTTACCTAATGTGTACCACACAAATGTTGGTGTTGCACCCTTGTACACCTTGAACTTTCTAATACTTTGATTTTTCTTTACTTTAGCCTTTAGTTTAGGGTATTGAACATCATCTATCTCATAAAATTTCCTCCTTGAAACTTCTTCTTTGGCTATCAAAATATTTTCTTTAACCTCCTTGAATTTTATCTTCACTCAAACCCTTTCAAGCTTTGGACTGGCCGAAAGCCCCTGTTTTGCTTCAACTCTTCCCGAATGATAGACCCACATTTTGTACCTTTTCTCTAGCAAAATGAGTACACAACCAACACCCTTTTTAAGACTAAGAAAAACCTACATTAGCCGTTAGTGCTACTGCCAAGATCTGCTTCAGCTCTTTTGATCTTCGTGTGTCCTGCTTGTTACCGTGACTTGTGTCCCCTTTTCTTCCCTATTTCCGGTACCAATTTGCTCTTCCAGGCCGCCTGAACAGCCTTTCCTTTTCCTTCCCCAAATTGCCGAACAAACCTTCCTTTTCTTGTTTCTATTTCCGTTGAAATGCCCAGCCACAACCTTGTCTCGCCATGTCCCTCACCCACGTCGCACCTCTCCTTTCCAGATCTGTTTTCTTCCTTTCCTTTGTTTATTATTTTGTTGTTTTGCTTTACTTTAAATCCCACGTGAAGTGGGGTAGGGCTGGAAGGTTTTTATCAGATGGCTATTTTTATGTTTAGCCTCAATTTTATCTTTTTGTGTATATATATATTCTACAAGTTTTGCTACACGTTTCTTCTATCAATTCTACAAATCTTTTTATTATTATGTTGACTTTTCTTTGCCAACTTTCTCTCTTTATATATATAATTAAGTGTTCATAGCATAATTAAGTTATAACATAATGCTACTCCAAAAATATTCATTTTATTTTATTTTATATATATATATTTATTTATCATGAATATTAAATAGTCCACAACTAATGTAAGATTAGAGAAAATTTTCAGTTATTACAGAAGGCTAGCTCAAAGGGGAAAATAACAGCCAACTGAGAGGCAAAGTCTTAAAGAGGAGGCTGAAATCAATGGAGTTTAGGGTAAATAATATTGACTCAAGGTGAACATATGAGCATGCTAAAGGATGAGAATAGTGATAGAGATTGATATATATATATATATATATATATATATCATGATGATCAATATATTTATATGTCATTAAAATGATATATATATATATATATATATACACGTATAAATATATACTTATGCGTAATAAATATTTATATGGAGAAAGAAAAAAATGAGCATGGATATATCTATATATATATATATATATAATATTGGAATATACACATAGATATAAGCATATATATGTGTTTAAACATATATATACACATAAGGATGAGTACCTATAGGTATGTCGCAAATGATGATAAGGAGGTAGTCTTGGATTAGTAGTTAATTGAATGTAATAGTTTTTTTTAAGATTTTGTTCTTGGTGCATGATTAAGCATAATGACGAAGAGTTATTGAAATGTTAATGGATTATGTGTAGTGAAACAAAGTGGTTAGGAACTTGAATACGAATTCAAAAGGTCAGGAAGAAATTGTTAAATCTCGAGGTAAGTGGATTAAATAAATATTGCTAGTATCACTTCGTGAGAAATGACAAGAATCATATCTAATAATTATCTTGTCTTGTAATAAGCTCTAGGAATTATAATCGAAACGAGTGTAGAGATAAGCATTGGTATGACGGAAGTCCAACTTAATACGATTGTGAGCACTACTTGGACTGGAATGAAACTTTAATTATGCTTTGCATGTTGTGGTCAGCTAACTTGTGTATGGTGTGTAAGGACTTGTTTATACTAAGTGAACATATGAACTTATATAATCATAGGTGTTTGGATTGTGGGTTATGCGTGTGAACCACCACTAGAGACCCCAAAAGGAGCTACGTGCTACACAGTTACCTTCAGAACTGTGGGAGCCACCTCTAAAGTGTTTTGGGAACTAAGTATTACTTGAGTATATATGAATCTCAACAACTAAGTCCTCTATGTTAAGTAATGCCTAGAAAGTGAATAATCATGAAGTAATAGTATGTGATTTATAAGAAATTTCAATTCAAACTGGAAAGTAAATAGTCCATTGACCTTCAGGTCACCATAAACCTACTAAGCTTTGCTCTAGGTCTATTACCTGTCAATCGAGCCTTGTGCTCTAGACAACTAGTACTGTGTACCTATTAAGCCTAAATGCTCTAGGCAAATCATACTTGTCTAGAAAACTAGCAGACAAGTTCTAGCTCTTGATTTATTAGCAAGACTGGGGTATTTTATGGCCATAAATATTATACCATGGGAGCCATTTCTAGACACCCCAAAGGAACTAAGTGCTACATAGATACCTTCAGAACTGTGGGAGCCACCTCTAGAATCTTAAGGGAACTAAGTGCTACATGGATATCTCTTGGACCGTGGGAGCCACCACTAGAGACCCTAAGGGAGCTACGTGCTACACAGTTATCTTCTGAACTATGGGAGCCACCTCTAGAGTCCTTTGGGAACTACGTGCTACACTGTTATGTCTTTGTGACATTTTATCCATCACTAGCTAGGGTGGATGTTATATTTATGATAGTAGATTAGAATAATTGCCTAAGCTTTATCTGTATCACACTATACTATTATTAGCTATTTGTAATGGTTAGAAACAATATGTTTAACAATACCTATTAAAGTTTCAAAAAGGTAAGTAATTGTGTGAGTTAAGTATATGGAGGAAAAAATAAAATATTTAATGAATTTTAATAATTTATATAAAATCTAATAACTTCAAAGAGATTTATCAAAATATTATCTAACTTAAAAATAATTAGAATATTATGTATTATCTAATTCATTTAAAAAAATAATTATCTAATATATTTAAAACAATTAAAATATTTAAGTATGATTTGTTTTCCATTTCTATGAACTTTAAAAATTCTAAAAAAATTACATAAAATTATTGAAGTGAATCTAAGTAGCATTAACATCTTGAAAGTTAAGAATGAAATTATATCATTTATCTAATTTTAAAAATTTTAATAAATTATTCAAAATCTTGTCACTTAAAAATAATATATTTCAATAAATTTTAATAATTTAACTAAAATCTAATCCCTTCAAATAAAATAAGCTAAATGTGATATGGTTTCTAATTTATTTAAAAAATAAAATTAATTATTTAATACATTTAAAATACATAAAAATAATTAAGCTGGAGTTTTTTAAAAAAATTGTGAATAGTACAAATTTTATGTATATATATTTAAATAACATTAAATCGTGTATCGCACCAGTTTATAGACTAGTTATTATATAAAATGGACCTAACTTCGAGGGTTAGATCTACTTATAAATAAATGTCGTCTTGTAAGCCTTTCATCTATAGAAATTAATTTTCTTTAATGCACCATATTTATGTGAGGGTGCAGTCTCAAAATTATCCAAAGAAAAATTTGTAACGACCTTTTATACTGAAAATACGAACCAAAATTTTTCTTTTTTACTTGGTTGGGTTGTATGTAGTGTCATTAATCAATTCTTAAACTAATATTATATTAGCTAGGTCAATGTCCTTTAGTTACCTTAGGTCTCAATCAAATTCTCTTACTAAACATGCATTTATAATTTCGAATCATTCTACTTAACTAAATATATCTCTACCCAAGTTGCATGCATTGTTATAAACCATAACTATATTCTATACTTCCTTTAATTACATCCCATACTATAAAAGTATTGAAATACAAGTCTGAATACAAAATAAAAAACCGTACATCACATACCTTTAAAGGTGGTATGAAAGCCTCGAAGGACGTATTTAAATCCTGCATGCCAAGCACCTACTACATGTTATCTGGAAGGTGGAGAGGGGGGCTGAGCTTTTTGGAAAGCTCAATAAGAAATATATATATAAGAAACAGATACCAAATTTCCATATACAATTTCAAAATATTTATTTAAAACTCAATACCGTAATTCATACAATTTGGAAATCAAATCATGCTTATGCAATACATCAGAAAGCATTTCATTTAAACTAAAACATAAACAATTGAATTCTAAACATAATTCAAGATATACGTGCTTATGACATTTAGTTTCAGTGTTGATTGTCAAATCAAATTCTTATCAGTTTCAGAATCCAAGTATCATTCATTCAAAACTCATATACAAAGATAAGCATGAAAAAGCATATACATACTAAGCTGGAGACATAACGACTAAGCAATAATCAAACAGTTCAAATTGACATATGGCCATAGTTCAGAGGGGTCCACAGTGAGCACTGATCAAGTGTCAACTGGGCTCGTTGCGGACTGGATCAAGATCACACAACAATAGAAACTCTATTGTAGACTTGATCAGGATCATACAGTAGCCCAAAACATTACCTACTGTGGACTGGATCAGGGTCACACAGTAGTCCAAAACATTACTGCAGTGATTGTTAGTCATGTCTCAAAACATTTCCATACATATAGTTTCTAACAATACGAAACTTTGATGATTTATATGAAAATGGGAGTTTCGAATAAAGTTTCCATAAGTAGTCAAAAGGTAAATACCTACTACGGACTGATTCAAGGCCACACACAGTAGTCCGAATATAAATACCTACTACGGACAGAATCAAGGTTACACACAGTAGTTTCAAAATAATACTATACTGACTTTAGTTAATCATGTCTCAAAACATATATATATTTTCGGAATTCAAAAAGTATTTTTCGAGCTTTAGGAAAGTTCACAAAAGAACTAGTATATATTTCTTTCAAAAGCAATAAATCATATATGCTCATAATATTTAAACCAATATCATCGGTTGATAATTTCCATGAGATTAATATCTCGGCTAAAAGTCTTATAAGCAAATCAAAATCATAAGAGTTAACCGTTTTCAAAATAAGCTTGCCAGATACTTTGCCATTTTCAAATGGTTGCTTAAGTTAAGCTTAAATCACCAAAACCATTATTTTCATAAAAAATATGGCAGCATAACAACTTATATTTCTTAAAACCCCCTACAAAAAAATACAGTTTATAAAACAACAAGGCAATTGAATTTAAAATTGCATTCAATATCCCTTACATTCCGATATATATCTCTTACCTTAACGTGTAGCACAAGTGTCAATATTGCTCACTTGCACTTCTTGAATTTTCACCACTTTTGATTTCCTTTTTCTTTGGTCTTTAATATTTGGAGTGCCTAATATCCTCTACTTGTCTCATTTCCTCCTACATCAAAGCATAAAAATAGTAGGATTTATATTATGGATTTATCTTAAGTAAGTTTACATCACTTTAAGGAAGTGTATATTTCTAAAGTCCCTTTTAAGTGCATTACCTTGCAACATTTTCTCTTGGCTGCCAAAGACTCCTTCACCTACTTAAATTTTCTTTTCTCACTCAAACCTACATTACCAATAATATTTCATCACCCTATTTCACTCTACTATCATGCTTTAAATATTCAAAATCAATTTAGTTTTTACCTTTTATTATTTGTCAATACCGAGAGCTTCTCTAGCAGCCTTGATTCTCACAGATTTGTGACTGAAATTTTTTCAATTTATGAGGCAAGTTTCTTGATCTTCAACAACCAATTTCATTTCATATGATTTTCTTCTCCAACAGCCCTTATTTTTGCTTTAAAAGGCACCTTAATTCAGCCCTCTTTCCACGTGGGTATAGCAGTCCAAAATAAGGAACCTTCCGTGCAAATGAAACAGTGCCATGATTCAGCCTTACATCAACACCATTTGTTTCCTTGAATAATTTTTTTTAATTTAAATTTAATTTAAATTTAATTTAAATTTAACATTGGCCATCTTACCTCTCGTTCAAACCATCATCTCCCTAGTTCAACTTCTTTTCCCATTTCTTTGTCCCATTTTCGAGCAAAATGCAGCTGCCCAAACTCAACAATAACCTCTCGGTCAAACAAGCATGTATCTTGGTCAGCTTCCACGTGATTTTGACAACCCCAAAATCAGCAAGTTTATCACGCCTTCAGCTTTTTGTTTAAACCAAAATAGCCTCTGTTTGTACCCTTGAAGATCGAAGGAAATGCAGCTCCTTTTATACTCTCGGTTCAGGCCACTTTCCTTCACTCTCGACTTCCACTCTTCCTTCTTCTTCCTTTCTTTTTCCTTTCTTTTCTGTCACTGGTCGAAACCCCATTTTTCTGCACCTCATTTCTCTATCGGATCAGCCCTCTCTTCTATCTTTTCTTTCTTTTTCCGTGTCAGTGAATAAATCCCAGCCTTGCACCCTTTTTCCTTCTTCGATCAGTCCACCATTTTCTCTTTAAACTTTAGTCTTTACACTTGCACCACTTCTTTCCAAAACACTCTGTTTTTCCAACCTTACAACTTCACTCTTTCTTCTACTTGTGGCTTCCGAAACCAAGACACATTCTTGCCTTGGCTGTCGATGCAAAATGGGAGTGTAAATGGTAAAAGGATCGTGAGGTGCTAGCCCTTGGTTCCAGCAGAAAGGGAAGAAAAACAGTGGCAAGATGAGTGTTGCGATGATGATGATGATGATAGACGGTAGTGAATGAACATGTAAGTGGCCAGTTGCAATAGAGATAGTGGGATGCTGGTACTGTTTCCAATATTCTCCAAGAAGCCACGCCCATTTCCCAATATTTCTTCATTTTGTTAAATTAATTTATTTATTTATTTTACCCCACTTAATACTTAATTGTTTTGTTTCTAAATAGTCTTAATCCCATACTATATAATGTTTATTCCACCAATATTTCATACTTTCTAAATTTATTAATTTATATTATCTATTGTCACTTAAATCCTAAAGTTCTTAATTTAATTTAATTTCCTAAGGTCCTTCATCCACAATTTAAATTACTCATGTATAATCTATTAGCACTTTAATCAATCTAATAGATTATTAACTCTCCTTCATGATCCTCATCTTCAATCCTCCACTTATAATTTCCAATGGCCTTTAAATTCTCTATAATTTCTCATAGTCCAAATTAATAAATCCATACAATACTTATTCTCAATTTACCTTCTTAATCGTCTTAGCTTCCAGCTAAATTCTCAATGCATAAATTTGTCTCTAAAATTACATTGTTTAATTCACCAAGAATAAAGAATTTGCAGTTATTACAAAATATATATATGTATATATATATATATATATATATATATGTATGTATATATATGTGTATATATATATATATATGTATATATGAGTGATCCACATGCACCTGTGAAAACAATTTGTTTTCTACATTGTTATATTTTCATATATGATTAATATTTTTGCAAACAACCGTTGAATTTAACAACCTATTCGTATATATCATGTATGTAATTTTTTGAATCAATTTGATATTCCTATAATTTCAATCAAGAATAGTATTTTTTTAAATATATATTAATAGTTGAAATTTTATTTCATGAAACAAATAGTTAGAAATCTTTAATTAACTTAAAATTTGGCATGCATGCTCTACTTGAATAGAATATAAAATTCAACAGTTGATTAAAAAAATATAAATCATATAAAAAATATTAAAATTTGTAAAACTAAATTTATTTTACACATATATAAATAAATCTCTCCTTTTATATTAATATTTATATTTATTTCTATTTCTATTTCTATTTCTATTTCTATTTCTATTTAATGGATCTCATCCTATGCGAGGCCGACCAGTCGAACGTCAGTTCCATGGTGTGGGAACCTCGTATTTGGACTATTCTGACAATGTAGTGGCCAATATTTATTATGACAATTAATTGCTAGAGTTTTGCTACGATCAGCTCCGTGGTGTGGGAAGCAAAAGTGGAAGAGAAGAATAAATAATTTGCAGAAGTCCCGGTAGACAAGTGATAACTAGACCTATTCGAAGGTTGAATTATTTACTCAAGTTTGAAAAGTTTGTTCCATAATTGATGGATTTGAATAAAAATATTGAATGCAATTAATAAATTTGGGTAAAATTTTTAGATCTGATCAAAATTTGACTAAGTTTGAGCTTAACCGTTCAAAGCTAGGATTCAACCAAGTCCGATCCGAATCTAATTAAATTTAATTTTTTTACTTTATTTACTAAGCATAATGTAATTATATTTATATAAAATATTTATTGATTAATAAATATGGTTATATAATTTTAATATGAAATTGATATATAAATTTTGATAAATTAAATTAGACTTTAAATGGATCAAAAGAATAAAAACAAATACACAAAAATTAAAAAATAATAAAAATAATATATGAGAGGGTCGGGTTCGGTTTGAATTTTACATTATAAAATAAAATGGATCTAAACAAAAAAAGTAGACACGAATTTATAGACAACTTCAAGACGAGTTTGGGCTAACATATAAGTTAATATAATCTAAGCTCAACCTGAACCCAGCTTAAGCCCACTTATGATCACTAATAAAGTTAGTTTTTCCCCGGAGTTTGAGATCATTAAAACGCAACCATGGTTACTGCTTTTGTATGTTTAGCAGACATTGAGTGAGATAAGCTTCAGCCTTCAATAAAAAAGAATCACCGTCCAATTTACAATTTGATCATGTCCAGCACAATTTTTAAAGAGAATAACTTATATTAAGATGATTTTAAAAGTTATCTTATATTAAGAAGAGGTAGGTGTTTTAAGCAATAAATATTAGTTAAAAAATATCTCATAAATTTTTAAAGATGCGTAATAATTATCTTTCACTCATCTTCACCAAATCAACTCTAAATAAATTAATTTATTCAAAATTCAACTCTTATTAAATCAATTTATTTATCTATTTAACTCATTAATGAAAAAAAATTCAAAACTCAAATAATTAACAAAACGTCAGATACTTAATTCTATTTATCTACAAGCTTCTTTTTGCAGCAAAGAGTCAAATACCTAATTCTTCCAATTATTTATGATCAAAAGAGTAAAAGGCCCCATGTCTCGAGTACTAAGCAGAATGTAATTCACCTTAGAATTATACAAACATTTACAAACTATATGATCAAATTATACAATTATAAAAACTAGAATTTTATCCGGTGTGTTACTATAAAAGTTCTTTTGCTGACGGATGCTTTTAATTTTGTTGCATTTGGGGTCAGATTGACTCATTCTGAGTTAGAAAGATTTTTAAATTTTAATAAATGTGACTGCTGTCTATGATCATTTAAGTTCATTGATTTGATTTAGATTTTTTTTAAGTTTTGGTATTATTTAATATATAAAATGGACCGACCGGCTCTGGTGACAATATCTAGCAACCTCAGATTTGGATTATTCTGACAGTATTGTCAATATTCATTATGACAATTAAATGCTATATTTTCCGTTTAAGACTTTTGCTATCAGCTCCACAATGTGGAGGATAAGTGAAAGAGAAAAGAAAATAATTTGCAGAAGTCCCAGTAAATAAGTGATAGAGTTCCTGATCATTAAAGCAACCATGGTTATCACTGCTTTCCCATGTTTAGAAGACATTGGGTGAGGTAAGCTTCAAGGAAAAAGAATCAGCATCCAATGTATTTTTTTTAAAATAATTAAGAAAGAGAAAAGGATTGTGTTTGATAAATTGAATAAATGTAAATTTAAAATAATTTAAATACTGAACTTATGATATAAAACTTAATTAATATACTGTTTAAAATTAAAAGTTTGTAAATAATTTTTTTAAAAAGCTATGATTTTATAAATATTTTTATCTTAATATACATGAGACTAAGACAATTGGATCGCTCACAGCGTTTATGTAAAGCCACTTGGGCTGGAGTGTTGGTTTCAATAGTACAAGTTCATCTTTTTTTATAGCATAGTCTATGTCGATACACTTTAACTAGAGGAGAATTTTCTTCTTCCAGATCTTGTAGTTCTCTGCATCCAATTCAAGAACTTCTAAGTTAATACTAGCTTGAGGAAATATTGCATAGAGGAAAACAACATGCTTATGTATCTAAAGTTTCTAAGGCAAAACTTCATCATGTCTACCAATGCAAACATGTTTTATTAATCAATTATAAATCTCATACATAAAACTTGCCTGTGGGCTAGAGTTTTAATTCTAATAGATTCATACTATTATGATAATACTATCAAATTATGTAATTTCCTATCCCTTGTGGGTTAATTAAGAAACTAATTTGATATTTTATCTTAATTATTTATAAAATTATAATAAAAATTCTTGTAGGATAAATTTTATTACAATTTCATAACAAATTACAATCTATGTCTAATATAGTTATGTAATCTTAAATATAATTTTCTTTAATTAAAATTGTTGTGACTAAACCCTAATTAAATAAATTACGGATCACTTAGATATATTGGCAAAGATCTAAGTTTTATTCATATTTTAATTTGCAATTAACATAAGGCAATTTTTAATTTCTAAATAATATGAATAAACTTAACTATATGTGCTTAAAGTCAACTATAGTATGAAACGACAAAAAAATTATACACATTCATAATGAGCACATATAGTATTCAAAATTAAATTCTCATAATTTTGACAAATCAGCCATAAATTCTCATGATCATTTCCATATTTCATGTATGAATTATTTGTAAGGTTCAAAATTATACAAAAAATTCATAAATTCCAAATTTATGAAAATTTACACAATTCATGAAAATTTTAAATATTATGAGATCAAAAAATTCTACCAAAATGCCAAAGGTAGGCCATAAATCAAATTTTCATAATTTAATGATAATTTTATGATATTTTCACAAAGTTATTGAATTTAAAAAATTACAGCATTTATTTAAATTTCAAATTTATGAAAAATCCTCTTAAAATTCAAATAATGAGAAGTTTTCATAATTATATTAATTTGTGAAAATAATCTAAATATTCATAAAATTATGAAAAAAATACAAAATTTAAAATTTCATAAAATCTACCAAAATGCTTAATTTGCCCAAAATATAATAAAATTATTTGGCCTAAATTAATTCCATGCAAAATGGCCTATTAAAATTAATAACAAAATTATTGGCTCAAATTACATAAATAATTCATGGCCCAAATTAAATAAATAAACTAAATGGCCCACTTTAAAGCATACAAAACAACTTAAGAATTAAACCAAAAATAGCAAAAATTCAAGAAAGGGGCCCATCCGTATCGCCCAAAAATTCAAAAAACATGACATACACTGGCGCGTGCACCACACGAGGTAGTCATCTTCAACCTCATCAGACCCGTTTTGCAGGAAACGGGTCGTATAATCCAACCCGGTCAAAAACCCTTCCTTTCAGCTCATTTTTGGCTCGGAAAAAAAAAGGATTTTCACCGTCAAACATTCTACAGCAACAATCTAATCAAAATAAGTTTCGAAACACCAAAAAGGAAATGGATTTTAAACTATCCGAAAATTAAGTTTCAAAATGAGCTTTAATGGCTTCTTTATCTAGATCTGCAACAAAATAGAGGTTATACTACTGCTTTGATACCAAATGTTAGATCAAAACTATAACTTAAAGTGTTTCTAAATATATATGAAACATGTTAATAGCTTGTTTACGGGAAAACATATAAGAATCGAATTAAAATCTAGCCATTGCTCTACTATGTGTATGCTATTGATTTGGTTTTTGGAATCGACAGGTTTCATTGAATTACTTCGACGGCTTCCAAACACTTAAAGTCTTATTAAATGGTATTTTTACAGAATAAAATTATAGTGCTCGGAAACCGAAAGAAACTCTCTTTTTATTTCAGTAAGAGCTTGTTGATTACGGAAGAAAATCACAAATCCAACCATCACATAATTGTGTACAAAATTAACTAAAAAAATAAATTAAAAATCACGTGAAATTATGAATTAAATTTGATTAAGATACACAAACTACAACTATTGTAATGAACTGAATTCAATAGAATTCGATCTCCCTTGCCATTCTTGAACGCACCAACAATTTAATCAAACAATAAATTCGTTCGAGTTAGATTGACACGTTTTGAGTTAAAAAGATTTTTTAATTTTAATAATTGTGACTGTTGTCTGTAATCATTTAAGTTTATTGATTTGATTTTTTTTTTTGTAAATTTTGATATTATTAATATATATAAAATGGACCTCACGCTAATTGTAATAATATTAATAACATCTAACAATCTCAGATTTGGCTATTTTGACTTTATAGTCAATATTCGTTATGACAATTAACTGCTGTATTTTCTGTTCAAGACTTTTGCTATCAACTCCACAGTGGGCGGAGGATAATCGAAACAGTAGAAAAAAAATTTGCAGAAGTCCCAGTGGATTAAAGCAACCATTTCTCAATCCACTATTTCATTTAACCCAAAACACTCCCAACCCATTTTTGATTTCCCACACGTGACTTCTTTATCAGCCAAGCCATCCGCAATTCTCTGTTTTCTCTCCCATCTCATCCCGTTAAATTCTTATACTTCTTCTCCAATGCTCCTTGCTCTTTTGGTTCGCTTGTCTCTCTCAACAAGACCCATCGACCCAAGCCGTGCAGACCCCACTGGCAGGGCAGCCAGGATAGCTTTCATGGAGTCACAGTCTCAAGCTTACATCTCACAACAAAAAAGATAATTTTGAGTTAAATAACAATACTTATCTTCAATCACTTGTTTTATATTCAATTAAGCACAAAACAGGCAATAACCTGTTTTTCTCGGCTGCGATAGGGCGCTACTGTTGTGAATGACATTCATGCCCAATATTTCATCAATAGCGGTGGCGGCCCCTGATGCTACTGCGAAATAGCGGCCGCTATACAGCTATTTAAATCCCTGGAGAGGGGATCCACGGTGAAAAGGGAGGCTGCATTGGAGAAAGGGGGTTGCGCAAGCCAACCCCTTGCTGAGGGGGGATGCGCCTGGCAACCCCTCGTAAAGGGTGCTGCGCGCGCCAGCCCCTCATGAAAGGAGCGCAGCCCATGATGAAAGCCCCTTATGAGCCCCTGATGAAATGAAAGGGAAGCTGCTGCGCAGCAACTCCTTGTGAACCACTGGTTCACGGCAGCAATAGTCGGTCTGATGAAACCAAAAAACAAAGATGAATGTTTAAGATATGGAAGGTATTTTGGGTAGTATCAAATATAAGGTGTGAAAAGTGAAAGTTATAAAAGAAATTTGGGGATTAAGGTTTTTAAATAAATAGAGTTTGTTTAGCAATTCTCCATGAAATTCTCCAAAGAAGATAGCAAACTTGCCCACTCAATAATCCTCTTTTTGCAAGTTCCTCTTTTACTGCGATTTTGCCTTTCAAAACCTGCCAGCAGAAGACTTCCACCTTTGGTGGTGCAAGACCAGCCCAAAAAAACTTCCACAAATCATCATTTTGAGCGAAATCAATTAAAGCCATTTTGCAAAAGGACTTGGCGGTATAGATTCCACGACGGAAGCCTTTCCAAACAAGACAATCCTTAAGCTTGCAACGTAAAGTATATTCACTCAACAAGTTATGGAAATCCTGCCATTGATGAAGTTCCCCATCAAACAATCTTCTTCTGAGAGTGACATTCCAAATCCAAGAGTTGTTCCGTTGCCCAAACTCCTTGATTTTGCCTCCCTTATATACTGCCAAGGCAAATATCTGAGGAAATATTTTTTAAGAGTACTCACCCCAACAATCCATTCATCATACCAAAATCTGATATATCTCCCATCACCAAGTGAACAACCAAGACCCGAATGGGTAATGGAATAGTTTTTGTTACCAGGAAGAAGGGCTGTTGTAATTCCTTCTCAAAATATCATAACCAAAAGAAAACACAAACTAAAATGTAGTAAAAGAAACAAATGAAAGAAATAAAATATACTCCATCCATCACAACCATTGCTATTATATCTCTCTGTCATTAATTTAAATCTTTCCACAACCTAAAGGAAAACCATTAGCCCAACAGTCATTTCTTATTCCTTCAAATTATATCAAATTTAACTAGACCATGGACAGCTTAAAGCACGCTGGTCCCCAAACACAGCTCAGACACCCCATCAAACAAAACACAAGAAGCAATCCACAAAGTTGCTTTACTTTCGTTCAAACAAGCAACCCAGACCATTAAGCTGCCACTATGAAAAATAAACTAGCAGTCCAAAACATGCAGTGCACAGCCCCTCCAGTGATCTCACTTGGCAGAAGTTACCACCAGGCCATAAACTTCTCATGGCTCTCCACCCGAGCTTTAACAAGAGCATCAGCAAAAGCGGAAGAATTATTTACTGTAAAAATAAAAGTTAGGCTTTCTACTCTCAAATTTTTAAAATTTTTATCTTACGTCAAAATGAAGATTTAAGCTTTTAGATGAGGTTATAAATAAGAAGTTAATTTTCAGGAATTCTTAATTTTAATAACAAATATTTAATAATTTTTTTATATTTTATTTTACTCTTCAATAATTTACAAGACATAGAAGGATATTACCCCACATTATATTATATTATATTTTATTTTATTTTTCTGTTTATTTCTTTTATTTTTTATTCTAATCAACAAAAGTAGTTTTTATCTTATTTATTTTCTTCACTTAAAAACTTGTGATTTTATTTAATAAATTTTTATTTATTAAAAATATATAAAAATATTATTAAATAATTTTTAACATTGTACAACACTTTTATATTAAAGGTATCAAACGTTATTTTAAGGTTTCTTAACAACACTCTTTACCTTTTAAGAACAGTTATATTAGAACAACCAAAAGGAAAAAAAAAAACATGAGAAAAGAAGAAACAGTGTACACTGCCGTGGATAACTAACCTCCACGGTTGTTTTCAATGCTTATGGATTTCGTGAAAAGAAGAAATCACATGAACAAAAAAAAAAAAAGAAAAGAAATCACGTACTCTACTACCTTGTGTCTTAAAACAAATCATTTAAACAAGAGCACCGGTGGCTTTCTCCCAAATCACGTTGCTCGCTGCTGTTGAGGCACTTTCAATAATTGCCAAAGCAAATATTGTCTCACTTTTTTGCTTAATTGTTGAAAGCAATTCCAAAGTTGATATCTCCTGCTTAAACAAAATCTTTGATAGTTCTTGGAAATACAGTAACCATCTCAGCAAACTTCACAATCTTTACTCAAGTTTGGGTTCTATTTCCTTTGTCCACATTGCTGTTAGAGAAGCAAATATTTTTGCTGATTCTCTTGCAAAAATAAGATTTAAGCGAAACTCTGATTTTGAGACGTGATTGTAACGTTTTAAAACTTTAATAAATTTTCTTTACCTTTCAAAATAAAGACCACGGGTGACTTGAATGATGATGTATGCAGAACAGCAGATGAATTGTAAACCCTACCACTCTTAATTTCTCTTTGCATTTGGTGAATGTGGCGAAGGATTATGTTTGTATGGTATAGGACTTTTGAAAATGAGTGCTTTCAAATGTTCTAGCTCATGTGAAATGTGGTCTAAAATAGTCAACTGGTGGCATTTGTAATGGACTAATACTTTGAGGCGTGTTGGTGATTGGATGGGGGTGGTTTTGTAGTTTTTATGAATATATTTTTGTATGTGGAATTTTATAGTAAAGCTAAAATTTTTAATCTTTTTTTTGAATGTTTAAATTTATTGCTAGATAAAAAAATGTGACGCCTCGGGGTGCACCTGTAGGACACCAACCCAGACCCTGAGTGGGTTACTCAACCGTATTGTCCGCTTTTGGGTGCACCCATTGAGCTACCGCCCCTCACAGTTTTATCGGAGTGCACCTTGAAAGGCCACCGCTCTAATTCGCGTCCAGAGCGATGCGAACCCTTGACTTTCTTAAGTGTCAAGTCACTCCTAACCAATTATCCTTGAAACTTAAGGAAGTCAAGGGTTCGAGTCACTCCGGACGTGAATTGGAGCGATGGCCTTTGCACGTGCACTCCAATAAAACCGTGAGGGGCGGTGGCCCAATGGATATATCCCAAAGCGGACAATATGATTGAGTGACCCACTCAAGGCCTAGGTCGATGACCTGCAGGTGCACCTCGGGGCGTCACAATAAAATGCATGTTTTATTGTAACGCCTCGGGATGCACCTGCAAGTCCTTGCCTTAGGCCACTGCCACAAGCGAGTCACTCATCCGTATTGTTTGCTTTGGGGTGCACCCATTGGGCCACTGCCTTGACACTTGAGAAAGTCAAGGGTTCGAGTTGCTCCAGACGCGAATTGGAGCGGTGGCCTTTTGAGGTGCACTTCGACAAAGCCGTGAGGGGCGGTGGCTCAAAGTGGTGCACCCCAAAGTGGACAATACGGTTGAGTGACCCGCTTGGGTCGGTGACTTGCAAGTGTACCCCAGGGCATCACAATAAAACGGGTGTTTTATTGTAAGAACCTACGTGGCACTTTGTTTCCGTAGGATTCAAGAGGTGGCTTCTGAAGCCTACTCAACCATATTGTCCCTTTTGGAAGCCCCATAGGTCCCTCATGGCTTTATCGGGAAATAACACCCCAATTTTCGTCTGCATGTCTCGAACCCTCGACCTCTTGTAAGTGTTGAGACATGCTAACCCTAATGGTTAGTATGTTTCAACAATCCCAAGTGGTTAAGGGATTGAAACATGCAAAACGTGTTCAAGGTGTTAAATGTCCTAGGAGGTACTCGAGACACCTTGGGACAAAACTGTGAGGGATTGGTGGGTACCTAAAGCAAACAATACGTGTGAGTGAGCTGCAGGGGCCACATCTTAAATCCTACATGAACAAAGTGCCACGCAGTCTTTACAATAAAACGCACATTTTATTGTAAGGACGCGTGGCACTTTGTTCATGTAGGATTCAAGAGGTGGCCCTTCGCAGCCTACTCAAGCATACTGTCCCCTTTGGAAGCCCCATAGGCCCTTCACGGTTTTATTGTGGATGCGAATTCAATTTGGGGTGTAAGTCCTAGATAAAACCATGAAAGGCTTGTGGGGCTTCCAAAGCGGATAGTACGGTTGAGTAGGCTATGGGGACCACCTCTTGAATCTTACGGGAACAAAGTGCCACGCAGGTTCTTACAAAAAAACAATCCAAAAACAAAATTAGAAGATATGAAACTCTTGATTTTGCAAAAATGTTTAGAAAGCATTCTACAAAATTAGAAGAACGATTAACTCCCACTTTAGCTAAGAAATTGGCAAGCGAATTGGCTACACAAAACACATGATTAAAAAAGATAGGTCCAAATGAAGAGAACAAGTTGAACAGCTTGTTGATTAGGCATTGATACTTCCGTGGGCATTGGTTGATTCTATTCATCCAAGCAATGACAACTTTGGAGTCACTTTCAATAAAAAGACTAGAAGGAGAACTAGCTTGGCTTTAACAAAGATGGATATGGCTTCAACCATTGCAAAAAGCTTTGCAAGATTCAAGTCAACGACCCCAATATTCTTAGAGAAAATAAGTCGAATAGTCACATTATCATTCCTAAGAACACCACCAATACTCACAGCCCCTGATTTACCTAGTGAAGATCCATTGAGGTTGAATTTCCATGAACCAACAGGAGGAGGGGTCCAAAAGCTAATCCTTCGTTTAACTTTCACTTAAGTGGGAAGATGAATATCATGCAAATTATCAATAAGAAAATTCAGATCTTGACTTGGAAACTTAGCTTTGATCTACCACCTAACTCTTGATCGAATAAGATAGCACAATTGATCCAGATCAATAATTTTCTTTTATTAAAGACAACATCATTTTGGGCAAGCCACAATGACTACACAATGGCAAAGAAGAGAAGATCCCAGATATGCTTTTGGTCTTTGCTAAACATCACAGAACTTCAAGATATAAAAAGACACCTAAAAGAATGCAAAGCAACCCAAGAAATATTCTACCATTAACAACAAATGCTCCAAACTTTCGAAGAGAAGAAACAGTGAAGAAGTAAGTGATCAGTAGTTTCAATTTTCACATAAAAACAACATTTATTTTCTTGATTTAAGAGGCAGTGCTCTGGAATGAAGAAAAGCAACAACAAGGAGGCAATCTTTTAAAGCTTTCTAATAGAGCAATTCCACCTTCTGTGGGGCAATACCTATCCAAGCTAGACTTTCAATAAGACTAACAGTAGAATCAAGTTTCTCAATCTTTTTCTAAAGGATCTTGCACTATAAACACCATCAAATTTATGAATACAAACCAACTTATCAACTGCGAATAAAGATAAAATAACTGAATTAAGAATAGTAAACAAATTATCCCTTTTCTCGATTTCCCAATCAAAGAGATTCCTTCTTGAAGGGATAATCCATTCAAATTGGTTTCCATTCCATCATCCATAATCCTCAATGAAGCCATCTTTAGTTACAACAAGTGTATAAATTCTTCTGAAACTATCTTTTAAAACCATGTTGCTAATCCAAATATCACTCTAATAATGAATTCTGGTGCCACTATTGCAAAAGAGAGAAAACTGGAAATTATAAGTTTAGAAAAATCCCCCTCCCCCCTCCCCCCCCATCTAAGTGTTTTGAATAATTTTTGAGGGAGCTCTAACAAGACAAGGAGTTGGCCATAAGTTCGACTAAGAGATAGAGTATTTATGGCAAATGACTTCCTTCCAAAGAGAGGAATGATTAAAGCTGAATCTCCAGGGCCACTTCAAAAGTAAGGACTAATTACAAACTTCAATGTTCAAGATCCCCAAGCCTCAATTGACTTTACTTTTACAAACAGAGTTCCAATCAACTAAACAAAACTTTCTTCTACTATCAATATCACCCCAAAGGAACTGCCTTTGAAAATTTTCGATTTGATTAATAATGCTCTTTGGAATTTTGAATAAGGTCATGTAGAATATAGGTAGATTGGCAAGAGAAGAATTAATAAGGGTGATTCATCCACTCATGGATAGTGCTTTATTCTTCCAAAAACAGAGTTGGTTTTTATAAGAATTAATCAATTTTTGCTAGGTCGACTTTAGTCTAGGATTTGCACTAAGAAGCATACCAAGATAAGAGCAAGGAAGTGAACCGATTTTACAGGGTATAGTGTTTGCCCAGTTATAAAAACACTGATCAAGATTAACTCCTTATAAAGCTAATTTTGTAAAGTTAACTTTTAGACTTGAAGACAATTGGAAACACCTTAGAATTTTTTGGATAACAGTCAACTATTGAAGACTAGGTTGATAAAATATGATGGTGTCATCAGTAAATTGAAGGTGCAAAATTCCGAGAAATGAGCCTCAAGAGAAGTGGCATGTTAGGATGTTAGTTTACTGATAGATGAAGGGTTGAAGTGTAGCATCATAACCTAATCATCAGGGTACAACTCTTTAAAGTGAGTCTCAATAGCAACGTTGATGTCTTTTAAGATGTTCAATTGTGAACCTTTGAAAGAGAGATAACCAAGGAACCTCCATCTACCATGAAAGAATTTAAAATTTTGATCACCATCTCTAACCCACATGAACCTAGATTTTTGCCTCCATGTTCTTTCTTCCACAAGTTGAAAATTCCAAAGTTCTCTCTTCTTGTAAACAATGCTTGCAAGGAGTTTATCATCTTTAGGATTATTCTCTTGCTCTTTTATCAACCTAGCAATATCTTTTTCAAGAAAATCAATATCAGTAGATAAATCTTTGGAGTACCCTTTCTAAGATCTAATATCCTTCTTTACCAATTTCAGTTTTTGTGAGATCCAAAAAGCAGCAAAACCTTTGACTTTGTAGCTCTTCCAGTTCTGATCAACAAGTTCATGAAAATCATCATTATCTAACCAATGGTTACAAACCGTAAAAGGTTTGGGACCCTAGTCCTGAATATCAACACCAACGCAAATAGGGATATGATCTGAAGTAGAACATTCAAGACACCATTGGTTAATTCTTGTGAAAAAATAGAACCATGAAGAGGAGACAAGGAAATGATCCAGTTTACTTATAAAATTTTTAATCTTATTATAAGATTAATGTAAACATATATGACTAAGCAATTCTAGTCTATAAAATTTTGTAAAAGTTTTTGAATTCTAATTTGCAATTCCATCTCTAAAAGTTTGGTTCACTTCGATTTGGAAGTATTCTACTCCTCCAAAAGTACAAATTTCCTCTGGCTTGCTATCTTGAATTCCCTTCCATCTAAAAGCTTTCTTAAAGCTAGAGGAGTTTTATCTGATGATGGACAATGTCTCTTTCTTTGGTGCAATTTGTAAGAGGATACCTATTCACATATTCTCATTAGTTGTAAGATGTCATGACTTGTTTGGGGTTTGGTTTTCCAATGGTGGAATTTAATCTAGGTTATTCCTAATTTTATTGCAGACATCATATAGCAATGTGATGGCATTCCTTTTCCCAATCCTATAAAACAGAGGTGGCTCACGGTTATGGGTGCCACTCTTTGGTCCCTTTAGCTTTCAAAGAATGAATCGGTTTTCAACAGTAAACAATGGGATAGTGATGAGATCCTTTTTCTGATCAAAATGCGATCTTTGTTCTGGATTAAAGCTTTAGACAAGGAAACTTTAATGAGTGATGTTAGTCCTCTCCATTCAATACTGTAAATATTGTTGTTGTTTCTAATCCCAGAATTCGTTCATACAGGATATGGCCAGAACTGAATAGGTTAAAATTTAATGTTGATGGCTCTTTTATTGCTTCTTCTAAGAAGGCTGGTTTTGAGGGTGTCTTCAGAGATGCATTAGGTACTGTTCTAGGTCTATTTTTTGGCTCGTTTTCTGCTCAAAGCTCGACTAGTGCTGAACTTCTTGCCATCAGGGAAGCTCTTTCAATGTTCTTGTCCTCTTCAAGGTTTAACTCTAAAGCTCTAGTTATTGATTTAGATCAAAATTTGTTGTTTGTTGGGTTGTTAAGCCTGATAAATGTCCTTGGAAGGAATGGAAGGTTTTGAAATATTGACAGCCTTGTTTCAAAGATTAGGAGTGTAGAATTTGTTCACATCTATAGAGAAGCTAACTCATTTGCAGACTCTCTTGCAAAGCTTGTGTAACGACCCTTTTACTGAAAATACAAACCAAAATTTTCCTTTTCACTTACTTGGTTGGGCTATACATAATGTCACTAATCAATTCTTAAGCTAACTTTATATTAGCTAAGTCAATATCCTTTAATTACCTTAGGTCTCAGTAAAATTCTCTCACTAAGCATGCATTTACAATTTCGAATCATTCTACTTGACTAAATATATCTCCACCTAAGTTGCATGCATTGTTATAAACCATAAATATATCATACACTTCCTTTAATTACATCCCCATACTATAAAAGTACTGAAATTACAAGTCTGAATATAAAAGGGAATACTGTACATCACATACCTTCAAGGGAAGACAAAAACCTCGAAGGACGTGTAGAACCCCTCGTACAAGCTCTTACAGCATGTTATTTGGAAGGTGGAGAGGGGATGAGCTTATAAAGCCTAATAAGAAATATATATAAGAGACAGATACTGAATTTCTATATGCAGGTTTTCTAAAATATTTATTAAAGTTCGAATATTGTAACTTATTTGATTTAGAAATCAAATCATGCTTATGCAATGCATCAGAAAGCATTTCACTTGAGCTGAAACATAGACAATTAAATTCTGAACATAATCCAAACATATACGTGCTTATCACATTTAATTTCAATACAGATCGTCAAATTAAAACTGTATTAGTTTCAAAGTCGAAAAATCAGACATTCAAAATTCATATACGAAAATAAGCATGAAAAAGCATATACATACTAAGTTGGAGACATATTAGCAACTAAGTAATAATCATGTAGTCCAGATATTCCCATGAGGGAAAGTGCAAGTCGAAAAGACATATGGCCATAGTCTAGAGGGGGTCTATAGTAAGCATTGATCAGGTGTTAACTAAGCCTGCTGTAGACTGGATTAAGGTCACACAGCTTAGAAAATAAATACCTACTGCAAATTGGATCAGGGTCACACAGTAGTCAGAACAAATACCTACTACAGACTAAATCAGGGTCACATAGTAGTCAGAACTAATACTGCAGTGACTTAGCTAGTCATGTCTCAAAACACTTTATATATATTTTTCGGAATTAAAAAAAATATTTTTCGAGCTTCATGAAAGTTCACAAAAGAATATGTATATATTTTCTTTCAAAAGAAAATAATTCATACATATTCATAATATCATCAAACAAATACCATTGGTTGATAATTTTCATGAAAATTAATAGTTTGGCTAAAAACTTCATAAGCAAATCAAATTTGTAAAATTTAACCTTTTTCCAAAATAAACTTGCTAGACAAATTGCCATTTTCAAATGGTTGCTTAAGTCAAGCTTAAATCATAAAACCATTATTTTCGTAAAAAATCCAACAGCATAATAGCTTAAATTTCTTAAAACCTCCAGCAAGAAAATACAGTTTATAAAACCACAAGGTAGTTGATTTTCAAATTTATCCAGTATCTCTTACGTTCCGATATATATATCTCTTACCTAAATGTGTAGCACAAGTATAGCTATGGCACCCTTGTTCTTCTTGATTGCCTTTTTCCTTAGCCTTTGATTTAAGATATTTTGGGTTCCTTACCTTAGTAAGAATTTCTCCTACATTAAAGCATAAAATTAATAAAGGTTATATTATTGATTTACTTTAAGGAAATTTATACTTAAATTCTGCCTTAAGATCATTACCTTGAAATTTTACCTTGGCAACCACTTGCTTCTTACTTCTTTACAAGTTCTTTCCTCACATCAACCTACATCAAAAACCATCTTTTACTACCTTATTTCACTCTACATTCATCATTAAAAATCCATAACAAAATAAAATCCTTACCCCTTATTATTTGTCAAAACCGAAGGCCCCTAATAGAGCTTGATCTTTACTATTTTGGGAGTTGCCATGGACTTCAAAATGCAATAACCCTCTTTTGATTTCAACCTTGCATTTTGCGTTTCCAAAAAGCCACTACATATATATATATATTTAACCTTAAATTATCATTATTCATTCCCTAAATATATTTCCTAATTTAAACTTAAATAACTTAGACATTAACCAACTTTACCTCTCGACAGTTGCTATCTTTACCTCCAAATCAGCAGGTTTCTTTGGCCTACAATAGCTCAACACAACCACCAAAGTTCCTGCTTGAAATAGCCTTGCCGAGAATCCCTGCAACTCAGCTCTTCATGACTTAAGCTGCTAATTTCTCCAAAATGCAACAGCCTTTTCAACCTCTAGCTTAGCCCTATTTCCCCTTTTCGAACCTATCCTTGGCAGTTTTTGTTCCAACAAAATCAGCGGCGAATCTTGATCTTTGATTTTAGGGGGGCCAACTAAAATGTAAAACTATATATATATATATATATATAATATAGCTGAGTTCTATCTTTTTGTATTAATAATATAAAATATATATGCAACAAATTATAAATTTTAATAATCATACAGAAAAGTATAAAGAAAGAAAATACGTTAAATAAATAATTTTATCTAAAATTGTGAGTGACGTTCTTTTAAAGAAACAAAATCTTCAAGAATTGAGTCTGAACTAAATGTCTCAACAATCTCTCTTTCGATGTTGACAACTAAATTGTCTGCAAGAAATTCATCTTCCATCTTGTTTCTTAGTCTTGTTTTAACGATCTTCATAGCTAAAAATACTCACTCACTAGTTGCAGTAGACACTGGAAGAGTCAAAACAAGTCTAATCAATCTGTCAAGAAGATAATATATTTTTGATTTTTCAATCTCTGTTAGAACAAGGCACAACTATGATAAAAGAAGACAGATTTTGTAGTTTCACATCATTGTGCATATCATACTCAAAATGTTTCAACTGGAATTTCAAATTCAATCTCTCTTGCTCAGTAAAATCAAGAGGATAATATTTTTCTGCAAGAGTGGAAATATCATCAATATTGAAAGATTTATAATCTTCCTTTGGATCCAAAGTAGAACTAAGTGTCAAAAGATCCATTGCTTGATCACTAAACCTATTGTTTAGCTCTTGTAATTGAAAATCAATGACTTCATTGAATATGTCAAAATGATAATGGTGCTCCATAGTGGTTTGATTTTGTTTCTGTCGACGTCGACCTTCAAAATATGGAGCATTCAAATCAGGAACACTTAAATCATGATTTTCACAAAATGATAGCACATTTTCAAGCAAACTATTCCAACCAGATTCTCTCAAATTTTGAATCAACATCTTTGTACTTGAAACCAAATGCATAGCATTCAAAATATCTTGAGATTTTTGTTGCAAAGCTTGGCATAATACATCGATAATACCCATAACCTCTTTCATCAAGTGCAAAATAAAAATGAACTCAAATGATTGAATAAACTTTAATGCAGCACTAGCATCCCCTCACTGAGAATAAATGGACCCTTCTTTTTTAATATTTTCAAGCACCAAACAAGTTGCATCAAACATTGTTATAAGACTGCATATAGAATAAAAGTGAGAACCCCAACGAGTATCAACAGCTTGTTTCACAGTTCCAATCTTTAACAATCCACACATACTGTAAATCACGTATTTTTACACATAATTCCACGGTTGGGCTGTCTATGATGCCATTAACATTCAACAGCGACAGTAGTAGATGATAAACACTTATTTAACAAATACAGAATATGAAATTTTTTTTCATTATTCCTTACATTTGACATCCCCTATTGTCCTTGTTTTGATAAAGTAGTACTGTATACATATGTCTGAAATATAAAAGAGAAGTGACTATACCTTTCATATTTAAGATAATTTGCCCTAGCGCTCTATATGTAGCTATATCCATTTGGGAGATAATTCTCTAACTCCTTGTCTTTTTATCTGTGGAGTTAAAACAAAGGGGTGAGCGAACCACGCGCTCAGTAAAGGAGATGTATGCTGCTTTAAATAAAGCAAAAACTATATACCACAAAGTATTTATTTTTCCTAAAATCATACCAAGTAGGAAAACAAGGGATATAGTAAACAGTCCTCTCAATACACCATTCAAATCACTAGCTAAACAGTTTACAATATAATGTAGTAAACAGTAAACAGGATTCAGTAAATCCTTTCAGTAAATGAAAATTAGTAAGTTAGACTAGGCATCACCCTACAATTAAATCATGCTATCATCGTTCCCACATGAACACAAGTCGTCCGCTTTGGGGTGCACCCGTAGGCCATCGCCCCTCACGGCTTTCTCGGAGTGTGCCCTTAGGCCAAAACTCCAATTCGCATCCCCACTGGGAAACAACTAGATCTATGGCCATAATCTATAGGTGGTCCTCGGGTACACTTCCCAGGTGACCTCGAGACCTCTGATGACTTGGCGAGTCAATCAGCCACATGAATAGTAACGCATGAAACTCGGGGCCTAAAGTCTCAAAAATCAATTTATATCTCATAAAGAACCTTTAAAGAATATTTCACACATTTCATCATTTCTTTAAAATGATCGTTTTCCAAAAAGATATTATATTTTCTATTTACAGAACACAGTAAAAATAGCCAGTAATTTCACCATTTTTCGTGTGAGAAAAACACAAGTTAAACTGGCTCGCCCCTTATCAGCTCACCCATCGCAGTGGATTGAGCTCGCATGTTTTCATTCACCCATGTGGCGAACTAACATCGCCCACTGTGGCTCTCACACCGAGCTGAACCGGGGGGTTGCCTACAAAATATTTCTCTTTAAAAACAAGGGATCGCCTATCTAGCTTTCCCAAATTAAAATTAGTTTATCAAACTAATGCATGTCATAAACCAAATTATTTTCCCAATATTTATATAACATTTTTTCTCCACAGGACATGCATTTCACTTCACATACTACTCCCTTACCTGGTCTTACGAAACCAAGCTTCCCGGTTGCATCTACTGAAATAGTACTTCTCGACTGCAAAATAATTTTATCGAAAATTATTAATAATTTTCTTCTTATTTTTAAACCACTAAAATTCATAAAATGCAGCCACTAACTTCGTGTGATGAATACAACCAGTATAAATTATACTGGTGTTATAACTCCATTTTTTCATTCTAGCTTCTTTCTTGGTTTTTAATTTCACCCTTTCTTCTCCTTTAATTTCTATGACTATTGTTGACCAAAGTTCTAAATTTCAATGTCATGGTCGAAACCTCTCAGGGCCATTTTTATTGACTTTTCAACATTTGATTTTATTTTCTTGTTTTCCATTTGCTTCTTGTCTACGTGAACCCCTTGTTGCCATTTTTCTTGCATGAAGCCTTAAATGCTTCCACACTTCCATGTTCAACTGTAGGTCTCCTCTTTAGTCAAGAGTCTCTTTTCCACCTATTTCAATTCTAAGCTTCTTCTTCCTTTTTATTTATATCTCATGCTTCATTTCTCCTCATCATCATACAATTTCTAACATAATTCTCTTATTTTTGCTAAATCTATATCAAGATTTAAATTATGTAAATTTTCTTGATCTAATAGAATTTAACAAAATTTAACATTATCATCATGTTTCTCATGCTTAGAAACCTCAAAATATGTCATGGCATATCAAAAAATCATGGAAGTTAAGTTTCTTACCTTGACCAAATGGAGTATCTCAAAACAGAATTTTATTTTCTGTTTTGGTTCCTTCCTCTCGTTAGTCTCCTAGCTTGGTTCTTAGTTGGTCTTAAGATATATATGTGGTCTATGAAGAGGATTAGGTTAACAATTTAGTAAGCAAATGATATTTGTTAAGGGATTTTTATGGAGAAACAAGTGAAGACCGAAAACAACTTCAGCAAACATAAGGCTCGTGGAAGCAAGGGAATTCGGTGGAGACAACCGAATTTGCTGAAGTTCTTGCTTCTTATTCATTCTTTCTATCCAAGACAACCAATACTAATAATCCATCTAGCATTTTATCATATTTATTCATCATTTCATGCATTAAACTTCATTTAATGAATGCAGAAAAACTGCTGCACAAGGTGGTGTGGAAGTGTTCCTTTCTACACATATTTGCCTCTCTTTTATGGTTTTGTTTTATACTTCAGCAAATAAATTTCCAGCCATGTCAACTTCTAATTAATTTCATGTTTCTTTTATAATATATTCCTTAATATTTTCTACTCTTAAAGTCATACTTTAGCAACCTTTAAAAAGGCTAGATGGAAACATGTTTAAGCAGCCAAATTTGGTAGACTTCTCCTGATCGATCAACTTGGTCATGTTTTCCTCTTCTTTTCATTGCTTAAATTCCAGCCAATAGAATTCCAATGTATATATCTTCATTTACTTTATTGTTAAATATTATTTCCTATCTAATTTACACTTAACAAGCAGATTTGATCAGCCTTTAAAAGGCTGAAGAAAAACATGTAGCAGCAGCAAAAGTGGCATGGAAGTCCACTTTTGTTGCACCCTTTATTGACTTCCACCACTTCCCATTTCATAGTTCATCCAATAAAAATTCTTTTCCTTATTTTATGTATTCACTTCTCCTTATTGTATATTTTTAACTTGGCATTTTTATTGTATAAAATTCATACTCAAACTCAAGAAAAGTCTACAGCTGGTCACGCATGAAGGCAGAAGAAAACCAACTTGCCGTCCACACTTGGCTCCATATTAACATTAATTACCTCTTCCTCTTATTATAAATTTAGCATTTTATTTTTATAAACATATGACTACAAACTCAGCCAAAATTTCCAGCTGAACACGCACATGGCAAAGGTGAAGTCCTCAATTTCGGTTGCACCTTTTCTTAACTTTGTTCACACTTCTTTGATGGCTAACTGAACACTACATGCAAACAAAAGAATTTTGTTTAGTGTGTAATCCATGTTTCTTGACTTTTCTTTGTTCCCTTGGTAGTTATTTAAGCCAATAAAATTCCAGCCTTTTAGCTTATCAATAACCACTTCTTCATCTCTATTCTTATCTCATTTTTTTTCCACAAAAATTGTATCACAATCAATAGCAAACTGTGTACATGCAGCAGCCATGTAAATGGCATGGAAACTACCTCCTTTTTGCTACATGATTCAAGTTTGTTTCCCTTTTTCTATGTATATTCCATACATCCAAAATACATCACATATAATATAAAATTCTCTTTTCTCTTATTAATATTTTTGTTGATATTTTATGCCATGGAATAACTCTTCCATGCATAATTTTTCTGATTCTTTTTCTTCTCATATTTGTTTCCACTTTATACACTATACTACAATTTATGAATCCAAAAATTCCAAATTGAGAATGCAAATTCATTCCATCTTTATTTAAATTCCACTAAAGAATTAAATTTCACTATTAATAATTCACAAGTATAGTGTACAGTGTAATAAAATCGGGTCTCACACAATCTGATTGGCACCTTTTCTGGTCTCAAGCTCATCAACAGATACCATGTGTGCAATTTCAGCTGCTTGAGCAACTTGTAATTCTTCATGACGTTTCCTTGAGGCATCAATAAAATTGATAATAAAAGTCAAATTATTAAAAAACTCATGAACAGAGTGTACCTTTCTAGATGTAGCAACAAGAGTCAATTGTAGCTGATGAGCTAAACAATGCACATAATAAGCAGAAGAACGATCATTAAGGAATAATGCTTCCAATCCTTTCCATTCCCCTCGCATATTACTTACCCCATCGTATCCTTGACCACGAATATTCTAAACATTAAGACTATGACGAGAGAGAATATCACATATTTCTTTTTTAAGAGATAATGCAGATGTATCTTTAACATGAGCAAGATCAAAGAAATGCTCCGTATTAAAAGTCATCTTTGTCAACAAATCTCAAAACAAGAGCCATTTGTTTTCTTTTGGATTCATCTCGAGCCTCGTCAACAATTATGCAAAATTTTGAATCTCTCATATCTTTACGAATTTTATTTCATACTTTGTTAGCAAGAACATGCAAAATCTCTTTTTGGATTGAATGAGAAATATACTTGGCTGATTTAGGAGCATTTCTAATACAACTTTTTTAACATCATCATTGTAGGAAGCAAAAAGTTCAATCAACTCAAAAAAATTTCCTCGATTTTTTGAATCAAGTGTCTTATCATGACCTCTAAAAGCACAAGCTTGGAATGTAAGTGTGAGACCCGATTTTATTGTACTGTATTAGTCTATTGTAAAGATGGATAACAAAATTAAATTAATTAGTGGGATTAAATCTCATTTTTTCATTATGGAATTTTAGTTATAATATGGTGTATATGCATTCGGTTGAAAAGAAATGCAAAAGGAACCTTATTGGTTGAAATGTGAAAGCATTAAATGAAGTGTTAGAAAAATGAAGAAAACAAATGAGATAAAACAAAGTTAATAATTGTGGCTGGCATTGGCGTGGGAAGGAAGAAGAAAAAAGGAGAAAATGTAGTCAAAACGTGCAGAGATTTCTTTCACCCCCGTTCCTTTTTGACTGCAAGTCGTTCCTTTTGGCTAGAATTTTCTTCAAACATTTAATGGGCTGTAGAAAATTTCACCATGCCATTCCCTTGAATGGTTATTTTTCTTCATCATTTAATGAGTTATAAGACAAGGTAATGATGAAGGAAGGGATAAGGAATTATAAGACTTTGACGGTAGAATATATATACAGGTGACTAAGTGAAACAAACACAATTCTTCTCCTTGATCGAAAATACTCAGGTTGTCTTGCTCCTCATTTCGACTGTGTTTCATATTATCTCTTCCCCGTTTAATTAGCAAAAAAACTACAACCTCTTGCTAACTAACCATCTAATACTCCTTTATAAATTTTCCTTCACCCTCAAACCATTCAAGAAACTAAGAAGGGAAGAACTGACGAGGGAGGAAACAACAACAACAACTTGGAGTTGTGCTGGTTCGGTTAAACAAAGGTAAGGAATTTTCAGCCAACGTTGTATGTATTTAATCCTTGAGTTATAATGATGATATGCTAAGTTGGAGATGAGTAGGTATTATTTGGCATAAAAGTATACAACAGGTTAATATGGCTAAGTTCTTAATGGTTGGGGACATTAATGGTTGAATATAAGCTGCTGTAAATGCATATGTAACGTGAGAAGAAGAAACACGATGGGCGAATGTGAGTTTGCCGAATAGGTGAGCAAGGAATTAAGTACTCGCCCAAAGGATGAGGCGAGCTAAATGAATGGTATGAGTCACAATGAACATGTTCGCCAATATTTTTGGATAGTTAGAGTGATCGTCCAAATGGGCCAGGGCTTATGAATCGCCTAAAATGTCTAGACTTTATGATTGCCAAAAGAGTGAAATAGGCGAGTTGAAAGTTGGGCGAGCTCCTATGTTGGGTGAGCTCTCATAAGTAAACCAATATTTGAATGGCAAGTAAGGTTGAATGGCTTCCACGTGTAAGCCATTGATAGCTGGCGAGCTCTGTTGGGCAAATGTCGAGCTGTAGAGTAGTCACGGAAATCTCGCCAAAGTGTTAGAAATATTAATAGTTTTAGAAAATATTCTAAAAAAGAAAATATTAATGGTATTAATATTGTACTTTGCAGCCGGGAAGTGAGAATTGATAAGGCGGGCAAGAAACAAGGCTTCATCAGACGAGGTAAGGGAGATGTGTGTGAAGTGAATGCATGTCCTGTGGAGTTAAATTTATGAACTTATTGAGAAATTGTTTGTTTTATGACATGCATTATTATGATAAATCGTGTTGATTGGGCGAATTGGTAAAGGCGGGCGAATAAACCATTTTATGTTCTTTTGGGCAAACGACCCCTGTTTTAATAGAATCTGGACGAGCCAAAGTGGGCGAACCCTTTTATTGTGTTTTAGCGGGCAACCCCTTTTATGTTGTTTTGGCGGGCGACCCCCTATTTAACAAAATTGCCGGCGAGTCAAAGAAAATAACTCCTGATTTTAATAAAAATGGGTGAGTTGACCATGGAAGTGCCACCTTGGACGAGTTGACCATGGAAGTGTTGCATTTGGGCGAACTGACCATTGGTAATGCTAGAGTGGGCGAACTGACCATGGGCGAGCCATTTTGAGCAAGCCAGTTTAACGTGTTTTTAAATGCTAAAAGTTGGCGGGCGAACAGTAGTTCACCCCACTGACAAGTTGACCATGGGCCAGCCAGACTGGGCAAGCTGACCATGGGCGAACAGATTTCAATTTACATTTTCTAGGAAAATGAGAATAATACCTTTTTGGAATTGTTACTTATTTAACAAATTTAAATTCATAAAGGTGTTTCCTTAAAGGTATTTTGAGCTATAAATATGATTTTGAGACTTTAGGCCCTTAGTTTCATGCATTATTATGAGTCATAAGGCTGATGGAGCTGCCAAGTCATTAGCGGTCTAAAGGTCACCTGGCAAGTGGACCCCGAGGACCACCCATAGATTGTGGCCATAGATCTACTGTATCCCTGGGGGGATAATTAGTCCGTTCCCGTAGGGGGAGTGGGAACGATGAGGGCATGAGTATTCGTAGGGTGATGCCTAGTCTCAACTTACTGATTTCTATTTACTAAGAGGATTCGTCGAATCCTATTTACTGTTTATTACATGATATTGTAAACTGTTTAACTAATGATTTGATTATCAGAAATTGTTTACTATATCCATTGTTTTCCTTATTGAGTTACGGTTAAGAAAAATAAGTGTTTTGGGGAATATGTTTTGATTTGTATAAAGCAGCATACATTTTCTTTACTGAGCGCGTTGTCGCTCACCCCTTATTTTTCACTCCATAGATTTTTGATCTTGGATTTAGAGCATTAACTTCCAAGGATTATCGACTGCTAGAGTCAGCAGTTATTCGATATCGAAGGTACATTCTATTTTATATATTCAGTAAAATTGTACAGTGCTACTTTAAATAGAAAGGAATGTATATACATCTTAAAAAAATAATTTAATAATTCATACTTTCATACTAGTACAAGAAATTAAGAGTACTAATTTTTATAAAAGTTTTAGGAGTTGTTAAGCACCACAGACAGCTCAACCGGTAAGATAGTGTAATTTTATAAGTGAATATTATAGATTTTTGTGGACTTGAGATGTTACAGATTTAATGGTATCAGAGCAGGATTGGTCGGATGTCTAGTGATGCTTAAAACGAAAAGAGAATAGTAAACATTCCATGTAGTACTGTATAATCTGAATATATAATTGATATAGTAATGATAAGTTACAAATGATCTCTGTGGTACAGATATGAGTGGAAGAAGGAGGGTGACACGTTTAGTTAGAGATATAGGTCGAAGTAGGCGGCACAGATTTCGAAGCTACAGACATCGAAACCTGTCCCAGGACCTTCACGTCCTATACAGCCAGAGAGCATTGATACTCGTGTGAGCTGAGTAGAGAGGTTAGTAGCCGATTTCATGGCTATGTATCAGGCGGATAGAGCCGCGGATAGGGCAGAAAGGGAGAGAGTCGCAGCTCCCGCAGCTCCAGTGAGGTGCCAGCACCACCACAACCGGCACCAGTTGTGCCTAAGCCTCAGCCTATTCCACCACCGGCACCTCAGCCACAGGTAGCCCCACCACAGCAATTGATTCAGCCGCCTCGAGATGCGGAATCTTATTGTAATGTGGCATTGGTGAAATCATTTAAGAAGTTGGATCCACCTAAATTTAAAGGTACTAGGGATCCATTGGCGGTAGAATAGTGGATTATTTAGATCGATAGATTACTTAAGATTATGAGATGCTCAGAGACTGAGAAGGTAGGCTTAGCAGTATTTCAGTTGGCAGATGATGCGAGACAGTGGTGGAAGGCCACTCAGACCATCTTATTTGCTCAGCATCAGGATCTGTCTTGGGATATTTTCGTGGATGCTTTTCAGAGGCAGTATATTCCTGACACTGCTCAGGAAAAATTACAACAGGAATTTATGGATTTAGTTCAGAGTAGCATGTCAGTGGACGAGTATGAGGACAAATTTACTACATTGAGCCGTTTTGATCCACAAACTAGTGTGAATACCAGATATAAGATTTCGAGGTTTAGAGCTGGTTTGAGGCCATCCATCAGAATGAAGCTAGCCCCATTTGATATACAGACTTATGATGAGATAGTTAAACGGGCTTAGCTATGTGAGAGGGATTATGAGCAGTTTCAGCTCGAGTTCAGTAGCAAGAATAAAAGTAAAGTAAAGGGAAAAGTTAAGAGGGTTATGGAGGACAGATCAGGTAGAGAGCAGCCTAAGAGAAGTAGACTTACGGGCATACAGATTAGAGAGGGCAGATTTAATATACCAGCAGTTTTTACTTCTGCTAGTGGCCCCACCACTACTCAGAGGAGTGTTGCACCTTTATGTAGACAGTGTGGAAGGTCGCATGGGTTATGCCCTTGTCCTTTAATGTCTAAGGCATGTTTTAATTGTGGACAGATGAGGCACTCTATCAGGGATTGTCCGAGGCTTAGAGAATCAGCTGCTTCTACTATTCCTCCTACATTAGCTTAGATAGCGGCATCGGCAGCTCAGAGTGAGCCAGAAAAGGAGACACCCTCACAGCCTAGGCGAGCGACAGCCGTAGAGAAGGGTGAGAAGGTTGTGACTCAAGGTCGGGTGTACGCGTTGGATAAGGAGACTGCCGACGCCTCTATTGATGTTATTAAAGGTAAAGTTTATCTTTTTGATATTCCTGTAATAGCCTTAATTGATCCAGGTTTTACCCATTCGTTCTTATCGCCTATATATGCTAACAGGACCCCAGTAGAGCCGGAGTTGTTAGAGTATACTTTGCAAGTGAAAACTCTATTTAATGATTTCCAGAGAACGGATGTTATATATAGAAATTGTAAATTAACTATAAGAGAGAAGGTTATGACAGCTAACCTAATTTTGTTAAACATATATGATTTTGATATCATTTTGGGTATGGATTGGTTAGCTGCGAACCATGTTAGTTTGGATTGTAATACTAAGTTTATTACCTTCTCTCATCCCAAAAAGTACATCGTAAAGTTATTGTAAATTAATAAAATATTTGTGAATATATGTTTGTGAAATGATGTGTACTGAAATTGTGGTTATGTATGAATGTTTATGAAGGATATATTGCTTGTGTCGAGAATGTAGAAAGGAAACATCTAGAGATTCAAGAGAATCCTGTGGTTAAGGACTTTTCAGATGTATTTCCAGAGGATTTACCAGGGTTACCACCGGATCGAGAAATGGAGTTTATGATCGAGTTGGTACCTGGTACAGAGCCGATTTCTAGACCCCCATATCAGATGGCACTGACTGAGTTGGATGAGCTCAAGAAGCAGCTCCAGGAGTTACTAGATAAGGGATTTATACGTCCCAGTGTGTCACCGTGGGGAGCTCTGGTATTATTTGTTTGGAAGAAAGATGGTAGCCTCCGATTGTGTATAGATTATCGGATGTTGAATCGGGCTACCGTTAAGAATAAATATCCACTACCCAGGATCGATGACTTATTTGATCAACTCAGGGGTGCACAGGTATTTTCTAAGATAGATCTCCGATCGGGCTATCACTAGTTGAAAATTAAGGAGTCGGATGTGCATAAGACAGCATTTCGGACTCGTTATGGTCACTATGAGTTCCTAGTGATGCCTTTTGGATTGACAAACACCCCTGGAGCCTTTATGAGTTTGATGAATGAGGTGTTTCATCCATTTTTGGATAAGTTTGTCATCGTATTTATAGATGACATCTTGATTTATTCTAAGACTCCAGAGGATCATAAGTAGCATTTGCAGATTGGTCTACAGACCCTCAGGGATCGGAAGTTGTATGCTAAGCTTAATAAATTCGAGTTCTAGCTTGACCATATTATATTTCTCGAACATGTAGTGTCGAAGGATGGGGTGTCGGTTGATCCGTCCAAGATAGAGGCCGTTGTTCAGTGGGAGAGGCCTAACACGGTTACCGAGATACGAAGTTTCTTAGGTCTTGCCGGATATTATCGCAGATTTGTAGAGGGATTTTCTAGACTTGCTGCTCCATTGACACGACTCACACGTAAGGATGTGAAGTTTGAGTGGAATGATGCGTGTGAGCGCAGTTTTCTCGAGCTTAAGAAGAGATTGACTACTGCCCCCGTATTAGCCCTTCCTAGCGGATCAGGAGGATTTATGGTGTATACCGATGCGTCCGCTCAAGGTTTAGGGTGTGTACTTATGCAGCATGGCCGGGTTATAGCCTATGGTTCTCGACAGTTGAAGGATTATGAGAAGAATTACTCGACACATGATTTAGAATTAGCCGCAGTAGTGTTTGCATTGAAGATATGGCGGCATTATTTGTACGGGGAGAAATTTCAGATATATACAGACCATAAGAGTCTGAAATATATATTCTCACAGCAAGAGTTGAATTTGAGGCAGCGACGGTGGATGGAACTGTTAAAGGATTATGATTGTGAGATTTTATATCACCCAGGTAAAGCTAATGTAGTAGCAGATGCACTGAGCCGTAAGCATGTTGGCATGATATCTTACATGATGATCAGGGAGCATGACTTGATAGAGCAGTTCTCTAGCCTCAGCCTGACAGTTATTTCCTCTGACCAGTATGGATTTACGGCTAGTTTTTGTATAGAGCCGAATTTGATGGATCGGATTAGGGAAGCTCAGAGGAGTGATGATTATTGCATTGGAATTGCTAATCAGGTTCAGATGGGAGTTGAGTCTGATTTTGAGATTGGCACCAATGGGATACTGAGGTTTAGAGGTCGGATATGTGTTCCCCAGTGATCAGCAGATTCAAGATTTGATTTTATCAGAGGCCCATACCTCTAGATATACGTTACATCCAGGTAGTACTAAGATGTACCAAAATCTCCGGAGAGTATATTGGTGGCCTAAGATGAAGAAAGATATCACTGATTTTGTTGCTAGATGTCTAACATGCCAACAGATTAAGATTGAACATCAGAAGCCAGCAGGTATGCTTCAACCATTATCGATTCCTACGTGGAAATGGGAGCATGTTACTATGGATTTTATTATGGGATTACCACGGATCCGGAAGGGGTATGATGCTATATGGGTGATAGTAGATAGATTGACTAAGTCTGCTCATTTCTTAGACATGAGATCTACAGATACAGTTAGTGCCTTGGCCGATTTGTATGTCAGGGAGATAGTGAGGTTACATGGTGTTCCAGTGAGTATCACTTCTGATAGGGACTCCTGCTTCACCTCTCATTTCTGGGAGAGATTTCAGGAAGCTATGGGATCCCAGCTGAATTTTAGCACCGCTTTTCATCCATAGACTGATGGACAGTCCGAGCATACGATACAGACGCTCAAGGATATGTTGAGAGCATGTGCAATGGATTTTAGAGGCTCATGGGATGATCATTTACCTCTAGCAGAGTTTGCTTATAGTAATAGTTTTCATACGAGTATTGGCATGGCACCTTATGAGGCCTTGTATGGCAGACTATGCAGATCCCCAATAGCATGGGAAGAAGTGGGGGACCATAAACTATTAGCTCCCGATTTGGTCGAGCAGGCTTCTCATGATGTACAGATGATCTGTGAGAGGCTTAGAACAGCTCAGAGTCGGCAGAAGAGTTATACAGATACTAGACGCCGACCATTAGAGTTTGTAATGGGTGATTATGTTTTCTTAAAGTTCTCACCGTCCAAAGGTATAATGAGATTCGGGAGGAGAGGAAAGTTGAGTCCTCGATACATTGGACCTTATGAGATCTTAGATCGTGTGGGAGATGTGGCATATCGATTAGCACTACCACCAGAGTTGTCAGGAGTGCATAACGTATTCCATGTCTCGATGTTGAGAAAGTACCATCCAGATCCTTCTCACGTGATTCGACATGAGCCACTGGAGATCAGAGAGGACATGAGTTACGTTGAGAAACCGGTACAGATTCTCGATAGGAAAGATAAAGTATTGCGATCTAAGACGATTTCTTTGGTTAAAGTGCTCTGGCAGTATCGTAACGAGGAGGAGGCTACTTGGGAATTAGAAAGCCTTATGCGTGAGAGGTATCCAAAGCTTTTCCAGTAATAGGTCCGAATTAAATTTGGAGGACTAAATTTTTTAAGGTGGGGAGAAATGTGAGACCCGATTTTATTGTACTGTATTAGTCTATTGTAATGATGGATAGCAAAATTAAATTAATTAGTGGGATTAAATCTCATTATTTTCATTATGGAATTTTAGTTATAATATGGTTTATATGCATTCGGTTGAAAAGAAATGCAAAAGGAGCCTTATTGGTTGAAATGTGAAAGCATTAAATGAAGTGTTAGAAAAATGAAGAAAACAAATGAGATAAAACAAAGTTAATAACTGTGGCTGGCATTGGTATGGGAAGGAAGAAGAAAAAAAGGAGAAAATGTAGTCAAAACGTGCAGAGATTTCTTTCACCCCCGTTCCTTTTTGACTGCAAGCCGTTCCTTTTGGCAAGAATTTTCTTCAAACATTTAATGGTCTGTAGAAAATTTCACCACGCCATTCCCTTGAATGGTTATTTTTCTTCATCATTTAATGAGTTATAAGACAAGGTAATGATGAAGGAAGGGATAAGGAATTATAAGACTTTGACGGTAGAATATATATACAGGTGACTAAGTGAAACAAACACAATTCTTCTCCTTGATCGAAAATACTCAGGTTGTCTTGCTCCTCATTTCGACTGTGTTTCATTTTATCTCTTCCCCGTTTAATTAGCAAAAAAACTACAACCTCTTGCTAACTAACCATCTAATACTCCTCTATAAATTTTCCTTCACCCTCAAACCATTCAAGAAACTAAGAAGGGAAGGACTGACGAGGGAGGAAACAACAACAACAACAACTTGGAGTTGTGCTGGTTCGGTTAAACAAAGGTAAGAGAATTTTCAGCCAACGTTGTATGTATTTAATCCTTGAGTTATAGTGATGATATGCTAAGTTGGAGATTAGTAGGTATTATTTGGCATAAAAGTATACAGCAGGTTAATATGGCTAAGTTCTTAATGGTTGGGGACGTTAATGGTTGAATATAAGCTGCTGTAAATGCATATGTAACATGAGAAGAAGAAACACGATGGGCGAATGTGAGTTCGCCGAATAGGCGAGCAAGGAATTAGGTACTCGCCTAAAGGATGAGGCGAGCTAAATGAATGGTATGAGTCACAATGAACGTGTTCGCCAATATTTTTGGATAGTCAGAGTGATCGTCCAAATGGGCGAGGGCTTATGAATCGCCCAAAATGTCTAGACTTTATGATCACCAAAAGAGTGAAATAGGCGAGTCGAAAGTTGGACGAGCTCTCATAAGTAAACCAATATTTGAATGGCAAGTAAGGTTGGGCGAGCTTCCACGTGTAAGCCATTGATAGCTAGCGAGCTCTGTTGGGCGAATGTCGAGCTGTAGAGTAGTCACGGAAATCTCGCCAAAGTGTTAGAAATATTAATAGTTTTAGAAAATATTCTAAAAAAGAAAATATTAATGGTATTAATATCGTACTTTGCAGCCAGGAAGTGAGAATTGATAAGGCGGGCGAGAAACAAGGCTTTATCAGACGAGGTAAGGGAGATGTGTGTGAAGTGAATGCATGTCCTGTGGAGTTAAATTTTATGAACTTATTGAGAAATTGTTTGTTTTATGACATGCATTATTATGATAAATCGTGTTGATTAAGCGAACTGGTAAAGGCGGGCGAATAAACCATTTTATGTTCTTTTGGGCAAACGACCCTTGTTTTAATAGAATCCGGGCGAGCCAAAGTGGGCGAACCCTTTTATTGTGTTTTAGCGGGCGACCCTTTTTATGTTGTTTTGGCGAGCGACCCCCTGTTTAACAAAATTGCTGGTGAGTCAAAGAAAATAACTCCTGATTTTAATAAAAATGTGCGAGTTGACCATGGAGGTGCCACCTTAGGCGAGTTGACCATGGAAGTGTCGCATTTGGGCGAACTGACCATTTGTAATGCTAGATTGGTCGAACTGACCATGGGTGAGCCATTTTGTGCAAGCCAGTTTAAAGAGTTTTTAAATGCTAAAAGTTGGCGGGCGAACAGTAGTTCACCCCACTGACGAGTTGACCATGGGCTAGCCAGACTGGGCGAGCTGACCATGGGCGAACAAATTTCAATTTACATTTTCTATGAAAATGAGAATAATACCTTTTTGGAATTGTTACTTATTTAACTAATTTAAATTCATAAAGGTGTTTCCTTAAAGGTATTTTGAGCTATAAATATGATTTTGAGACTTTAGGCCCTTAGTTTCATGCATTATTATGAGTTATGAGGCTGATGGACACGCCAAGTCATCAACGGTCTCGAGGTCACTTGGCAAGTGGACCCCGAGGACCACCCATAGATTGTGGCCATAGATCTACTGCATCCCTGGGGGGATACTTATTCCGTTCCCTAAGGGGGAGTGGGAACGATGAGGGCATGAGTATTCGTAGGGTGATGCCTAGTCTCAACTTACTGATTTCTATTTACTAAGAGGATACGTCGAATCCTATTTACTGTTTATTACATGATATTGTAAACTGTTTAACTAATGATTTGATTTTCAAAATTTTTTTACTATATCCATTGTTTTCCTTATTGAGTTACGGTTAAGAAAAATAAGTGTTTTGGGGAATATGTTTTGATTTGTATAAAGCAGCATACATTTTTCTTTCTGAGCGCGTTGTCGCTCACCCCTTATTTTCCACTTCACAGATTTTTGATCTTGGATTTAGAGAATTAACTTCCAAGGATTATCGACTGCTAGAGTCAGCAGTTATTCGATATCGAAGGTACATTATTCTCTTTTATATATTCAGTATAATTGTACAGTACTACTTTAAATAGAAGGGAATGTATATACATCTTAAAAAAATAATTTAATAATTCATACTTGCATACTAGTACAAGGAATTAAGAGTACTAATTTTTATAAAAGTTTGAGGAGTTGTTAAGCACCACAGACAGCCCAACCGGTAAGATAGTGTAATTTTATAAGTGAATATTATAGATTTTTGTGGACTTGGGATGTTACAGTAAGCCATTGAACAACATCTATAGAAGTCTTGACTTGTAACCTGTTATTCAAAATTTGTTGTGAACTTTGTGCATGCATTACTTTATCATTGTGCCCAGATTGTTTCATCAAATTCTCACAAGATCTCATGGCATTATTATGCGGTGATAAAGGATCATCTCCAATATGATTAATAAAAGCACAATCCTTCCCAGTATTGACTTTTTTCCAATTTCTAAATCCTTTAATAGTGAATACATCCCAACTAGGTCACCTGTTGGATTTCATGTTAAAAAGATAACATGGTAAACAATATGCAGCTTCTTTAGTTGGAGAATACTCAAGCCAAGAAGAGAATTGAGAGAACCAAGAATATTGAAAACGCCTAGGATGCTTTTCTAATGAACATGGATAACTAGAAAGATGAATTTCATATGTACCTGCTCTCAAGTAAGCTCGTCGAATTTCATCCTGTTGGTTAATCGGATATTCCAAAATAGGTCGACGCAATCCAGGATCACGCTCAATGGAGTGAATATTAACTTCTTCAACACGAACAATAGGAGAATTTGGAGGAGATTGATTAGGACTTTGGTGCTCAAGCCTTGGAGATTTGGATGGTATACTGCTTTCTAAATTATCATCATCTTTCTTTTTAAAAAATGAGTCTAACCTTTTTTGCTTACCCATGAATGATGAATCCACAAGACCTGCAATTATTTAAATTTATTAGTTTACTTTTCATAATAAATTCTTTAACAAATTTATACTCAAGTAATATCATTTATAACTTATAAAATTTATTTATAAATTATAACACAAAATTATCACTACAATTACAAACACAATACATCGATATAATGTGGCTAACAATCTCTAAAAAATTTATATTCCCAACATAATTATATAAATTATTACTATTTGCTAATCCATTAAAATTTAAATTGTTAAAGTTAATAATGTAGACTATACAAGAAGCCTAGCAAACAATAAATTATAATTATTTTTCTATAGTTATTTCTCTAATCTCTACGTAAATATCTATATAAGAAGAGCTTTTAATTTCCATTCACAAAAGCCCTCGTTGTCCTCATGTGTGTAAAAAACATAACTTCTATCAATATTTTAATTGCATTCATATACTGATAAAATTATGTAAATATTAAACATATATTAAAAAAATTAACATACAATTATACAAACTTTGATAATTTTGATAGTCTTGCTTTTGAGAGAATGATGGGCAAAATTATAAGTAAACGTGCAAAGTATATGAGAAAAAAATAAAATAGAAAAGAAGTTATGTTGGGTGGTTGATGAGTTTTAAAATATTCTAGATTTATTTGTTTTTGAAGTTGATTGAAAGTTTAATTGGGTCTTTTAAGTTCACATGATTGTGACATAATATTTGTGACAACTCAATTAATTTTAAATATTTGTTAAAAAGATTGGTAAGTGAAAAAAATATCAATAGAATTTTATTTTTTTATTTTTTGAGAGATCAATTTAAATTTATTTAATTTAATATACTATACATATAAATAAGTATATGAATTTTGCAAAAATATTGGAGGGGTCAATACCAACTAATCAAATATTAAGAGCAGCATCTTATAACGCGTATAAGAGGATTTTTTAAAATTTATGTATACTACCGTCCGCCGCTGAGCAAAATGTCTCTTGTTTTGATACTCCATCCAGTACCAAAACACCACACGTGGACCCTTGTTTTTGACCTCAAATGTCGCCTCTGTTCAGCACTAGTTTCCTTTCTTTCTTTCCACTATTTGCTGCTTCCATTAACAGCTGAGAGAAATAAACGCCTCCAACGTGGCTCGCATGATGACTTCCTTTCATCTCATTTACTGCTTGTACAATGCTCAAACACCACTTTAACAACAGTTTCACTAAACGCAGCTACTGTTTCTTTTCTTCATTTTTCAAACAGCCTTGCAATGCCGGCCTTGAATCGCACCAAATAGCTTCTTAAACTCACTGTTTCGGTCCTGATCATAGCCCCTACAAAACTCTTATGCAACCCCCGTTTTCAGGCTATATATAGCCTTGTTTAAACCTCAAAAGCCAGCACTGTAGCACCTCTTCCCTGCAGGTTTTCTTCCTCGCACGATGCTATTGCTTCAACCACTTTTCAATGTCCCCAAACCAGCACTTTACCTAAGCCAAGAGCCACTGCCTTCAACTTCTTTTGTCGCAGCAGTACCACCATCACTGCCTCTGTATTCACCACTCGGTTTAACCACAATAGCAGAGCCGGATTCTGCCATCAGCGGTGACGCCCAGCGTCGAATCTCCTTCCACTCTCTACTCTCCGGCTGGCGGTGCCCCTTTCACCTCTCTGTTTTGCTTGTTCAAAACCTAAAACGAGCTCCTTTCTCCCTTCCTCTCTGTACCCGAGAATGAAGACCCCTTAGTGGGGTTGGTTGGAAAGGAAATGGCAAGAAGCCATTTCATTTGTACTTTAATAATAAATTAAGTAATTGCAATTTCTTTTATATTTTATATTTATATTTATGCATATTTATATTTTCTTTATATATTTTTATATATATACTATTTCTTTTATTTCTCTATAATTTAATCATCTCCAACCAATTTACTAATTTATCCAATAGGTTATCATGGTTAATTATTTAATGAAATTTTATTTAAATTAATATTATCATATTATATAGATGATGTCACATTTTATAATCTTATTTAAGTACAGCTCAGTTTCATATTAAATTATAACATACGATAATAATTTATTTATTTATTTATTTTTTTGAATCTTTATTGGATTAAAATAATTTAATTGATTAATGCTTGGGAAAATCTCGATTGTCACAGCTTGGGCTCAAGAGAACTGATACTCTACACCGCTGGTTTTAATTGCTTTATTTTTGGTTTGCTTTAGCTTTTGGTGAATTTTGTAATGCGTTTTGTTTCTCTGTTTTAGCTATGTTCATGGATCTGTACTTCATTGTAGTTTTGTTGCTATCATAAATAAAATCCTTTTGGTCAAGAAAAAAAATATGATTAAGCATAAATTTAATATCATTAAGTCACTACAGAAAATTAGGTCACTAGTGGCATTTTTTAACACTTTAGTGACGTTATTAAACGCCACTAAAATCTTGACAACTTTCATAAAAAATGTTGAAAATATGCTGCTATACTTGTTTTGGTAATGTGATTAAGCTAAATTCGCAGCATTTTTTATTTTTTATTTTTTATTGGCGTTTTCAATTGAGAAACGCCCCTAAATTCTTCACTCTAAATTTGCTTTATTTTAAATATATAAATATAAATTATATTTTTTAATTGCATAATTTGATTTATATTTTCTAATTATATTTTTTAGTTTAATTATTTTTAATTATAATTTTTAATTTGATTATTTTTAATTATATTTTTTAAAAATAAATTAATATGAATTAAAATAAACAAGGTTGTAATTTGACTACCTTGTCATTGAAAAATATAATCAAAATATATATACAACAATCTTCCAATGTTCATCAGAGAGCCTAAGATCCTACCAATCCTAACAATCCTTCCTTAAGAAATCCTTGGTCTCGTCCAAACGTAAGACTCCACCTTGAAGCTTTTCACCATCAGGTCTTCAAAGCTTTTCACCAAAATTAGTTGTAACATCCCGTTACCACATTTTTCACGTATTTTCATACAACTTTATCGGTTGGGCTGTCTGCGATGCCATTAACATTCAACAGTAACAGTGATAAATGATAAACATTTATCTATTAATTATGGAATATGAAATTTCTTTTCATTATCCCTTTAATCTGACATCCCCTATTAACCTTTATTTCACTAAGGTAGTACTGTATACATATGTTTGAAATGTAAAAGAGAAGAGACTGTACCTGTCACATTTAACGTGCCATGCCTCAGTGCTTTAAGCATAGCTATACCCATCTGAGAGCTAATTCTCTCAACTTCGTGTACTTCTTATCTGTGGAGTTAAAACAAAGAGGTGAGCGATTCATACGCTCAGTAAAGGAAACATATGCTGCTTTAAATAAAGCAAAACTATATATCACAACTCATTTATTCTTTTCTTAATAATAACCCAGTAGAAAAGAACATGGATATATAGTAAACAACTCTCTTAAAACACCATTCAAATCACTGGCTAACAGTTTACTTTAAAATGTAATAAACATTATATAGGATTTTAACAAATCCTCACAGTAAACAGAAATTGGTAAGTTGAGAATAGGCAGCAAATAAATCATGCTATTATCGTTCCCCCTCCCCCTTGCGAGAACGGAATCTGTCGCTTTTGGGGTGCACCCGTAGGCCATCGCCCCTCGCGGCTATCTCAGATCTATGGCCATAATCTATAGTGGTCCTCGGGTCCACTTGCCAAGTGACCTCGAGACCGCTGATGACTTGGCGGGTCCATCAGCCCTGTGACGCCCTGAGGTGCACTCATTAGTCCATCGACCGAGCCACCGCCCCAGGCGGGTCACGCAACTACATGAATAATAATGCATGAATTCAGGGCCTAAAGTCTCAAAAAAATCACTTTCATACCTCATGAAAAAAAAAACCTTTATGGAATTATTTCACTCATATTATCATTTTCTTAAAAAGATTCAATTTCCAAAAAGGTTTAGGCTTTCTGTTTACAAAACACCTTGAAAACATTCTAAAATCTCAACTTTTAAAATCTGCTCGCCAATGGTCAGCTCGCCCGATATGGCTCGCCCATGGCAGCTCGCCCAACGCGGAGAACCTGTGTTCGCCCGCCCTCTTGCTTTTAAAATCTGAAAGCAAAACTGGCTCGCCCTCAGTGGCTCGCCCAGTAATCACCTCACCCAAAAGATTTCATATTTCTATTTTGAAAATATTTAAAACGTCTTATTTTTCCTTTAAGAAATTACTCTTTAAAACTGTTCGCCAGAGTCAGCTCGCCCTTCACGGCTCGCCCCTGACTAACTTGACAAGACGGTGAATTAGTATTCGCCCGCCACTTAGCTTTTCAAAACAACTATATCTCGTTGATAGCGGTTCGCCCGCCATAAATTTAAAACAAGGGCCGCCCCCCCAAACACATTAAAAAGGGTTCGCCCAACTATGGCTTACCTGGATTTTTCCTTTAAAACAAAGGCACTCGCCCAGTTCTCATAAAGAGAGCTCGCCACTTGGCTCGCCCCATAGCTTTCCTATAAAAATGGTTCGCCTGCCCTTAAAACTAGAACAGGTGTATACAAATTATAAAAGGGCTTGGCTCGCCCGCCAATACCAATTCGCCTAACATAAAAATACAAGGGCTCGCCCAACTTAAAAACACAAAAGCTCGCCTGCCTGTATCAGTTCATCCGGAAAATAGCATAGGGGAAGGCTTTTAGCTCGCCCGAATCAAAAATAATTATCAAATAACTTCCTCAAACAATGCATGTCAGAAAACAAAACATTTAACTTAGTGTTTTCATAAAATTTACTCCACAGGACATGCATCACTCCACACACATCTCCCTTATCTGGTTCAACGAAGCCTTGCTTCCTTCTCGCCTTCCGAATCGCATTTACCGAGTTCGTAATTCCTGGCTGCAAATAATTTATAAATTCTATTAATATTTTCATTTCATATCACTTGGCAAGATTGAAATAAATCAAATGACTACTCGCCCAATAGAGCTCTGATTAGCCCAACCGAGTTCGCCATTCACTAAAATGCTTACACGTAGGCATTCGCCCGCCATTACTCGGCAACAATATATATTGGAGTTCGCCCATCATTCACTTCGCCAAGCTTTTATTGGCTTAAATATGGGAGTTCGCCCACATTTATACTCACCTAATGCCTTACGCATTTGAGCTCGCCCATTAATTCACTTCACTAGAATTGGGCGTTCTCGCCCTTTGAACACAGACTTTACCTTGGCGAGTTCCTTATTATCTACTCGCCTCATTGGCGATTACAAGTTTTCAACATAGGCAATCACTGTAGTCGCCATTGTCGTTACTTATTCCATTAATTTCCTTGTTTCTATATTCTCTAAAGATCTAACTAAAACAAGGTTGTGTTCTATGTTGTAAACATATAAGTCTACCATTGAATATGAAGAACACCTCAGAAATATGAACTCACCTCAATCAACTGCACTTCCAGAACATATTGCTTTCCATCTCATGTTGGCCTTCCTTTGCCTATTCTTTTAGCTCATCAAGTTAAGAAGGAAAAATTTGCAAGCTAGTTTACTTGTTTGGCCAGCTTAAGGGTGAAGCTTAGTAGATCAACCATAGCAGAAATGGAAGGAACAGAACCTTGCAGTTGCATAACCCTCGTAAGGAAGATGAAGTTTGCTAAACAGATTTGCCTCAAGTGTTTCTTCTTATATAACCCTGCTTAACCAATCAATAGCTACCGCCTGTCCCTTATCCTGTTTCTTTCATGATTCCTCACGTCTATCATGCATTTAATGCATGAAGAAAAATTGCACTTACATGGGCGAGAAAGTCTTCCTTCCACATACCTTTTTCTTCTGCTGCAGACTTTGCTTAATTCCTCAACCAATAAGGCTAATTCCCTTATTGACTTTAACTTTTCTTCATTTATTGTCCTCGACCGTATATCTCACAAAGTCAATCTTGGCTGCTAATTGTTTTGAAGACATTTTCCTTTGTCCACACAAGCTGATTCCCGGTCTCCACCTCGTCTTGAAACCTCAGCTCGCCACACTACATCAGTTCGCCAACCATTTAGCTTGCCAGCTTTATCTTGGCAATTAAAAGAAATTTTTTTTTCTTGGCAATCATATTAAGATTTAGCAAGCGGCAGTTGCCTTTCTCGCCAACTAGGCTATTCTTTGCCTCTCAGTATGGCGATCACAAGTTCTCGCCCAATTAGGCGATCACCAGGTATGCTCAACTCGCCAACCTTGTTCTGATTCACCTCACACGTTGGCGAACACACCTATTCGCCCTTGACACCATCCAATTCGCCATCACCATAAGCCACTAGCTGGCGAACTCATGTATTCACAAAAAGGCAATTGCATTAACTCGCCAGCATCAATCTCGCCATCAACCCTTGCAATGGCCATATCTTGCTAGCCCATTGGCGAACTATTTCATTCTGATACTCGCCCATGGAGTATCTCACGGGAATTGCCCCATTTGCAACCAAAGTTAAGGAGCTTTTCACCAAAATGTAAATCTTTATTTATTATTTACTTAATTTCCAATATCCATTTTATGAGCTTAAGGTCTACAGTAGGGGAGAATCAGATCTTACATTTTCTCCCCACCTTAAGAAATTTGGTCCTCCAAATTTCAACTAGACCTGTCAGTGTGAAAGCTTTGAATATTTCTTACACATAAGGCCCTTTAATTCTCAAGGGGCCTCCTACTACCAGAATATCCAATCAAATGATAAATCTTAGATCATAACATTTTATCACTACACTTTATCCTTCCTATCTAAAATCTGTACCGATTTCTCAACGTAATTCCTGTCCTCTCTAATCTCTAGGACTCATTTCGAATCACGTGAGAAGGATATGGATAGTACTTTGTCATTATTGAGACATGGAACACATTGTGCACTTCTGACAACACGGGAGGTAGTGCACATCTTCCACATGATCTAAGATCTCCAACGATCCAATGCATTGGGAACTCAATTTCCCTCTCACTATGCATCCCAATGGTGAGACCTTAATATACATAACCTCTTGTATATCTCAAGAAGTCTGTTCGACAAAGTCGAAAATAATTTTCGGTCTCCCATTTCACATGCTATCGTGGATTATATCGTCTGCTAAATAACTTCTTTCAAATGTTATGCCTATACTCTCTTGTGGCCATTTTCATCAACAAACTCTGCCAGGGTAGAGGATTATCCCAGGAGCCAATAAAATCAACTGCACACTATCACACCATATCCTCGAGCGTCCATATCATATGCTCGAACTATCTCTCAGTCTGCGGATAATCTGCGGTGCAAAACTCAATCGGGATCCCATAGCTTCCTGTAATCTCTCTCAACACTGAGATACGAAGCGAGACTCCCTATCAACTATAATGGTCACTGGAATACTGTAAACCTCACCATTTCCCTGACATATAATCCGGCCAAGGCATCAATTAGCTCAACAAATTCCAAAATCAAGGAATGAGCAGACTTACTAAATATATCCACAACCATCCAGATAGCAATTTACTCTTTTCAATTTTTCACTGAGTATAAGAAGTACCTCTAATATATGTATTTTTCTTCCTTATCACTTTTTCAACTCTTATTTAATCTCGTCTCCAATATGAGACCACGAATATCTTTTTATATTCCTCATTGTCTCTAAGAATATTGCCCGTCTCTTTAGGCTATCAATAATCATCCCTTTGGCGCTCTTCCGCGCTCTAGGATTATTCTCTCAAATGGGTTGGCGACCACCTAGTTCGCCCACATCTCACAACCTGTTATCCAATGTTGAGCGATCACCCCACTCGTGGGTCGCCCATCCCAAATTTTCTCAAGGTCCTGAAGAATCTCGGGCGTCTTCTCTCAAAACCAATTTACACTCCCTCAAGTCTTTTATCATCCTTAGGAGTTAGTAACTCATCTCTACTATTTATCACTTATCATCTTATTCGATGCTAGTCGATAATAATTTGGTGACTATCATGCATAAAATTTTTAATTATTCGTATGTAATTGTCCCAGTAATCTCTTAAATACAATGCACTTGCTCTCAATATATCCTGGAGCGTCCACACAATGCGCTCGGATATTTATATCAATCTGAGGCGGTGCTAATAGTAAAATTGGGAATCCCAAGCCTCTTGCTATCCTCTCAAAGCATATGACAAATCAGGGACCCTATCACAAGTACCCACTCACTGGAACTTCACATACGTTCTCTCTGTTTCACCAATATATATCGACTAAGGCACTCATTACATCCCGAAACCTGATGATGAAGAAGTGAAATAATTTGATTACTCAATCCATAATCACTTCTATAACATCATGGTTCTTTCGAATTCTTCACTACCTCACAGTGATTGTTTCATGATTAATCTAGGACTGCTTTTCTTTTGCAGACCTTAATGTTAGCCACCGATTACGTCTCAGGTAATCATTTTCCCCTCGATCACTTCTCTTATCTCAAGTGATCATTCTATCTCTTATTCTCCTAGTACATGTAATGTCACTACTTGGAGAATATACTTTTCCTGACATCAATTTCTGAAATTTAAATTTATTATCACTCAGATTTCATCACCACTTATACAATTTCACATTCCCAATATGTACATATATACACATGTGTATATCCTTTTTCAGGATTAGCAGTACTTCTTGTATCTGCTCCTCTGAGTATGACAATTTCATCTTTTTAATTCAGGCTTGTCATTAATTCCAGCCATAACAACATAATGATCAGAGGAAATCACATTTATTCATATACTTTGGAACTACCTCATAACTTGTGTTCCCACTTAATATAGTACTTTACTGTTACTATCTCGTAACCATTTCAAATACTATATTCATACATACCCATTCACTTCTACTTCCTCCCAATTAAGTATTGAATCAATAAGATAGCAAATTCCACAAACTCTTCAACAATTCATTTGTGCTATACAGGTAAAACTCATAACTTTTATACCCCAATAAGCACACTTTAACCTCACTTAAGTAGTAAAATCTTTTACTCAGACAATTTTAATGTATGCTTAATCAATTGAGACCTCACGTCTCTAATATATATATCAATTAGAAACCAATGGTCACTGACTTAACAATAAGGTTTTCCATACCTTATTCAATAATATTACTGATATCAATATACATTTTTATTCTCTTTAAAATCATCCTAGTTGGCTCTAGGCACACAAATAGGAAAGATACTACAGTCGGCTAGGGATCCAGATAGAATATGATAGGTATTTTAGAATACCATACTTGTTCCGGAACCTAGAAGCAACTGTAGAGAGTACTAATCCCATTGTTTTCAAAACGATAAAATTTTCATTTTCACTAGTTATATCAAACTAGTTTAATTCTTTACTCATCAATCTCTTGAGTAAATTCTCAAGCTCTACTGATTCACTGGTAAGAGCTTACAAACAATTTCTATTTCAATTTACCAACCTCTAAGCTTGTCAACTAAATCTCGATGCCAACTTTATCATTTGGTAATTACGAGACATTTCATTTTCTTGGCGATTACAGCTTTTGTTCTGTTCGCCACATTGCTTTGACTCATGTCATATTGTTGATCAGATTACTCCCCATACTCTTTGGGCGATCATCACTAAAATTATTTGGGTGATCAGGATCCTCGCCCACTTTAGCAATTCCTGTTATATTGGCGGACTCATGTTAGTTCTCGCCATCATTTAACTCGCCCACACCATTGGCGATCATACATTTGCACGCCCATTGGCGAGCTTTCCCAATGTAGTTCTCGCCCATCGAGTATTTCACATAATTTCATAATATCTCTGTTCTATGGATATCGTAACGGACCAGCCCAACCGGCCATGGCAACCCCCTTGTTGGGCCCATCGACAACGATTGCTGTGACAACGTTACTTATCCATACCGTCCTCTTTGGCGATCACCTCGATGCCTGGTTCTTCCAACCGTGCTCGAGCTCGCCTACCTCAAGGTTTTCTTTCCCAGCCACAGACTCAAACACTTGACTTCCTCAAATGTCAAGTTACTACTAATATCCATTCTCCTAAAACATAAGGAGTATATATAACCTGTATTATCATAATCGATTTTACATCATTTCTCACACAATTCACCTTTTTAAATCCAGATCCCAAAATCCACAACAAGGCTGACTATCTCGCGACCTCTCATAGCTTGTACTCTGGGTTGCCTTACTTATCAATATATCAGTGGGGTCCACAGTAAAGATCATCCTTTACACCACCACATACTATTTGACCATCAATTTGTATTTTTAAATCCATTCAATCACTTATGACTTTGAAAGAAAACATGTCAATATAGGGGTATATTCATAAATTCCCCTTTAATTCTCTCTCATCAGTATAACTCCAAACACGCGATCTTAGAGCTTATATGTTAATATTATCTCTTTTTATCTCAATATCATCATTTAAGGATCTTAGTTCGATATGGACAGAGAAGTCCTAGTGGGGCCCTTACTGAGTTCCTCACTACACCTTATCGAATCGATCCAACATTATGATGATAAGATCGCCTATCTCATGCAAAATTTTCGGATTACTATCTTTATTTGTAACCCATAATTCATCAACTTTCACCATATTTCACCACTTAACTCAATTCGCAGTCATTTGACTCCTCTATACATTCAGACTATACAGTACTACAGGGGATGTTAACCTTTCTAAACACTCTTCATGCTAAAGGCATCGACAAACATCAGACCAACTCAAGCTCTGATATCATTAAATCTGTAACATCTCGTTACCACATTTTTCACGTATTTCCATACAACTTTACCGGTTGGGCTGTCTGCGATGCCATTAACATTCAACAGTAACAGTGATAAATGATAAACATTTATCTATTAATTATGGAATATGAAATTTCTTTTCATTATCCCTTTAATCTGACATCCCCTATTAACCTTTATTTCACTAAGGTAGTACTGTATACATATGTCTGAAATGTAAAAGAGAAGAGACTGTACCTGTCACATTTAACGTGCCATGCCTCAGTGCTTTAAGCATAGCTACACCTATCTGAGAGCTAATTCTCTCAACTCCGTGTACTTCTTATCTGTGGAGTTAAAACAAAAGGGTGAGCGATTCATACGCTCAGTAAAGGAAACATATGCTGCTTTAAATAAAGCAAAACTATATATCACAACTCATTTATTCTTTTCTTAATAATAACCCAATAGAAAAGAACATGGATATATAGTAAACAACTCTCTTAAAACACCATTCAAATCACTTGCTAACAGTTTAGTTTAAAATGTAGTAAACATTATATAGGATTTCAACAAATCCTCACAGTAAACAGAAATTGGTAAGTTGAGAATAGGCAGCAAATAAATCATGCTATTATCGTTCCCCCTTCCCCTTGCGAGAACGGAATCTGCCGCTTTGGGGGTGCACCCGTAGGCCATCGCCCCTCACGGCTATCTCAGATCTATAGCCATAATCTATAGTGGTCCTTGGGTCCACTTGCCAAGTGACCTCGAGACCGCTGATGACTTGGCGGGTCCATCAGCCCTGTGACGCCCTGAGGTGCACTCATTGGTCCATCGACCGAGCCACCGCCCCAGGCGGGTCACGCAACTACATGAATAATAATGCATGAATTCAGGGCCTAAAGCCTCAAAAAAATCACTTTCATACCTCATGAAAAAAAAACCTTTATGGAATTATTTCACCCATATTATCATTTTCTCAAAAAGATTCAATTTCCAAAAAGGTTTAGGCTTTCTTTTTACAAAACACCTTGAAAAACATTCTAAAATCTCAACTTTTAAAATCTGCACGCCAATGGTCAGCTCGCCCGATATGGCTCGCCCATGGCGGCTCGCCCAACGCGGAGAACCTGTGTTCGCCCGCCCTCTTGCTTTTAAAATCTGAAAGCAAAACTAGCTCGCCCTCAGTGGCTCGCCCAGTAATCAACTCGCCCAAAAGATTTCATATTTCTATTTTGAAAATATTTAAAACGTCTTATTTTTCCTTTAAGAAATTACTCTTTAAAACTGTTCGCCAGAGTCAGCTCGCCCTTCACGGCTCGCCCCTGACTAACTCGACAAGACGGTGAATTAGTATTCGCCATCCACTTAGCTTTTTAAAACAACTATATCTCGTTGATAGTGGTTCGCCCGCCATAAATTTAAAACAAGGGCCGCCCGCCCAAACACATTAAAAAGGGTTCGCCCAACTATGGCTTACCCGGATTTTTCCTTTAAAACAAGGGCACTCGCCCAGTTCTCATAAAGAGAGCTAGCCACTTGGCTCGCCCCATAGCTTTCCTATAAAAACGGTTCGCCCGCCCTTAAAACTAGAACGGGTGTATACAAATTATAAAAGGGCTTGGCTCGCCCGCCAATACCAATTCGCCCAACATAAAAATACAAGGGCTTGCCCAACTTAAAAACAAAAAAGCTCGCCCGCCTGTATCAGTTCATCCGGAAAATAGCATAGGGGAAGGCTTTTAGCTCGCCCGAATCAAAAATAATTATCAAATAACTTCCTCAAACAATGCATGTCAGAAAACAAAACATTTAACTTAGTGTTTTCATAAAATTTACTCCACAGGACATGCATCACTTCACACACATCTCCCTTACCTGGTTCAACGAAGCCTTGCTTCCTTCTCGCCTTCCGAATCGCATTTATCGAGTTCGTAATTCCCGGCTGCAAATAATTTATAAATTCTATTAATATTTTCATTTCATATCACTTGGCGAGATTGAAATAAATCAAATGACTATTCGCCCAACAGAGCTCTGATTAGCCCAACCGAGTTCGCCATTCACTAAAATGCTTACACGTGGGCGTTCGCCCGACATTACTCGGCAACAATATATATTGGAGTTCGCCCATCATTCACTTCGCCAAGCTTTTATTGGCTTAAATATGGGAGTTCGCCCACATTTATACTCGCCCAATGCCTTACGCATTTGAGCTCGCCCATTAATTTACTTCACTAGAATTGGGCGTTCTCGCCCTTTGAACACAGACTTTACCTTGGCGAGTTCCTTATTATCTACTCGCCTCATTGGTGATTACAAGTTTTCAACATGGGCAATCACTGTAGTCGCCATTGTCGTTACTTATTCCATTAATTTCCTTGTTTCTATATTCTCTAAAGATCTAACTAAAACAAGGTTGTGTTCTATGTTGTAAACATATAAGTCTACCATTGAATATGAAGAACACCTCAGAAATATGAACTCACCTCAATCAACTGCACTTCCAGAACATATTGCTTTCCATCTCATGTTGGCCTTCCTTTGCCTATTCTTTTAGCTCATCAAGTTAAGAAGGAAAAATTTGCAAGCTGGTTTACTTGTTTGGCCAGCTTAAGGGTGAAGCTTAGTAGATCAACCATAGCAGAAATGGAAGGAACAGAACCTTGTAGTTGCATAACCCTCGTAAGGAAGATGAAGTTTGCTAAACAGATTTGCCTCAAGTGTTTCTTCTTATATAACCCTGCTCAACCAATCAATAGCTATCGCCTGTCCCTTATCCTGTTTCTTTCATGATTCCTCACGTCTATCATGCATTTAATGCATGAAGAAAAACTGCACTTACATGGGCGAGAAAGTCTTCCTTCCACACACCTTTTTCTTCTACTGCAGACTTTGCTTAATTCCTCAACCAATAAGGCTAATTCCCTTATTGACTTTAACTTTTCTTCATTTATTGTCCTCGACCGTATATCTCACAAAGTCAATCTTGGCTGCTAATTGTTTTGAAGCCATTTTCCTTTGTCCACACAAGCTGATTCCCGGTCTCCACCTCGTCTTGAGACCTCAGCTCGCCACACTAAATCAGTTCGCCAGCCATTCAGCTTGCCAGCTTTATCTTGGCAATTAAAAGAAATTTTTTTTTCTTGGCAATCATATTAAGATTTAGCAAGCGGCAGTTGCCTTTCTCGCCAACTAGGCTATTCTTTGCCTCTCAGTATGGCGATCACAAGTTCTCGCCCAATTAGGCGATCACCAGGTATGCTCAACTCGCCAACCTTGTTCTGATTCACCTCACACGTTGGCGAACACACCTATTCGCCCTTGACACCATCCAATTCGCCATCACCATAAGCCACTAGTTGGCGAACTCACGTATTCACAAAAAGGCAATTGCATTAACTCGCCAGCATCAATCTCGCCATCAACCCTTGCAATGGCCATATCTTGCTAGCCCATTGGCGAACTGTTTCATTATGATACTCGCCCACGGAGTATCTCACCGGAATTGCCCCATTTGCAACCAAAGTTAAGGAGCTTTTCACCAAAATGTAAATCTTTATTTATTATTTACTTAATTTCCAATATCCATTTTATGAGATTAAGGTCTACAATAGGGTAGAATCAGATCTTACATTAGTGCTCCATATGCTCAACCAATTAATCAATTACAACTTACAAGAACAAAATGAAATATTTGAAGAAAACCCAGAGAGACTATATTCTTACCAGCTTTGGATTTTCCGTCATGTCCATCATTTTCTCGGGCAAGTGAAGCAAAGGTAAAAGAAAATAAAACAAGCCAAAGGAAGAAGAGAAATTTAATAATGCATAAGCCCTTAAAGGTAAACATTAAAAAAGTTTTTAAATTCATTTTTAGGGGTGTGCATTTTTAAAGTTTGCTCTTTAATGAGGTAGCATTATGTTGTTGAATATAGAAAGTTTAGTTTTAATTTCGAAATGTAAATTAGTACTAATTAAGCATTGTCGAATTCATTTTTGTTGTAACAAGTGCATTGATTTTGTTAATTTTATTGGATTAAGAAAAGCCAAAGTACAAAAGAAAAGGAAAAAAAACAAATAAGGTATCAACGATTACTCTTCCTTTAGATACAACTTTAATTATTTTATCATCTCATCGTATAGGAGCCAATTGCAAAGAGGTGATTCAAAGTGGGACTGGATCAATCAGCAATGAAGTGATTCCACCTTTAGCAGCTTTCCCAACATGTGTGTAACCATCTCCTTCTCTGTAAAGCACATCCATCACCCTTGCAAGGTTGAGGCTTCGATTAAGAACTGGTTCTGGCATTTCTGTTGGTTTCAGGAATTCTTCATTTACATCCTTCCAGGAACTCTCGATATGCTTGTTGAATTCATCGTATGCCTCTTGGGCTGATACCCCATATTGTTCCATGTAACACTCGATAGCTGAGCAATCATCTTCTCTCCTATGGTTAAACTGCATGCAACCATAAAAATATATAAGAATCAAACTTCTGATTTGCTCCAAATCAGGATAAAATTATTGTCTGATTCATATACCTTGTGTTCAGCAACGTCGTCCATGAACCTGCAAATGATTGTGGAAGCTTTGATGATCTTTGGGTCATTAGCTGCCCACTGAAACGTTTCTGGGGTTATAACATCTCCCATGCCGACGAAAGCTGTGATAGCGAGCATGGCATATCCAGAGGTTGGCAATGCATTAGCCCTAAACTCCTCAAATGTTGGTTTGTAGTTTTCATGCGTCCATTTGGCCTCGAGAAGGTAAGCTTGAGCAAGTCGGATCATCTGGGGACATCAAAATCCAACAACTATTTATTAAATTTCAGATTTAAATGTCTATCTATGATTCAGGCCAATTTAGACATCAATTTGAACAGGCACTGTTAGATGTTAGATGTCTGTACGTACTGCATTTCTTGCATATTGGACACGATATTGTCTCCCTTGCGGTGTCAGCAGTTTCTCCATTTCTTCATAAACATCTAACAATGCCTTGTAGCTTATTTTCATGTAATCTGGGAGTTGATCCATGCATTTAATGTCCCACCTGAAACACAATTTCAAAGTCATTCTTTCACCAATTCATCTTTAATTATATATATTTAAAAATTCAAAGTTCAATAGTGGATCTGACCTCTGAATTGCATCTGTATAGACAATCAGCTCATCATATGTTCCATATGAATCATATGTATCATCTACAATGGATGCCATGGCTATGACTTTTGTCAAAAACTTTCTACCAAGAGAGTATTGGGGCTCAAAGTACACTCCCATAATCCAAAAGTAACCTTCAACCACTCTGTCTCTTGCATATGGTAGTTTCCTTGTAAAGTCTAAATCTTTCCACCACCTAAAAACATCATACTCCGTCAGTAAAATCTAGCTTTCAGGAGTTAATTTCTAAGAGAAATATAAATAGTCTTATTGTGTGACACGTTGATAGAGTAGTAAATTCTTAATTTTAGTGATCAAGATTCAAAATCTAGAACAGTGAAAAAAATTCAAACACTTACCTACAGATCTCACTTAGCTCTTTCCTGTGCAAAATTTGTAACAAGTTGAAATCTATCTTTGCAAACTCCAGCAGTGCTTTATTATGCGATTCAATATCTTGGTATATGGAAATGAAATGCCTAGCCTCAACCCTTGGCAGGCCTCTTCGGATTGACTGCTTCAAAGCATGAGCAACTTGTTCTGACAAAGGATAGTCTAAAGATTCTACCGCAAGAGTTAGGTGAGTGTTGGCAAAAGTGATTGCTTCATCTAGAATATCTTCCCCATGCACCAGCATGTAGGAAGCTTCGTAAAGTTCCAACAATCCTCGCACATCGGTCTTCACGAACGGCTTGAAATTTCCTTCTTCGTCTATGAACTTGTTGAAAACCTCTGCAAAATCAACCAAAGTCAATATCAAACATTCCTGTTAGTATATTCTACAAACTTCGTCTCAATTAAGTTCAAAAACATCATGCTTGTCCAATAGTTAAGACTTGAGTTAGTGCTAAAATTGAAGACTTAATTTACCACATGAAACACGAAAGCCTTGCTCTCTGAGCAATCGAAATCGAAGAGCTGTAATGTAGAGATCATTCTCAACATCATTGCTGTCATGGCATATAGCTTCCAATGCATCTTCAATCTCTTTCTCAAAATGGTAACTCACACCCAACCTTTTGACTGCATCGATAAAGGGCAACTTTTCGTTTGAATTAGCCAAAGGTGCCACAAGCATCCGCCTCACTTCTTCTTTCAATTCTTCACATCGTTGTTCAGTTGTAGTATCAATTTTCTGCTCGTCAAGGATGTGAATTTCTTCTTATTAAATGATAAAATAATTAAATAAACACGTAACAAATGTGTAAACAATTTTCTCTAATTTCAATATATATATATATATATAGAAATATAATTTTATATATACCTTATCAGGACAAGTGAGGAACATATCTCCCCAAATCCCAGGATGAAAATCGGCCTTGGGACGAATTTTTTCCATATCGGAGGATATGGCAGCCTGGGGTGAAGCAAGAATTTGAGAAACTTGTGAAGCCATATCTCTTGTTGGAAGCAAATATACTCAAGGGCTAAGTTGCTGCCTTTTTCTACTCTTAAATCAGCACTGTTTTGTGTGATGCTAAGGCTACAATTGCTGCATGTATTTATAGTACAAACCTGCTCATCAAAGTCAAAAACGACAGCTTAAAAAAAAAGAAAAAATATAATATGACGTTGAGGGTGAGAACACGTGTTCTTTAAAAATATTAAAAAAATAATAAATATAATATAATATATGTCATTATCTTAATATTATTTATGGAATTAAAAAATTTTACTAGCGGTAGATAGAATAATAATCTATAAAAAAATATAAAAATAACATTAACAAGAAAACAAAAAAAAAGTACTTTGACCTTTAGGTTTAATGTACAACACTGAATAATCGGACAAAAGAATTCAATCAAAAGTCACAAAGTCCGCCTAACGTTTTATAGTTTTAAAAAAAATATCATTCAAATTAATCTGGGACTAGATATCATAAAAAAATTCAAATAACTCCTAAAAAATTATCGTACTTAATTATCGAAAATATCAAAATTTTTAGGCAATCACACAAAAGTTGATTTTAATTTTGAACTTAGATTTAAGAAAATAAAAAATTAAAAAATATAAGACATGTGTCATCATTCTAATTTTATTTATGGTGTCAAAAAACTTTACTGATTGTGTATAAGATATTAATAATTAAATAAAACACAATTGACAAAAAAAACACTTCTAAAGATTTCAAATAAAATGGAGTATCTACTACACTTTTTTTTTTAACTCCCCAAATAAAAAATGAAAAAGAGAGTAACGTAGAGTTTATTTAATACTATAAAAATTGAAGAGTAAAATTAAAACAAGCAAAAGAAAAAAAAAGCATGAAAAAAAAAACTGTGGACACATCGTGGATCGCTAACCTTCACGCTTTTTTTCTTACGGATGGATTTGTTCAAAGGCAGAAAACAGACTATTCAAGCAGAAGCACTGTTGAATTATGATGCATGGCTGCACTCCTCTTTCCACGAATTGGACTAATTAGCTAGACTAAATCGGCCTCCGAATTCGATAGTTACAATTGACTCAAGATTAGTTAAAATCGATCAATTCAATCCAAAAATTAAAATTTTCAAAAATAAAATAAGGGACTTTATCAATGAAGATATCTTTATTTCCATCATTTGTCTTGTTTCACTTGATCAATCTCAGAAAACAGAGATAAATTCTGACAAAGTCATTTGGAATGCAAGACCTTTAACGGGGATTTTTAAATCGTGAATGCTCTAAGAAAGGGGTTTTAATTTTATAACCAATGAATTGGCTAAGGCTTTTCTAAAAGAAGAAATCCATATTAAGGAGATTTCTAAGGCATAAGCACCCTTCACAAGGTTTTTTACAAAGATAATGATTTTTCTAAGTTACAGGGATTTCTCAACAATAATATATTCTCAAGTGCTAGGCATTCCAGGTCCTTGGGACTTCTTTCCATCAAAATTTATTAGTTTGTATGCCTCACAGTCAATTGTGTCCACCATATCTGATCCTTCTCAATTAGACGAGAACTATTAGCATATAGATGCTGTTAACAACGTTTGATATATGCCTAATTATTGATGCTTATAATCTAACAACTAAATAGTGAGGACAAGGTGTAAATGTAGTGTCTAAAGTTTAAAACATATTAAAACTATTAGCATATAGATGTTATTCTCAATGTTTGACATATGCCTAATTATTGATGCTCATAATCGAACAATTAAATAGTGAGGATAAGATATAAATGTAGTGTCTGAAGTTTTAAACAGTTCGGATTTGCTTGATTATTTTAGGTTTGGGGATTTTTGCATGCACATTAATATAGTTATAAAATCGAAGTACAAGAACTCATAATATGTTTTCTTTTTTTTTTTATACAACTCCTTGATGAAATATAGGAATTAGCTTTATATGCTTGTAGTTTGCATGATAGGTGTATATTTAGAAGAGATTCATCATTTTTGCATCGATTTTCTTTTGTTATTAATAAAAAAAAAGAAAAAAATGAAAATTTTCCATTTTATAGCAAACCAAACCGAATTGACCTCAAAAATTGGTCTAGTTTATTCCGATTAGAGTGTAATTCAGTTTGGCTTTCGATTTATGTTTTCACAAAGTTCAATTCAATCAGTTTTCAATAATTCACAAAATTATGAGAAGGATATTACTCTTCAGTTTTCTATTTTAGTGACTCTGTATAGGATATAAATCATTGAATAAAACACAATTGACAAAAAAAAACACATCTAAAGATTTCAAATAAAATGGAGTATCTACTACACTTTTTTTGAATTCCCCAAATAAAAAAAGAAAAAGAAAAAGAGAGTAACATAGAGTTTATTTAATACTATAAAAATTCAAGAGTAAAATTAAAAAGAAAAAAAAAGCATGAAAAAAGAAAAACTGTGGACACTATCGTGGATCGCTAACCTTCACGCTTTTTTCTTACGGATGGATTTGTTCAAAGGCAGAAAACAGAGTATTCAAGCACAAGCACTGTTGAATTATGATGCATATCTGCACTCCTCTTTCCACGAATCGGACTAATTAGCTAGATATATTTAATATTTGTTTATCACTAGCAAAAAAAAAAGATTTTAAGTAAAATATCATAACCAAAATAAATCTCAAACTAAAATGTAGTAAAAGAAATAAATGAAAGAAATAAAATTGCGTTAAGAACAATCGTAATATTTTTAACAATGATGATAGATATGAAAGTATTAGTTCTACTACTACTACTATTCTTATTATTCTTATTATTATTATTATTATTATATGAGAAAGAGAAAAAAATAATGTTTATTTAATATTAAAAAATAAAATCGTGTTACTAATAATGGTAAAATTTTTAACAATTAGGCTTCATATACAAATATACTCTTTTCGTTTGTCACAAAACAGAATTAAATTCTCAACGTTTAATTACATAAAAATCAATTTTGTGTGATGCTAAGGCTGCAATCGCTACATCAATTTTGTCCATCATTTGTCTTGTTTCACTTGATCAATCTCAGAAAACAGAGATAAATTCTGACATAGTCATTTGGAATGCAAGACCTTTAACGGGGATTTTTAAATCATGAATGCTCTAAGAAAGGGGTTTTAATTTACAACCTATGAATTGGCAAAGGCTTTTCTAAAAGAAGAAATCCATATTAAGGAGATTTCAAAGGCATAAGCACCCTTCACAAGGGTTTTTTACAAAGATAATGATTTTTCTAAGTTACAGGGATTTCTCAACAATAATAATATATTCTCAAGTGCTAGGCATTCCAGGTCCTTGAGACTTCTTTCCATCAAAATTTATTAGTTTGTATGCCTCACAGTCAATTGTGTCCACCATATACGATCCTTCTCAATTAGACGAGAACTATTAGCATATAGATGCTGTTAACAACGTCTGATATATGCCTAATTATTGATGCTTATAATCTAACAACTAAATAGTGAGGACAAGGTGTAAATGTAGTGTCTAAAGTTTAAAACATATTAAAACTATTAGCATATAGATGTTGTTCTCAATGTTTGGCATATGCCTAATTATTTACACCAAAAAAAAAAAAGACATGCCTAATTATTGATGCTTATAATCGAACAACTTAATAGTGAGGATAAGGTATAAATGTAGTGTCTGAAGTTTTAAACGGTTCAGATTTGCTTGATTATTTTAGGTTTGGGGATTTTTGCATGCACATTAATATAGTTATAAAATCGAAATATAAGAATTCATATTATGTTTTCTTTTTTTTTTATACAAATCCTTGATGAAATATAGGAATTAGCTTTTAGTGCTTGTGGTTTATAGGATAGGTGTATATTTAGAAGAGATTCATCATTTTTTGCATCGATTTACTTTTGTTATTAATAAAAGAAAAAAGTGAAATTTTCAATTTTATAGCAAACCAAACTGAATTGACCAAAACACTTGGTCTAGTTTATTCAGATTAGAGTGTAATTCGGTTTGGTTTTAGATTTTTGTTTTCAAAAAATTCAATTCAGTCAGTTTTCTATTTTACTTTTCAATAATTCACAAAATTATGAGAATGATATTACTTCACATTAATTTTTTTATTTTTGTCCACTTTTTATATTGATTTCTTATATTTTTTATTCTAATTAACAAAAGTATTTTCTACCTTATTTATTAGTTTTACTTAAAAACTTGTGATTTTAGTTAATAAAATTGGTTATTTATTTTTTTATTTATTAGAAATATACAAAAATACTGTTAAAATAGTTTTAAGCATTTTACAACATTTTTGTAATATGTTTGTCAAATGCTATTAACATCTCTTTTAGTTTTTGAAAGGCAAAGAAACGTTTTTCGATGATAAAAGAGAATTACAACCATGCCTCTAGATCAACAGATCTATGAACTCCAACTTTGGCCAAGGAGTACGCAAAATGATTCGCTTCTCTAAAAACATGAACGAAGGAGACAGAACCTAAGCAAGAATATAGGTTTTGCAATTTATTGATAATATTGTTATACTTCCATGGGTTGGTATTGATTTTGGTTAACCAAGAGATGACCACATTCGAATCGCATTCAATGATCAGTTGTTGAGGGAATTGTAAGCTTGCCTTACTAATGATGGACAGAGTTTCCACAACTGCAAGGAGTTTGACAACGTTTGAATCAGCCATACCAATGTTCTTAGAGAAAATGTAAATAATGGTTCTATCATAATTTTGCAACATGCCACCAATGCCAGTAGGTCTAGGTGTAACGTTTGATAATGCTAAATTTTGAACTAACTTTATCTTTTTGAAACACTTATTCACATTTCAATTACAATTATATGGTTTGCATTTGATGTCAGTGTAAGTTCTCTCTAAACTTTCTATATTATTAATTCTTATACCATTAGAATAATTTATCTATGATTATTAAATAAGAAATTAGAGTATAAATCACAACATAAAATTCATACTTTCATTAATATCAACTTATTACAAGTACATTTCAACTAATTCTTTGACATTCTTTGACTTTTCGCTATACGATTTACATCCTGTACTATAAATACAATTGCTGTGTACCCGCATGTCTAAATATAAAAGCATAACACTTAAATATACTTGCTCACTTGGTCACTTAGGCTTCAAGAAATATCTTCGTTTAACCATACAGCAATGGTTAGCATGCGTGCCGATGAGCTATCTAAGATGGTGAGCAAGGAGGTGAGCTTGGGGAAGCCCAGTAAGAAATTCGTATGAAATAACTGATACTATAAAATCTATATGAATAAAATCATTGAATTCCTAGCGGTGCACTAAGGGACATTTAGGAAAGATACTATAATCGGCTAGGAAACTGGATAAAGTATGGGAAGATACTTTGAAGTACCTTTCATGTCTCGGTCCCTAGTTCTGGCTATAGGAATTCATGTTGGAAGTGTGCAATTCAGTAAACGTATATAGCTCAGTAAGCATTTATAAATAATCATTAATAGTGCTGTTGTCATTTAGGTAAACAATTTAATAAATTCTCCGTAAAAAGTACAGTAAATCAATTTTCAGTGAATAGTAGTAGAATTAGAAATAATGTTTGATAAGCATAAACAATTCTAAATTTTGTAACATATATAATTCAGTTCTAGGAGTACCCAAGATATCCAAGAATTACCACCTTAGCTAAAATAATGAAGACAAGGCAACACCTAATAGACTCATGCATGGTGACATATGGTTATAGCCTAAAGGTTGTCCACAGAAGTACACAGGTCAGGTGTCATCTGGGACACTAAATGATGGGACCAAGATCACTCAGCTACAGTAACAATAACAATAAGGGTGCATGTGCTGTAGGCAGCTATGAGGCCAACAGTCTCAAAACAGTTCGTAAAACAATTCATTAAGTTTACAAAAATAAGTTCAATAACATATACCTTTAGTTAGTCCATAAAAGCATAGTCTAAAAATAATGAGCAGTTTAATAATAAAAATTTATAAACTATTCACCATTCAATATTCAGTTCTAAAAACATTCTATTTAAGCATAAATAAGATATAAAAACATGCAAATGCTGTTACGTACGCAAAAGGTGATAACATGAATTCTTAAATATTAGATTTCAATTTTCGGTATGATAGAAGGCAATTGAGATAGCATGAATTCAAAACTTATTAAATTCTCATTTTAAGCATTTAAAAATGCCAAAAATATAATTCTACAGATTTCTTAAAAATTTTGACAGCATAATGGTTGTTTCTAACCTAGCCTCCCTGTAGGAAAACCCAATTTATAATACCAACCACAGTTTCCAAATCCAATCCATTTCATCTCAAAGCAATTCATAAAATCATTTTCAACATCAATATGCATTCACAGTATCCCTACATCATCCATACTCATTCCTTACCAATTCAGTGTCATGCCATTTCTTACAGTCCCGTTTGCAACACTGAGCTAGCAGGCGATCACATATTCACCTACGTATCCATTCTTACTCCACTACTTCGGAACAGCAAAAATCCATTCACAGTATAAGATATGTACTCAATATCTCAACAATTTTCACAAGACATTTAAAATTCCATATCATTTCTTAAATTTCACATTACCCTAGTGAACAATGTTCTATAACCCTTAATCACATTTCTCGTATCCCGTAGATATTAAAATCAATTTCCCATTAGGTACCAAGCTGTCTCACCACACTCCAACAATATTTCTATAACTATACTTCACGTTTTGTCTACATCAAGTGTTATTTTTGAATTCATTAATTTCATAGTGATGCAATTAGATAATTTACCTAGCTCATATCGCTAATTGTACAAACCATATCAAGCATCCTATTTTTCTTATCAACTCAGAAGCATAATTAAAGTCATATACACATTCATTCTATGTCATAATAGTTTTCCTAAGGAAGTCAAGATCACATATCACCTCTTAAAATCCACATTTCATATAAAATTAGATATTCTTGATTAATTCCATCATTGGATATTAAAGCAGCTCCCTAAAGTTTGACAATGTTTCCATAACCATTATTAGTATTTATATTGTTCATTCCACATTCACATAAAACCCTAGTTCATACTCCATAAAGTCTAATTTGCCAAAGTTAGCATTCACATCATACCATACTCACACTTAATCAATTATAAGATTTCCAATTCACACACATTAATTCTTTTCCCCAAAGAGACATAAAATTATTAAATTACACCGTCATCACTTTCTATTAAGGGCTTTAATGATATTCAACAAGGTCAAATTATATATATATTTATATTTTCAATATTCTAACAATATCCCTTAACATCAACCAATCATTTACATCACTCCTACTCTTTTATATATTTCCATAGCCATTTTTTTCTCCAATAATTTAAATCAACATTCGATTTTTTTCAACAGTCTCATTTACCTTCAATTAGTCCCCCGTTCGGTATTTAAGCAATATTAAACTAGTACCACAATAATATTCCACACCAATTACTAATATTGTGTCTATACTCTAACAATTTTCCATCACTACATAATCACAAAATCACAATTTAAATAATATTCCATAAGATCATTCAAATAAATATTCAATGGCACTCCTCCATGTCCTAAAATTTTCAAAATAATTAATCAACATGTCCAAGTCCATATTCTAGTATTTTCCAACAATTTCCAATAATATCACTTTATTACATAACCACAAAATCTTAATTTCTAAATAATTTTATTAATATTTTATCAATATTATAATTTATAATCACATGGATGTTCAAACATTTCTTCAATAAAAATTTCACAATTACCCAACAATTTTCTAATGTCACTCCCTAACATGACCTCAATAGCTTTCTCGTAAATCATTCAAACATATTCCAACATTATTCCATATTAGACAACAAAATAAAATCTCTAACAATATAATCCTACAACTAAATTATATAAATGTCTTACATAGCGGCAAAATTTGCAATTTAATCTCTCTCAAGCTCTGTCAAGCTCCAATTATCACTTTTATATCTCTACAATCTCCAAATCATATATACACTTAGAAAATTCTATGAATTATTCAACAATTTATTAAATAAATAACAATATAATAAAACTAAATTTCTTTACCCATCCTTCATCCACTTATGTCTTCTTTTCTTCTTTCTTTCCTTTTTTTTCTGTTCTGTTCCTTTCTTCTTCTTTTTTTCTTTCTTTCCGATCTACTCTTTCTCTTCACTCTCCTTTCCTTTCCTTTCTTGGTTGACGGTGTCCCTCTTTCTCTTCACCGCCGGCGACTTCCCTTTCTTGGCCGGCCCGCTCTGTTTCACCTTCCCTTCTTCTCTTTTTTCTTTTTTTTTCTCTTAATCGGGTCTGCATATGCAGATCCAAAAACGCAGCAAGCATCCCGTGGAAGCTTGCTGAAATTTCTCTTTTATTTTCTTATAAATATATTTATATTTAATATAAATCTATTATAAATATATTTTTATTCACACTAAATAAATTTACTTTATATTAACAATTTATATATATTCTTGACATATATATTATATATACATATATATATATTTATATATATTTAAAATTTATATTTACAATATAGCTAATATATATTAAAAACACATATATATATATATATAATATACATATTATATATATTCTTAAAACATATATTTATCCATTTTATTTTATTATTATTATTATTATTATTATAAACTTATATACTTTAATTCAAAATAATATTTATTATTTTTATATATGTACATATATATTTGAACATACATGTATATATATAACACAATTTTATTTTTTAAATTTTTAATTCCTTAATACGAAAATAAATTTCGTACTTATTAATTCTCCAATTTATCAATTCAAATATTTTGATCTCATAATAAATATATTTATTTATTCTTACTTTATCTATTAACATCAGAAGTTGAAATTACATATCCCTAATTGGGAGAATTCTTAGTTATCACACTAGGCTTACCTAATGAAGAACGATCCACGTTGAATTTCCATGAGCCAATCGAGGGAGGGATCCAAAAGATGTTCTTTCTGCAAAGCATATCTTCTTCAAGGAATTTTGCTTTTAACCACTAGCTAACTTTGACTTTAATTAAATGACAAATCTGATCTGCAGTCAAGGAATTTTTGTTTAAAATTAAGTCATTACGTGCTAACCAGAGAAATGAAGGAATTGCAAAAAGGAGAGCATCCCAAACAATCTTCTTGTTGTTTGAACAGATCTATCAACTCATATTGAGGTTAATTTTAAGGGTGTCAAAACATCGAAGAGATATCAAGTTACTTACTTGAACTCACTAAATTGAAACCAAAACAACTAAGATCTCTGGGAGCATATTATTAAAAAATATTTAATATTAGAAAAAAAAGCTATCTGACAGAAGCTGACAATTTATATTGTATTCACTAAACGATTATAGACAAACTATGAACTTGGAATGAGTTACGTTATTTGATGAAAGCTTAAAATATCTGTACTTTCTTTAAAATACAGATTTTCCCCAAATTTTTTATGTATTGTTTTTCCTCAAAGCTTAATCCCTAACTAAACAACATGACCATAAAAATTAAAGAGAAATCTTTCACTCACCTTGGTCTTCTAGCACTCACAATAACAACAGCCAAATCTCCTTTCCAGTGTATGTATGTATGAATTACAAATTGGCAGCCAAGTTTATTCTTTCTTTCTTTCTTTTTTGCACCCCAGTGTTGTTCACGCTACTCTATTTAGTTTCTTCTTCTTTTTTTTTTGCTACCTTTAAGCTTTCCAAATAGTGAAAAGAAAAGAATTTGGAAAGGTGAAAGGTAGCAAAAAAGAATTGTGATTTTATTTAATAAAATTGGTTATTTATTTTTTTAATTAAAAATATACAAAAATATTGTTAAGTAGTTTTCAACATTTTGCAACATTTTTGTAATATGTTTGTTAAATGCTATTAACATCTCTTAACAACATTTTTAGATTAACTGTATTAGAATAAGGTAACTTGACAAATTAGTAAATACAACAAACTATGCAAATAATAACAAACTAAACAAAGTGGTGGTTTAGTTGAGGCACTTTCCATTGTAGCTAAGGCCAAAACTTCTCCTTAGCCTCATATTTTCATTGAAATAGACTCCAAAGGGGTGGCTTCTTGGATAAACAAGGTCAATGAAAGTCCGTGGAAATACAGCAACCTGCTCAACAATCTTCATAATCTTTACTCGTATGTTGGATCTATTTCCTTTGTTCATGTTTTTAGAGAGGCCAATTATCTTGCAGATCATCTTGCAAAATTAGGAGTTTTTTGAAACTCAAATTTTGAGACTTGGCTGTAATCTGTTTCGCTTTCAATAATAATAATCTCTTTAATCATAAAAAAAAACAAATCACACATTTAGTAAGACTCAAACCTGAAACCTCAATATTTTAGAGCCTTCTCCTTACCACTAAACCAAGGCCTTATTGGCAGAATAACATTTTTCCTTAATTTGAATCAAAATAACACTTTTATAAATGCTTCAACTAGACCAAGTAGACCCTTAAAACTTTATTAATTGGAGGATTTGTTTAAGTGACTACTGCAATGAAAAACATCCAAACAAATTCCAAAAAAAATCTTGCAATGCAAATTGACTTTGTTTGCTAAATCCACATGTTAATATTTGTTTATCACTTGCAAAAAAAAAAAAAGAAGATTTTAAGCAAAATATCATAACCAAAAGAAATCTCAAACTAAAATGTAGTAAAAAAACCAAATGAAAGAAATAAAATTGCGTTAAGAACAATCGTAAAATTTTTTACAATAATGATAGATATGAAAGTATTAGTTCTACTACTACTGCTACTACTACTACTCTACTACTACTACTACTACTACCACTACTACTACTATTATTATTATTATATGAGAAAGAGAAAAAAATTATGTTTATTTAATATTAAAAAATAAAATCGTGTTACTAATAATAGTAAAATTTTTAACAATTAGGCTTCATATACAAATATACCCTCCACGTTTGCTACAAAACGAAATTAAGCTCTCAACGTTTAATTGCATGAAAATTAGTTTATTAAACTTTTTTTGAATCAATTAAGTACATTTTTGTTTAATCCCTCTAATGCCATTAAGTTTTAATTGCTATGCAAGGATAATAACAGTTAAAAAATTTAACGAAAATGGACTTAATTCTATTATTTTGATACGTTTAAGTTTTAATTGCTTAAAATAAAATTTAATAGATTGATTTCCATGCAATTAAATGTTAGAGATTAATTTCATTTTGTGATAAATATTGAGGGCATATGTGGGTATTAAGCCTAACAATTATGATAGATATGAAAATTTTAGTTTTATTATTATTATTATTATTATTATTATTATATTGTTATTATTATTATTATTATATTGTTATTTTCTATATATATATCAACTAAGCTAAAAAAATGAGAACGAGAGTAAAATAATGTTTATTTAATATTCAAAAAATGATGAGTAAAATTAAACAAGCAAAAGAGAAAACAAAGCATGAAAAAAGAAAAACAATGGACACTATCGTGGGTAGCAAGTCTCCACACTTTTTTTTCAATATTTATCTTATGTAAAAAAAAACAATAACAAGAAAACAAAAAAAATTGTACTTGACCATTAGGTTTAAGGTCCAACATTGAATAATGGGACAAAAGAAATCAATCAATGTCACAAAGTCCGACTAAGGTTTTATAGTTTAAAAAGATATAATTCAAATTAATCTGGGACTAGATATCATAAAAAATTCAAATAATCCTGAAAAAATTATCATACTTAATTATCGAAAATATCAAACATTTTAAGGCAATCACACAAAAGTTGATTTTAATTTTGAGCTTAGATTTAAGAAAATAAAAAATTAAATAATATAAAACATATGTCATAATTCTAATTTTGTTTGAGGAGTCAAAAAATTTTAGTGACTGTGTATAGGATATTAATCATTGAATAAAACACAATTGACAAAAAAAACACTTCTAAAGATTACAAATAAAATGGAGTATCTACTACACATTTTTTTTAATTCCCCAAATAAAAAAAGAAAAAGAGAGTAACATAGAGTTTATTTAATACTATAAAAGTTGAAGAGTAAAATTAAACAAGCAAAAGAAAAAAAAAAGCATGAAAAAAGAAAAACTGTGGACACTATCGTGGATCGCTAACCTTCACGCTCTTTTCTTACGGATGGATTTGTTCAAAGGCAGAAAACTGACTATTCAAGCACAAGCAGTGTTGAATTATGATGCATGGCTGCACTCCTCTTTCCACGAATTGGACTAATTAGCTAGATGTTGTTCTCAATGTTTGACATATGCCTAATTATTGCTGCTTATAATCGAACAATTAACTAGTGAGGATAAGGTATAAATGTAGTGTCTGAAGTTTTAAACAGTTCAGATTTGCTTGATTATTTTAGGTTTGGGGATTTTTGCATGCAATTAATATAGTTATAAAATCGAAATATAAGAATTCATATTATGTTTTCTTTTTTTTTTTATACAAATCCTTGATGAAATATAGGAATTAGCTTTTACTGCTTGTAGTTTATATGATAGGTGTATATTTAGAAGAGATTCATCATTTTTTGCATCGATTTTCTTTTGTTATTAATAAAAAAAAAAGAAAAAAGTGAAAATTTTCTATTTTATAGCAAACCAAACTGAATTGACCAAAAAAATTGGTCTAGTTTATTCAGATTAGAGTGTAATTCGGTTCGGTTTTAGATTTATGTTTTCAAAAAATTCAATTCAGTTAGTGTGAAGACCATGAATTTTCGAAAATAAATAATAAATATCCGGAAAAAATTTAATTTGGATAAGTTGCAATCCAAATTAAATAAAAAATAAAAATGGAGAAATAAATTGGATATTTAGAAATCCAAACTTAAAAAAAATATATGTAATTTGATATATTTATATAATGATATTATATAAATATACTTTTAATAAATAGATATATATTTTTGCACATGAAATATATGTATATATTATATGTTTTATAAAAGCATATCTCAGCTTATGTATTTTATATATATACATATATATATATATAAATATTATGTTACGTTAAAGTGTAAAAAGTATATTTATACATGTATATATTTTGATATAAAATATGTATTTAAATACATATTATAAATAGTGTATTTATATATAATTATGATTAAATGTATAATAATTATATATATTATTAATTAATAATTATATTTATAAATATTAAAAAAAAAGAAAGAAAAGGGGTGGGAATCGGGATACCCGATTCCCTCCCATTTCCTCCTCTGTTGTAAACAGAGGAGAGACCCCAAGGAGAATGCCGACCCCTGTCGACCGGCCGAGCAAGAGAAGAGTGGGGCGAGGCCCTCGCTGGCAAGGGAAGAAGGAGAGGAAACCCACCAACGACGGAAAGAAGAGACAACCGAGCGAAACAAAGGAAGGAAACGGAAAGGAAAAGAGAAAAAGGAAACGACGGTGCCAGCTGATCCGGGCACCACCACCCAAACCCTGACATCGGCGGAGGTAAGGGGAAGGAAAAGAGGTGGCCGGCGGTGAAGGAGGAAGAGAAAGGTGTGACGACTGCATGACACTTTGGTCCCGTTGGATTCAAGAAGTGGCCCTCGCAGCTCACTCACTCGTATTGTCCGCTTCACGATTCTAGAGGTGGCCCCCGTCCGCAGACGTGGCACTTAAGTCCCTCACGGCTTTGTCCCAAGGGTCCTGAAGAACTCAGGATAAATCCCCTTGAGCGCATCCGTAGTGACTCGAACACTTGACTTCCTTAAATGTCAAGTCACTACTAACTATTAGGCCTAGGCTTTGTCCCAAGGGTCCTGAAAAACTCAGGATAAATTCCCTTGAGTGCGTCTACAGTGACTCGAACACTTGACTTCCTCAAATGTCAAGTCACTACTAACCATTAGGCTCCTAATGGTTAGTAGTGACTTGACATTTGAGGAAGTCAAGTGTTCGAGTCACTACGGACGTGCTCAAGGGTATTTATCCTGAGTTATTCAGGACCCTTGGGACAAAGCCGTGAGGGACCTAAGTGCCACGTCTGCGAATGGGGGCCACCTCTGGAATCCCGAAGCAGACACCTCTGCAATCGCTACATGTATTTATAGGTACAAACTTGCCCATCAAAGTAAAAAACGACAGCTTAAAAAAAAAGACAAAATATAAGGTGATGCTAAGGGTGATAACACGTGTTTTTTTAAAATATTAAAAAAATAATAAATAAAATGTAATATATATTATTATTGTAAAGATGTTTAAGTTATTTGCTTTAGCTGTTAGTTTGAATAATCCTAGTTTTTAGGAAGTCCAGTAGTATTTGATTTATGTTAGGAGTCTAGTGGTGGTGATCTATTCCTCAGGAGAATCACTTGAAATTAGGACTGTTAGTCATGGGTTATTATCCACGATTTTATCTTTCAGTTGTTGCAGTATTGTATGGCTATATAAGCCAACGTATGTTTCAATAAGAGATGGCAATTTCTCCTAGAAATTTATCTTGCATTTGTTTTCTATCCTCAGTTTAAATTAACATTTGGTATTGTCATAACGTATTAAGTTTCAGAAAACCTAATAGCTAGACACTAAAATCAAAGGAGTCGCCACCAACCATTCTACCTAGGTGTGATTGGTCACCTATTCAAACTATGGATAAGGACTGGTCTACATCTCAAATTTAGGGTTCGGGAGTACGATTACGTGTGAGGAAGGATTAGCACCCTCACAATGCCCATCCTAGAATGGTACCAACTAATTTTAGGTTATCTCATATTTGTCTTAGTTAGTCTTAAGTTCAATAATTAAATATTGAAAAATATTTCTAAGCATCCTCCATTAAGCTGGTGGGATAACTTAAAAAATTCTTCTCACCTCAAGAGTATTCAAGTAGTACTATATGACTTGCTTGAAGAGGCTCCATCGTCGATTCATTTTAATGTTTTATGACATATTCTAATTTTGACTCCTATCTAATTCGTTCTTGCTATCTTATTATTTTTATTATTTCTATTTTTACTAATGCTTACTTTTATTAATTTATTTTATTAGAGAATGAATATGAATTATTTTTCTCAAAAAATTCCTTTTAGATCTTCCATTAAGCTGGTCAGATCTTGAAAGAAATCGCTTGACCTAAAGATTCCCAAAGTATTACTTAAGTGTAATCTCTTTTGGAATCTTATCATCGGAATAATTAATAGTCAATCTCAATAATAATTATTAACTATTATCATCCTATTTTATCATTTATTTATCATTATTATTATTTATTATTGTTATTGAATTATTAATATTTCTTTATATTTATTATTTTATCTTTGTAATTAATTATTTTAATTTTAGTTTTTAATACATTTTATTTTATTTTTTGACCGAATATAAATCACTTGTTATCGAAAACCCTCTTTAGACCATCCATTAAGCTGGCGAGGCCTTGAGAGAATTTTTTTTAACCTAGAAATGTTCAAGAAAATCACTTAAGCGTAATTCTCTTGATATTTCATCATTAGAGTAATTCATATTCATATTCATTATTATTTTAATATCTAATTCTAATTATTTTATTTATTTCCTCCCTTATTCTGTTATTTGCTATTACTATTTTTATTATATTATTACTAATCGTTGACATCTTTTCTAATTAATTATTTTTATTGTTATTTTATAATAAACTTAATTTATTATATATATATTTTTAAAAATGAATATGAATTATTTCTTATAAAAAATCCTATTTAGACCCTCCATTAAGCTGGTGAGGCCTTGGATAGAATTCTTTTACCTCAAGATCTCTAAAAGTACCACTTAAGCGCAGTCCCTTAAGAGTTCCATCGTCGGAAAATTTGTATTTATTTTCAGAATCAATTTATTTTTTATTTTAATTTAAAGAACATCTTATAAATTTTATAATTTAATCTTCTACCAATAATTTAATTTTTGATTCTAAATCTAGAATAAAATGAATAAAACATAAATTGATAAAATAAACTAATTACAATGAATATTCCATATATTAAACAAAACTTTTAGATTTAAGTAACACTAATTATAAGGGCTTTTATAATTACCCTAAAACATAATTCATATTTCAACTAATCTAGCCTTTAACAATACCAAAGTATCATATCATGATTAGAAAAAAATAAATAAAATATTAACGGAGGATCCAAACCCACGTCAAAACACAAGAGGATTTAAAAACATGCTAAACAAATATAACTTTTACACTAACTAGTCAATAAAACAAGTCTAAAAATATGCAAAGCAATGATTAAAAAAAATAAAAAAAATGGAAAAGAACACATACCTAACTACTGACGGGAATGCTACTTTTTCTTTTTTTTTTTTGTATTTTATTCCTACTTTCCTTTATGATTGCAAGTAGCAGGATTCGGTCTTGCTTCTCTTTACTTCAGAACAAAAGCAGCAACAGAACAGGGGAAGGCGATGAAGCGTGATGGCAAGTCGCAACAGGAATAAGGGTGCAGTGGTGCGACGAGGACAGAGTCTAGATGATAAGGATGACGCGGCAGCTTCTGCAAGCAAAGGGAATAGCAACGACAAGTGATGGAGCAGCAGAGCGGGACAGCAGCAGCCTCCAGAAATTGCGATCTTCACAACACGGGCAGCCAGTAACGGTGCGGGAAGCGGTGTTGAGGCCAGTCACGGTGGGGATTGGTGGTTTAGATATGGCAGAAAAGGCTTCTTCAGCTTTCTTTCTTTATGCTTCCCGTTCTTTCTCCCCCCGTTTTGGTTGAACAGTCGGGTTTTTATAGGAGGAGCATGCTTGGCTGGTATAGATGGGATCAGAATGGGTCAATGCTCATGGGGAAGAGACGCTGAGCAGTGGCTGGCATCAATGCTCATGGGAAAGGGGTACTGAGCAGTGGTTGGCGTCAATGCTCATGGGAAAGGGGAATTGAGCAGTGGCTGGTGTCAATGCTCATGGGGAAGGGATCGGCCATGGATATGGGGAACAGTAACCCATTGAAAGTTGGTCAGATAAAATTAAGTAAAGGTAAAAATAAAAGTAAAATTAAAAATAAAGAAAATTAAAATAAAATAGAAAAGTAAAATGATACAAGCAGGCCTTTGGGCCCTGAAAGAATCAGGATTTTAAAATATCAAATGAACTCATTCAACTGGGCTTTTCAAACTTAATAGCCCAATTCTCGGTGTTTGGATAAACTTTGTAACACAGAATTTATCTCTTAAATCAAATTGTTCAAGTTATATTGGATTCCAACAAATTTATTCAGTTCATTTTAGAGAACAAGATTAGGCTATCAATCTCGAGCCTAACAGTTCAATTTTTTTAAATTAAAAATAAATAAATAAATCCAAATCCATTTGTTGACCCGGACAAAATTGAGTGTCTACAGTTGCCCCTCTTTGCACATTGCTGAGAATCAGGAATTGGGCAAAGACAATAGACTACAATTTTGTCCGGCTCTTGACCTACTTCTCTTTTGTTGATTAATTTTCCCCTTTTTTTTTGGCGAAATATTCTTGAATTTTTGAAAATTTTTATTTTAAAAAAAAAAGGCTCCTTCGATCAACAAGGCCCTAAAAATCTCGTCTTAAAAACATTCCTTTGACTAGGGAGGCCCTAAAACTTTAAAAATTCTCATCTTGAAAAGTGCTCCTCCGACGAGGGAGGCCTTGAAACTTTAAAATTCTCATATTGAAAGGTGCTCCTCCGACCAGGGAGACCCTAAAACTTTAAAAATTCTCATCTTGAAATGTACTCCTCCAACGAGGGAGGCCCTAAAACTTTAAAAATTCTCATCTTCAAAAGTGCTCCTCCGACTAGGGAGGCCCTGAAACTTTAAAAATTCTCATCTTCAAAAGTGCTCCTCCGACCAGGGAGGCCCTGAAACTTAAAAAAAAAAATTCTCATCTTGAAATGTGCTCCTCCGACGAGGGAGGCCATGAAACTTAAAAATTCTCATCTTCAAAAGTGCTCCTCCGACCAGGGAGGCCCTGAAACTTTAAAAATTCTCATCTTCAAAAGTGCTCCTCCGACCGGGAGGCCCTGAAACTTTAAAAATTCTCATCTTCAAAAGTGCTCCTCCGACCAGGGAAGCCCTGAAACTTTAAAATTATCATCTTAAAAAGTGCTCCTCCGACCAGGGAGGCCCTGAAACTTTAAAATTATCATCTTAAAAATGCTCCTCCAACCAGGGAGGCCTTGAAACTTTAAAAATTCTCGTCTTGAAAAGTGCTCCTCCGACCAGGGAGGCCCTGAAACTTAAAAAAAGAAAAAAGAAAAAATTCACATCTCATATAGTACTCTGAGGTTTTAAAGGTTTGACCGGATTAAAAATATTCTATCTGTTTATTTCTTTATCATTGTTCCTTCTTTTCTTTCTTCTTTCTCTCTTTTTCTAAATGGATGAAATGCATGCAAAAAAAAAATATTTTCATCTTAATTGTGACAATAAAGGTTTCCAAAATCACCCATTTTCCTTTTCTTCTTTCTCCTTTTTCGAATTGTTCGTGTTTTAAAGAAAACGATGGATTTCCGTCAATTCAAACCTTTATCTGAGCTTCGAATCACTGTTTTTTTTTATATATACTTCTATTATCTTCCTCTTTCTTTTATTTTCTTTTCCTTTTTGAGTAATGCAAGGATTTTCTTCTTTTAGTCACTGTATTTTCAATCATTTATAAGTCATCATTCTAGAATTATGATTCACAAAATGCACGTCTCATATTTCCTCAATTCGAAATAAGAAGGTAAAATGAAGGTAAGTACAAAATGACAATCTAGGAGTTTGAACAAAGGATAACTGTTTAAATAGGAAGCAAATATCTCAGTGATAAACATTTTGACAATTCTGATCAAATTAACCCATATTTCTTTTTCGCAGAACCTGCTCCACCGATTTATCTGATCTAGTAGAGTTCATCAGACTGAATATTTGCCCCATATACCATGAATTTCTCAATGCCGATCCATTCTTATTCCTAAGCCGCCCTTTTAGGTTTTCGACCTAGGTATACTCCATTGATTCAAACCGCCTTTTCAGGTTTTCAATTTGAATCCTTTTTCTCTTTTCTTTTTTTCTTTTTCTTTTTTTTTTGTCTTTTTTTTCTTCTCTTTTTTTTAAGCATAATATTTCTTCACAGCATCTGAGTTGACTGGATTTGGCAAGTCATCACCATCCATGTTTGCCAACATTAATGCGCCCCCAGAGAAAGATCTCTTCACCACATATGGGCCCTCCCAATTTGGTGCCCATTTTCCACGACTATCTGGTTGGTTTGGGAGAATTTTCTTTAAAACCAAATCCCCTTCTCGAAATCGCCTAAGCCGAACTTTTTTATCATGTGCTCTCATCATCCTCTTTTGATATAATTGGCCATGACAGAGTGCCGCTAACCTCTTCTCCTCAATAAGATTAAGCTGTTCATAGCGCACTTGCACCCACTCTGCTTCTTTTAACCGCGTCTCCATTAAGATTCTTAAAGATGGGATTTCTACCTCAATTGGTAACACAGCCTCCATCCCATATACTAGCGAGAATGGAGTGGCCCCAGTAGAAGTACGCATTGAGGTTCTATAGGCATGTAAGGCAAATGGCAACTTTTCATGCCAATCTTTATAGGTCTCTACCATCTTCTCTACTATCCTTTTGATGTTTTTGTTAGCAGCTTCCACTGCCCCATTCATCTTTGGACGATATCGTGCCGAATTGTGATGCTTGATTTTGAATTGGGCACAAACTCCTTCTATCATCCTGTTGTTCAAGTTGCGAGCATTGTCCGAAATGATCCTCCCAGGAAGCCCATATCGACATATGATTTCCCTTTTTATAAACTTGCACACTACTGCTCGCGTTACACTAGCATATGATGCTGCTTCAACCCATTTGGTAAAATAATCAATCATTACGAAGATGAATCGATGTCCATTTGAAGCCTTTGGGGTGATGGGCCCTATTACATCCATGCCCCACATAGAGAAAGGCCATGGAGGTGCTAAGACATGAAGAGCATTTGGCGGGGCATGAATTTTATCAGCGTAGATTTGACACTTATGGCATTTTCGGACATAATTAATACAATCACTTTCCATTGTCGACCAATAGTAACCTGCCCTCATAATTTGTCTTGCCATCATGTGACCACTAGCATGTGCTCCACAAGATCCTTCATGTACTTCTTCTAGTATCTGCTTGGATTCCGCTGTATTCACGCACCTTAGAAGCACATGATCCCAATTTTTCTTGTACAAAACTTCTCCATCTAGAAAGAATCCTGCAGCCAGCCTCCTAATGATTCTTTTATCATTCTCTGATGCGTGTCCTGGGTATTGTTGATTCTTGATGTATTGCCAGATATCATGATACCAAGGCCTCCCATCAGCTTCTTCTTCGATACTAGCACAGTATGCTGGTGAACTCTTCATTTCCAACTTTATCGATCGAATTTCAGCATTAGTATCTAATTTGAACATGGTAGCTAAAGTAGCTAACGCATCTGCCATCTGGTTTTCCTCTCGAGGAAGATGTTCAAATTGGATACTTTTGAATTGATTAATCAAACCAACCATGTACTTCTGATATTGGACTAACTTTGGATCCCTTGTCTCCCATTCTCCTCGTAGCTGATAGATGACCAGAGCTGAATCTCCGTACACCTTTAACACATCAATCTTCCTTTCAATAGCGGCTTGTAAGCCCATAACACATGCTTCATATTCAGCCACATTGTTTGTACATCTAAAATCCAACCTTGCTGTGATCGGATGATGGCTTCCTCCTGGGGCTATTAGGACCACCCCTATTCCATGTCCCAAAGCATTAGATGCCCCATCGAAGAACATCTTCCATGATTTTTCAGTAGGCTCCTCTTCTACTTGGAACACAGCCATTAAATTCTCATCTGGAAAATCAAGCTTCATGGGTATATAATCATCTGCGACACGGTCTGCCAAAAACTCAGCGATCACACTCCCTTTTATGGACTTCTGAGATACATAAACAATATCGTATTCTGAGAGCATAACCTGCCACCTTGCAATTCTCCCAGATAGAGATGGCTTCTCAAAGAGATACTTCAATGGGTCGAGCCTAGCAACCAGCCAAGTTGAATGATATAACATATATTGTCTAAGCCTGTGAGCTGCCCAAGTCAAAGCGCAACACATCTTTTCTAACTGAGAATACTTGGCTTCATAATCAGTAAACTTCTTACTCAAGTAGTAGATGGCTTGTTCTTTCCTACCTGTCTCATCTCGTTGTCCCAATACGCATCCCATTGAATTCTCGCAAACTGTCATGTAGAGAATCAAGGGTTTACCAGGAACCGGTGGAACTAATATTGGAGGGTTTGATAAATACTTTTTCACTTGATCGAAAGCCTTTTGGCACTCCTCAGTTCATTCTCCTTGGTCATGCTTACGGAGAAGCTTAAAGATGGGATCACATTTGAAAGTGAGCTGAGAAATAAAACGAGATATGTAATTCAACCTCCCTAAGAAACCCCTCACTTCTTTTGCTGTCCGTGGAGGTGATAAGTCTTGAATAGCACGTATCTTATCAGGATCGATTTCTATGCCCTTTTCACTAACGACAAAGCCTAGCAATTTCCCTGATTTTACCCCAAATGTGCATTTGGCTGGATTTAATTTCAACTGATACTTTCTTAATCTCTCAAATAACTTTTTAAGGTTAGCCACATGATCTTCCCTTTCATGAGACTTTGCGATCATATCATCTACATACACCTCAATTTCTTTATGCATCATATCATGAAAAAGGGTCACCATCGCTCTTTGATAAGTAGCTCCCGCATTTTTCAGACCAAAAGGCATCACCTTATAGCAGAATGTCCCCCATAACGTCACAAAAGTAGTCTTCTCCATATCCTCGCGAGCCATTTTAATTTGATTATAGCCCGAAAAACCATCCATGAATGAAAACATGGAGTTCTTTGCAGTATTATCCACAAGAGTATCAATGTGCGGAAGTGGAAAGTTATCCTTCGGGCTTGCCCTGTTTAAATCTCTATAATCCACACACATTCGTACTTTTCCATCCTTCTTAGGGACTGGGACTATGTTTGCTACCCATTCTGGGTATTTGGCTACTTCTAGAAAGCCTGCATCAAATTGCTTTTTTACTTCTTCTTTAATCTTCAATAGCATCTGAGGTTTCAAGCGTCTTAACTTCTGCTTCACTGGCTTGCATTCTGGCTTTAAAGGCAGCTTGTGTTCCACGATGTCAGTGTCAAGTCCGGGCATATCTTGGTACGACCAAGCAAACACGTCTGCATACTCATGAAGTAACTCTTCCAACCTTTTCCTTTCATCAGGTGTCAATGACGTACCAATTTTGATCTCCTTTCTATTGTCTAAATCTCCCAAATTGATCGTTTCAGTACTTTCCCGATAGGGCTCAATTAACTTATTTTCTTCTTCCGCTAATCTCACTAAATCATGAGGTATAGTATCATCTTTTGAAACTTCCACATTATCAGATTCATCGATTTGAGCAATGTTTTCGAAATTGATTTCTGGGGCATTCTCATTATTATCATGATGTTTATTATTGAGATACCTGAAATAGGGGTGGAAAAAAATGTAGGTATTTGGTATTGACAAGCAATGAATGAGAACCAATCAAATGAGGAAAACAGATTTGCATTTCATTAATCATTTTTCAAAAGTTGACCCATACATGTGAAATACATTTAGTACCCTTGGGGTTAAATACAAAAGCTTCAACTTGCATTTTCAAAAAGAAAAGAAAATAAAACATAAACAAGTGACTCCTTACTTTGAAAGAAAGACCACGGGGAACTCCACGATCTCCCAATTCTTCAACTCTGCGCCTAGAGGAGTTGGGTACACAAATCGACTAGCCTTTTGATCTTCTGAAGTGTCTACACCAACCATGCAAACTAACTGATCAGAAAAGACTTCCCCAAAATGTTTTATGAGCTCTTCCACTTCATTCCCCATTGAGTCTGAGTGGATGCACCTACCAGAATGAAATGAATCATAGAGATAGGGAATGGCCAATTTTTCAGAACCAAATTCATGCCCTTTTAGCCTTGCTATTCGTTTCTCTTTCTTTTCTTCCATCATCTTTATCCTATCCTTCCGGGTCGGCTCATATCCTAGCCCAAATCTGTCTTTATTTTCTCGAATGAACGGTGGCTTCTTAATCCCTTGTAAGTTTCTTCCTAATCCAACCCCAGGATGCCAACCTTTATTTATTGTTTGCCTTATCACCATTTTTGTGGCTGCTGATAGACAAGGAGTGTACAACTTAGACCCTTCACCTACATAAGTTGCATTGACAAATTCAAAGGATCGGTACGAGCAGTCCAACACATCCTCCGTTGCTTCGACATATGGGGCATTGGGAGATTGTGTGACAAAAATGTCTTCTTCCCCCGCGATAGAGACTTGTTGATTTTCTAAGAAGAATTTCACCTTTTGATGAAGAGTAGATGGGACCGCTCCTGCCATGTGAATCCATGGTCTCCCCAATAGGCAGCTATATGAAGGCGTGATATCCATGACTTGGAACTGTATATTGAAGGTGCCTGGACCAATTTGCATTGGTATTTCTATATCGCCGATCACATCTAGACGAGCCCCGTCGAAGGCCTTGACTACCATATTGCTATTCTTCATGTGCGATTGGTCCACGGGCAACCTTAACAATGTGGACATGGGCATTACATTAACACTATGTTTGGATAAACATTAGTAAAGGAAAGGAATGGAAAGGAAACGAATGCAAACTAAAGGAAAGGAGAGGAAAAGAAAGGGTACATGTACCCCTTGTTTGGATAACTAAAATTAATAAAGGAAAGGAAAGGAAAGTAATCCTAACAATCCTTGTTTGGTTAAACAATGGAAAAGAAAGGAAATGATTTATTGTAATGCTTTTTTTCCAATTATAACCCTTTTTGTTTTAAATTTTATAAAATAATAAGGTTAAATTTGATATTCTACATGTTAAAATTTTTTTCAAGTTTCCTTTCCTTCCTCTTTACCCCAAATTGGGGTTTTAAAAAAATTGAGTAACTCAAGGGAAAGCAAGGGGTGCTCACTCCCCCTCTCTTTCCTTTCCCTTACTAAAAAATCTTCCCAAACAAAGGAAAGGTTTACAACCTTCCTTTGTTTTACTTTCCTTTCCTTTCTTTTCCCTTCCCCACCCTCAATCCAAACATAGGCTAAGAGCAGAGCCGTTATCGATAAGAACATTGCTGATTATATGACTCTTGCACCTGGTCGTAATATGAAGGGCCTTAGTGCTACCACGCCCATCTGCGGGGATCTCATCATCGCTAAAAGATATGTAATTTGGAGCCATCAATTTTCCCACCAAATGATCGATACTATCTACTGATATATCATGATCCACATACGACTGGTTTAATACTTTCAACAAAGCATTTCGATGTGATTCAGAATTCAAGAGTAGTGATAAAATTGAAATTCGTGCTGGCATCTTGTTTAGCTGTTCAACCACACTATATTCACTATGTTTGATCAGCTTCAAAAATTCACATGCATCCTTTTCTGTTACAGGCTTTTGATACTCATCATCTTGCACATCAACTGGATTAGCCTTGTCCCCTTCAACAATATCTTCTTTAGCCTTCTCCTTCCTAGCCTTTCCTAACATCTCAGGAGTGTAACAACGTCCACTTCGTGTCATTCCCCCAACCCCTGTGATATTTGCGGCATCAGAGCTGCTTGAAGATGACTCCTTTTCGCCTTTATTCACCACATCACAATCATAATTCCACGGTACTGCTTTGTCATCTTTATATGGAAATGGAGTGGGAACTCTGACTATGAGAGGAGTTGGTTTTGCACTCACAGGACCGCAGTTCTGGCCAACAAAAACTGTCAACGGCTTTGGTTTTGACTTATCATCAATCATATTAACTGTATTCTCTTCTTCTCCCTCCCAAAACTCAATTTGGGACGAATTCATTAATTCTTGTAGTTTGCAATGAAAACTCTTGCACATTTGGATAGAATGTCCTCTGGCACCATTGTGGTACTTGCAGATCAAGCTAGGGTCATAGAGATCTTGACAAATGTTTGGAGTCGGAGTTATCGGTGCAACATATCTGCTTTTACCACTGCATCAAAAACCCAACCCAACAGAGTTTTTACTTTAGCAACAAACCTTTTGATACACCTCTTTCTTTCTTCACTCACCGCATTAATTGTTGCTTCACCATGGTTTAGCAACGGGTTCCCATTTATAGCTGATTCTCCCTTGGCTTCAAAGCTTAAAAGTCCTGCTCTTATCAATCCTTGCACCTTATACTTCAACCCTAAGCAGTTTTCTATGGAGTGACCCACATTATCATTGTGGTATGCACACTTAGCATTCGGGTCATACCACTTGGGATAAGGAGGCCTTAGGGGTTCTATGTATACGGGTGCAATCAGGCGATTTTGAAGTAAACGAGGATACAACTCTGTGTAAGTCATTGGGATTGGTCCAATCGGTGTTCTTTCTTGGTTATTACGTACCCCTTTTTGATTATTCCCTTGGTTTATGGTTGGAGTGGTAGGCTGAATCGGCACGGGAGATTGTGGACGGAAAGTAGGCTGTACATTTGTTCGAGGATTTGATTGATATGGATAAGGTGAGACATAATTGACAACAGGTGAGTACAATTGATTTGGGACATAGGGACGATGGTGGGTATGACCTCCATAAGATACTGCCTGGACATCTCCCTCTTTCTTCTTAGGGAGCCCACTCCTCTTCGCCTCTGTGACCTCAATCCTACCATTTTTATGGCATTTTCTATAATTTCTCCAGAAAGCACCATGTCAGCAAAGTTCTTACTGACGTTTCCAATCATTTTTTCATAATAAGGGGCTTTGAGAGTGTTCAAGAATAAAATCGTCAACTCTTTCTCTATCAAAGGAGGTTGAACTTCGGCAGCTATGTCTCTCCACCTCTGAGCGTATTCTTTGAAAGTCTCATTATTCCTTTTTTCCATGCTCTGGAGGGAAATGCGATCCGGTGCCATATCAGTTACATGGCGATATTGAGCAATGAATGCCCTTGCTAAGTCCTTCCAAGAGTGGATACGATTTCTATCTAGTTGAACGTACCACCTAGCAGTTGACCCTATAAGACTGTCTTGGAAGCAATGAATTAACAACTTTTCATTACGGGCATAGCCTGCCATCTTCTTGCAAAACATTGTGATATGGGCCGATGGGCATTTAGTTCCATCATACTTTTCAAATTCAGGAACTTTGAATTTCGACGGTAATACCAAATCCGGAACCAAACTCAACTCCTCTACATCAAAGCTTCCATAAATATCAGTTCCTTCAATAGCCCTTAACCTCTCTTCTAGCATATCGTACTTATGTTGTATACCCAGGCTAGTATTTGGTTCAACCACTTCTCTTCTCAAATTTTCTTGTTCAGCATGGTCATCCAAATTCGGAATAAATATGGGGTCAATAGGGCATGACCCTACTTTAGTACTAGGTTGGCCTTGGTGAGGTTGTGGATTCATGGCACGAATTGGTTCTCTCGTTGGGGATGCTACTTGGCGAGGAATTCTCTGAGATGTTTGGGCATAAGGGGGAGTATATCCTGGTGGGTATGTTGGGTCTTCCCCTTGAGGTTCTTCCCTCGCATTGATATCCTGAGTGACTCCTTTTCCTTTTGCCATGCTCATCATTAGTTCCATCATTTTAGCCATTTGTTCTCGAGACTCTTCTTGGACCCTTACGATTTCTTGCTGTACCCTTTCCATTCTTTCCATCCGTGCTAATTGTTCATCTTCCATTGCTTTAGCTTGCAAACGAGTACGATAGGGATGATTTGGAGGGGCTATCGTGTACCTTTTATATCATAATTAAGATAAAAATTATTTTCATGCAATACCCCCTTTTTTTTTTAAAAAATTAAAAAAAACTTTAATAAAATGATTATTTCATAAAAATATGAAAAAGAAACACTTATTCGATAACAACCATTTGATAACATTGAAACTTCATTACATCCATGAAGAAAACCTAAGGCTTCCACCTAAGCCTCTTAATCATATTATAATGGCTCTGCACTTCCTCTAGCAGCTGATGCAGACTCTCTCCATGATCCGTAATTGGATTGATCCTTGGTTTCAATTCGTTTATCCAATCTTCAATCTCTCTTGCTCTACGGGCAATGAAATCAACTCGATCGAACATAGTCAATAGGAGTTGCGAATCCCGTGCTTTCCTTAACATGGTGTTTTCGCTTCTTAAGGTGTTCATTTCAGTTGCCACATCTTTTAAGTCCTGCCAATACCCTTGAGCTCTGGTGAGTGCACCTCGTAATTGCACTTGCATGCGTATGATCTCCCTTTGAAGTTCTTCATATTTTAGCTCCCTTTTTTGTGCTTCCTCCTTAAGTTGCTCATTTTCTTTCTTCAGTCGGCTGCTCTCAGACCTCAAAAGCTTTTTCTTCAAATCACTAATCTGATCATTCAACGCATTCTTTTCTTGATGAAACCTCAAACAAGCTTTCTCTTGACATGCTAATTTTTCTTCCATTTCCACTTTCAATCTCTTGTTGTCATATTCCAACTTCTTGTTTTCTTCTTCAAGCCTCCTTCTAGCAATCTCTAAGTCTATCTTGGGGTCTCGTGCAATCATTTCTGAAGGAACCTCATGATCTTCTGGTGGGAGCTTGATATCTTTGACTCTTCTTGCGTGCCACACTGAGTACTCTGGAGTTACCTTTTCGATGAAGATTCCTTGGTTCACCCTAAGGGTGGTTTTCCATGCTTTGACATCTTCCTCTATCTTCTTCAAAGTTCCTTCTTCAGTATAAGCATATTCCCGCTGATTAAGGCCATAAGTCATCGGGATGAACTGCTCATAACCAAGTTGCCTACGCACCATGAGAGGGGCATATGTAATAGTTCCCCATACGCCTAAAAGGATTACCCATGATTGGCCTCCACAACTGTATAACATCGACTCCCGCGACATCTATGGTGCTACCCAAACTACATCTTGGTGAGTGATCTTTCGTAGAAACGACACCCATTCCCCTTTTGTCTTAGGCTTAGGCCATTTACTTGCACAGAACTCCCTTATAGGAATTTTACTACTAAGAAAGGCAGGCCGAAATTCAGGTTTCTCACATCGGAAATGGCTTTTCATCCAAATATACAACAATGGCAAGCATCCTATGTAACGTCCTTCCCCGATTCGACGACAGTAGTTTAAGGACATAATTGTCTCGGCCAAGATGGCCGGAACCACAACCACTTCATGATCAATTTGCTCAATGAAATCCACCAAGGCGACCTCGATGTATTGTAAGGACTTGGGGAAGATAACCAACCCATATATTGCCAAAGCCATTATTTTTATGCCATAGTCGTCTTCTCAATGTTTGTTGAGGCAACTTAGCAAAAACTCTGAAGATATATAAGAACATTTTCCTTTATTCTTTATCTGACGATCAATCTCCTGCACGTCAGTACATGTCATGATGGCTAATTTCTTGCGATAACTCACTTTCTTCCTTCGCCAATAAATCTTATCAGACTCTTCAGGGTCAAATCGGAGCAAGACTGAATATTCTTCTATGGTAGGCACCATGTCTACCTCATTAAACACAAAGGACCTATATGAGGGATCCCAAAAGTGTATCATGGCTCTAATTAGGTTCATGTCCACGGGTACAGTCATAAGTCGTGCTATATCCCCGTATTTCTCCTGAAAGGCCTCTCTCCTGGTTCCATCCCAACCTTTCCAAATACTAAGCAATTCACCAAATTCATTTTGCTTGAGATCGATATGAACCTTTTCCGGAAGTTCTGAGACGTAGCCTATGGGTAGACAATCACCATTCTTGTGTTGTTCCTCTTCAGACATAGCTTTCACTTTAACTGATGACTCATAGACCAAGGGCTTGGTTTGAGATGTCTTCTCCATGGATGTAATGAGTCCTAACCCTATCATCAATTGCTATGAGATGAAAACATGGTGATGCAGTAAAAAGAGATAAAGAAGAAAGTTTTATAATAAGGTTTGTTCCTTCATGTGTCCTACAATTGGTTTTTCTTTATAGTTGACCTGGTTCTATCTTAAGTTGGGCTTCTTAAATTTGCTTTACATGCAAGGCTTGAAAAATTTGAAGTTCTAAAGGTTCTCAAACTGCTCCTCACTGTCGTCCATATGGACTAGTAAGGCACCCAATCCTCACCCATTACAGGTTACAAACGGAAAGGTTCAATTTGAGTGGGAGTATTTCGCTAGCCATTGCGGAGGTATTACCTCACGAGAGAGTAGGTACTATACTCCCTCCTAGAAGGGATAAAGCCCGGGTCGAGGGCTAATGCATGTAGTGTAAGTGATATGTGTGCATGAAGGAACAATTTTTATTATTGTCAAGAAATTAATATCCCTAAGATAAACATAAGATAACCTAAAACTATCTGTTGGCCTAACTCTCACCTTCCCTAGTGGAGTCGCCAGTCTGTCATAACGTATTAAGTTTCAGAAAACCTAATAGCTAGACACTAAAATCAAAGGAGTCGCCACCAACCATTCTACCTAGGTGTGATTGGTCACCTATTCAAACTATGGATAAGGATTGGTCTACATCTCAAATTTAGGGTTCGGGAGTACGATTACGTGTGAGGAAGGATTAGCACCCTCACAACGCCCATCCTGGAATGGTACCAACTAATTTTAGGTTATCTCCAAATTTGTTTTAGTTAGTCTTAAGTTCAATAATTAAATATTGAAAAATATTTCTAAGCATCCTCCATTAAGCTGGTGGGATAACTTAAAAAATTCTTCTCACCTCAAGAGTATTCAAGTAGTACTATATGACTTGCTTGAAGAGGCTCCGTCGTCGGATTCATTTTAATGTTTTATGAAATATTCTAATTTTGACTCCTATCTAATTCGTTCTTGCTATCTTATTATTTTTATTATTTCTATTTTTATTAATGCTTACTTTTATTAATTTATTTTATTAGAGAATGAATATGAATTATTTTTCTCAAAAAATTCCTTTTAGATCTTCCATTAAGCTGGTCAGATCTTGAAAGAAATCGCTTGACCTAAAGATTCCCAAAGTATTACTTAAGTGTAATCTCTTTTGGAATCTTATCATCGGAATAATTAATAGTCAATCTCAATAATAATTATTAACTATTATCATCCTATTTTATCATTTATTTATCATTATTATTATTTATTATTGTTATTGAATTATTAATATTTCTTTATATTTATTATTTTATCTTTGTAATTAATTATTTTAATTTTAGTTTTTAATACATTTTATTTTATTTTTAGACCGAATATAAATCACTTGTTATCGAAAACCCTCTTTAGACCATCCATTAAGCTAGCGAGGCCTTGAGAGAATTTTTTTTAACCTAGAAATGTTCAAGAAAATCACTTAAGCGTAATTCTCTTGATATTTCATCATTAGAGTAATTCATATTCATATTCATTATTATTTTAATATCTAATTCTAATTATTTTATTTATTTCCTCCCTTATTCTGTTATTTGCTATTACTATTTTTATTATATTATTACTAATCGTTGACATCTTTTCTAATTAATTATTTTTATTGTTATTTTATAATAAACTTAATTTATTATATATATATATATTTAAAAATGAATATGAATTATTTCTTATAAAAAATCCTATTTAGACCCTCCATTAAGCTGGTGAGGCCTTGGATAGAATTCTTTTACCTCAAGATCTCTAAAAGTACCACTTAAGCGCAGTCCCTTAAGAGTTCTATCGTCGGAAAATTTGTATTTATTTTCAGAATCAATTTACTTTTTATTTTAATTTAAAGAACATCTTATAAATTTTATAATTTAATCTTCTACCAATAATTTAATTTTTGATTCTAAATCTAGAATAAAATGAATAAAACATAAATTGATAAAATAAACTAATTACAATGAATATTCCATATATTAAACAAAACTTTTAGATTTAAGTAACACTAATTATAAGGGCTTTTATAATTACCCTAAAACATAATTCATATTTCAACTAATCTAGCCTTTAACAATACCAAAGTATCATCATGATTAGAAAAAAATAAATAAAATATTAACGGAGGATCCAAACCCACGTCAAAACACAAGAGGATTTAAAAACATGCTAAACAAATATAACTTTTACACTAACTAGTCAATAAAACAAGTCTAAAAATATGCAAAGCAATGATTAAAAAAAATAAAAAAAAATGGAAAAGAACACATACCTACCTACTGACGGGAATGCTACTTTTTCTTTTTTTTTTTGAATTTTATTCCTACTTTCCTTTATGATTGCAAGTAGCAGGATTCGGTCTTGCTTCTCTTTACTTCAGAACAAAAGCAGCAACAGAACAGGGGAAGGCGATGAAGCGTGATGGCAAGTCGCAACAGGAATAGGGGTGCAGTGGTGCGACGAGGACAGAGTCTAGATGATAAGGATGACGCGGCAGCTTCTGCAAGCAAAGGGAATAGCAACGACAAGTGATGGAGCAGCAGAGCGGGACAGCAGCAGCCTCCAGAAATTGCGATCTTCACAACACGGGCAGCCAGTAACGGTGCGGGAAGCGGTGTTGAGGCCAGTCACGGTGGGGATTGGTGGTTTAGATATGGCAGAAAAGGTTTCTTCAGCTTTCTTTCTTTATGCTTCCCGTTCTTTCTCCCCCCGTTTTGGTTGAACAGTCGGGTTTTTATAGGAGGAGCATGCTTGGCTGGTATAGATGGGATCAGAATGGGTCAATGCTCATGGGGAAGAGACGCTGAGCAGTGGCTGGCATCAATGCTCATGGGAAAGGGGTACTGAGCAGTGGTTGGCGTCAATGCTCATGGGAAAGGGGAATTGAGCAGTGGCTGGTGTCAATGCTCATGGGGAAGGGATCGGCCATGGATATGGGGAACAGTAACCCATTGAAAGTTGGTCAGATAAAATTAAGTAAAGGTAAAAATAAAAGTAAAATTAAAAATAAAGAAAATTAAAATAAAATAGAAAAGTAAAATGATACAAGCAGGCCTTTGGGCCTTGAAAGAATCAGGATTTTAAAATATCAAATGAACTCATTCAACTGGGCTTTTCAAACTTAATAGCCCAATTCTCGGTGTTTGGATAAACTTTGTAACACAGAATTTATCTCTTAAATCAAATTGTTCAAGTTATATTGGATTCCAACAAATTTATTCAGTTCATTTTAGAGAACAAGATTAGGCTATCAATCTCGAGCCTAACAATTCAATTTTTTTAAATTAAAAAAAAAATAAATCCAAATCTATTTGTTGACCCGGACAAAATTGAGTGTCTACAGGTATCAGAGCAAGCAATCCTGCAGGACCTGATTATCAAAAGCTGTAGCCTTCCTAACAAGTCACACGCATTATGGCAGCAAAAAGAGGCAACTTTGTCCAACCAGCCATACCTCGTTTTGATGGTAACTATGACCATTGGTGCATGCTGATGGAGAACTTCTTGAGATCCAAGGAGTACTAGAGTCTTGTGGAGCATGGTATCACTAAATATCCTGTTAACACCCCTTTGTTAGAAGCATAGCAAAAAGCATTCGAGGACCAGAAACTGAAGGACATGAAGATTAAGAACTACTTGTATCAATCTATTGATCGAGCAGTCCTTGAAACTATCCTAAACAAGGATACTGCAAAGGATATCTGGGAGTCCATGAAGAAGAAATATCAAGGTACTGCTAGAGTCAAGCGTGCTCAGTTACAAGCTCTTCGCAAAGAGTTTGAGATGTTGCACATGAAGATGGGAGAGATGGTCAATGATTACTTTGCTAGAGTTCTAACAGTAGCCAATAAGATGCGGATTCAAGGAGAAAAATTGGAAGATGTGAAGGTGATAGAGAAAATTCTACCATCGATGACGTCCAAGTACGATTATGTGGTCTGTTCTATTGAGGAATCGAATGACATTGATGCCCTCTCAATTGATGAACTTCAAAGTAGTTTGTTGGTTCATGAGCAATGGATGACCAGTCACGTGACAGAGGAGCAGGCCTTGAAGGTCAGTAGAGACAGCAGCTCAATTGAAAGAAGGAGAGGTAGAGGATATGTTCGTGAACGTGGCAGGGGAAGAGGAAGACAATCATTCGACAAATCCACTATCGAATGTTATTATTGTCATGAGTTGGGTCATTTCCAATATGAGTGACCTAGTAAGGAGCGGAGTTCCAAAGTCAATTACATTGAAGCTGATGAAGAAATGCTGCTTATGGCTTACACGGACAGTAGAGAGGAGTATTCAAGTACTGTCTGGTATTTGGACTCAGGTTGTAGCAACCACATGAGTGGTGATCAGAGGCTTTTTTCCAGCCTAGATGAGACTTTCAGAGAGAACGTTAAGTTGGGAAACAATTTTAACTTGAGTGTCAAAGGCAAAGGAGATATAAAAATTAGAATGAATGGAGCAGTACAGTGCATCAGTGGAGTATACTATGTACCAGCATTGAGAAGCAACCTCATTAGCCTTGGACAACTTCAAGAGAAAGGATTTGTTATCATATTTCAGCAAAACACATGTGAAATCCGACACCCAGAGAAAGGTCAGCTTGCACTAGTAGAAATGGCATCAAATCGTATGTTTCCATTACACACTGAATCCACTCAAGGACATAAAGTGTGTCTCAAGATAGCAACCTCAGAAGACACTCGGATATGGCATTACAGATACGGTCATCTCAACTATGGCGGTTTAAAGGCTCTCCAGCAGCATGGGTTAGTGACTGGACTACCTTTGTTGAAAGCCTCTTCAGAAGTGTGTCAAGAGTGTGTGATAGGCAAGCATCATCGTACACCATTTCCACCAGCAAGTTCATGGAGGGCTAGCTACATTCTTTAGTTAATCCATTCAGATTTATGCGGACCTATCAATCCTATCTCCAACAGGGGAAAAATGTATTTTGTAACATTTACTGATGATTATAGTAGAAGAAGTTGGGTATATTTTCTAACTGAAAAATCAGAAGTTTTTGAGATATTCCAAAAGTTCAAGATTGTTGTAGAAAAGGTGACTAATAAGTTCATCAAAGCTTTGAGAACTGATCGAGGAGGAGAGTTTACTTCACAGAGCTTTATTCGTTTTTGCGAAGATAATGGAATTCAACGGCAACTAACAACAGCTTATACACCCCAGCAAAACGGTGTGTCCGAACGGAAGAATCGTACCATAATGAACATGGTACGATGCATGCTGGCAACCATGAAGATGCCAAAAATATTTTGGCCAGAGGCAGTAATATGGAGCGTCCATATCTTGAATCGATGTCCAACCTTTGTCGTGAAAAATTCCACACCAGAGGAAGCATGGAGTGGCCGAAAGCCAAGAGTTGATTATTTTCGGGTTTTTGGCTATCTAGCCTATGCTCATGTTCATGATAACTTGCGAATGAAACTTGATGATAAAAGCACACCATGTGTGATGCTTGGAGTTAGTGAAGAATCTAAAGCCTATCGACTTTATAACCCAGTGACTCGAAAAGTTATAATCAACAGGGATGTGGTGTTTGACGAAAGAAAGGGTTGGGATTGGTCCAAGGGAGGAGAAGCAAGTGCTGGCAGCAATTCTAATGGTGCAAGTGAAAAAGTTGGGATTGATCTTGAAGCTACTGAAGACAACCAACAAGAAGCCGTGCAAGAGGAAGCTATTGAAGCCACCGAGAATATTGTAGAAAATGGACGGAATGTTGCAACAAACTCACCTGCTATAGACAGTACACCTGACTCCAATCCGCGACAACCAAGACAAAGAAGAACTCCTATTTGGATGGACGATTACGTCAGTGGAAGTGAGATATCTGATGATGAAAGTCTAGCTCAGTTGGCACTCTTTATAAATAGTGATCTAATCCTGTTTGAAGATGCTGTATGCAGTTCTAAATGGAGGCAAGCAATGGACCATGAGATCAAGGCAATTGAGAGGAATCAAACATGGGAACTAACTAACCTACCAGCTAGAGTAAAAGCTATTAGAGTCAAGTGGATTTATAAGACCAAACTCAAGGAGAATGGTGAAGTGGATAAGTATAAAGCCAGGCTAATGGCTAAGGGGTACAGTCAGGAACATGGGATCGATTACTCTGAAGTTTTTGCTCCTGTAGCTCGACATGACACCATTCGCTTAGTCATCTCTTTGGCAGCTCAACGCCATTAGCCAATTTTCCAGCTCGATGTCAAGTCTGCATTTCTTCACGGTGAACTTGCTGAACAGGTCTTTGTGGAACAGCCCTTGGGTTATGTGAAAAAGGGAGAAGAGCATAAAGTTTACAAACTGAAAAGAGCTCTATACGGCCTGAAACAAGCTCCTAGAGCTTGGTACAGTCGTATAGAAACTTATTTCAACAAGATGAACTTTCACAAGTGTCCCTATGAGCACACTCCATTCATTAAATATGGAGAAAAAGGTAATATTCTGATTATATGTCTCTATGTAGATGATCTTATCTATACAGGGAATGATGAGTTAATGATTAAAGAGTTCAAAAAGGCCATGATGAGTGAGTTTGAGATGACTGATTTGGGGAAGATGCATTATTTCCTAGGCATAGAAGTCAAGCAAACAGACGAAGGGATATTTGTTGGGCAAAGAAAGTATGCTGAAGAAGTGTTAGAAAAATTCAAGATGAATAATTGCAATTCTGTTCAAAACCCGATGGTTCCAGGGACAAGACTCACAAGAGATATAAATGGCATGAGGATAGACAGTACACTGTATAAGCAAATCGTGGGGAGCTTAATGTACTTGACATCTACACGGCCTGATCTGATGTTTGCAGTGAGCATGATTAGCAGGTTTATGGAGACACCTACTGAACAATATTATCAAGCTGCAAAACAAATCTTAAGGAATGTAAAGGGGACTTTAGATTTTGGCTTGTTTTACAAGAGGGAAACAGATGATATGTTGGTAGGTTATAGCGACAGTGATTATGGTGGTGATCTGGAGGATCGAAAAAGCACATCTGGCTTTGTGTTCATGTATGGTGGTGCAGCTATTGCTTGGTCATCAAAAAAACAGCCAATAGTCACTTTATCGACTACTGAAGCTGAGTTTGTGGCAGCTGCTAGTTGTGCTTGTCAAGCCATATGGATGAGGAGATTACTGAAGGAGCTATGTTGTGAACAGCAAGGGGCAACTGCAATTTATTGTGATAACAGTTCAGCTATTAAGTTGTCAAAGAATCCTATCATGCATGGTAGGAGCAAGCACATTGATATTCGATTTCATTTTCTCCGTGATCTCACAAAAGATGAAACTGTAAAGCTACTGTATTGTCAAAGTCAGGAGCAGATTGCAGATGTTTTAACCAAACCAATGAAGTTGGATGCATATGTGAAGCTTCAGGGATTACTTGGAGTGGTGTCCAGTTCATGTATAAACTGAAATGTTAATATTTCAGTTTAAGGGAGGAATTGTAAAGATGTTTAAGTTATTTGCATTAGCTGTCAGTTTGAATAATCCTAGTTTTTAGGAAGTCCAGTGGTATTTGATTTATGTTAGGAGTCTAGTGGTGGTGATCTATTCCTAAGGAGAATCACTTGAAATTAGGACTGTTAGTAATGGGTTATTATCCACGATTTTATCTTTCAATTGTTGCAGTATTGTATGACTATATAAACCAACGTATGTTTCAATAAGAGATGGCAATTTCTCCCAAAAATTTATCTTGCATTTGTTTTCTATCCTCAGTTTAAATTAACAATTATCTTAATCTTATTTACGAAATTAAAAAATTTTACTGACGATAGATAGGATAATAATATATAAAAAATATAAAAATAACATTAACAAGAAAACAAAAAAAAGTACTTTCACTTTTAGGTTTAATGTCCAACACTGAATAATCGTACAAAAGAATTCAATCAAAGTCACAAAGTCCGCCTAACGTTTTATAGTTTAAAAAAAATAACTCCTAAAAAATTATCGTACTTAATTATCGAAAATATCAAATATTTTAGGCAGTCACACAAAAGTTGATTTTAATTTTGAACTTAGATTTAAGAAAATAAAAAATTAAATGACATAAAACATGTGTCATCATTTTAATTTTTTTTTAAAGTCAAAATACTAAAAAAATGGAAGAGTAAAATTAAAAAGAAAAAAAAAGCATGAAAAAGGAAAAACTGTGGACACTATCGTGGATCGCTAACCTTCACGCTTTTTTCATACGGATGGATTTGCTCAAAGGCAGAAAACGGACTATTCAAACACAAACACTGTTCACTTGAATTATGATGCATGGCTGCACTCCTCTTTCCACGAATTGGACTAATTAGCTAGATGTTGTTCTCAATGTTTGACATATGCCTAATTATTGATGCTTATAATCGAACAATTAAATAGTGAGGATAAGGTATAAATGTAGTGTCTGAAGTTTTAAACAGTTCAGATTTGCTTGATTATTTTAGGATTGGGGATTTTTGCATGCACATTAATATAGTTATAAAATTGAAATATAAGAATTCATATTATGTTTTCTTATTTTTCTTATACAAATCCTTGATGAAATATAGGAATTAGCTCTTACTGCTTGCAGTTTATATGATAGGTGTATATTTAGAAGAGATTCATCATTTTTTGCATCGATTTTCTTTTGTTATTAATAAAAAAAAAAGAAAAAAGTGAAAATTTTCTATTTTATAGCAAACCAAATAGAATTGACCGAAAAAATTGGTCTAGTTTATTCGGATTAGAGTGTAATTCTGTTTGGTTTTAGATTTATGTTTTCAAAAAATTCAATTCAATCAGTTTTCTATTTTACTTTTCAATAATTCACAAAATTATGGGAAGGATATTACTTCACATTATTTTTTTTATTTTATCCATTTTTTATATTGATTTCTTTTATTTTTTATTCTAATTAACAAAAGTGTTTTTTTACCTTATTTATTAGTTTCACTTAAAAACTTGTGATTTTATTTAATAAAATTGGTTATTTATTTTTTTATTTATTAGAAATATACAAAAATACTGTTAAAATAGTTTTAAGCATTCTACAATATTTTTGTAATATGTTTGTCAAACGCTATTAACATCTCTTTTATTTTTTTGAAAGGCAAAGAAATGTTTTTCAATGATAAAAGAGAATTACAACCATGCCTCTAGATCAACAGATCTATGAACTCCAGCTTTGGCCAAGGAGTTTGCAAAATGATTTGCTTCTCTGAAGACATGAATGAAGGAGACAGAACCCAAGCAAGAATACAAGTTTCGCTACTTATTGATAAGATTGTTATGCTTCCATGGGTTGCTATTGATTTTGATTAACCAGGGATGACCACATTCGAATCGCATTCAATGATCAGTTGTTGAGGGAATTGTAAGCTTGCCTTACTAATGATGGAGAGAGCTTCCACAATTGCAAGGAGTTTGACAATGTTTGAATCAGCCATACCAATGTTCTTAGAGAAAATGTAAATAATGGTTCTGTCAAAATTTTGCAACATGCCACCAATGCCAGCAGGTCTAGGTGTAACGTCTAAAAATGCTAAATTTTGAAGAACTTTTTCTTTTTGAAACACTTATTCACATTTAATCAATTACAATTATATGGTTTGCATTCGATGTCAGTATAAATTCTCCCTATAACTTTCTATATTATTCATCCTTATACCATTAGAATAATTTATCTACGATTATTAAATAAAAAGTTAGAGTATAAATCACAATATAATATTTATACTTTCATTAATATCAACTTATTACAAGTACATTTCAACTAATTCTTTGACATTCTTTGACCTTTCGCTATACAATTTACATCCTGTATTATAAATGCAATTGCTATGTACACACAAGTCTAAATATAAAAGCATAACACTTAAAATATACCTATTCTCTTAGTCACTTAGACTTCTAGAAATTTCTACATTTAACCATACAACAGTGGTTAGCATGTGTGTCGATGAGCTATCTAAGATGATGAGTAAGGGGGTGAGATTGGGGAAGTCCAGTAAAAAATTCGTATAAAAGAACTGATATTATAAAATTTATATGATTAAAATCATTTAATTCTTAATGGTGCACTAAGGGACATTTAGCACTAAGCGGTGCACTAAGCGACGATTCTCTTAAGACATGGAATCTTGAGTTGAAGACATTTCTTTACCTAGTAATAATGTAGGAAACGCTACAAATGAGATGCTTGTAACCCGTTTTTTCTCTCTTGTAGCCTTATGTTTCCGATTGGTGTGAGAAAAAGAGCAGCTACGTTGTTTAATTTATAGCCATTTGCCAGCATGGGAAATATCGCACGTAAGATATTAATTTCCTCTGTCGAGGTCCTGTCATTTAACTATGATTATGACAGGAAGCAATTGTAATTACGTCTGAGCCATAATTCAATTTTCATTGAAGTAATTGTAATTACAACTGTTAAATCCTTGTATAACATAGTCAGAAAAGCAAAGCATAGGGAATGACATTTCCATCCTCTCAAAACATAATACACAATAAGAACGAAATAAAACATCAATGTGCAAGCTGCAGGGATAAAATTTAATTGCTAAAGTGCTCTTTTTTCCGTTTGCCCATTGTTAAATTGTTTTTCGGTTAATTTAAATGAGCGATATGATTGGTATTCCATGAAATTAAAAGTAAAAAAAAAAATCACTGTAAATATAATTTTTTTAATAAAATAATTAAAAAATAAAAATGGGAGGGTAATTTACCCTCCTAAAGTTTTGTTTTCTTGTTACATGACTGATCGCAAGGGTTGCCAAGTCCTAACCTCCATCAGTCTGATGCTGTTCAATTAATTCCTCTGCTTGCTCCCTACTGCTAGTACTGTTCCCTCTAGAATTTTCTTCGAATCTCTCTTTTAATTACTTTTGTCCTTGAGATCCTCCACCTGATTATGACCTCTCATCTGCCTATTTGAGACCGCGTATCTTTGGAAAATGCTAAAAGAAATAGCCAATTTTAATTCATTTTTTATTTAAATTATAAAAAAATGTTATTATTTGCTTAAGTGAGGATGAGAAAATGCTAAATATGATTTAGTGTAAGTTTGGCGTAGCTTACTAAAAAGCTTATAAGCTGCTAAAATTTTAAAATGTTTATCTTAGACCTAAGCTTTTAGTTAAAGTTATAAATTAAAACTTTTTGAAGACATTATAATTTTAATAATAAGTATTTAATAATTTTTTTACAATTTTATTTTATTATTCAATAATTCACAAAATTATGAAAAGAATATTACTTCACATTAATTTTCTTTTCAGTTAATTCTGTTACTTCAATTTTATTGTGATTTTTTTCACAAAATAGACTTAATTCTATTATTTTAAAATATTTAGGTTTTAATTATTTAAAATAAAACTTAATAAATTGATTTTCATGCAATTAAACGTTAGAAAATTTATTTCATTTTGTGATAAATATTAAGAGGATATGTAGGTATTAAGCCTAACAATTATGATAAATATGAAAGTTTTAGTTTCTCTGTTATTATTGTTGTTTATATTTATATATATATATATATATATATATATATATATATATATCAACTAAGCAAAAAAAAATTGAGAAAGAGAGTAAAATAATGTTTATTTAATATTCAAAAAATGAAGAGTAAAATTAAAGCAAGCAAAAGAAAAAAAACATGAAAAGGGATAAACAATGGACACTATCGTGGATAGCTAGTCTCCACACTTTTTTTCAATATTTATCTTATATAAAAAAATATAAAAGTAACATTAACAAGAAAACAAAAAAGAAAGTGCTTGACCATTAGGTTTAAGGTCCAACACTGAATAATCGGACAAAAGAATTCAATCAAAATCACAAGGTCCGATTAACGTTTTATAGTTTAAAAAGAAATAATTCAGATTAATCTGGGACTAGATATCATAAAAAACTTCAAATAACTTCAAAAAAATTATTGGATTTAATTATCGAAAATATCAAATTTGTCAAGGCAATCACACAAAAGTTTATTTTAATTTGGAACTTAGATTTAAGAAAATAAAAAATAAATAAAATAAAACATGTATTATTATTTTAATTTATTTGAGAAATAAAAAAATTTTAATAACTGTGTATGAGATAATAATCCTTGAATAAAACACAACTGACAAAAAAACATTTCTAAAGATTTCAAATAAAATGGAGTATCTACTATCCTTTTTTTAATTCCTCAAATAAAAAAAAAGAAGAGTAAAATAGAGTTTATTCAATATTATAAAAATTGAAGAGTAAAATTAAAACAGGCAAAAGAAAAAAAAAAGCATGAAAAAAGGAAAACAGTGGACACAATCGTGGATCGCTAACCTCCACGCTTTTTCTTAAGGATGGATTTGTTAAAAGGCCGAAAACAAACTTTCAAACGCAAGTATTGGTGACTTGAATTATGATGCATGGCTGTGTGAGATCAATTATTCACTTTTTTTATGCAATAATTAAAACATAAGAAATATTAAATAATTAATTATGAGCACTTGCTAGAGGCAAATATCAACGAAAGTAGAAGCATAAAGAAACATAATCACTAGAACTATGATTAGGTAAATTTTCCTCTTTTACTTCTCTTTAGGGTGGCTCTCAATGAGTAAATACCAATTTATTGAGAAGTGAAGAGAGGATTTAACTTTATATTTGTAGTTGAACCTAATAATCCCCCTATCAAAGAATATTAAGCCTATACAACCACCATACCATACTGACCCAATAAGATGCGCAAAAGCTTATACTTGTTGATCACAATTAACTATTTGAGCTTACTTGCATGTTTTTATACCAGGACTAAATTATATCAACCTGTTTTATTAAAACTCAAAACTATCAATTAATAGTAGTATACCAATTGAAAAATTTTAACGTTCTCCTACTTGGATAATATTAATTGAGGTTTTTAACTTTAAGAAAACTTATATTTTTGAAAACAAGGCTCCAAGCTAATTTACTTTATTTTGACGTGGCCATGATTTTTTAAAACCATTTAGTCCTTGGAAGCAACATCTTATTGATCTTGTTCAACATGACCATCTAATATTGAATCACAACGGTGATTGTGCCCTTTATCGACACAAGACCAATTCACAGTTACAAATATTAGTGACTATATCAACAATGGATCTCAATGTGGTTATGTAGCAAGAAAATAACACCTAGCAGTGATCAAATGTGTTACTTTCATTGTTGTAAGCTCTAATTCTACACTATCATAGACCCTAAATTCATAAAATTGATAATGGAAATTAAATAAATAATGAACATTGATTTCCACTTGGTTGGAAAGCTCGTTATCACGAGATGAGAATGGAGCAATTTCGGTGAAATAATGTATGGGCGAGAATGTTGTTCAGCTCGCCAAAGGGCGAGCAAGGTAGTACGTTCGCCAATGGGAGAGCAGATCGACAGTGGATAATGGCGAGGGCGAGTATACTAGTTCGCCCAAATGCTGCGAGTACTCCTGATCGCTCATACAAATTGAGGAAATT